>CM076687.1:19214545-19952045 GCA_038501925.1 Xenopus petersii | reverse complement strand
CTATCTATCTATCTATCTATCTGTCTGTCATCTGTCATCATCTATCTATCACGTATCTATCTAAGTAGTGGGTTCTGCTTTTTGTGAGAGTAGGAGGATGCTAGCATCAGAGTTTACAACAGATTGAACAGAAGGAAAGGTAGGAGGCCAGTTAGTAGAAAGTTGCAGCCTGGCACGGACTGGCAATCTGTGAGTTCTGGCAAATGCCAGAGGGGCTGCTGTAAGTTGCCATAGACAGAACCTATTTATTGGGCTGGTGGGGGCTGCTTGGGCCTCTGCGTACCTAAAATGCCAGGGCCTAATTTGATTCCCAGTCCAGAACTGGTTGTAGCAGTCATGGCTGGACTCAAGGGCATGGATAAGCATTTTAGTAGATCTTTGAGAGCAAAGGATAGCTCTTCTATATGGCAAAGGAATACTTTATTACAATGAAAATGAATAAATATGAGTGTTCATTTTTTGGTTGCTACATCACTTGTTCCAGTCTCGAGCACTTATACAAACACTGCAAGACTAAGGAATGTAAATGGATGCGGTGTACACAGAGAAAGTCTAATATCTGTGTCATTATCTATAATAGGTCTTTTACTTGTATTAAAAACATAAATACATAGGAAAGAGAAAAAAAAATGTATGTGTGTGTTTGCTGGGGGTGCAAACCTTTGTTAGATCCTAGAGTAGAAAAAAAAGTACCCTCTAACCATAACATTCTATCATTAAATTTCCTTAAAATTTTATTTTGCCCTTTCTTCTGAAAATCCTGAATAAAGAATTAGTGATTACAAAGGAATGCTGTATAAAGAAAAGATCTAAAACCTGGAAGAGATGCACATAAACTGCTACTTTTAGCTTACCAAAACATTACATGTTCTCTTATATGAAAAACAATTGAACATTTTTAAAGCCAGATGCAAGCAGCAGCTACTAATCTCCCTGTTTTATATAACAATATGATCAGCAGACTAAGCAGCTGTTGGTAAAATATAGGGATGCACCGAATCCACTTTTTTGGATTCGGCCGAACCCCCGAATCCTTCACGAAGGATTCGGCCGAATACCGAACCCTAATTTGCATATGCATATGCAAATTAGGGGTGGGAAGGGGAAAACATTTTTTACTTCCTTGTTTTCTGACAAAAAGTCACGCAATTTCCCTCCCTGCCCCTAATTTGCATATGCAAATTAGGATTCGAATTCGGTTTGGCCGGGCAGAAGGATTCGGCCGAATCTGAATCCTGCTGAAAAAGGCCGAATCCTGGCCGAATCCCGAACCGAATCCTGGATTCGGTGCATCCCTAGTAAAATATATGGAGCTCAGCCAGAGTTCCTGACGCGTACAGTTTCTGTTTTCATGCTTGTGTTGCTCCTCAACTCTTTTTGCAAACTGAATGTGGTTCACGTGTAAAATAAGAAGTGGAACCTCTGCAATAAAGCGACTCTTTTATGTGTATCTGCACAATGTGTACATATGTCTGCACATATGCAGTATAATTGGATACCTTGGGTATATTATTGTGAGCGGTGCAGGATTGTATAATAATGGTGTATAACAAACAGTGTCTGCATGCATCAGTGCTCAACAATTGTCTGCTGATTTATAAACTGTTTTCAAGACATCGAGGCATGGACAAAACAGATGGAGAAATGACAGGAGAGGGGGAGTGAAAAACTGAGCAAATAAACAAGTCCAAGGAGGGAGGCTGGTGTCTCCTACACTGTACCCAAGCTATAGTATGTGCACCAGTCAGTATGGGTTATGTGCAATGAGTGAGAAAGAAGAGCCTTGATCCTGAATTCAATGTGCCATCATGAAGCTGTAATATTTATATATTTGTGAGAGTGGTACTGCACCCAGTATATATTTGTTTTCTGTATACATGATGTGGTACTATAGTTATGCTATGGTGCTACTGCCTGTAGTATATACAGTATGTACAGTGTACAGTGGTTAGTTTCTTAGCGTTGAGAACACTGCTTCTACTGCTTGTAGTGCATGTGTGTTCTGTATAAGTCATGATGCAGAAGATATGGTCTGGCTGCTTGTGGCTCTACAAGTCATAGAACTGTAAGTTCTCTATGGGTCCTGGTTAGTGATGGATGAAGTTGGGGCATTTCGCTGAAGAATTTGTGAATTTCCCGCAAAACGGCGAAAAATTTGCGAAATTCGTCTCGTTTTTTGGATGCCGGTGCAAACTCACCAGCGAAAATGCGCCGGTGTCCAAAAAAACGGATGCCGTCCTCCATTTTTTTTTTACGCCGATGAATTTTTGCGTTGGTTTTGCGAATTTATTATAAATAATTTATTATAAATTCACCCATCACTAGTGCTGGTACAGCTTTACTAACTATGTCAGTGCAGTAAGGGACATCATTATTAATTATCAGCAGAAGTTAAAGCAACAACAAAAAAATTGAAGTGTTTTAAAGTATAAAGTACATACTGTTGCGCTGCACTGGCACAACTAGTGTGTTTGCTTCAGAAACTTTACAGTAGTTTAAATAAACAAGCTGATGTGCAGCCATGGGGGCAGCCATTCAAGCACAGGATACACAGTAGATAACAGATAAGTACTACTATAGTTTATATAAACAAGATGCTGTGTAGCCATGGGGGCAGCCATTCAAGCACAGGAGACACAGTAGATAACAGATAAGTACTACTATAGTTTACATAAACAAGCTGCTGTGTAGCCATGGGGGCAGCCATTCAAGCACAGGAGACACAGTAGATAACAGATAAGTACTACTATAGTTTATCTAAACAAGCTGATGTGTAGCCATGGGGGCAGCCATTCAAGCACAGGATACACAGTAGATAACAGATAAGTACTACTATAGTTTACATAAACAAGCTGCAGTGTAGCCATGGGGGCAGTCATTCAAGCAAAGGATACACAGTAGATAACAGATAAGTACTACTATAGTTTATATAAACAAGCTGCTGTGTAGCCATGGGGGCAGCCATTCAAGCACAGGAGACACAGTAGATAACAGATAAGTAAGACTATATTTTATATAAACAAGCTGCTGTGTAGCCATGGGGGCAGCCATTCAAGCACAGGAGACACAGTAGATAACAGATAAGTACTACTATAGTTTACATAAACAAGCTGCTGTGTAGCCATGGGGGCAGCCATTCAAGCACAGGATACACAGTAGATAACAGATAAGTACTACTATAGTTTATATAAACAAGCTGCTGTGTAGCCATGGGGGCAGCCATTCAAGCACTGGATACACAGTAGATAACAGATAAGTACTACTATAGTTTATATAAACAAGCTGCTGTTTAGCCATGGGGGCAGCCATTCAAGCACAGGATACACAGTAGATAACAGATAAGTACTACTATAGTTTATATAAACAAGCTACCTGCATGGCTACACAGCAGCTTGTTTATATAAACTATAGTAGAGTTTCTGAAGCAAAAACCCCAGTTGTACCAGTGCAGTGAGACATTGCTCACCGGCTACACAGGGTTTTTACGTTACTGTTCATTCAGTAACTGTTCATTCAGTTGCGAAACTGCAACATAAATTCACTAGCGAAAAATTCGCCACTACAAAAGAAAATAGTCGCACATTAGAATAGTCTCGGGCATTACCATTTTTGCGTGTCACAATTATTCAGTCCCCCATTTACTTTAATGCATTTGGACAAATTAGTCGCTCGTATAAAAATTGTCGATGGCATCAAAATTGATGTGCGTCAAAATTATTTTAACGCCCATTGACTTCAATGTGTTTTGCAATTTTTTCACAAATTTTTCGGTGAAGCGAAACACCACAGATTCGCCCATCACTAAATGTGAGCTTTGCAGGGGGTAAGGAACAGCATGGACATTATAGCTGTGGCAGTTATAGGCAGTCGTTACAGAATAACATGAAAGGGCTTATTTACAAATGCTGTCACAATAAAGTTCACACAAAAATGGACACCGTTGTTGCACATATTGACACCATTCTTTAATGGTATTTGCTTCTATTTGTGCCAAGCACAACAGTGCCGGCCAAGTCAGTCCCAATGGATTAAATTGTGTCTATTTACATGGGAGAATCCTGGAGCAACAGTCACCATGAAGGAGGCAATGCAGGCTGTGTCTACAGGCGCAGCAGACTTGCAACTAAAAATAACACATTTGTGCAACTATGTCAGATGCAGCTTTTCTGCACAGCCACAATTTTAGTGGAATTGTGGGGAGAAAGCTGCATTCTGGGTAAGTAGACACAGAGGGGCAAATTCACTAAGATGCAAAGTTGCACCAGGCGCAACTTCGCCGCACTTCGCCAGGCGTAGTTTCGCCAGCGCTCTGCAAATTCACTAAAATCCGAAGTTCCGCACAGGGGTAGGGTAAGTTTGCGAAGTTGCGCTAGCGTTGATTCGCTATGTAAAGCGAAGTTATGCTAGTGAAGGCTAATTTGCATACGGCGCGAAATTCAAATTTCAATGGAGGAACACGTATCTGCACTACAAATGCCTAGAAAACCTTCAAATCAGCAAATAAAAATTTTATTTTGCCCTACACATGTGCCCACTGTCTAGGTAAGTTGCCATGAGTCAGGAAATGTAGGGGGGAAGGAGGGTAGCCCCAAAAATATTTTCGCTCTTTTTCAGCCTATCACCCATCATGTAGAAAACACGCCAGCGTTTTTTGGGACTTAGAAAAAAAATTGACTTTTTTTGAAACAATCCTTATCTACTCTATTGCGCTTCGCCAGTTCTGAGGTGGCGAAGGAAGTCTAGCGTAAAAGGTAGCGTTCAGTACACTGCGCAAGTTAGTGAATTTGTGTAGTTTCGTCGCTAGCGAAAATTCGCCTGGCGTAAGGTTGCGAAGTAACACTAGCGAAACTACGCCAGCGTTCGTTAGTGAATTTGCGCTGTAGCGAAAATGCAGAACGCTAGCGAATTAACGCTAGCGTTCGGCGCTTAGTGAATTTGCGCCATAGTATTGCATCCAAAATTGCATTTTGCAAGTGTGTTTGTAAAGGAGCCCTCAAGATCTGTGCTCTTCCTGGTACTGATATCTCTCTTTTGACTTCTCAACACACTCATTTTCCTCAGCGTAATTTGGCTCTCAGATGCAGTAGCAGGAAAAGGACAATGGCTCTGTAAGTTGCAGCTGATGAGCCCACCCCCCACCATATATCTCCACTCTTACATGCAGGGATGTACAGTAAATTGGCTCCTTCATCATTTATATTTTTCTTTCCTGCAGTAAAAGATTTAACTATTTGTGCCTTGGGAGCCCTTTTAGAGCCCATGGAAAACTGTTAAAAAACCATGTGCTGTTGACTTTTTATATATTTGCTGAGGTACTAACCCATGGCAACCAATAATAACCAGTGATGTGTAAAAGAATGAAATAAAACATGTAATCTATTTTAATTGAAATACTCTATCTTAAAGGGGATGTAAAGACAAAAAAATAAAATCCAATTGTTACTTTAATTTAAAAAAAAACTATATTTTATATACAATATACTTTAATTAAAAAATGTCTACCATTTTTAGGGATGCACTGAATCCAGGATTCGGTTCGGGATTCGGCCTTTTTCAGCAGGATTTCGGATTTGGCCGAATCCTTCTGCCCTTCTGGGACGGAGAGGGAAATCGCGTGACTTTTTGTCACAAAAACAAGGAAGTAAAAAAAGTTTTCCCCTTCCCACCCCTAATTTGCATATGCAAATTAGGATTCGGTATTCGCCCGAATCCTTCGTGAAGGATTTGGGGGCTCGGCCGAATCCAAAATAGTGGATTCGGTGCATCCCTAACCGTTTTTATAAGAAACTGACTGTATTCAGTGAAATTCTCCCTTCATTTACTTGCTCTGTCTGCTGTGGATAGGAAACGTCAGACCCCTAACGACTCTGAATATTCTGATTATTAATCAGTCTTGCTCTATTGGCTTCTGGCCGATATTATTTGACTTGTGCTGTTTTGATAATTTATGATGATCCCTAAGCTTAACCTCCCAACTGAAGCCCAGACCACACTGAGCATGTGCACAGTCTTGGTCTTGCAAAGATGTTTAACAAAGTTACAAGATGGTGACCCCCTGCGGCCAACAAAAGCATAAATCGTTGTTCTATTAGGCATGTGGTGCAGTAAGTTCATGTTTATGTTTAGTGTATAAAATACAGCATTTCTATTCCTTATTCTATTTTAGACATTACTTCTCCTTTAAATCACTCTAAACAAGTTGGCTAAAATGCATAGGATCAATAGCATGGTGTTTATTGTGATCCCTATTTCATATGGTTTTGTCCTACCGACTGTTTTCAATGTACTATTCACCCTATTGTTGTTCCTAGACTGCCAGAAACAAGACAAAACATTTATCTTTGACTTCTTTTAACCTCGGCTGCATCGTTCATATTGTTCTTTACAGAAGTCTTTATTTTGACCATGTCATGTTCTGCATAAGAGATTTGTAGCTCAGGTTGATTCACATGCACCCCTTTTCTTCATTTTCAGCATTATATTTTGTTTTAATGTGAAAGGTAATTTCCACTATTCCTGCAGGTTTCACCATTCACCCTAGATTGGCTTGGTTATTTTCTTGAGGCAGATTGACGACTTGCCACCAATGACTTTTATCGTAGACTTTTGTACCCCTGAAGAAGCAGAACTAGACATACAAATACTTTTTGAGGTATAGGGCCCTTACTCTATACAGTATTTGTGATGAGCTGGACCAAGCAAAAATAAAACAGAAGAAGTATTCAAAGTCTAGCTAATGATTTGGGGTATTTAACAATACACTAGGCACTTGCATTCAGCTTTTTTCTTACTCAGCTCTGTATGTTAACCTTCTTGTAAATGCAGACCTAGCAATTGGAGCAGTTTCATTAAAGGGATACTGAAAATGTTTTTTTTCAAAACACTTCAGTTAATAGTGCTCATCCAGCAGAATTCTGCACAAAATCCTTTTTTCAAAAGGGCAAACTGATTTTTTTTTTATATTTAATTTTGAAATCTGACAGGGGGCTTGACCTATTGTCAGTTTCCCAGCTGCCCCCAGTCATGTGACTTGTGCTCTGATAAACTTCAGTCACTCTTTACTGCTGTACTGCAAGTTGGAGTGATATCACCCCACCCCCCCAGCAGCCTAACAACAGAACAATGGGAAGGTAACCAGATAGCAGCTCCCTAACACAAGATAACAGCTGCCTGGTAGATCTAAGAACAGCACTCAATAGTAAAATCCAGGTCCCACTGCGACACATTCAGTTACATTGAGTAGGAAAAACAACAGCCTGCCAGAAAGCAGTTCCATCCTAAAGTGCTGGCTCTTTCTGAAAGCACATGACCAGGCAAAATGACCTGCACACCAATATTACAACTAAAAAAATACACTTGCTGGTTCAGGAATGACATTTTATATTGTAGAGGGAATTATTTGCAAACTGTGTAAACTGTGTCATTTAGAAAATAAAAACTAAACCATAACAATCGTGACAGAATCCCTTTAAAGACCCAAGACTACACACCTCCATTACCTACAATCTGTGAAGCCTATAAACTGTATCTACTTGCATGATTTATACACCAGCAAACTGATTTCTGTATCCCATGTGGCATGCAAGCTGTACATATATATTATACTTTTTCTCATCAGAATTAGCAAGACTGATTAGACATGCTCTTTTATTTTGTGTGTGTGCAGAAGCAGTACAAATTCCATGTCTGCATCGGATAACAATTCTCTTTTAAATGCATATCTAAAGGTGGCCATACACGGGCCGATAAAAGCTGCCGACAGACCATGTCGGCAGCTTATTGGCCCGTGTATGGGGGCCCTCGACGGGCTTCCCCGATCGAGATCTGGCCGAAAGTCGGCCAGATCTCGATCGGATGGGGTTAAAAATCCCGTCGGATCGCGGCCGCATCTGTTCGTTGATGCGGTCCCGCGATCCGACCTCCTGTTTGTGAATGCTAGGATCCGATCGTTGGGCCCTAGGGCCCACGATCGGATCTGCCCGATATTGCCCACCTCAAGGTGGGCATATCGGAGGGAGATCCGCTCGTTTGGCGACATCGCCAAACGAGCGGATCTATCCATGTATGGCCACCTTAAATGGAATGACATTGCATTGTATTGTGTCAAGAATATTTCTAATAAACACATCTGGCTTATATCTATGCAGAACGCATCTAGTGACAGTGACACAGACAGCAAGAGCCACTTCTCCTTGCTTCTCCCTCAGGACTATCTGGGACTGGCAGTGTTCTCCATGCTATGCTGTTTCTGGCCCCTTGGCATTGCAGCTTTCTTCCTATCACAAAAGGTAAGAAGTTGAAAGGCGAATAGAAATGAACTCAAACACTAGTTGTAGTGAATGTCGACAGAAATACATTTGGAATAAAACTTAGAGGATCTGATATCAGAAAACTTGGGCAGACTGGAAGTCTAAAGAAGAGTGTGAAAGAGGGAGGGTGATAAAGATAGTACCATTAGATCTCAAGACATTGTCAACAAACAGCTTGTCTAAATCACCCTCCTGTTTCATGCTTTTCATTTTGTTAACTATAGCAATATACATTTTCATGGAACAGAATGCTATGTTTTATGGATGTAGAGCATAATGGGAAATCATGATTAAAAGTACACCTTGCATTAGTAAAGTATGGGCACTCCTGCCTTATATATTGTATGTATCTCTCTACAGACCAACAAAGCCTCAGCTCAGGGTGACTACCATGGAGCAAGTGTAGCTTCCAGACAGACCTTTCTGCTGGCTGTGTTGTCCATCTTCTTCGGCATCTGTACATATGTCGGTGCTGTTATAGCTCTCATCGCATACCTGTCCAACAGAGCACCTACCTAACATGCCAGGCATCCTTTTGATGAACTGACAGGCCTCCACTCAAAGTAAACCGGATACTGCTAATTTAAAATCAACAAGGAGAAAGTGTGCAAGAGCGAGACTTGTATCCCTCCTGGAGGGCACCGTTTATAACCATATCCTTTAACAAAAACAAACTCCGTCTTTCTCTCTACATATATAAACTTTGTTTAAAGACATTTCATGGTTTTTATCTCTTTAGAGGAGCTCCAGTACTGTAAAATCTCCTTTGTCCTACGAAAGCAGCGATGTACTGTTTGCGCTGAAAACTTTAAGACATTTCAGAGTAAAACCTTAAGGGTCGTGACACACGTGGCTATTCGGGGAGATTAGTCGCCCATCGTCCTCTAGAAAAATGAAGCGATCCGAGTGCCATCCCTGCAGCGATTTACATTCTAGCTGGCGGGAAGGCATTTCGGGGAGATTAGTCGCCCGAAGAAGAGGAGATTTGTCACTGGGCAACTAATGTCCCCGAATAGCTCCGTGTGTCACCACCCTAACTGAAAACAGAAGATCATTTAGGGTTATAGCAATATGTACTTGGTAAACTTGGGTGATAAGAACTTTACGGATATAAGGAAAATGTACTGTATATCACTGTAATCCATAGATAAATTAAAGTATTAAAGCTATGAGAATAACTGGAGGGTCAATATGACATTTATATTAAAATGGAATACATATTCTATATATTCTTAAAGTTCTTCTAACCATATCATGGGTGTATCTTCTTGTCCTGCAATTCCTTCACTTGCTATGATCTTTAGAGTGGTGGTACAGGTGCCGATTCAGCGAGATTAGTCACCCAGCGACTAATGTCCCTGAAATGCCTTCCCGCCGTGAAGAAAGTGAATCGCCAGCAGGATGGCGCTCAGATCTCTTTGGTTTTCTGAAGTCGCCCCAAGTTTCCTCACGAGGCAACGTCAGACGATTTCAGAAAATAAGTGTTCTGAATGCCATCCCACTGGCGATTCAGATTCTTGTCGGCAGGAAGGCATTTCGGAGAGATACGTCGCTCAAAGAAGAGAAGATTTGTCGCAGGGCAACTAATCTCCCCTGAATCTTCATGTGTCCCACCACCCTTATTCTCAACCCTATAAGATAAAGTCCACTGATCATATGTAAGTTTTGCTGTACTGACAAAATCCTTTGAGTGGAAGGAGGAATGAAATGTATTTCCCTTATGCAAATAAATAATCTTTTTAAAATAATAGAAATCAATTCACAACATAAACATTGGGCTCGTTTATAACAAGTGCAATGTGCAGATCACGTGCCAATCACCAAGGTTTTTGTCAGCAATATGGCACTGTTTTTGTAAGAAAAAAATGAATTCTAGGTACTGACTAAAGTATACTGAAAAGGTGCTGCCTAAAAATTGTATGCAGTTTTTACAACGCAGCCACGAATTGGCATCTGTGTTGGCAGACCACGTGCAAGTTGCGTGTGTTCTTTCCTGGCATCAGTAGGAATGTGAAAGCTTAAATTTCCAGTTTTCTAAAGGCAGGGTCTGTATTTAAAGAAGCAAGTCCCTCTGCAATTAGTATATAAATGTTCACCATTTGCATTTTGCTTGCATTTATAATCCAATTAATTTTTCAGACTTTCAAATTGAAAGTTTTTTTTTATAAATTTCTGTGGCTGGGTTTATAAGAACAAGGAAAGTAAACTAATCACTAAAATGCCCACCTTTTACCCAGTGCCATTGTGCACTTTAAAAAAAATAAACCAGCCCGAGTTACTTTTCCTGCATAGTACCATGCCACTATTGGTTTCACTTTTCCTAGGTATTGTACTGCACACGTGCCCAGATCAAATGGGTGCAAGGGATACCTGTAAAAAGGATAAACAGTGGTGGTGCTCTGGGGGGAAAGTGAGCTATTTCAGTCACTGGAGGGTAGGGTTCCAACCTGGCCGGTATTGTACAGGCCTGGCCAGTAAAAATGATGGCTGGTACGGATGTTATTAATAGGAAAAAAAGATAAATATATAGGAAGGCCGGTATTTCTTCCAGAAAAGGTGGCAACCCTACTGGAGGGTGCCTAACAAATTGGCAGCCCCCAAGTGTTTGTTACTTTGCCTGTCCTTTAAAGAAGCTACTGAGGCAGATTACTAGCCAATATTTGTTTAGAATTAGGGATGTACCAAATCCAGCATTCTTTTCGGGATTCAACCTTTTTCAGCAGAATTCGGATTCGGCCGAATCCTTGTGTATGGCCGAACTAATTTGCATCCTAATTTGCGTGGGAAGGGAAATCACGTCACTTTTCATCTCAAAACAAGGATGTAAAACATTATTTTTCCTTTTCCGCCTCTAATTTGCATATGCAAATTAGGATTCAGTTCGAAATTGGGGCAAATCTTTCACAAAGGATTTGGGGATTTGGCTGAATCCAAAATAGTGGATTCAGTGCATCCCTATTTAGGAGAGCAGCTGCCATATTAGCTTGTTGTGACATCACTTCCTGCTTGAATCTCTCCCTGTTCACTCATAGCTCTGGGCTCAGATTACAGCAGGCAGGGAGAGAGGAGCAAACTGAGCATGCTCAAGCCCTAGCCCTGGAGGTTTCAGCTGAAAACAGGAAGTCTGATACAGAAGCCCATGTGTACACAATAAAAGGAAAGAAATTAGGTGTTTCTTTTGGAGTTTCTTTTTCTCTCAAGAGCAGCATTAACTTGAGGGTTTACTGGTGTATTTATATAGACCTTTCTGATAAAGCTTACTTGGTTTTAACCTTTCCTTCTCCTCTAATACCTGCCTGGTTTCACCAAAAGATGGTACAACAGCTCAATGGCTAGCAAACGGTGGTTAATATGTGTTTGTGTCAGATAAATTACATTCACTATTATTGATTGCACTCTTCCTTATAATTAAGCCACACTTTCCACAAATAACTCCATCAAACAGTAATTGTGGATGCTAAGAAAACAAGAATTCACACACTGTATTTGGTTATCGCAATATAATAAAATGCAACCTCTTTCAGATATCTTATATTTGCTTTAATAAAACAATAACTGCAAGAGCTGCACAAAGACTCTTGTTGCCTGATGCTTTGCAAACTTACCGTACATTCCCTACTAATGTACATACAGAGTGGGCGGTGCCTCTGAGACATGTCTGTCTATATATGTCTGCTGGAAGAAGGCCTGAAAGAATCCAAAAAATAATGTGTAAATGTTAATGTTCAATTTTATTAATGACTGTCCCGTGCTACAAAATATACGGCTGCAATATGAATACATTTTTAGCAATAATTGTCTCTGTATTCCTATACAAATGATATATATATTATATATATTTTTTTAAGAGGGATATGATCATCTCAACACATCCATTAAAAATGTTTACATTAACACTTATTAGCGCTGGACAGTGTGCTGTTATATATAGTATATATAAATATATATGTATCTAGCTTTCATAAACATACATATTTTAAAATTGCAGTTGTTTCCTTTGCCTTTTCTTATCTCATTTTCGAACCCTGCAGCGAAATAAACAATGGCTTGTAGAAGACATCTGAGGCCATAGGGTATAAGTTATTTTAAAGCAACTGTAATATTACTGGAATAGTACTTGGTAAAATAAAGAATGGCACAACCATGTGAATT
The DNA here is from genome assembly GCA_038501925.1 of Xenopus petersii. Classification (NCBI taxonomy): domain Eukaryota; kingdom Metazoa; phylum Chordata; class Amphibia; order Anura; family Pipidae; genus Xenopus; species Xenopus petersii. Next base: position 19,939,584 of record CM076687.1, on the reverse strand, counting down.
CAGCTGATCCAAAGATTCTTCTTTTAAAGGGATACTGTCATGGGAAACCATGTTCTTTTCAAAATGCTTCAGTTAATAGTGCTGCTCCAGCAGAATTCTGCACTGAAATTCGGTTCTCAAAAGAACAGATTTTTTATATTTAATTTTGAAATCTGAAATGGGGCTAGACATATTGTCATTTTCCCAGCTGCCCCCAGTCATGTGACTTGTGCTCTGATAAACTTCAGTCACTCTTTACTGCTGTACTGAAAGTTTTCTCCTTTCTCCCCCAGCAGCCTAACAAAAGAACAATGGGAAGGTAACCAGATAGCAGCTCCCTAACACAAGATAACAGCTGCCTGGTAGATCTAAGAACAGCACTCAATAGTAAAATCCAGGTCCCACTGCGACACATTCAGTTACATTGAGTAAGAGAAACAACAGCCTATCATCCTAAAGTTCCAGCTCTTTCTGAAAGCACATGACCAGGCAAAATGACCTGAGATGGCGCCTACACATCAATATTACAACTAAAAAATTACCCTTGCTGGTTCAGGAATGAAATTTTATATTGTAGAGTGAATTATTTGCAGTGTAAACAGTGAAATTTAGAAATAAAAACGATGAATCACAAAAATCATGACAGAATCCCTTTAAGGATCCCCCAGTCTTATCTCCAATTTCTAAACAATGATGCATGTATACCAAGTGGCACACTGAAAGATGCAGAGACTATATCAGAAGTTAATGATTCCACTGTATAAGGAAGGGTAATTACTAGAGACTTTAAGAATAGCCAGGTTGGGAAGAACAGCTGCAAGCCACAATGGATCAGACCAGTGTTGGACTGGCCCACTGGGATACCAGGCAAACTCCCGGTGGGCCCAGGTGTCAGTGGCCCCTCATGCTGCTAAACTTTTGGCTTATTTCATTGCCATTCCCTATTTCTATGAGAACAAAGAGGCTAAATAGGTGGAATAATTGATTATAGTATGTAAAGATTGAGGAGATGAAGAATATTAGTACTGAATGTGGACCCTGGTCTAAGGTTTTATGGTGGGCCCCTGGTGTCCCAGTCCGACACTGGATCAGACCATACTACCTAGGATGGGATTGAGAACATTTCTGCTTTAATCAAGCAGAGATGGAGGGTTCGAACAGCATTTTGATCACACAGGGCAAATTATGAACAGGGAAAAACAATTATTCAAGGACCGTCTTTAGAAACTGTCAATCAAAAGGTTTTTTCTAGGGCAATTACTGCTTGCATCATAAAGAATAACTGAAACCCACACAAGCCACACATGAATGAAAGGAGGAGCACTGCTTACTTAGCCCTAAATAGTTTTGTCATTCAGAATTCCTCTACTGGGCTATGGCAGAGAGGAAGGTTGAATTGTCTGGGGCAAGTAGGCTATTTTATAACCTTCATAGAACGTGGAGAATAACTCATGGAGTTTGCCTATTTTTACTCAATAACAGCAATAATGGAGAAGTTGTTACATCAGTGTTTAGTCCCTCCTTCCTTTCACAGCTGGATTTTCAGCATAGTAAATGGCATTTATTCATACTTTTTTTGAAGAAACAGGTAACTGTGATGGGTATATTAGGGGTTTCTGGGTTAAGACAAATTCTAGAAAATTATACAAAAAAATTACAAATGTTCTAGTAAAAAAAAATGCATGAATGGAATTAGATAGAGCACTATTTAGCAAGGACAGTGGCAGTTAACCTTGTAGTGTGATGAGACCATTAAGACGATTGGGGCAGGCCAAACTGATTTTAATATATGTCCACTAAACATGCAATATAATCGATATTTAACCCATTCCATGGAAAAAAAAACACTGGACAGCTCTGATGTAGATCATATTGAAACTGGAATCCGGAGATCACTTTGCAAAAGGCAGAGCTGCACATAGAATTACAAATGAATGTCAGTTCAGTAACCCCCAGAAATCTATTGCCAATTACATATGATCATTCAGCTGCAACTAATACAATGAAAGCAAATATCTGATAGGTTGCCACGAGTTACTGTCCTAATGCAAATGTGCACAGTGTTCTTTAATGAGCCCAAATATCTAATAGAAGTGTTGTATAGTGACTGCCAGCTTCTATACTTATATGTCACACAGGGAGCATAGAGGTTTCATCAAGCTGCCTGTAATTATTATATTAATCAACACGGATTATAAAAAAAAAAAAGAACATAGCATTTCAATTTTGCTGCAGAGCATATCTTATGTCTAGTGTTTGTATTTCATTGTTCTTGTGCCGCTTTGCTGTAGGACCAGAGTAATTGCCAGCTTTCACCTCTTGGGCTGTCAGGCTGCAGCAGCCATTCACCCAGGCCTGACCCTCACGGGTATTTCACAAGAGGAGCAATTAAGAAATAAGCCAGAGAATGATACCATCCTCCTGACAGAGGGAAGGCGGGGGAGCTACAGTGAAAGCAATGAGAGGGTACAGGTGTAGGGAGAGAACCGTGTAAGAGGTGCATTAGAAAAGAAACATGATTGAGGTACAAGGTATAAAAGACTTGAGATTGACAAGCAATAATAACAGCATGTAGGAGAGAACAAATGAGTAGAAATTGATTCTAGTCAAATAGTGAAATAACAGAGAGAGAGAAAGAAGAATAGATGAGTTGTGAATGAAATCCATAAATACAGAGTGAGCAAACCTAAACAGGAATGAGTAGATGTCACAGGGCACAAAACAGGATAATGACACATAAATCAGGGATTACCTGTAGAAAAGCCGTCTAACAACATGGACACACACAATGCTTTTCAGCCTATGATGATAATATCTACAGCTCAACAGATGGAGTCTGGCAATTTACAGATGCGAACAAAAAGTAGGGGCACTAAATCAGCATGCATGTCACACAATGCTAAAACTCAACTCAATTCAACTCAACTAAAAAAGGAGAGGGGCTTAAAGGAGAAGGAAAGGCAAAACATAAATAGCCTTGTATCCGAAGTCTGGTGGACATAGAACATACTGACCGTTTTTAAAGTTTTCTACCTGGTCTTCTGCAGTAGCAACTACGCTCTGGGAAAACTGCAGCGTGTGACTCGGGGGGGTGACCAGGGCTGATCCTATCAAATGTGGGGCCCAATTGGGACCATGTTGGCGGGGCCCCTAGACAAAGTGTTGCTGGCTACTGACACAGCAAGTATTTAGGAAAATAAGGGCATACAGGCACAAAATAGAAAGGAAAGGAGCAGACAAGGTAAGAGAGTGAGAGGGATGAAATAGGGGCACATAATAGGGGCACACAGGGTAAGAGAGAGAGGGAGGAAATAGGAGAGTGGACTGGGCCAATTAGTTTGGGGCAGGCTGGGCCGATTCAGCTTGGGAGCAGGCTTGGTTGGATTGGGGGCAGGCAGGGCCTATCAAGGTTGGAGGAAAGCTGGGCCTATTAGAGTTGGGGGCAGGCTAGACCTATGGAGTTGGGGGATAGGCTGGCTTATCAAAGTTGAGGGTGGGCTGGACCTATGGATTTGGGGATGGGCTGGACTCTCAAAATTGGGGGCAGGCCAGGCAGCATCATGTGCTGAGGGAAATATTATCTGTGCTGCCCTGTGGTGCGGGGCCCCCAGAGGTGCGGGGCCCAATTGGTCCAATTGGCCTAAGGCCGGCCCTGCGGGTGACGTCACGCTTTTTGCAGTCATCTTCCTCCCTGCTGCCCGAGGCAACCTTGAGGCGCATTAGGCAGACTTTCTGTTTAATGCGCATGTCTTCCGGAGCTGCCTTTCTCACAATCATCATTAATCCTTATGTCCACGCCCCCCATCCAATCAGATTACGGGTCTGGGGGCTAAGGAGATGCACTGGTATTTTTGTTTAATTATAGTGGGGACAGCAAATACTTATCTTCAAGCGCATGTGGTGCGCTGCGCTCCTGGGGTCAAGTTTTTTTTTTTCGCGCATGTGCAATAAGCGGATAAAGGAAAAGCAAGTGTTCTCTACCTTACCAACATGGCGCCTGCGTGCCAGAAAATGCGAGCCGAACAGGGATTCTACACGATTGGATTGCGATATGTGAGTTGCAACTACAGCGATTTAAGATGTCTTTGGGAGTGCATGACAGGGAGATAGGTAACGATTTTTGCCTTTCCTTCTCCTTTAATTTAATCCAAGAGATAATCCAATCAAATTCAGTCTGTGCTGCTTCTCTGTATGTTTGTAATACACACATCTTCAGAGTATAGTCATTGTTTCCGTTTTCAAAACTTGAGCCTACATCCAGTAGAGAGTGTTTTAAAGGGGGACTAAAGCCTAACTAAAGAAGTAGCTAGAAATGTTGAACATTATGTTTTGGGCTTCTGTACCAGCCCAAGGCAACCACAGCCCTTTAGACGTAAAGATCTGTGTCTCCAAAACATGCCCCAGTAGCTCCCCATCTTCTTTTCTGCTGATTCACTGCACATGCTCTGTGCTGCTGTCACTTACTGAGCTTAGGGACCCACTCACAATATACAGTACACATAGAATAGAAATGTCACAATATAAGGCTGATTAGTAATTAATACAAATAATTACTACATGGCAGCACAGAAACCAGTGCAATTAACATCAGAATTTAATAATCAGCCCTGTAGCATCAACTTGTATTACAAACAAACCTCATTTTCTGCTTGATCAGTTGTGGCGACCCCTAAGCTTAGCTTCTCAACAGCTGCTCAGAGCCTACTGAGCATATGAGTGTCACAGACACTTTCCAAGATGGTGACCCCCTGTGACAAGTTTGAAGTCCTGGATCATTGCTGCTATTGACAAGCTGAAACTTTAGGCTGGTGCAATATATTCAGTGTATAGAATATGACATTTTTAGCTATATTAATTTTAAGGGTTTAGTTCTCCTTTAATCACCATGATATAGTACATAACTACAACACATTTGCTGGGAATCCATAAACTCACCCTCTTTCCCCTACAGTAGTGCACATTACACATCTAGCTGCATTTAAAGTTACAAATACAAATCACATTTGTGTCAACCATTTAATCAGTAAGAGTATTTCAAATGGAAAAAAAGGTTGAAGTAGTAAAACACATCTAGCATGGAAATTCTGCAGTACAAAGTAATTTCGACAAAACTGGAATGCTCTCTCTGCAGCATCCTGGGGAGCTTCTCAGGCATATAGAGATTTTTATGTTCAGAACCTGATATCTGACTTTGACCTGCTCACAGAGCCTTATATCAAGATATGAGCATAGTAGCACTGGTAAATACTTACTGCTGTGCAGATATCCAAGAGATACACAATGTTCTAAGCATTTTATATGATACAGACATCACAATAAGCACCATGGCAGTCAGTTTATGAAAAATGTTGTGTATATACAAATATTTCAATATCAATAGCATGTAACTGCTCAATACTGATTACTGGCAACACCAAATTGGTTGGATTAGCTAGTTATGACTTGAACTTCATAGGCAGGTGTGTCCAATCATGAAAAAAGGTATTTAAGGGGGCCAATTGCAAGTTGTACTTCTGTTTGACTCTCCTGAAGAGTGACAACGTGGGATCCTCAAAGCAACTCTCAAAAGATCTGAAAACAAAGATTGTTTAGTATCATGGTTTAGGGGAAGGCTACAAAAAGCTATTTCAGAGGTTTAAACTGTCAGTTTCAACTGTAAGGAATGTAATCAGGAAATGGAAGGCCACAGGCACAGTTGCTGTAAAACCCAGGTCTGGCAGGCCAAGAAAAATACAGGAGCGGCATATGCGGAGGATTGTGAGAATGGTTACAGACAACCCAAAGATCACCTCCAAAGACCTGAAAGAACATCTTGCTGCAGATGGTATATCTGTACATCGTTCTACAATTCAATTTGCACAAAGAACATCTGTATGGCAGGGGGATGAGAAAGTAGCCCTTTCTGCACTCACGCCACAAACAGAGTCGCTTGTTGTTTGCAAAAGCTCATTTAGACAAGCCACAATCATTTTGCAACAAAGTGCTTTGGACTGATGAGATAAAAATGTAGTTATTTGGTCATAACAAAAAGTGCTTTGCATGGTGGAAGAAGAACACCGCATTCCAAGAAAAACACCTGCTTCCTACTGTCAAATTTGGTGGAGGTTCCATCATGCTGTGGGGCTGTGTGGCTAGTTCAGGGACTGGGGCCCTTGTTAAAGTCGAGGGTCGGATGAATTCAACCCAATATGAACAAATTCTTCAGGATAATGTTCAAGCATCAGACACAAAGTTGAAGTTACGCAGGGGTTGGATATTCCAACAAGACAATGACCCTAAACACACTTCGAAATCTACAAAGGCATTTATGCAGAGGGAGAAGTACAATATTCTGGAATGGCCGTCACAGTCCCCCGACTTAAATATCATGGAAAATCTATGGGATGATTTGAAGTCCATGCTCGGCAGCCATCAAATTTAACTGAACTGGGGAGATTTTGTATGGACGAATGGTCAAAAATACCGCCATCCAGACACTCATCAAAGGCTATAGGAGGCGTCTAGAGGCTGTTACATTTGCAAAAGGAGGCTCAACTAAGTATTAATGTAATATCTCAGTTGGGGTGCCCACATTTATGCACCTAATTTTGTTATGATGCATATTGCATATTTTCTGTTCATCCAATAAACTTTATGTCACTGCTGAAATATTACTATTTCCGTAAGGCATGTTGCAGATTAAAAGGAAGTTGCTACTTTGAAAGCTCAGCCAATGATAAACAAAACTCCAAAGAATTAAGAGGGGTTCCCAAACTTTTTCGTAGGGTTTGGGAGTAGATGGAGACAGCCGTTGGCTGAATCAGTATAATAGGAGACATGGAACACTGAACATTACTGTTTATAACTGGGAATTAAAAAAATACCCTACAATGTCTCTCCATTTAGTATGTGGTCTCGAGTGAATTACAGTGGGGGTAAAAAGGCTTGATTCATTATGAAAAGGGGGATGGAAAAGGGCAGAAAGAAGAGGCATGGTGGAGAAACATTTTAAGGTAATACAGGAAAGAACAAGGTAGAAATTCAGGGTGCAAAGTTAAATATCTGTTCAGCATGGCCTCTAGTCTGAGGAGCAACCTGTTTTCCTCTCAGGATTTAGAATATCTCCTTGTTATAAAGTCTCTGTAGAACTGGAACAGCTTCTCGGATGCGAGTTGTGTGGCTGCAATGGACTGCTGGAGCTGGGAGAGAAAGAATGAGGAAAGATTGACAGTGAGAGCAAAGGAAAGGAGGGAAAGAGAGGACACATATTATTAAGCCCCCCAGATATTGGTTTTCAGCACCATTTTCTCCTCCCTGCATTCTATCATCAAACCTCCTCACTCAGTTACTGAAGTGCCAGAGGGAGCTGCAGCTATTTGTTCAGTCTTAATGATTCTTTTAACATGCCTTTATTAAATTGTCTCTCTTTCTGCTGCCTGTGGGTGTTTGATATTCTTAGAACCGGGAGAGGGAAGCTGTGCAGAGAAACGTGCAGATATCTAGGACATGGGGTCCAGTGCCTTACCATGCACCCACAGAAGGGAACTGTTATACTGTACATGGAGCCTGTCATAACCTGCTATTGCTTTTCCAGACAGTCAGCAGACATATGGATAAGGAGTTGCAGCTGGGAACAATTTGTACAGTGGCTGGTGTGTGACAGGCAGGGAGACATATTCACTTTGTTTCTCACATGGGGCATGCTTTTCTAGCAAGAAGCCCACTTTATATTCATCCCCACATACTTTTACATCTGGAACACAGACAGGAGGCATATGTGACAACCATGTGGTGCAAAACTGGCAGAAGGAAGAGGAGACAGCTGCAGGGCAGTGATGTTGATCCAGGATTGACAGAAGCGTGTACTGTTTAAAGAGATACTGTCATGGGAAAACATATTTTTTTCAAAATTCAGTTAATAGTGCAGCTCAAGCAGAATTCTGCACTGAAATCCATTTCTCAAAAGAGCAAACAGATTTTTTTATATTTCATTTTGAAATCTGACATGGGGCTGGACATTAGTTTCCCAGCTGCCCCCAGTCATGTGACTTGTTAAACTTCAGTCACTCTTTACTGCTGTACTGCAAGTTGGAGTGATATCACCCCCTCCCTTCCCCCCAAGCAGCCTAACAACAGAACAATTGGAAGGTAACCAGATAGCAGCTCCCTAACACAAGATAACAGCTGCCTGATAGATCTAAGAACAGCAAGTAAAAACCCAGGTCCCACTGCGACACAGTTATATTAAGTAGCCAGAAAGCAGTTCCACCCTAAAGTGCTGGCTCTTTCTGAAAGCACATGACCAGGCAAAATGACCTGAGATTGCTGCCTACACACCAATATTACAACTTTAAAAAAAACTTGTTGGTTCAGGAATGAAATTTTATATTGTAGGGTGAATTATTTGCAGTGTAAACAGTGTCATTTAGAAATAAAAACTAAATCATAAAAATCATGATAGTATCCCTTTAATTCTGTGCTGCAGGAAGAGGAGGGAAATTTATTTTAATATGAGTGTATAAGGGGGAAAGTGCATACATAGGTAACATACCTCTGTGGCAGAATACAGTCCTCTACTTGACATCATTAACACTTTCCTTTCCAAGCTCTCAATAGCAAATGTTCGCACTGCTCGGCTTTCCTGTTAAAAAGATGAAATTACAGGGCATTCGGGGGGGATTATTTTCTTACTGCAGTTTTTAAGCCTATGAATTTACCCATTATTTTCCGTTTGCAGTGGCTATTCACTAACCTTCTCTTGCCGAACATTAGGGTCAAGGGTTATGTTTCCATCATTATCCAGTGCGCATGTGACCCCACAAAACAGTGACCTCATGGGGAGACCAGCATCCATCAGACCCATGCAGGTTGCATTAAGGCAGCAGGAGAGCAGCTAGGGTTAGGTTAAGGATCATACATGACTAGAACAGTAAAAGAAACCCTGCAGCAACTTACTAACAGAATAAAATACACATAAGGTAATGTGGTGCTTTACATGTTTTAACTAGTGATGGGCGGCGTGAATCTGCGGATAATTTCCTTGTTTCGCCGCCCATGAATAAATTCACGTTTTTTTTTTATGCTGGTGACAATTCAGACGTCTGTCGCCGGCGTTGCGAATTTCATAGGAAATTCACAAATTTTTCGGCAGGGCGAAAAGGGACAAATTCGCCCAACTTGTTACTGGATACTTTTTTGTTTGTTTTTTTATTTGTAAATAATTTTGGAACTTTTTGGATTTTTTTTCCAATTTAGTTTTATTTAACTGTTCTGTTTATGTTAAACTAAACTTCTGCCTAGGGAAGTCAAACCCCACAAGAAAGGAAAAGTTAGCCATGTAATAGAATAAGAGGTCATTTTTCAATAAATGTTTACAAAAATAAACACTAAAACGCATTTAAAACAAAAAAGTACCAATTGAATCTCAATTTATTATTAACATTTTTGAGGTTATTTTCCTTTAATGTCATATATCATGGCTATAAATTTGTATGAGGCCTATTCAGTCTCTGAGCCCTTTAGCTGCCGGTCGATAAAGAGAGAGATACAGTTTAATAACAGCAAGAAGACTTTAGGCAGAACAGACTTGATCTTGTTCATGATATACGTCTTCCTTTTCTGCCTGTAATGTATGGACAGACTCACAGATGGTACCAAAGCAACTTTTCATACAGATTTGTTATCTCCACACCAATGGATTCACATTTAGAAGTTTCCATTGCTCATGTTGAATTAATGAATTGCAAAATAAGAAAAAAAAAATAACAAGGCAGCACCTAACATAAATCAAAGAGCCAACTGCAACAGTAAAAAGATTAAATAACATGAGATGAATGGACTACATTAAATAAATGTTTTTGCCCATTAGTATTAAGTATTGGCATTGCTCTCTACTAAAAAGTAGGGATGACAAATCAAAGAAAATTATTGCCATAACTTCTCAATGTGAATAACTGCAATGGCCATAAGTAGGCCACTTAAAGCATAAGTAAAACTTTAAAATAAGTGAATGTAAAACTGACGAGGGGGCTATTCTAAGCACTTCTGCAAAGTACATTAATTTTATTTATTTATTTTTAATTCCAAGGTATTAAGGGATACATGTACTGTTAATATGAATGGATTTTGTTACAACAGCGCCATCATTTTCCCCACCAGTCTGACTAGCAAGTAGTCAAAGGAAGTTGTCAGGAGAAAGAAAGAGGCTGCTCTAATGTTTAGGAAAGATGTGAGAAAAGTTATCTAAGGTTTCTAATTTTTTTCCTAAGCAGAAGAACATCAGAGCAAAAATGGCAAGGATTACATTGGTACATTGATATTGTCCTAATCCTACCGGTCTCCCTAAACCCACTAAATGATCTGATAGTTGGTCCCTGAACAAAGGATCATGTAAGCATGATTGGGCCCTGTGCTTAAAGGAACAGTAACACCAAAAAAATAATGATAAATAATAATTTAAAATAATGATAATATAACATACTGTTGCCCTGAACTGGTACAACTGGTGTGTTTGCTTCAGAAACTATACTATAGTATACTAGGGATGCACCGAATCCAGGATTCGGTTCGGGATTCGGCCAGGATGCGGCCTTTTTCAGCAGGATTCGGATTCGGCCGAATCCTTCTGTCCGGCCGAACCGAATCCGAATCTTAATTTACATATGCAAATTAGGGGCGGGGAGGGAAATTGTGTGACTTTTTGTCAGAAAACAAGGAAGTAAAAAATGTTTTCCCCTTCCCACCCCTAATTGCATATGCAAATTAGGGTTTGGATTCGGTTCGGTATTCGGCCGAATCCTTCGTGAAGGATTTGGGGGTTCGGCCGAATCCAAAAAAGTGGATTCGGTCCATCCCTATAGTATACATAAACAAGCCGCTGTGTAGCCATGGGGGCAGCCATTCAAAGCTGAAAAAGGCACAGGATACACAGCAGATAACAGATAAGCTCTGTAGTAAACAATGAGATTCTTTAGAACATAAAGATTCAGATACTAATCCTTGTGCCTGGCCGAACCAAATCCGAATCCTTAAAATCATGTGACCTTTCGTCACAAAACAAGGAAGTTTCTCTTTTTCCCTCCCCCCTCACTGATTTGCATCTGCAAATTAGGGTTTGGATTCAGTTCGGTCAAATCTTTCACAAAGGATTCAGGGGTTCGGCCAAATCCAAAATAGTGGATTCGGTGCAGCCCTAATTTTTAGCTACAGAATTCGATCTGTGGATATGGGTTACTGCACTGAATCAATGCATACCTCCCAACTGTCCCTTTTTCGGAGGGACAGTCCCTCTTTTGACAGCTCAACCTGCAGTCCCTCATTTGTACTGGAAAGTCCCTCTTTTCTATGCACTAAACAGCCAGAAAAAGAAACAAAGTTTCTCACTTAATTGGCTTTTAGCAGAGAGCCCAGAACAACTAACAGGTGCAAATAAGATACTTTGTAACAATTTTGAGATACAAAAACACAGTTTAGATAAGGAGAAATATTTTCAAACTTTCATAACCTGCCAAATTTTGTAAAACAAACATGGTAATTAGGAGGTGTGGCCACAGAAAGGGGTGTGGTCAAAAATTGCTGCGCTACGTGCAGAAAAAATTTTTTTGTCCCTCTTTTTACTTCCAAAATGTTGGGAGGTATGTCAATAGTGCTCTTATGTTGGTAAATAACTATAACTTCTAAAATACCATCAATTCTAAAATACCACCTCACAAAAAAGTGAAGGAAATATCCTACTAATAAAAAAAAGGGTGTTTTATTTTTTTTTTTAATGTAATCCTTGCTTTTGCTACAGTAAGTACATTGGAGTAATTGCTGACACAATGAATCACTTGATATGATCTTTATGCCCTACATCCAGCAGAGCATTAAGAGAACACTATGATAACATATTCCTCTGATTTCTATAGCTGCTATTCCCATGATTTCCATCGCCTGCCTTGCGAAAACAGGACATTAATTTTTTTCTGTTTTATGCCGTGACCCCATAGCTGAGATATGTTTGGAATTGTGATCTTTAACAAGCACTTCTGTCAGAGTCTCAGTAATTTTCTGCACTCCCTGGTACAATGGATACAATAAGAATGCAGTCGAGACTTATACATTAGCAAGTATATCTCCAGGGGCAATAGAACACTGCCTTAATTGAATGTTGTGAGCTATTTTCTTTTTATCCTACAATAGAGGAAAAACGGAAGGTATCATGTGGGCTATTTTGAAAATACTATACTTGATGCACTACTGTTCATCTTCAGTTCAGTTGCAATGCAAGTTATACGGAGATATTTTGTTTTTTTAAACATTGCAATAAAAAGAATTTCTGTTCCACTGCATTTCTGAATCCTACTAAACCACATAAAAGAGGAATTAGATTTTCTCCTGTTCCTGTTGTGTGTAGACATCAGAAGTGCTGGACATACGAGCTGGAAGAACATTAGCCCTTCACACACTGGGAAATTGAGAAATATATGTTGTACTGAGATGGGAGACTACAGCAATTCCTTTAAAATGGCATCTGCTCACTTGTGAAAACTATGGAGTACTTTAAATAGGGACATCTGCACCGCACTTTAAGCGGACGATAAACTGCCTGCACGAAACAGCACAGGGATTTTTTTAAGTTAAATGAATTTTTACTGAATAGGGGTCAAATTAGAATGCTTTGTCCCCAGCCCACAAAGCAACAAAATGCTCAGTATACTAGACATAACACAAAGACAGCATGGGACTTACAGGCAACTAAACTTAAAGGGATACTGTCATGGGAAAAAAAAAAATTTCAAAATGAATCAGTTAATAGTGCTGCTCCAGCAGAATTCTGCACGGAAATCCATTTCTCAAAAGAGCAAACAGATTTTTTTTATATTCAATTTTGAAATCTGACATGGGGCTAGACATATTGTCAATTTCCCAGCTGCCCCAAGTCATGTAACTTGTGCTCTGATAAACTTCAATCACTCTTTACTGCTGTACTGAAAGTTTTCTCCTTTCTCTCCCAAGAGATACAAGATAACAGCTGCCTGGTAGATCTAAGAACAGCACTCAATAGTAAAAACCCATGTCTCACTGAGACACATTCAGTTACATTGAGAAGGAAAAAACAGCAGCCTGCCAGAAAGCATTTCTCTCCTAAAGTGCAGGCACAAGTCACATGACCAGGGACAGCTGGGAAATTCGAAAAAATGTCTAGCCCCATGTCAGATTTCAAAATTGAATATAAAAAAATCTGTTAGCTCTTTTGAGAAATGGATTTCAGTGCAGAATTCTGCTGGAGCAGCACTATTAACAGATTAATTTTGAAAAAACATTTTTTTCCCATGACAGTATCCCTTTAAGACGATAAGTCAAATAAAGTAGAAAGTAGGGAGTAGGGAGCCTACTGCTTCTTTTACAATTTATGATGCAAGTGTTGGGAACAGAATAATTTATCAACAAAAGGCCTTGGAAAAAGTTTGAGTAACTGTATTGTATAATATACAAGTGTTGTATTTACAATTACTTATTTGTTCAATAAAAGGGATTACATAAAAAAGGTTTCATATCTCCCCTTGTTTCTTTGCTGTAAGAGAATGATAAAACCTGCAATTTTTGGAGCTTTACTCTTTGCATTTTTCTTTTAACGGACCAGTGGGGGAATGTAATAAAAGTGGGTAATGGAAAAAATATTCGCAAAGCGAAAGGTCATACCTCTGTGCGAACAAATTTGCCTTTGTGCGAATTTAATGTAGCTTTTATGAACCCGGAAACTGTTTAGTGACCACTTCCGACAGTGGAAGACGGTTTGCCAATTTTATAATTAGCGCCAGTGCTCAGTGAATGTAATAAAACTTCTTACTGAAAAAGTTGTTACGTTTGCTCCAAAAGATTATAACACCTTCAAGCATTTCTTAAAAGTGGGCAATGTGCAATTCAAATTCGCAATGTAATAACAGTTTAAAAAAGAGAATTACATTGCGCAATTAGACTTTTTATTCTTATTTGTGCTAATTGTTTTGCTCTTTGCGACTTTTATTACATTCCCCCACAAGAGTTCAAAATACACCATATTGCCCATCAGGAGAATTGGAAAACATTTATTAGGGATGCACTGAATCCAGGATTAGGTTCGGGATTCGGCCAGGATTCGGCCTTTTTCAGCAGGATTCGGATTCGGCCGAATCCTTCTGCCCGGCCGAACCGAATCCGAATCCTAATTTGCATATGCAAATTAGGGGCAGGGAGGGAAATTGCGTGTCTTTTTGTCAGAAAACAAGGAAGTAAAATTTTTTTCCCCTTCCCACCCCTAATTTGCATATGCAAATTAGGGTTCGGATTCGGTTCGGTATTCGGCCGAATCCTTCGTGAAGGATTCGGGGGTTCGGCCGAATCCAAAAAAGTGGATTCGGTGCATCCCTAACATTTATGTTCAAGCGCCTGTGAGACAGATTTTGTCTACAAACATGGAAATGGAAACAGGGAGCTTTATTTATATCCGTATATTTTGGTGTCCAATTCAGTGAGGTGAAAGACAGAATGTTCATATAGTCTTGTTATTGCTTCAGAAGCTTTAAAATACAGAACAAACTATTAAAAGCAATCCCGGTCTGTATTTCTTCCAGGTTACTGGGAGTAGTGCAAAAATTCTGAAATAAAGTTATCTATTCTCACTAAAATATACTACAGAGAGGAGATATAAACGCAATTTTCCTGCTGTATTGTAGACATACATAAAACCCTGGGTCACATCATTCTCCTTGTACGGTCAAATCCCATATCTTATTTAGAGAGGATGGAACGTTCTATCATTTTGAAGGCAGAAGCATGATGAGCTGGAAGGAACTGGGAATATTAATGGCCATCTTTAGATAATGGGCTTTTCATGTCAGGACAAATCCCACTCATAACTTGACAGAAGAATGTGTTTTGTCATTGTCAAGTCAAAGGCCAAGCATCTTTAACTGCTTAGTAAGAGGATTGTGGTCTATTTCTGTCTTGCGTTTACATAATCTGCTCATTGATGGCTAGGTAAAAGAAAATCAAGTATTTTTTGCCTCTTCAGTATGAATAATATTGCACACCTAATTTGCTGGGGTATTCAGGTAACAGAAGAAAAAAAAGAAGGGGTTCACCCAAGCCTTTGCTGGAAACCCTTCTAAGCCAAGCGGCCCGGACATGAACCATATAATTTAAAAAATCTTTTTTTTTTGTACAGATAAATGAATCCTGTAAAAATATACTTGCTGTTATCTTGATATCAACTGTGGTTTGATTGAAGTATTTGTTTGAAGCCTTTACCCTCACCCAGACCAGGGAAAGGCATGGTCACCCCAAAAAATACATGTACTGTATGCTGATCACTATATGAATGATTGTAGAAACTGTGCTGTGTAACACCTAACTATTTTTTGTATTAAGTTTTGTGACTCACTGGATACATATAAGAAAAAACAAAAGTCCCTTTAAATTAAGGTGGTGGAAGACGGGGAGATTAGTCGCCCAACAACAGATCTCCACTACTGCGGGCGACTAATCTCCACAAACTGCCTTCCCGCTCACATGTATACGAAATCGCCGGCAGGATTGCTTCAGATTTCCGAAGCCGCCGAAGTTGTCTCACTGGGCGAATAATCTCCCAGTCTGCCATCTAATGTGGTAAAACAAAACAGAAATATAGAGAAAGAAAGACTGATATGGTAATGTGTGATAGATTGGAGGGATGTGACTGTGACCCATTGCTGCCATCCACTGGTTAAATAAGGATATCACCAACTATAACACACTACACAATTTTTTTTCCCTGTAGACTGCAACTATTTTTAGAATCCCTCAACTGTATTCCAGCAGGTGCTCTTACTAAATTTTGCACCTCATTTTTATTTTAATGAAGCTGTTTAAAGTAGTAACAATATGTATATCTTACCTTGGGTCCCTCTTTAAATAGCAAATTGCAAGGAGCAGGAGGTTGTGTGCATTTCATTTTCAGAAAGGTCTTACAAAAGCATTTCCATAGTGTACACATGAATACTGTTCCACTTAAATTTTATTAGCATAGCAAATTTGTGTATTTCAAAGAAAAACTGACCACTGCGCTTGGGAATATAAGCCAGAATGCAAAAGGAAGCACACAGATAGATTAATATTGTCTTAATTAATAAACATAAGTAATAAATAGGGATGCACCGAATCCAGGATTCGGTTCGGGATTCGGCCAGGATTCGGCCTTTTCCAGCAGGATTCGGATTCGGCCGAATCCTTCTACCCGGCCGAACCGAATCCGAATCCTAATTTGCATATGCAAATTAGGAGCGGGGAGGGAAATTGCGTGACTTTTTGTCAGAGAACAAGGAAGTAAAAAATGTTTTCCCCTTCCCGCCTCTAATTTGCATATGCAAATTAGGATTCGGATTCGGTTCGGTATTAAGCCGAATCTTTCACGAAGGATTCGGGGGTTCAGCCGAATCCAAAAAAGTGGATTCGGTGCATCCCTAGTAATAAAGTCCATAGAGCCACAAAGTGTTTAAAAATGGTGCCTGGAAAGCGATAT
Organism: Xenopus petersii; assembly: GCA_038501925.1. Classification (NCBI taxonomy): domain Eukaryota; kingdom Metazoa; phylum Chordata; class Amphibia; order Anura; family Pipidae; genus Xenopus; species Xenopus petersii. The sequence goes on along the minus strand of CM076687.1, from coordinate 19,923,107 downwards.
TGCAGAAGATCCACCACTGTGATACTCTTCAAGATTCCCCCTTATATATACTCACACAATTTTTCTTGGAATTTTGATGCATATAATGGTAGTCCTTATGATTTTCATCCAGTCATCCACAAGGTTAACCAGATTGTAAAGCACATAGTACCCAAAGCAAAATAAAAGTCTGGACTTCTCTGGGACCAGGAAGGCTTCTCCAGTTGAGTCTGTGATTGGTAAATAAATCCCACCGCTCCAAATTCTGACGCTTTTCAGTCTCCCTTGATCGCTTCCTCAGGTCGGGTGTGGTATTCACGAAGACTTATGTGATTACCACACTGTGTCTAATTTTGGAGAGGTGTGATTTATTTTACGTATTACAGACTCAAAGACTTTTTTGTAGCCGAGATGGAATTTGAAGGAACATTGTATGCCAACCATCAATAGGCAGCAGCTAAAAATATTTACGGAACCCCACACAAAATAATTTAGCTCTACCCAAGGCTTGAGGGTAAATGACCTGTTTTTAAAAATACAGTGACATATAATAATATTCAGCACTGACCACTCCTCCCAAGTAACTAAACCTACACTTGGGGGCCGATTCACGAAATTCGGGTGAAGGGTTCGAATAAAAAAAAATTCGAATTTTGAAGTATTTTTTGGGTACTTCGACCATCGAATTGGTTAAATTCGATCGAATTAGATCGAATTCGAACGATTAGAACGATTAGAAGTAAAAATCGTTCGACTATTCGATATTCGAAGTACTGTCCCTTTAAGAAAAACTTCGACCCCCTACTTCGGCAGCTAAAAGCTACTGAAGTCAATGTTAGCCTATGGGGAAGGTCCCCATAGGCTTGCCTAAGTTTTTTTGATCGAAGGATTTTCATTCGATCGTTGGATTAAAATCCTTCGAATCGTTCGATTCGAAGGATTTAATCGTTCGATCGAATGAAAAATCCTTCGATCGATCGATCACAGGATTTGCGCAAAATCGTTCGATTTCGATATTCGAAGTCGAACGATTTTAGTTCCCAGTCGAATATCGAGGGTTAATTAACCCTCGATATTCGACCCTTCGTGAATCGGCCCCCCATAGTTTGTGCTCTGTGAAATAATTATACAAAGCACTAAAACTCCAAATTAGATCCTATTTAATATTTTATGTTTAAAAAAAAGAAAAGAAAAATGAAAAAATAAAATCTGAAATAAGCAGTTTTGACATGTAGTCAGTACTCAACCAGTTAATACTTTGTAGAATATCATGTTTGCAGGAATAACAGGTTAACATTAGTATATAGCTGTATTGCACACTGTTCAGGAGCGGTGGATTTATCTCTAGAATAAGTTTTTTTTTAGTTTACCCAAACAAGCTTTTCTGATTTCTGCATAAATGTCACTGCGTCAACACTAGGGGTTGAAAGTAAAAATTGGACTTGGAATCTTCGGAAAAAACTCTCATATTCGAATTATAAATTATCCAAACGTGATTTAAGTTTTAATTTGAATTACGAGATTTATCATACTCTGGCCCTTTAAGAACTCAAATTTGACTATTCGCTATTACTGTATAAGTCAATGGGAAAGGTCCAGGGATCATTTTGGTGATGTTTGTAGCCTTTCTGACATTCGAGTTTTTTTCAGAGAAAAAGACTCGAAATGAGTTACTATAATTCGAATCAAATTCGTTCAGAGTCGTTTAAATTGTTAGAATTTAACAAATTAGATTTTATTAATAAATTTCAAATAGCTGAATTTCGAATTTATGGGAGTGTAGGGGAGTTTTAAAAATCTCACATGAATTCGAAATTCAACACTTGATAAACGTGCCTCTAGTTGTACTTTGGGCAAGTGTTCACTATATATTGATATGGGAAGTGGTGACAGGTAGCGGAAGACATTTTGACTGACCCAGTTTTCTGCTTGATGAAAGCACGCATCATAATACCCCGTCTGATAATAGCCATCTTTTCCAATGGAAATGCAATCTATAAGTTTTGTATATTTCCTCTTTCAAGCTCTATATAACTGATCAGCCTGTGGGAAATGGTTTAAATATATAGAAGGGTATGGTAGAATCTTACTCGGGTCATAGTCCTGGAATTATTTATGATCTAAGATCATTTTCTTTATAAAAGCTGGTGTATTTTCAATCATGTCAAAGGCTTGAAAGTGCATCTGCCAAGTTTAATGCAAGACTACAATACCCAGCATGCTGGGAGTGAATAGATTTTGGGCTCTATACCCCAGTCTCCCAGCATTCTGGTATTTGATGGTGAGTTTCCTTAATTTTCGACAATTTTGGGCAAAAAATTTGCTGGCCACCAAAATGTCTGTAAGTTGTCCAGTTTTACCAATATTTATTGAAATTGCATACCTCCCAACAGTCCCGTTTTGAGTGGGACAGTCCCACTTTTGACAGCTTAACCCGCTTTCACTGATTTGTACTGATAAGTCCTGAGTTTCTGCAGCACTGAACAGCCAGAAACAGATACAAAGTTTCTAACTTAATTGCAGACAGCCCAGAATAGATGCTTAACATACTTTTGTAACAGTTTGATAAGATAAGAATGAAGACTCACAGTTTAAATGGCAATTCACCTTATTTGCAAAACTGTAATAACACATAAAAACCACAGAAATGTGTTCAAACTTTCATAACCTGCCAAATTATGTAAAATGAACATGGTAATGAGGAGGTGTGGCCACAAAAATGGGCGTGGTGAAAAATGTTGGCGCACTACGCCCACCAAATCTTTTTGTCTCTCTTTCTGTTTCCTAAATGTTGGGAGGTATGAAATTGTATATTATATTATGGCAGGCATGTCCAAAGTCAGGCCCGGGGGCCAATTGCGGCCCTTTTTCAAATTTACACTGGCCCTCAGCCTCGATCATGAAATTAATAATAATGTGGCCACCCCAGCACAGTGCGATTAGGAATCGCATAGCTGTAATATTTGGGCACATTAGTGAAATGATTTGCCACTTGGTCTATACTGCTGCCTGTGTGCTGACGGTGTTAGTAATAGACACGTACTGAAATGTAGAGACGCGCTGTTTTCGCATACTTCTTTAGGGCTGAAGGTGTCAATAGACGTACTGAAGTGCCAGTACAGTAAACTAAAGAAGTATGGCGTCACTTTGTTCCAGTATGTGTCTATTACTAACACCTTCAGCACACAGGCAGCAGTATAGACCAAGTGGCAGATCATTTCACTAATGTGCCTTAATATTACTGCTATGGGATTCCTTGTTTAAATGAGTTAAATGATGTTAATGGTTCAAAGAATGTCAGGCTGAATGGTCTGCCCAGGGCCGGAATTAGGGGTAGGCAGAGTAGGCACGTGCCTAGGGTGCAAAGCTGGGGGGGGGCAGGCACATACCTGGTCTGTTGCCTACCCCCATGTCCGGTCCCCTCTCTCCCCGACTATGTGTGGTATTTTCCTGTCATTCTACGCTTCTGCCCATGCGCGCACGCCAACTGACGCATGTGTGTGAGAGCACCAATTTGTGCATTCACACCCGGTTGCCTAGGCGGTCTGGCCCAGCTCTGGGTCGGCCCCACACATTTTTAACTCACCAAAAGTTTGGACACCCCTGTGTTAGGGCCCCTGGCGATGGGGAAATCTGTCCCATTTTGCTTCATGAAAAATTTTGAATAAAGACATTGTCACATACATTCATTTATTTTTTAGACTTTATTTCACTGCCCATATTGTGCTATTGTTGGGCTACTTCTGAAGTGCCTCGCCCTCTTTGCTAGTTTTGTAGCTGGTTTTGAAAATTAGACACCTGGCACCCAGAAAGAGTGAGTTCTATTGACTGCCACCAGATTTATAGCTGAATTTACATCCAGTGATTATTCTCTAAGAAATGTATCGTACAATTCGCATCAGTTGGCTTGTTTCCCGCCATTCCTGAGGAATTATACGCGCCCCAAGCCTTACCCTGAAGAAAAGTACCGTACACCTGTACTCCCGCATTACAGCTTCCATCGCAACCTGCTGCTTCCAACATGTGCAAATACTTCCGGGGTCCTAAGGCTCTGGGGAAATTCCGCACGTGCCTGTCTGATTATACACAACAATGTCAAGGTTTTCTTCTCTCGCATAATGAGGAAGGCGGAATTTTCACGAATTTTATCAGTTTGAAAAGGATTTTTGAAAATGTGTTGTATAGGGGTCCTAAGAGAAACGCAGGCAGCGGGAGATTATTCTAAAGCAAGATGGCGGCGCTGAGGGCACTTCTAAGGGTCCGAACTGTGACAAGAGTCACCGGTGGGAGACAGGTGAGAGACCTATCGGGGTCACATTGGGGTCAGTGAGACACAATAAAATAATACGACGAAAGGAGAATTTAAGTGTTTTATTGCTTAAGACGAGACCCCAATGTTGTATATCTAGATGTAAAACCATAAGGTACATCACATCCAAAGTACTGTGTGATTTATGTATATCTATATAAATAGTACTGTGTGCCTGTCTGAAGTATGTGTGTCTATATATATATATATATATATATATATATATATATATATATATATATATTATCCATAATCCATTTCCCTGATTTTACATTTTCCTGGATTTTTTACCATTTTTTTCTGGACCCCTGAAAAACGTAAAATGGGGGTTCTACTGTATATAGGGGAACAACAACGTTTTGCGTCTCAATTGGGAGATGTGTTTTCAATGCTGTATGCCATAATGCGTGTCAAATAATGTGGCATTTAATTACAGTTCACAATAAAGAGACCTATTTGAAAATATGCGATATTGCAGAATGAATTTGTAGGGAGAGTACAAATTCAATGAGATGCATAAATGCCCAGTCAATTGATGCTCTGTCTGTAAGGATTACCGTAACATGTTTCATTGTTGCAGCTGTATAAATAAGAAGAATGTTCAAATAACCCAAAAACAAGCATAAATATGTATGTATTCTGATAGCACTACTTACTATTATATACAGTGGTGTGAGTGTTCTACAAAACCCCAAAATACAAGCACAATCTATATACGTATATATTTCTTCTGATAGCACTACTTACTGTTATACCCAGTGGTGTGAGTGTTCTACAAAACCCCAAAATACAAGCACAATATGTATGTATTCTGATAGTACTACTCACTGTTATATACAGTTTTGTGACTGTTCTACAAAACCCCAAAATACAAGCATAAATATGCATGTATATATTTCTTCTTATAGTATTACTAGTATATAGTAATATAAAACTATAAAAAAAAAAAGTATTAACATCAGAGAAATACAAAAGTAATTTTTTCCATATGCTAAAAAAAAAAATATATTGTAAACTCAATACAACAAAAGTGGTTACTGTGGTACAGTACTTAAAACATCAACAGAATATGTCTTCTATAATACACCCAGAACATTGTATACAATATATTTTTTTTTTTAGCATATGGAAAAAATTACTTTTTGTATTTCTCTGATGTTAATACTTTTTTTTTTATAGTTTAGTGTAAAATGTGTTTAACAAACACTGAAGGTCTTAATTGTGCTTTTTGTAATTGGGTTTAACGGGCAGCTGTGGTGGGGAAAAAAAGTTAGAAACCCTTAAGCACTATACCATATGTTCTTGGGCCAGATTATATCAACCATATAAGTCATACAAAGAAGTGAGTGGGGCACATCAGCATGTAGGGAACCTTACAATACCTTAAGAAGCTTTTTTTGTCAGCAGCTACATGATTTTAATTATTACGTATTCTTACACATCAGTTAACTGTTAATTTGGTTTAATTATGATATGCCAAGTATACGCCCGGTGCTTTAATAACAAATATACTATAGATTCTGTAGGGATCCTGCCATACAGATTCACAGACAGACCAGCACTGAAAGGTTGAAAGGACAGACATATGCAAAACAGAAGGATTTGACGTAAAATAATAGGCCTAATAAAAGGGTTTTTGCTTTGATACTAGGTGCCGAACGGAGTGAGGAAAGTGAGGATAAAAGTAACTTTAGGATGAAAGTGACATTTGCTGGTCCCGGTGTTTGTAAGTCAGCTGAGCTTTGTGGTTTTTGGAAGGTCACTGATTGTATGGGGAGGCAAGTCTGCAGAACTGTGCATGGATTGGCGGGCATGTAGGGAGTGACTCCAGCACTCTCTGTAATCCTGTTGCAGCTCAGCATTAATAGAAACAAAGGTGTAGATTTTTCACATTGTACAATGTATATGAAATTGCACTATTGTTTGGGCTTTGTTGACGTGAAAATTCAATATTGTGCACTGCTTTAAACTGTCACGTTCTCTTCCATTTTCAGGGTCATTTCTTTTTTATTTTGTCTTTGAAGAAAGAATACTTTACAGCTACTATTGTGCCCTCAGATACAGACATGAAGGCAATATAACAATCATACACTACACAAGTTAATGACTTATTCTGCAAAGCACTTAACAAATATGTTTGCAAGGTCATAACCACTCACCATTTAAATCCTTGCCTACAAAACAAGATGGCTGAGTGGTAACCTGGATAACCACAGTAAGGGTTTTGCTTAGGACACACGTTACTATTTTGTCACTAGAGACTTCTTAAAGTGGAACTCTTTAACTAAAATAGAATAATGCGAGAAATGCTGTAGTTTGTGTAAAAAAACATAAACATGAACTTACTGCACCAGAAGCCTAATAAAACAATTGATTTATGCTTTCAAGTTGGCCACAGGGGGTCACCATCTTGTAACTTTGTTAAACATCTTTGCAAGACCAAGACTGTGCACATGCTCAGTGTGGTCTGGGCTGCTGCTTAGGGATCGTCATAAATGATCAAAACTGCACAAGTCAAATAATATCTGCCATAAAAGCAGATACAGCAAAACTGATTAATAATCAGAATATGCAGACTGCACTGGTCCTGTGTTGTCATGTAATCTAATGACGATTTTATAGTTTTTGTATTATTTGTATGTATCTGTTTAAATCTGGCTCCATGATCTTTGTCCCTGCCACTGGAGTTGGAACATAAAAGAGGATGTAAAGTCAACAATAAAAGACAATGTTTACTTTATTAACTAAAAAAGAAATCTATCCCCAATATACTTCTAATAAAAAAAATATGGGCAGTTTTTCTAAGAAAATGTAATGTATGCAGTGAAATTTCCCCTTCATTTACTTGCTCTGACTGCTGCAGATATGAATCTCTACACGGTCGCTGGCTGTTCTACAGGGAAACAAACAAAGCTGCTGGAGTTCTGGGAAGTAAGGTGTGGGAGCTCCCCCCTGCCGTTTGAAATTATAATTGTTTCCCTGCAGAGCAGTTAAGGACAATGTTTCCCATCTGCAGCAGTAATAGCAAGTAAGTGAAGGGGGAATATTTCACTGCATACAGTCAGGTTTCTTAAAAAAAACGGTACCTTCATTTTCCATTCAGCACTTCCTACATGTCCATGCACTTCTCACATTGCCCCTTCTCTCCTCAGGCTCTATAACTATCTAGGGCAATGTTCATGGGCATTAGGTTCCCCATTCTGGTGCATACACAAGATTTTGGGGTGATAATATATCTTAATAAGTGTCCACAATTTGGCTCCTACCTGCTTGCTGTGATTGTGTAATTCCAAGACTGAAGGAAATAAAATGTAAATAATAAATATAGCGTAAGTAAAGTTTATTTTACTCAACTAACATGAATTTAACGTGCATGTTTGCAATGTCATAACAATTCCTCACCATACTACATCCTTGCCTAGCAGGCTCAAATATACCTATACTTATTTCTTTTTCTTTTTTATTTTATTGTCAAGTTTTGCTCAGAAGAGTTTACATCTATTTTTTCTAGTCCAGAGGATTAACAGCTGTGTGTAACAGCCGCAATTGTTGCATGTTATGTTTACACTAAATACAACCAGACTCCAAAACATCTGAACAGTCTTCCTAGTATGGGCAATCATTTTACTGGATTTGTATACAGAACAAAGTAGATGTGGAGTACACATTAAATAAACAAACAAACATTTGAAGTAGCCAAAAAAAATGGAGAGCTTGGTTTGAGAGTGGGGATCCCAAGATGGCATCAGACAACATGCGTAAGGAAAGGTGTCATGTTATCTGCTGATTAATAATTAATAGAGACAATACCTGTGTGATGCAGTGAACAGGGTGATGCCAACTTTATTACAAGGTGCTCAAGACATATGATCGTGTGTGAAGTGTCATGAACACCATATAATAAAGTTGGGATTACCACGTTTACTGCATCGCAAAGGTATTGACTCTCCATTTATTCTATGATTATATCACTGGTGTGTGGCTAGGATAATACAAATACCTATATCCTGTTTTCCTTAGTAGTTAATAAAAATAGGTAATAATTCATTATGATGTCCATATACGGTAATACCACTTTCCATTGCAAAAACCCTAATAATCCCTCCCTTGCCTTCCACTTCCTGCTCCCTGAATTGCAGGGGAGCCGGCAGCTCTCAGCACACTGTATTGTAGGACAGGAACCAATCAGCAGCTAGCAGGACCTGATAGGGAACTGAAGGCTGTCTGTGCTTGTGTGACTACAGGGCTGTGATTGGCTGTCCCCCTCCTACTGTGCTTCTGGCAGGGACCGTTAGGACACACCCACTCCTCATTTGAAACACAGACAGGGACGGACCAATAAAGGGGCTATTTTTAAAGATAATATTAATTTTTAGCACCATGTAAAATAGGGATGCACCGAATCCACTATTTTGGATTCGGCCGAACCCCCGATTCCTTAGAAAAAGATTCGGCCGAACCAAATCCAAATCCTAATTTGCATATGCAAATTAGGGGTGGGAAGCGTAAAACATTTTTTACTTTTGAGACAAAAAGTCATGCGATTTCCCTCCACACCCCTAATTTGGAAATGCAAATTAGGATTCAGATTCTGTTTGGCCGGGCAGAAAGATTTGGCCGAATCCTGCTTAAAAAAGCTGAATCCCGAACCGAATCCTGGATTCAGTGCATCCCTGATGTAAAAGCAACACCATATATTATTTATAATTCCCTACAAAATTAGGGTTTTTTTTATTTATCCTATATGCCTCCTTTAAGGTTTTTTTTTAATCCAACTGTAATCACATCATATAATATGAACACCATACGTTCCCAGAGTGAATTCACTTCATTGGAGGAGAAACCACAATTCCCTGGAGCTTCAGCTGACTTTGTGGACTCATTGGAATTCATCCAGTCCATTGTCATTTCTGGGATTCCTATTTACCGAGTCATGGACCGCCAAGGACAGATTATCAACCCAAGTGAAGACTCCAAAGTATGGTTCATTATTTATTACATAACTTTATCATTTTATTGTCCTGCTGGAATTGTATGGAGAGGTATAAGAAACAATCTGCTTATCACTAATGAAAATGCTTTACATTTAACAAATATTGTTTGAAGGTGATACCATTAAATGGGGTGTTCACCTTTGAATGAACTTTTAGAATGATGTAGAGAGTGATATTCTGAGACAATTTGCAATTGTTTTTCTTTTTTTTTTATTATTTGTTGTTTTTAAGGTTTATATTCAGCAGCTCTCCAGATTGCAGTGTTGGCAATCTGGTTGCTAGGGTCCAAACTGCCCTTACAACCATGCCCTGATTTGTATAAGAGACTGGACTATGAATAGGTGAGGGCCTGAATAGAAAGCACAATTAAAAGTAGCAATAACAATAAATGTGTAGCCTTACAGAGCATTTATTTTTGGAAAGAGTCAGAAGAACTAGGCAAATAATTAAACTGTAAAGAATAAATAATGAAGACCAATTGAAAAGTTGCTTAGAATTGGCCATTCTATAACATACTAAAATTTAACTTAAAGGTGAACCACCCCTTTAACTCACATAAGCTCACATAATAAAAGGCAGACGTTTAGGGAATGGAATTCCCCCTAGAGCAACTTGAACTTTACCGTAGAGCTTACAGTTCAGGAAATCATATATGGCTTGACTGTTCATTTATAGAAGAACATAATAAAGCTGTTGCCCTGAGAAAGATATAAATAAGCCTGTTGTTTAACAAATGCAATCAATCCTTTCTTCTCCAGATTCCGAAAGAGAAAGTCCTGAAGTTTTATCACACTATGACTCTGCTGAACACAATGGACAGGATTTTATATGAATCTCAGAGACAGGTAAACCTTCATTAAAGGGAAACTAAAGTAAAAAAAGAATAATGCTAGAAATGCTGTATTTTGTATACTAAACATAAACATGAACTTACTGCACCAGAAGCCTAATTAAACAAATGATTTATGCTTTCAAAGTTGGCCACAGGGGGTCACCATGTTGTAACTTTGTTAAACATCTTTGCAAGACCAAGACTGTGCACATGCTCAGTGTGGTCTGGGCTGCTGCTTAGGGATCATCATAAATGATCAGAATAGCACAAGTCAAATAATATCTGCCATAGAAGCAGATACAGCAAGACTGATTAATAATCAGAATAATGTTGGAAACATTAAAGAGGGTGTAAAGTCAAAAATCAAATCCCATTTTTACTTTATTAACTGAAAAAGAAACCTATACCCAATATACTTCAATTAAAAAATCTGTACATTTTTTACAAGAAACCTGACTGTATGTAGTGAAATTCTCCCTTTTACTTGCTGCGACTGCTGCAGATATAAATCTCTACACAATCGCCGGCTGTTCTACAGGGGAAGAAACAAAGCTGCTCAAGTTCTGGGAAGTCCCTCCCCCCTGCCTTTTGAAAGTATGATTTTTTCCCTGCAGAGCAGTTAGGGACTGTCCGAAGTTTCATATCTGCAGCAGTCCAAGCAAGTAAATGAAGGGGGAATTTCTCTGCATACAGTCATGTTTCTTATAAAAACTGTACAGATTTTTTAATTTAAGTATATTGGGTATAGGTTTCTTTTTCATTAAAGAAAATAAAAATGGAATTTTAACTTTTTGCCTTTACATCCCCTTTAAATTATTATTAGTGCACCTGCATGACTCCTTGTGGTGTTTCCCTCTAGAGTCTTTTTGTGTTTGTCTCCCTGCTGTAATTTTGTTAGGGTAATATGACCGAAGAGGAGGGCTATTGTCATGTGATGGTCAGACAAAATCTGCATGTCTTTAATAGTATGCCTGATTTATGCTGTTGTTTAAAGGGGAACTATCCCGAAAATGAAAATGTAATATAAGCTTCAGCACATTAAAATAAGAAACTTTCTAAATACAATCACTTAAAAATTGTGTACCGCTTCTGAAATAATCAAGTTTATCTTCACTATTCCTCTCTCAGCATCTGTTTCTCTTCATTTTGTCTTCATGCAGGAGTTGGGTGTCAGATATTTATCTGAGTTAAGCTGGCCATAGATGTTGAGATTTTTAAAAGATCCGATCTTCATCGTGAGACCACGATTTTCTCGGAACGATCGTACGATCGTACAAATTGACCATCAACTAAAGATACCAATTTGCCAGGAAAACAAATGGGAGATGCCTGCTTGGCCCTGCAAACATAGATAGATTGCACTGGGACCGACAAAGACTTTTTTTAACCTGGCCGATCAATTTTCTGAAAGATGTCAGCCGAAAAATCGTAAGATGTACGATCATTTAGATCCCACTAACCACACGATAATTTCGAAGGATTGGTCGGACTTCCCTAAAATCGGTCGTTCGGCAAGAAGAATCGTTGCGTCTATGGGGAGCTTTAGATCCAATATATCTTATAGGTGGGCTCCTTTTTTCTATTAGAGTTCACTCTATTAAAATCACCAGACAACATATCTCTCTACATGCAGAAATTGTGCAAAAGGCAGTTATTTTGTTAGATTTTGTTTGTACTGAAATCAGTTATTTTAATGAGATCTAATACATCTGCTTGGAAAGGAGCCCCCCTAAAGAGATATTGGATCTAATTGTCAATGAATATCTGACACCCAACTGCTGCATGAAGACAGAATGAAGAGAAACAGATGCTGAGAGAGGGATAGTGAACATATACTTGATTATTTCAGAAACAATGCAGAATATTTAATTTTTGTATGTACAAAGTTTCTTATTTCGGTATGCTGAAGCGTGTATTAAATTTTAATTTTCGTGATAGTCCCCATTTAAGATAGACTGTTCATCATCATTGAATTTGTTTTCTAGGGAAGAATCTCCTTTTATATGACCAACTATGGAGAGGAGGGAACATGTAGGCAGTGCAGCAGCCCTGCAAGATACAGACCTTGTGTTTGGACAGTACAGAGAAGCAGGCAAGGGATTGGTTGTTTTTTTTTATTTTATTGTGTTAAGCTGGCCATAGATGCAAAGATAGTCATATGAATCAAAGGTTTGTGAGATTTTCAGACCGTGTGTAGTATTTTTACAAACAAGGTGATCTTGGTGATAGTCAATGGGACAGGTTTGAAGATTTCTGTCGGCTAATGATAACATCTCTGCATGTATTGCCTATCTGACGATAATCAATGGGTGACTGTCACTTTTAGTTGGATATAACTTTGGTTTGATCACTGTCTGTCAATTAATGGCCAAAACATTGTCTGATTTGTTATTTTTACTATATTTAATTCTAAATTGTTAGTGGTAGGCAATGGACGATCGTTTGTCGTAAACCAGAATAAAATCTGTATGTCTGTGGCCAGCTTGACTTCTATTTATTTGCTTAAAGGGCACCTGTTGGGTAAAAATGGTATCCCCAACCAAAGGTGTGGACTAATCGAGCTTGCATTCCATTTGGGATAACCGTAGATTTTTTAAGGATGGAACTGCTTTCTGGCAGGCTGTTGTTTCTCCTTCCAAATGTAGCTGTTATCTTGTGTTAGGGAGCTGCTATCTGTTTACCTTCCCATTGTTCTGTTGTTAGGCAGCTGGGTGGGAAAGGGAGGGGTGATATCACTCCAACTTGCAGTACAGCAGTAAAGAGTGATTGAAGTTTATCAGAGCACAAGTTACATGACTTGGAGCAGCTGGAAAACTGACAATATGTCTAGCCCCATGTCAGATTTCAAAATTAAATATAAAAAAATCTGTTTGCTCTTTTGAGAAACAGATTTCAGTGCAGTGCTGGAGCCGCACTTTTTATGAACTGATGCGTTTTGAAAAAATTATCCCTTTAAAAATAAAAGATTAACTCCATGCCAGAGGATGAATTAAGACAGATTTTTTTATGAGGTCTTTGCATCTTATAGGTGTGCTGATGTACCGTGGTTATCCTCTGGATCTGTTTATGGCTCAGTGTTATGGTAATGCCTCAGACCCAGGAAAAGGAAGACAAATGCCTGTACACTACGGCTGCAAGGACGTGAATTTTGTTACCATCTCGTCTCCACTGGCAACTCAGATCCCCCAGGGTAAGGGATCTTACTTAGCTTTATCATTTATCCTTTTATTTACCAACACCCTGCACAAAACCAATGCACCGCCATGTTTTTTCTAAAATCCAGTTTACAAACACAGTGCATTGTCATAGATTCTGCACCCTGCCCAGTACACTGTATACTCTTCAGTAGTGTGATTTCACCCATAAAATTGTTGCATAGTGATGGGCGAATTTATTCGCCAGGCGCGAATTCGCGGCGAATTTGCGCGAATCGCCGCCAGCGAATAAATTTGTGAAACGCACGCGAAAATTCGTGGAAAAAAACGGGCGCTGGCGTCAAAAACGGGCGCTGGCGTCGAAAAAACGGGCACCGGCGTCAAAAACGAGACGCCGGTGCCGTTTCACGAATTTGTCGCCATTTCGCAAAATTCGCGAATTTTTCGGCAAAGCGAAACTGCGCAAATTCGCCCATCACTGTTCTTGAAACCGGCCGCTCATCTTTATACACTTGCTTCTTACTGAAGACTAAGTAATGTCTCTTTTGAAAATCCCCTCACTATACTTCTAGTCTGCCAGTCCTTTGCACTTTTCTATACTTATATGCCCTACACATAAATGTGATCTTGTGACACCAAGAAACCCAGCACTCTTATTCTGTTTGTAGCTGTGGGTGCAGCGTATGCTTTTAAACGGGAGAACGCAGATCGTGCTGTCATTTGCTACTTTGGAGAGGGTGCAGCCAGCGAAAGGAGATGCACATGCTGCCTTCAACTTCTCTGCTACTCTGGAGTGTCCTGTTCTATTCTTTTGCAGAAATAATGGATATGCAATATCTACACCAACCTCTGAGCAATACAGGGGAGATGGTATTGGTGAGTACTGTACAAATAGATTAGGCCCCTTTGAGGTCAAATTAAAGGGGACCTGTCACCCAGACATAAAAAGCTGTATAATAAAAGTAATTTTCAAATTAAACATGAAACCCAAATTCTTTTTTTTATTAAAGCATTCATAGCTGTAGTAAACGCATTTAAAAATGTCAGCTGTCAATCAAATATTAGGCATAGGCCTTAGGCATAGGGGCGGGGCAAGCAATTACTTTCACTTTCCATTCAGCACTTACTAGATGTCACTGCTCTCCCCACATTTCCCCGCTCTCTTTACCATTTAATTGTGTAACCGGTGCATGGGGATGGACGTTGGGTCCCCCATTCTGGTGCACAAACAAGATTCTGAGATGATGCAAGGCCTTGCCTTAATAACAGTGTCCACAAAATGGCTGCTGCCTGCTTGCTATAATTATAAATTCCCAGCACAAATGTAAGAAGATTCAAATAATTTATACAGTGTAATTAAAGTTAATTTTGCTTGACTAACGTAATAAAATAGGATTTTGAATGTTTTTTTTTTTTGGTGACGGGTCCCCTTTAAGTGATATGTTTATTTGTCTCTTTACAAGTCATAGAAACACGTTTTTTTCAGTAGCCAATACTAGCACCAACATGGTTTGCTAATGGTAGTGACATGACTTGATGATAGATACGTAACATGTTTTGCTACATAACATTACATTTTAAAACAGGTATGGGATCCGTTATCCTAAAACCCGTTATCCAGAAAGCTCCATATTATGGATAGGCTGTCTCCCATAGACTCCATTTTATCCAAATAATGTTTTTAAAAATGATTTCCTTTTTCTCTGTAATAATAAAACAGTCGCTTGTACTTGATAGAACTAAGAAAAAATTAATCCTTATTGGAGGCAAAACCATCTTATTGGGTTATTTAATCTTTACATGATTTTCTAGTAGACTTAAGGTAGGAAGACCAAAATTACGGAAAAATCCGTTATCCGGAAAACTACAGGTCCCGCGCATTCTGAATACATTAGATTATATGAAAGGGAGGGGGTGATATCACTCCAACTTGCAGTACAGCAGTAAAGAGTGACTAACAGTAACTGTTAGATATTACGAGTCTTCAACAAAAATGTATAATGATATAAAACATGTCCAACTTTAGGTCCTTCAGCTTGTATTGTAAAATATATAAGTAAACCCATTAAATAATGTAATAAGAAGCCAGCTTACATACTATATATTGCACGGAACTTCGGAGCTCCAAGGGGTGCTGCAGGCACTAGCCTTTAAAGTGACAGTAACACCAAAAATTAAAGTGTTTTAAAGTAATGAAAATATACTGCGGTGTTGCCCTGCACTGGTAAAACTGGTGTGTTTGCTTCAAAAATACTACTATAGTTCATATAAACAAGCTGCTGTGTAGCCATGGGGGCAGCCATTCAAGCACAGGATACACAGTAGATAACAGATAAGTTCAACTATAGTTTATATAAACAAGCTGCTGTGTAGCCATGGGGGCAGCCATTCAAGCACAGGATACACTGTAGATAACAGATAAGTACTACTATAGTTTATATTAACAAGCTGCTGTGAAGCCATGGGGGCAGCCATTCGAGTTGTAAACATGAAAAAAAGGCGCTGGATACTCAGCAGATAATTGTATACATTGGGATCCTTCAGGTTATCTGTTATCTACTGTATCTCCTGTGCTTGAATGGCTGCCCCCATTGCTACACAGCAGCTTGTTTATATAAACTATAGTTGTGGACAACAGTAAATTGTATTGTCATTCATTTAAAACAGTTTAATTTTACTTTCATTTTATGTTACTGTTTCTTTAGTAAATGAGCCTTAAAGGACCAGTAACATAAAGAAAAAATTTGTTTCTACTTAACGGAAAAACACCAAGGCACTTTTAACTTTAAATTGCCAAAGTCTTAAATAACTTAACGATTCTCCACTTGCGCTCCTCATCAGAAACGGCGACAGGGCGTTGATCCATTGTGCGGCACTCGATTTCTCCTCCCTGGCTATCTTCTATAGAAGGCAGGGAGGAGAAATCAATCATCGCCGTTTCTGAAGACGAGCGCAAGCGGAGAATCAGTAAGTGATTTAACACTTTGCGAATTTAAAGTTAAAAGTCTGTTGGTGTCTTTTTTCATTAAGTAGAAACTAATTTTTTTTAAAAACATTTTTATATTGCTGGTCCTTTAATGTCTTGTAATCATAGGTACATGTTTATGAGTCAGGTGTCTGGCTCATAGTGTTCTCTCTACCAATGAAAAAATTATTGATGGATTTCATTCATTCCTTTCACTTCGCATACAGAGCAGATCAGCGGTGTGAGCCATAGACCTACCTACCTTTTAAATGAGTGTTACTCTGGACTACTTTCAGTGAATGTAAACTAGACCCACATTTACCTTTTTTCAGCGGCCCGTGGCCCTGGCTATGGTATTATGTCAATACGAGTGTATGGAAATGATGTGTTTGCAGTGTACAATGCTACTAAAGAGGCACGTCGCAGAGCAATAGCAGAGAATCAGCCGTTCCTTATAGAGGCTATGACTTACAGGTATGCAAGAGGTTTTTAAATGTAATCTTGCTTTAAGTGGCCAGACGATAAATTAACTTTGTAAAAATTCTTGAAGGATTGGACATCGCAGTACCAGTGATGACAGCTCAGCATACCGCTCGGTTGATGAGGTTAACTACTGGGACAAGCAGGACCATCCTATCTCTCGGCTTCGTAACTACATGTTACACAAAGGCTGGTGGGATGAGGAGCAGGAGAAGATATGGAGAAAGAAATCACGCAAGATGGTGAGATGGCACCTCTTATTTTAAGTCTGTATGCATGTATGTACTGAGGCTCTTAAAGGAGAAGGGAAGCTACTGAAGCAGTTTATTGTCAATAGTTAGCCACAATAGTGCAAGCTAAAACACTATATTTATTCTGCAGAATGCTTTAACATACCATTGTAAATGGCTCTTGAAGCTCTCTGTTTGTTTAGGATTGCAGTTGTCATATTAGCTTGGTGTGACATCACTTCCTGCCTGAGTCTTTCCCTGCTCACTCTCGGCTCAAATTACAGCAGGGAGGGAAGGAGGCAGGGGGAAAAGGGAGGGGTAGAGGAGCAAACTGAGCATGCTCAAGCCCTAGCCCTGGAGGTTTATGCTGAAAACAGGAAGTCTGATACAGAAGCCCATGTGTACACAATAGAAGGAAAGAAATTAAGTGTTTTTTTTTTTTGACAGAGGACTCTGATCAGCTTTACTTTGAGGGTTTACTGGTGTATTTATATGGACCTTTCTGATAAAGCTTACTTAATTTTAGCCTTTCCTTCTCCTTTAAACTACTAAGAGTTAATTTGAAGGTGAACAACCCCTTAAGTCATGCTGTATCTGTGTGCGGTTGTTGGGTGTGCATGCACAGGGATACTAGTTTTACTGCTGTCTGCTCTGTACCTCGGCCATCATGGTGAATTTTCATGGCACTGATATTTCCACTCTTCTTTCTATATCCCAAATGTACTTTGCAGGTGATGGAAGCATTTGAAGAGGCTGAACGCAAGAATAAACCCAAATTGGAGCACATGTTTTTAGATGTATACTCGGAAATGCCTGCTCAGTTAAGGAAACAAGAAGAATCTCTAATGAAACATCTGAAACTGTATGGAGAACATTACCCTTTGGACAGCTATGAGAAGTAACCCATTTCTGGTTGTCTTTAGCATTACACAGAATATTTCTGTTACAGGCAGCAAATACTGTGGCTATTGGGCACTTCATCCTGCCCAACTATACAGCCTGCTGTGAGAACTTGCCTATTAATCAGTGCAAATAATCTTTTTTTGTGAAATCAATTTATTAGATAATTATTTTGGTTGTAAATAAAAGGTTAGAAATATTTTTTTTTAACACAGACTTCTTGCTGTTGTACCTGTTTATGGAGGACTATATTAATTAGGGATGCACCGAATCCACTATTTTGGATTCGGCCGAACCCCTGAATCCAACGCGAAAGATTCGTCCGAATACCGAATTGAATCCGAATCCTAATTTGCATATGCAAATTAAGGGTAGGAAGGGGGAAAAATATTACTTCCTTGTTTTGTGACAAAAAGACGTAATTTCCCTCCCGCCTTTAATTTGCATATGTAAATTTGGATTTGGTTCAGCCGGGGCAGAAGGATTCGGTTCGGCCTGGCAGAGGGATTCGGCCGAATACGAATCCTGCTGAAAAAGCCTGAATCCTGGCCGAATCCCGAACCAAATCCTGGATTCGGTGCATCCCTGTATGAGCCCTTATGGTTACATTTATGGACACATTGGAAGGAGCACAGGAAGCCTATGGTAATCTAATTTGGAGGTTGACTATTAAAGTAAAGAAAATGGAACAAAAGCATTTTTTGTGTGTTTTAAACAGTTGTTTTTTCAATATCTTACTACAGGGCCATTAACACAAGGAAGTAAAAAGCCCTAACACACCAAATCTTAAGCAAACAGGAAAAGCCAGGACAACTGGTTCCTGGTACAATAACAAGAAAAGGATGTGGCCCCTTCCTAACCTCCCAGGTTATTGCATATTTGGTTTCTGATCTTTAAGCAGAACGTAATGTTAAAGGGGTTAGGTTAACTTTTAGTATGTTATAGAATGGTCAATTGCAATCAACTCTTCAATTGGTTTTCATTATTTTTTATAATTTAATTATTTGCCTTCTTCTTCTGACTCTTTCCAGCTTTCAAATGGGGGTCACTGACCCCATTTCAAAACAAATGCTCTATAAGGCTACAAATTTATTGCTACTTTATATTACTCCGCTTTCTATTCAGGACCTCTCCTATTCATATTCCAATATAACTCAAAAACCACAAAAATTAAAAATTAAAGGAAATTGCAAATTCTCTCAGAACATCACTCTCTACATCATACTGAGGGGCACATTTACTTAGGGTCGAATATCGAGGGTTAATTAACCCTCGATATTCGACCGTCAAAGTAAAATCACAGCACTGTGTACTTGAAACTAACATATAATTAATCCTTATTGGAGGAAAACAATCCCATTGGGTTAATTTAATGTGTAAATCATTTTTTACTGGTCTTAAAGTATGACAATCCAAATTATGGAAAGATCCCTTACCAGGTCACAAGCATTCTGGATAACAGACCCCATACCTGTACTGTGAATAAACCACCACTAGGTGGTGTATGCAGGAAATAAAAGTCATCTAATATCCTTAGAAAATTATATTGCAGGGAGAATGATGTTACAATATATAATCTGTGGGTAAAATGCTTTAAGCACCACAGATCATAGATTCTACAACCTGTAGTATTTCTGGGAGGCAACGCTGCTTTTAAACGTGCTCCTTCTTTCCCCAGCTCGTAGGGAATTGGGTGGCCCCTGGAGTGCAAACAAAATGCAAAACTCGGCTGGCAGTTGAAGGGTTAAAATAATCGGCAAACCTTACGTTCAGCATAGAATAGAATATAGTTTGTGTTAAATGAAGGATAAAGCAGCAATATAAAAGCCTTAAATACAGAAATGTCGGCTATAACCAATTTCTGCTGTCTAAGAGCATAGCTAATTATTCCCTCCTATCCATCATAACAATTACACAGCAGGAGTCTTCTAATGTACTCTATTGTACATTATGGTTTGGATCCACCCACACAGCCGCTAATGGAGTCAACATCCGAAGTGCTCTGGGATTTGCCTTCCCCTGAGAAATCACAAGTATTTAATCCTTTCGCTGCCAAAATGGAGACCTTTTCTTTGGTACCTCCTGCATGTTTGAATGAGCCAGGCAGAATTTTCATCTTGATACGAGCAGAGGAAATATAGATGTAAAAGAGGCAACTGATGGAATGAAAAAGTAATAATTGATAACACATTTATTATTATTATTTATTTGCCCCTTTAAAGGCTATATAAACCTTTCTATACGGTAGATACATAATGAACTGTGCTTTTCAAAGCAATTTTGCAGTTTACCAATTTTTTTCAGAGCTATTTAAAGGGGAACTATCGCGAAAATGAATATAAGCTCTTGCATATTGAAATAAGAGGTTTTCTAAATACAGTATAATCTATTAAAAATGTTGTACCATTTCTGAAATAATTAAGTTTATCTTCACTATCCCTCTCTCAGCATCTGCTTCTCTTCATTCTGTCTTCAGGCAAGAGTTGGGTGTCAGATATTCACTGACAGCTAGATCCAATATATGTTATGCTCCTTTAGCGTAGCCCTAGAACAGAAGTCCCAAACCTTTTCTACTCATGAGTCACATTGAAATGTAAAATAAGTTGGAGAGCAACACAATAATGCAAGAAGTTCCTACAGGTTGAAGTTCCTACAGGTGTAAAGTATGCAATCTTATTGGCAATTTGTAGCCCCTATGTGGACTGGCAGCCTACACGAGGCTCTGTTTGGCCGTACACTTGGTTTTTGTGCTACTAAAACTTGCTTGGAATTCAAAAATAAGCACCTGCTTTGAGGCCTCATCCAAGAGGTTGGAGTGCAACATGTTGCTCACGAGACACTGGTTGGGAACCACTGCCCTAAAAGATGTATTAGAGCTCACTCTTAGTGATGGGCGAATTTATTCGCCAGGCGCGAATTCGCTGAAAATTTGCGCGATTCGCTGCCAGCAAATAAATTCGCGAAACTCCCGCGAAAATTTGCGTCATAAAATTCACCGGCGTCAAAAATTTTTTTTTCGAAAAAAATGGACGTCGGCGTCAAAAACGGGCACTGGCGTCAAAAACGGGCGCCGGCGTCAAAAAGCGGGCGCCGGCGTCAAAAAACGGGACAAGCAAACCATGGTCCATCTTTAAAATAAAAGCTTTGTATTGTTTTTTATTGGAAGGGATGGGCTTTACAGATTTTTAATATAAACCAGTTTTATTTGGCTTATGTTGAACGATTATCTCTTTTAATAAAAGACACAGCAAAGTGTTTGACAAGAGGGGCAATGTGTACAGTAGGAAGCTGGGATGGAAGTTCTGGAGTTGCAATATGAATTCAACAGCAAATGTATGAGAGCAATCAAATTAGTTGACCTTGTCTAATGTTGCACGTGGTCCCTGAGTTTGTTCCACATCTGCAGTATCTCTTGTGGGTTTTTCTTATGCACTAATAGGAGATGCTTTTTGGCACAACAAGGATACTTCTGCCTCACAGGAATTTCAAATGTCCGAAATCCAGGATGTCCTGTGGGCTTCATTCCCAGAGCCATAAAACACATCCCAGTATAAACGTCGTCAATGGGGAAAGGAGTCACAAAATGAGCTACCAGATACAGCCATGGAGTCAAGGCACCAGAAAACACATACCCTCCTCCCCCTGCATATGGTGGGTATGACCCTGCATAGTATGAATGAGGAATATAGTACTTACTACGTGGGTCACGAAACGGTTTTGCTGAGGACACCACATGACCCATATATAAAGCCTGATTCTGGTGCCCACCTAGCAGGGTCAGCTCCTGCACAATTTCTGATGTCCTTACAAATACATCATCATCCCCCTTTAAAATGTACCTGGCCTCTGGGCAGTGAAGCCTGGCCCAGCCCAGGAACAGCTGGTCCTTCAATGTCAAATTAAAGAAGGTATCTAAAAAATCCCACTGGAGTAAATCATGAGACTGTCCATTTTCATACCATATTAGTGACGAAAGGTCCTGACCTGGAGCTACACCCAATAAAAAGACAAGCCTCACATATAGACCACCATAACTCCTTTCTGTTCCCCAGCTGCTCCTCACTGCCTGTCTCTGGGCAAAGTTTTGTGGAGAGGATTTGATCGCCAACAGTAGAAAAGTCCTGTTGTGTGAGCACTTATCTGGCTGATCTATAATGAGATGATATTCTCTGCAGCCTCCATGTTGAAGGAAAAGCTGAAGAGGTTCTGGATAAGTTGCAAGATCTTTTAATGGTTCCTTTGGTGTCTTGCATGTCCAAGCTCTCGTGTCTTTTGAATCCAAAAGGTGCTGTTCATTGTTGTTCCAATAGGAGTCTGAAGTGACAAGTAGTCTCCTTAATTTATTTGCCATGTCATGGAGGGTATCCATGGAAACAGCCTCCTGGCCTTGTAGAGGTTCCAGAATTAAAAGAGGGTTCCCGAGTGGTTCAGATGGAGTAGGTGGTAGTTCACTGAATATTGGAAGCTCATACATGATATCAAAATAGATTTTTAACCCAACTAATGTCAAAATGGCAGTGATGGAAACAAAGAACTTCCTGCATCTTACCATTGTTTTTAGCTGTGTAGAAAGTTAAAACAATGCGAAACTTAGTTTGGAAACATCAGCAAAAATAAACATTTTAACTTCCTCTACAAATGTATGTGCACAAAGTTAATACATATTTCTATTATTATAAAACACAAGATCCATGAATATCCTGTAAATTATATCGTAAAAACCACTAAATGTACTAAAACTTGTGTTTTGTGATATTAAAATTCACCCCAGCGTCCTAGGACCTCACTTGCCTTTTTTCCCCCAAAAAAATAAAACACTCAATCACGGATGAAACAAAAGCAATTGATGCAAAATAATGTAAGCAAGCTAACAAACTCACTGGCATTTTCTTCCATCTTTCACCCTCAGTGGATAATAAATGTGCCCCCACAAGTGCAAGTGTAGACTGTAAGACAGGAGTGCCCATACTTTACTAATGTGGGGTCTACTTTTAGTGATATTGTCCCATTATGATCTACATCCATAATATCACTGTTAGCATTCTGTTCCATGGAAAATATTACTTAAAGGGGAACTCCACAAAAACATGACTTAAGATTTTTGAAAAGTAAACCTAATTTCTAGCAACTTTGCAATATACATCATTTAAAAAATATGCAAACTTTTCATGATTTTTAATGGTTTCTGACAGTTCCATAAGCCTAGCCCCCTGCTCTCCTGCTGATCTGTCTGACTACTTTGCTGAGCTGGCTGACTACTGTTACTTTGTATCAACAGCCATTTGTCCTCAGCCTGCATCCTCCAAACCACACAATCCCCTGCACATGAGATTTCAATAAGGAAAGGAACATCACAGTGCAATGCATTGTGGGTTATGTAGTCCCTGCATGATGTCTGTAAGCTGTGGAGAAGTTGTTACAATTTGTAACATCAGTGTTTAGTCCCTCCTTCCCTGCCAGGAATGAATCAAATTTTGGTTTGGAAGCCGGAATTCCCCTTTAAATATTATATTGATTTATAATATAACTATATTCAAAAAACAACTATTTACGTAGCCGTAACAGAATAAATATCTGAATTTAAAGAATGAAACAGGAGGGTGATTTAGTCAAGCTGTTTGTTGACAGTGTCTTGAGATCTACTGATCACCATCTAAAGGTCTACTGGTAGATCCCCATCCAACTTTTGGACACCCCTGCTGTAAGTGTTACAGGTACAGGGACCTCTTCCTTCTGTGTCTATTAATACATGACAATTAATATTTGGATCCATGATCACAAAGTTTGTTACCCCTGTCCATACTATTCATGTCTAGTAAAAATCTACAGAGCAGCAGATACAAATAGCACATACTGTACATACAAATTTCAGCAGTACTGTGAAACCATGACTGTCGATACATTTATACAGTACATAAATAATTGAATCCTGTCATTTCGTTTTACCTTTTTTCAGTATAAGGTACTGCAAATTATAAAACTTCTTTTGGGAATTTGGATTTACATTAAGCCTGGAACAATCAGGGAGTTTAATAGGTGAAAAACGTGCTATTACAGTAGCCTACACTATTACCAAATACACATTCTGCCCAACTTACCTTGCAGTGAAACGGTACAGATATTTCCAGCATCTGTTCTCTGATATCCCTTACTGCCACTCCCTGCTGTCTATCCCTGAGAGTCTCTGCCCTCCTCCTCCTTCTCCTATTGTTTACAAGAATACATTATTATCACAGGAGCAGAATCATCCCTCCCTTGTCCCTGTATCAGGCTCATGCTGTAGCGCTCAGAATGAAATAGGAGAGAATAACACAATGACCCTGTTCTAACAGGTAAATATAAGTTTTGAGGTACAGTATGTTTGCAATTTTATCCTATATTGAAGCATTTAAAAGACATCCAAAACAACATGCAATGATTTACCTAAGAAGTAGTTTAAAAAACGGATACATTGCCAGGCAGTTACAGTATTCACACTGGGATCGTAAAGGATTCCCAGCAGTTTTTTTCCCCACAGATTCCTCACAGCCAGAAAGTGTTTCATGAACTGACATATTTCTCAAAGCAGATTAATGTGTTAAATTGGAAAAATATATCAGGGGCGCTCTCCAGTGACGTCACCAGGTAGTGACGTCACTGTAGAGCTCCCATCGATCAACACAAGGAAAATAACGCTGCTAGTAGTTCTAAAAGCGGAGTTCATGGCAGCCATCTTCTCGTGAGCGCTCTTCTTCCTGTAGTCATCGGCATTTGGTGGTGCATGCGAAGTAGGAGGCATTTGCTGGTTCTGATCTACTGCGCATGCACCAAAAGTCACGAATCGGAATCGGAAACCACACATCGGCACCACAAAATGCCGATGTCTACATGAAGAAGAGCGCTCACAAAAAGATGGCTGCCGTGAACTCCGCTGGAGAGGACCTAGAAGGAGGTGTAAGTAACAATTCCCGGGGGGGAGGAGGGAGGCGGGCCTACGCGGGGGAGGGGGAAGGGATTTTTGTGCATAGGGGGTTGAATTCACCTTTAAATGAAATCAGTGCGGCACTTCTAGCTGGAGTTTCTAGATGTGTCCCTGAATTGTCAAGTGATTTGGTGACTACTGTAGACAATTTGGAAAGTTTCCATCATTACTGATATAGAGCTGCTGAACCTATTTGATGGTACAAGTTCAGTATCACCTTTCAATAAATTTTTAGTATATGTAGGATAATGACATTTTGAGACAATTTGCAATTGGTATTCATTTTTTATTATTTGTGGTTTTTGTGTTACTTAGCTTTTTATTCAGCAGCTCTCTCAGCTTTGCAATTACAGCCAGCTGGTTGCTAGGGTTCAAATTACCCTAGCAACCATGCGTTGATTTGAATAAGAGACTGGAATATGAACAGCAGAGGCCTGAATAGAAAGACAAGTAATAAAAAGTTGCAAAAACAATACATTTGTAGTCTTACAGAGCATTATTACTTTAGATGGGGTCAGTGACAGCCCATTTGAAAGCTGGAAAGAGTTTTAATTTAAGAATGCAAATCATTTAAAAACTATAAATAATGACAACCAATTGAAAAGTTGCTTAGAATTCTCCATTCTATAACATACTAAAAGTTACCTTAAAGCTGAACCATCTCTTTAAGATGGGAGCTGGGAATTGTAAGAAAGAAAGCAAAGAACAGACCAAACAAAACCAAAACACTGTTACCAAACAAAGTCAGAAAACTCTGTTAGGAAAATATTTACTTTTATTGCTCTCTTTTTGTTACACTTTTGTTTACTTTCGCTTAAGGTGTTTTATACCTTTATTGTGTTCATGTTTATTTTCTGTTGCTTTTTCTGGCTCCTGTCTTTTCACAGTTTATCTTTCAAATTTTTTTCAAGTTTCTTCACCTAGCTTCTTTTCAGCCCCATTATCTTATTTTAACTGCTCTCTGATCTCTACCAGCTCCTTCATTTCCAATTTCTGATGCCTTCTCTTTTTCCTCTTTGCTCCCCAGTCCTGAGTTCTTGCTTTTGGCTTCTTTCTTCTCTATTTAAATGGAGCAGTAAAGTTTCCTTATAGTTCATACAAGTCAAGTAACTCTTAAAGGAGAAGGAAAGCTACTGAAGCACTTTATTGCCAATAGATTAGCCACAATAGTGCAAGCTATAATACTATATTTATTCTGTAGAATGCTTTACCATACTTGAGTAAACAGCTCTTGAAGTATTCTCTGTTTGTTTAGGATAGCAGCTGCCATATTGGCTTGGTGTGACATCACTTCCTGCCTGAGTCTCTCCCTGATCTCTCATAGCTCTGGGCTCAGATTACAGCAGGGAGGGGAGGAGGGAGGAGCAAACTGAGCATGCTCAAGGACGTGCCCTGGAGGTTTAAGCTGAAAACAAGAAGTCTGATACAGAAGCCCATGTGTACGCAATAGAAGGAAAGAAATCCTGCGTTTCTTTTGACAGAGGACTCAGAGCAGCATTACTTTGAGGGTTTACTGGTGTATTTATATAGACCTTTCTGATAAAGCTTACTTAATAAAGCCTTTAGTGGAACCTCAATTTTACAACCCCTGATTTTCAATTTTACAACTCCCTAGTTGAAGTACACAAAAAATAGCTGGAAATTCAAATTTTTTTCTTGAAAATTCACCTCGACCTTTGATAAATCTGTCCCTAGAAGTTCAATCAACTTCCTATTCGAGTTGTGAGTATATTCAAATTTATTAGAATGAAAAACAATTCCAAATTCGACCTTTGATAAATCTGCCCATGAGTCAGCTGTTTGAAACTCAAAAAATATCCGTAAAAGTGCAATGGAATCAAATACTCAAATTAATCTTTGCTCTGTGTAAGAAAGGAACAGTAACATGAAATTGTTTTAGTAATACAAATATTATACTGTGTTGCCCTACACTGGTAAAACTGCTGTGTTTGCTTCAGAAACACTACTTTTGTTTATATAAATAAGCTGCTGTGTAGCAATGAGGGCAGCCATTGAAAGGAGAAACGGCTCAGGTTACACAGCAGATAGCAGATAGGCTCTGTAGAACACAATGGTGTTATCTGTTATCCACTATTTAACCTGGGCCATAAAGTCAATTTCCACCATTGCTACACAGCAGCTTGTTTATATGAACTATAGTATGACTATGAAGATTTTCATTCATCCAGATCATGGTATATCTAAAATAAGTAATTCTAAAACACGATACCCAATCTAATAGACACATATATTAAACCATGTACGAGGTCAGACCATACGTATTCAGAAATAAAATTGAATTTTAATTTAACTTGAGTGCCTTGGGTCTATGGAAAGAATATTTTCGTTTGGACCTGGCAAGGCCTTTCCAACAAGCACCAGGTGATATGCACCATGAAATATCATTATAAGAGGCTTTTGGTACTCTGTTACAGAAGCAGGTAAGAGTACTGAGAGTCTAGTGCAGGGGTCCCCAAACTTTTTTACCTGGGAGCCACATTGAAATGTAAAAAGAGTTGAGGAGCAACACAAGCATGAAAAAGTCCATTGGGGTGCCAAATAAGGGCTGTGATTGGCTATTTGGTAGCCCCTATATGGACTGGCAACCTACAAGAGGCTCCACTTGGGACTATACTTAGTTTTTATGCAATTAAAACTTGCCTTCAACTTGAGGAATAGATATTATCATTAGTGATGGGCGAATAAATTTGGCTGGCACAAATTTGCAGCGAATTTCCGTGTTTTGCTGCCGGCGAATATATTTGCGAATCTCCCGTGAAAATTTGCCGTGTCAATTTACAATTTTCACTATTTGTTCGTGAAAACGTTCGAATTGGTCGATTTTTTCGTGAAAACCTTCAAATTGCTAGTTTTTTTGTGAAACCATTCGAATTGCTAGATTTTTTATGAAAACTTTCTAATTGCTCAGTTTTTTAGTAAAAACAATTTTTTGGTGAAAACGATCTAATTGCTCGATTTTTTAGTAAAAACTTTTGAATTGCTCGATTTTTTAGTGAAAACATTCGAATTGCTCGATTTTTTTGTGAAAGCATTCAAATTGCTAGACTTTTTAGTGAAAACTAGGGATGGGCAAAAATTTGCTGAAAAAATGACGCCCATAGACTTCTATAACGTAAAACTTTTTTGACACACATAGACTTTAATGGCCGTCGGCAACATTTCGCAGGCGGCAAACAGGTAAAATTTGCCCATCCCTAGTGAAAACTTTCGAATAGCATGATTTTTTCGAGAAAACTTTCGAATTTCATGATTTTTTCGTGAACTTTTCCGATTTCATGATTTTTCACCAATTTTTCGTCCATCATTAATTATCATAGTACACACCAGTGGTATAAGGCAGGTAAGGTTAGTGAGCAAGGGCAGCTCAGTGCCCAAGTTTATGAAAATCAGTGTAGTTTGTATCCCTCAGACAATACAGGCCTAGTGCAAGGACAACAGTGAAAAAGGACCCGGGATATTCACTCTATTCACTCTATTCCTGGCTGGCATTCACTCAGGTGCCTACATCTAACACGGTTGATATTGTTTTGGATTGAGCTCCATAGAAGTATGTTATTTTGCAGATGTTGTCACCTTCTGCTAATATTACAACGATAAGCTATTATTCAATAAAGTTCCTGATTTATTCAACCTGAGAGTTCTAGTTCAACTATACCCTCCCTACACTATAATAATAATATATATGGAGCATCAGAAGAGTTGCTTGTAAGCTAAATCTGTAGGTCAGTGATCCCCAACTAGTGGCTCATGAGCAACATGTTGCTCCCCAACCCCTTGGCCTCAAAGCAGGTGCTTATTTTTGAATTTCTGGCTTGAAGGAAAATATTGGTTGCATAAAAACCAGGTTAACTATCAAACAGGGCTCCAGGTTTTTCCTGGTTGTAATGGTCATTTTTTCTGTTGTGCAAGCTCTGGAGATTTCATCCAATCAAGCAAGCACGTAAAAGTAAACTTGACATTACAACAGGGAAAGAACATTATTTATCAAAGACCGAATTTATCTCAATATTTTCTGCAACAAACACCGATCAAATCCGCTCTGGTTTTTTACGCTTATTTATTATAAAATTTTACCCAAAATATGCTTTGTGGGGGAGAATTAGTTTTTCGCGGTTTTTTTTTGATTGAACATCCGATTTTCACGTTTTTTTCACCCAAAAAACAGCGCACATCGAAAAACCTTTGGTACTTCTCCCATTGACTTATATGTAACCTCAACTCGATCTGAGATGCCGGATTTTCAGATTTGGACGTTTCCATTCCATCCGCAGGATAAGTTCCAAAAAATTTGTGATTTTTTTTTTAGAATTTACATTAAAAAATCAGGGATTTTCGTGATTTTTGCATTCGGGAGTTTAGTA
Organism: Xenopus petersii; assembly: GCA_038501925.1. Taxonomy (NCBI): domain Eukaryota; kingdom Metazoa; phylum Chordata; class Amphibia; order Anura; family Pipidae; genus Xenopus; species Xenopus petersii. The sequence continues at coordinate 19,893,920 of CM076687.1, read as the reverse complement.
AATAAACCCCTTCATGTTAGAGAGGAAAATGCAAATCAGTGAAAACAAAATAGTATAAATCAATTTGCTTTATTGAAATCCTTTGGGTATAAAAGAGTATAATAGCATAGAAATTTCTGACTAGACAGGAGCACAGAGCTTTCAGCATAATAGACTTAAAGGGATCCTGTCATCGGAAAACATGTTTTTTCCAAACTGCCTGGTAGATAGAGCTGCCTGGAAGGCACTCTTGGTTCCCTATTCCTCCCTACTCCTCAGTTAATAGTGCTACTCCAGCAGAATTCTGCACTGAAATCCATTTCTCAAAAGAGCAAACAGATTTTTTTATATTCAATTTTGAAATCTGACATGGGGCTAGACATTTTGTCAATTTCCCAGCTGCCCCTGGTCATGTGACTTGTGCCTGCACTTTAGAGAAATGCTTTCTGGCAGGCTGCTGTTTTTCCTTCTCAAAGTAACTGAATGTGTCTCAGTGGGACCTGGATTTTACTATTGAGTGTTGTTCTTAGATCTACCAGGCAGCTGTTATCTTGTGTTAGGGAGCTGTTATCTGGTTACCTTCCCATTGTTCTTTTGTTTGGCTGCTGGGGGGAAAAAGGGAGGGGGTGATATCACTCCAACTTGCAGTACAGCAGTAAAGAGTGATTGTAGTTTATCAGAGCACAAGTCACATGACTTTGGGCAGCTGGGAAATTGACAATATGTCTAGCCCCATGTCAGATTTCAAAATTGAATATAAAAAAATCTGTTTGCTCTTTTAAGAAATGGATTTCAATGCAGAATTCTGCTGGAGCACCACTATTAACTGATTAACTAATGTTTTTTCCCATGACAGTATCCCTTTAAGGTGACCATAAAGCCTTATTTTTTCATTCATTTCCTTTTTCACATTGATTTATGAAATCATGGCTTACAACATTTTGTTGCAGTATTTTTCTATCATACATTTATGCAAGAGCAATTTTCTCCATAAAATGCAGACTAAGCACACAACAGTTTTCCCCGGTTCCTCAGTTGCGTTAACACATCTGCTCCAGAGGATGGCATTTCATTAATATAAGTTAAAACCGTTTCTTAAACTTTTTTTTTCTTTTAAGTTATCAGTATTGCTCCAATTCAAAAATATAAAAATAAAAGCATTGCATTTCAGGCATCAGAAAAGATCTACACGATTAGGCCATTTTTTTTTTTTCTTTTGGTATGTTCTTCATGTAAACTCCAGACCTCCGGTTGTGGTGAGTAGCACGCAGGATTTACGATCAGCCTCTCAGCTCTCGCTGTGCGGATTTTAACCAAGTGGCCACCTGTGTGGCAATTTCCTGCGGGAGAAAGGTACACGACAGCACACAGTTTATTGATTTACAAATAAATACAATTTTGGAGCAGTTGATTATATTTACTCTCACCTTTCTGGCTTCCTGCAGGGATAGTGGGTCACTGGTTTGGGATGGTTTCATGTTTGCACAGTGAGACGTGCCGTTGATTAAGATGGCGATTTCTGAGCGTGACTGATTCTTAAGCACACTAAGAGAATGCCATGGATCAACATCACCTACAGTTCAGCAAGGGAAGAGGAATGAGTACATTTATGTTGGCGCTCCAAAAATACATGATAATAATAAATTATGACGATAGTACTAAATAGCTGTAGTAGTACTTCTATAACAGCAATACCCTTGTAGAAATGGTTTATCACAATCAGAGATAATATCTGACAGCAGGGTCGGACTGGGCTGGTGGGACACTGGGAAAAAACCCGGTGGCCCTCGGATCTTGTGCACCCAGCAAGCCCAAATCCGCTCCCTGTGTCTCTGCTAGGGATGTAGCGAACGTCGGAAAAAAAGTTCGCGAACATATTCGCGAACTTGCGCAAAAATGCGAGCGGTTCGCGAACGGTTCGCGAACCCCATAGACTTCAATGGGAAGGCGAACTTTCACATCTAAAAAAGACATTTCTGGCCAGAAAAATGATTTTAAAGTTGTTTAAAGGGTGCAACGACCTGGACAGTGGCATGCCAGAGGGGGATCATGGGCAAAAATGTATCTGAAAAATCTGCCTGTGTGTGCTTGGAAGAGATAGTGTAGGGGGAGAGCTGTTAGTGATTTCAGGGACAGATGATAGTAAGTTTGCTGGCTAGTAATCTGCTTGATACTGCTCTGTATTGGAGGGACAGAAGTCTGCAGGGATTTGAGGGACATTTTAGCTTAGGTAGCTTTGCTGGCTAGTAATCTACTGTTCTCTTTAAACAACTGCCATACGTTGACCTTGTAGGCATTGTTTGCCCAGTTTTTTTGGACGCAGCCACTGAAGCACAGTTGCCAGAAAAAATATGCCATATAAATGCTGAAAATAGTCATTTTTCGCCATACGTTGACCTTGTAGACATTGTTTGCCCAGTTTTTTTGGACGCAGCCACTGAAGCACAGTTGCCAGAAAAAATATGCCATATAAATGCTGAAAATAGTCATTTTTCGCCATACGTTGACCTTGTAGACATTGTTTGCCCAGTTTTTTTGGACGCAGCCACTGAAGCACAGTTGCCAGAAAAAATATGCCATATAAATGCTGAAAATAGTCATTTTTTGCCATACGTTGACCTTGTAGGCATTGTTTGCCCAGTTTTTTTGGTCGCAGCCACTGAAGCACAGTTGCCAGAAAAAATATGCCATATAAATGCTGAAAATAGTCATTTTTTGCCATATACGTTGAGTCAACGTATGGCAAAAAATGACTATTTTCAGCATTTATATGGCATATTTTTTCTGGCCTCTGTGCTTCAGTGGCTGCGGCCAAAAAAACTGGGCAAACAATGCCTACAAGGTCAACGTCGTTGACCTTGTAGGCATTGTTTGCCCAGTTTTTTTTGGCCGCAGCCACTGAAGCACAGAGGCCAGAAAAAATATGCCATATAAATGCTGAAAATAGTCATTTTTTTGGTCGCAGCCACTGAAGCACAGTTGCCAGAAAAATTATGCCATATAAATGCTGAAAATATAAATTTTTTTGGTTGCAGCCACTGAAGCACAGTTGCCAGAAAAATTATGCCATATAAATGCTGAAAATATAAATTTTTTTGGTCGCAGCCAATGAAGCACAGTTGCCAGAAAAATTATGCCATATAAATGCTGAAAATATAAATTTTTTTGGTTGCAGCCACTGAAGCACAGAGGCCAGAAAAATTATGCCATATAAATGCAGAAAATATACATTTTTTTGGTCGCAGCCACTGAAGCACAGTTGCCAGAAAAATTATGCCATATAAATGCTGAAAATATAAATTTTTTTGGTTGCAGCCACTGAAGCACAGAGGCCAGAAAAATTATGCCATATAAATGCAGAAAATATGCATTTTTTTGGTCGCAGCCACTGAAGCACAGTTGACAGAAAAATTATGCCATATAAATGCTGAAAATATAAATTTTTTTGGTTGCAGCCACTGAAGCACAGAGGCCAGAAAAATTATGCCATATAAATGCAGAAAATATGCATTTTTTTGGTTGCAGCCACTGAAGCACAGAGGCCAGAAAAATTATGCCATATAAATGCAGAAAATATGCATTTTTTTGGACGCAGCCACTGAAGCACAGTTGCCAGAAAAAATATGCCATATAAATGCTGAAAATAGTCATTTTTTGCCATACGTTGACCTTGTAGACATTGTTTGCCCAGTTTTTTTGGTTGCAGCCACTGAAGCACAGAGGCCAGAAAAAATTAAACCAGTAGGGTTTGCACCCTAGTTTGTAACGGTGGCGGAGGGAGGAGGACGCTAAAGGACAGCTGTGTGTGGAGTCATGAGGCTTGAAGAGAAGGACAGCAGCATAGAAGTCAGAACAAGTCTTCCGGCGTGCAGTAACCCTCCGAGATCCACCCCTCATTCATTTCGATATCTGCAGTTAATGCCAGGTAGTCCGCTACCTGCCGGTCGAGGCGTTCTTTGAGGGTGGATCCAGAAGGGTTGTGGCGCTTGGACAGAAAAACATTTGCATGTCTGACGTTACAGACCGGCCAAAGGGCTTTGTCCTTGCAGGTGTGCTCGTGGCAGGATTACTGGCACCTCTGCCCCTGGAATGTTGATGAGTTCCTGAAGTGACATCACCCTTAAAAGCATTGTACAACATGTTTTGCAGGCTGGTTTGTAAATGCCGCATCTTTTCGGACTTGTGGTATGTTGGTAACATTTCTGACACTTTATGCTTGTACCTAGGGTCTAGTAGCGTTGCGACCCAGTACAGGTCCTTCTCCTTAAGCCTCTTGATACGGGGGTCCTTCAACAGGCATGACAGCATGAAAGACCCCATTCTCACAAGGTTGGATGCAGAGCTATCCATCTCCGCTTCCTCATTATCAAGGACTGCATCATCCACGGTCTCCTCCCCCCAGCCACGTACAAGACCAGAGGTCCCCAAAAGGTCACCACTAGCCCCCTGGGAAGCCTGCTCCTGTTGGTCCTCCTCCTCCTCCTCCACAAAGCCACCTTCCTCCTCTGACTCCACTTCTGGCACCTCTCCCTGCATTGCAGCAGGTGCCTGGGTTCGTTCTGGTGATTCCGACCATAAATCGTGCGCTTCCAGCTCCTCGTCACGCTGGTCTACAGCCTCATCTGTCACTCGTCGCACGGCACGCTCCAGGAAGAAAGCGAAGGGTATTAGGTCGCTGATGGTGCCTTCGGTGCGACTGACCATATTTGTCACCTCTTCAAAAGGTCGCATGAGCCTGCAGGCATCGCGCATAAGCACCCAGTAACGGGGGAAAAAAATCCCCAGCTCTGCAGATCCAGTCCTACCACCCAGTTCAAAAAGGTACTCGTTGACGGCCCTTTGTTGTTGCAGCAGACGTTCCAACATAAGGAGCGTTGAATTCCAGCGAGTCTGGCTGTCAGAAATCAAACGCCTGACTGGCATGTTGTAGCGCTGCTGAATGTCAGCAAGGCGTGCCATGGCTGTGTAGGAACGTCTGAAATGGGCCGACACCTTTCTGGACTGGGTGAGAACGTCCTGGAATCCTGGGTACTTGGAGACAAAACGTTGGACTATTAAATTTAACACATGTGCCATGCAGGGCACATGTGTTAAATTGCCCAGTCTCAACGCTGCCAACAGATTGCTTCCATTGTCACACACCACTTTTCCGATCTGCAGTTGGTGTGGGGTCAGCCACCGATCGGCCTGTGACTGCAGAGATGACAGGAGTACAGATCCGGTATGGTTTTTGCTTTCCAGGCACGTCATCCCCAAGACAGCGTGACAACGGCGTACCTGGCACGTCGAATAGCCTAGGGGGAGCTGGGGGTGCACAGGTGTGGAGGAGGAGCAGGAGGACCCAGCAGCAGAGTAAGAAGAAGAAGAGGAAGAAGACGAGGTAGAGAGCGATGGAGGAGTAGAGGTGGTGGCAGAACCGCGTGCAATCCGTGGCGGTGACACCAACTCCACTGTTGTTGTTGTTGAGCTACCCATTCCCTGCTTCCCAGCCATTACCAAGTTCACCCAGTGGGCAGTGTAGGTGACATACCTGCCCTGACCATGCTTGGAGGACCATGCGTCAGTAGTCATATGGACCTTTGGCCCAACACTAAGTGACAGAGATGCGGTAACTTGGCTCTGCACATGTTGGTACAGGTGTGGTATTCCCTTTTTAGAAAAAAAATTGCGGCTGGGTACCTTCCACTGCGGCGTCCCAATTGCTACAAATTTGCGGAAGGCCTCAGAGTCCACCAGCTGGTATGGTAAAAGCTGGCGGGCTAACAGTGCAGACAAGCCAGCTGTCAGACGCCGGGCAAGGGGGTGACAGTCAGACATTGGCTTCTTACGCTCAAACATGGCCTTCACAGAAACTTGGCTGGTGGCAGATGACTGGGAATGGGAACAGGTGGTCAAGGTGGAAGGCGGAGTGGAGGGTGGTTCAGACGGGTCAAGGAGAGCAGTGGTAGAGCAGTAAGATGCTGGACCAGAAGGAGTGTGGCTTTTAGTTTGCCTGTTGCCTTTGAGGTGTTGCTCCCAAAGTGCTTTGTGCTTGCCGCTCATGTGCCTTCGCATAGAAGTTGTACCTATGTGGCTGTTGGGCTTACCAAGGCTCAGTTTCTGACTGCACTCATTGCAAATTACAATGCTTTTGTCAGAGGCACACACATTAAAAAAATCCCACACTGCTGACTTTTTGGAAGTGTGCGATCTGGCGGTAACAGTAGAAGTTGGCGGCATTGGCGGCAATGGCGGGTGCGTTGGCCGGCTGAACACAGGTGCCGATACATGTTGTTGCCCTACTGATCCCTGCGGGCTGTCCTCCCTGCTTCTTCTAAGTCTTATTCTCCTACTGCCTCTCTGACTCTCCGTCTCTCCATCTGAACTACCCTCCTCTTGCTCTCTTCTACTAGGCACCCACAAAACATCAATCTCCTCATCATCATTCTCCTCAGATGCATCAATTTCTTCTGACACATCACAGAAGGAAGCAGCAGCGGGGACCTCCTCCTCATCACTCATCATTATGTCCATCTCTGTCGTGTTCTCTGCCAGAATTAAATCTGGTGTAACGTCCTCATCTCCTTCATCTTCTTCTGGCAATAATGGTTGCGCATTACTCAGTTCAAGAAACTCATGGGAAAATAACTCCTCTGACTCCAGTGAAGAAGGGGCACCGGTGGTGGAGGAAGTGTTACGTGGGGTGGCCATAGCAGTGGAGGATGAGGAGGATGTTGTGGTAAAGTTAGAAACGGTAGAGGATGGGGTGTGCTGTGTAAGCCAGTCAACTACCTCTTCAGCATTTTGGGAGTTCAGGGTCATTGGCTTTTTAAAACTGGGCAATTTGCTAGGGCCACAGGATTGCATAGCAGCACGGCCCCTAGCACGGCCTCTGCGTGGCGGCCTGCCTTTGCCTGGCATTATTTTTAAAAAAACAACAACAACAAAAACTCAGTTGGTTTTTCTGGAAACGATAATACACACAGCTAGATGGCAGTTTGAAGAAAACAGTGTGCAAATAATGCCTACAAGGTCAACGTATACACAGCGGTGGATACGGATTACGTAAAATATATGAATGCTGCTTGAAAAAAAGTAACTCAAGTGGTTTTTCTAGAGACGATAATATTATCAATATTTAGACAAAATGTGAACAAGCTCACACAGCTAGATGGCGGTTTGAAGAAAACAGTGTGCAAATAATGCCTACAAGGTCAACGTATACACAGCGGTGGATACGGATTACGTAAAATATATGAATGCTGCTTGAAAAAAAGTAACTCAAGTGGTTTTTCTAGAGACGATAATATTATCAATACTTAGACAAAATGTGAACAAGCTCACACAGCTAGATGGCGGTTTGAAGAAAACACTGTGCAAATACTGCCCACAAGATCAACGTATACACTACTACAGCGGTGGATACGGATCTCGTAAAATTTATTATGGCTGCTTGAAAAAAGTCACTCCGGTGTTTTTTCTGGAGACGGTAATATTATGGATATTTAGACAGAATGTGAACAAGGTCACACAGCTAGATGGCAGTTGGTTGAATAACACACTGGGCAAAAAATGCCTACAGGGCAAATAATGCCTAAAAGGTCAACTTATACACTACTACAGCGATGGATACAGATTACGTAAAATATATTATGGCTGCTTGAAAAAAGTCACTCCGGTGTTTTTTCTGGAGACGGTAATATTATGGATATTTAGACAGAATGTGAACAAGGTCACACAGCTAGATGGCAGTTGGTTGAATAACACACTGGGCAAAAAATGCCTACAGGGCAAATAATGCCTAAAAGGTCAACTTATACACTACTACAGCGATGGATACAGATGACGTAAAATATGTTATGGCTGCTTGAAAAAAGTCACTCCGGTGTTTTTTCTGGAGACGGTAATATTATGGATATTTAGACAGAATGTGAACAAGGTCACACAGCTAGATGGCAGTTGGTTGAATAACACACTGGGCAAAAAATGCCTACAGGGCAAATAATGCCTAAAAGGTCAACTTATACACTACTACAGCGGTAGTAAAATAAAAAAAAGTAAAATAAAAAAAAAATGAATATTAAAAAAAAAAAAATTAAAGTTGGTGCTGCTGAACTACTAGGAGCAGCAGATTAGCACACCAGTCCCACTCCCCAACACTGCTAGACTAATAGCACTGGGCTCTTATAGTAGTAGTAGTAGTAGTAGTAGTAGTAGTAGTAGTAGTAAAACAACAAAAAAATAAATAAAAGCAGTCCTTACAAGGACTACTGTTATTGCAGCAGTCAGCAGATGAGATCAGAAGCAGGACAGCTGCCCACTGCAGCTACATACAGAGCACTGCAGTAGAAGGTAGATTACTAGCCAGCAAAGCTACCTAAGCTTAAATGTCCCTCAAACCCCTGCAGACTTCTGTCCCTCCAATAACAGAGCAGTATCAAAACGATTACTAGCCAGCAAACTTTCAACTGTCCCTGAAATCACTAACAGGCAGCAGCTCTCTCCCTACATTATCTCTTCAGCACACACAGGCAGAGTGAAAAAACGCTGCAGGGCTTCGGTTTTTATAGGGAAGGGGAGTGGTCCAGGGGAGAGCTTCCTGATTGGCTGCCATGTACCTGCTGGTCTGGGGTGAGAGGGCAAAAAAAAGCGCCAACAATGGCGAACCCAAAATGGCGAACGTCGCGCGACGTTCGCGAACTTCCGGCGAGCGCGAACACCCGATGTTCGCGCGAACAAGTTCGCCGGCGAACAGTTCGCGCCATCCCTAGTCTCTGCCTCTCTTCCTGTAGCGGCAAAAAAATTTTTAAGTGAGTGCGGGTGCATGCCCACGAGATCGGCTGGTTTGGGACGGTCGCAGCAAATAAGCAAATCACGTGCATGCGCATGCAAGCGGCGGAGGGTGGCCCTGAGGTAACAGCCCCGGTGGGCCCCAGGCCCCCCAGTCCGAACCTGTCTTGACTACTAAAATGACTCCTAGTAAATTGATCAATATGTCTTTCCAACTTTCTTTTATGGACTGTGGCATATAGGTCTTTTTGGCAGAAAACAGCTCTATTGTCTTGTTAGTAGAATCCCCCTTCACATTCTATAAAATGAATCGGAGAGGGCCTGAATAGAAAGTTTTTTTTTTTAATAAATAAGCATACATTTGAGGTTGGTTAGTTTTTTCAAATGGAAAGAAAAATTTACAAATTGGAATTTTGATAAACAATTCTTTAAGTGCTCTATTGCCCTAATGCAGGGGTCCCCAACCTTTTTTTTCCTGTGAGCCACATTCAAAAATAAAAAGAGTTGGAGAGCAACACAGGCATGCAAGAAGTTACTGGGGTGCCAAATAAGGGCTGTGATTGAATTTTGGCGCCCCTATGTGGACTGGCAGACTACAGGAGGCTCTATACAGCAGTACAGCGGGTTTTTATGCAACCAAAACTTGCCTCCAAGCCTGGAATTCTAAACTAAGCACCTGCTTTGAGGCCACTGAGAGCAGCATCCAAAGCATTGGAGAACAACATGTTGCTCATGAGCTACTGGTTGGGGATCACTGCCCTAGTGTGTGAAACTAGCTTCATAAACCTGCTCTGTTAAAGGCTCATTCATAAAGATATTGTGGCTATTATTGCCCTAAAACACATTAAGCCGTAGCTTGCAAAAATATTGTCCTCTGTACAATTTAGCTGGAAGACAGGAAATAATGGTTAAACAAATAAGCCTTTACCATTAACAAAGATGATCCTGCTTGATTTGGGTCGATCGGCCCCATAGAACTCATTGGTGAATTGCACTGACTGAAGAACAGACTCTTTAGGGACCTGGAAAATCTGGGAACAGAGGTCAAGCTGGGACTTTAGGGTGATGAGAGGGGAGAATGGACAGGAGGGGTCCTCACAGGTTTGATCTGAAGAAGAGAAGGCAAAATGTAAGGCAAATGTCACAAGAAAAAGGAGGTTAAGAGACATATTTATCAAGGGTCAAATTTATGGGAGTTTACAGAAACTCGAAATTTTGAAAAAAACGACCAATTCAAAAAACTTTTTTTTTTCAAAAACCAATTTTTTTTTTTGAAAACCAATTGCAAATTGTCTCAGTATATCACTCTCTATATCATACTGAAAGATAATTTAAAGGTGAACAACCCTTTAATTTAGCCACCAATATTAGTACAAATTAATGTGCACAAATGCTCTTTCCCCATACAAAGGTACTTACAATATCCAAACTCTGTGCATGTCTGGTAGTACCATTGTCGCTCGCCAACCCCAATTAGACTGAGTTTGGTGCTGCTTAGATCTGCCACAGATTTGGCATGGGAGTTAGAGATACAGCTCAGACCCATGGAGTTCATATACATCTGGAGAAAAAAACCTAAATTATTTTTTTTATTGAGGGAGCACTTGCTTGCCATTCATTTCTTAAAACTCACCCTGTTTACAGATCGCAAGCCCTCATATGCAGAGTTGTCTTTGATGCTCATTAGCTGGCAGATGTATTGCACGTTGCTAACTGGTGACATCCCATTATATTGCACTGCCCCCATAAATATGTCTGCCAGATTTCCAACAAATTCGGAGTAATCATCAGAACCCTGCAGAGATCCACAGGAATAGAAGTCTTTCTCCATTTGAGTGACGTTTCCCTTCTGGAGTAGCGAATCAACAGCCTGAAAGCCTTTTTTTACTGCGTCCAAGCACTGCAGGATTGTAAATCAGTTTATTGAAGGCAGTCAGACCCATATAGATCAAAACTTTGAATGGGGTTAACTATTTTTTGGTATCATCTGTTATATGCAACCATTTTTCAAATCATGAAAAAAATAAATTCCTTGTAGGATTAGTGTGATCACATTTGTATCTGCATTTGTATCATTCTCTTTAGGTTTGCGAGACCTTGCTAGCACTGCACAGTTCTATATACTAGTCCCATATAGGAGAAGATATACTTGATTTTGTCCTTTACCTTTTCAGATCCACCAATAACTGGGTCTGCAAGGCTCAATGCAACCACCTGAAACACCAAAGAAAAAGATTTCTGTAATTGTGACCATATGATAAATGTGTAAGCACAGTCCATTATTAGTGTATGGGTTGTGTTTTGTGGGCACATCTTTCCCACAAGTCTGTGTTGTCAATATAAGCACATTTTAGCAATAGTCACTGCTGGTTCAATTCTGGCACTTTAAGGGTGGTGACAAAACTAAGATTCTGGGAGATTAGTCGTCCAGCGACAAATTTCCTCTTCTTTGGACGACTAAGTCAAAGCCAAAATTGCCTCACAAGGAAACGGAGGGAGACTTCGGAAAAAGAATCATTCCGAGTGCCATTGTAGAGTGTAAATCGCCGACGGGAAGGCATTTAGCGGAGATTAGTCGCCCAAAGAAGAGGCGATTCGTCGCTGGGCGACTAATCTCCCCGAATCTTAGTGCGTGTCACCACCCTTACAAATATGCCTCAATATCTGTACTAAACAGATTTTACAAAAAGATGGAAACAATGGCACTGGGTGCAACTATGTACAAAGAGCATGGCATTTTTTTCATGAATATGTAGGGGCCCATAGGGGTTAATCTGCACCTATGTCTTTAAGGCCCCTCCCTTTTCTTAGTGTGATTGGCCAAGAGGTGTAATGACAACTTCCTGCCACACTGCACTATAGTGTGTACAAGGAGTGGCCTCTTCCTCTTTGGCCTCTGGATGGTGATCCGGCTGTATGTGCCCAGGGGAGCCTGGGTACAGCTAGGCCCAGAAAGGCCCATGTGCTTTGGAGAAGAAGTCAGGGACCAGGTAACCCCGTGAATGAGGTCAGCTATAGTAGGGCAGACATGTCATAGTCTCTCTAGGAGAGAAAGAGCAGCTGAAGCTCCAACAAGGATTTGCAACAGGGAGTAGCTCCCAGAGCGTCTCTGTGATTGTCTCAAGTGCAGGCAGGGCTGGAACTAGGGGTAGGCACAGTAGGCACGTTCCTAGGGCGCAAAGCTGGGAGGGCACCAGGCACGTACCTTCTCTGTCGCCTACCCCAAGTCCGGTTCCCTTCTCTTCCCGACTCTGCATTTTTTCGCGCTTCTCAACGCTTCTGCGCATGCGCGCGAGCTTGAATTTGCGCATGTGAGCGCAAATTCGCGCACGCAAATTCGCACAGGCGCCGCTACTGCCGAGCCTGCCCAGCATGGCCCGGCACTGAATGCAGGGACCTCAGTGAAGAGGGACTGTAGGGTAGAGGCTGCTTCCTGACAACCCCCTTGAGGGAATGGTTGCAATGATGTACTGCAAATGCCTAATGGAGTTTTGCTTCAGCTGAATTACCTATTACCTGAAGCTCTGAGTGAGTTATATGTGCCTCTCCATATGCTGTTTCTATCTATAAGCTCTTTGTGAGTCTATCAGTTTCTGTGTGAGCTGTATAGTATTTGTCTTGTGCTAAAACCTCATCTCCTGCGGGAGTAAACCTGTGGTCATTGTCTCTGACTATTAAACCGTTTGTTTGTTTGCACCAAAGAACCTCCTGGCGCCCAAGTTTCTCTTTTTGTGTACAGTAGCCTGGTGGGTTGTAGTTCCACTACACCGTAAAGGGAGAGCTTCCACTTAGCGAAGGCCCTGACCCTGTGTGTAAGTCGCATGCTTATACCGTTACTGGACACTTTAACCAATCGTGGTCAAGATTGCCCAAATAGGTTCTACAAATTGACTAGAGAGAAAGTGTTTGTAGGCTTGACTAGCCAGTGGTAGGACTTACTTTGTTATAACCTGTGAAGTCCAGTTCTGCTCGAACCGGCGCAGAGGAAGCCACTGCTGCATATACTAAATGAGGGAACTGCAAGAAAACAGTGATTTAACAAATGTACAAATATGCTACATATTTTTAATATTCAATCTTAATTTCAATTATTCAATTGTAATATTCAATATGCTACAAACTTTTAATATTCAAACATTTCAGAGTGGTATGGTGACCACAACTCAACTGGATTATAATCATACAAAAAAATACCCGGCCATAGACAATACTGAGAATTTGCTCTGCTAAAACACATGTAGCAAAGCCAATTACCGTAATACTACTGTCTATTTTGCAGCCATGACAAGTAGCTGCCACTAGTAGCTCTATTTTGTTGAATTGTAATAATGAGCTTTGTTTAAACAAAAGCTGCAGCCTTTGTTAGACAAAAGATGAGGAAAAGCTCATTATTCAGAGGTCTTTTGGCTAGAATGGTATATTGTTTTACTATCTTTCCTTCACCAGTGACTTGGTACAACAATGAAATTGAAAAGTGAAAGTAGTTTTACTTTTAGTTTTTGTTCTGAAATAACGCAAACTGTAGATTTTGCTTAAATAAAACTATGTTTAGTACAAACCCTATTCATTAAATTGTTGCTGAAAAATTGGGTATAATGCCACTTTAGAGGGCAAGTAAAACATGTTTAATTTTCTACCTTCTCCAGTGTCTTGGCGTTCATAACTAGCTTTGAGCGTTCAGTTTTCATCTAACCATTCCCTGTTAGTCTGGTTCAAACTAATATCATTGCTACAAAAAGGCAAAGGCAATCAATTAAGTCCTGGAGGATGTATGAATGAAACCACTTGGGTGTGTGCATTCTTTCCCACAAACTAGTTACCCAGCTCTTATATAAAAGAAGAGAATAGTCATAGTAATAGCACATTAGCGCTTCTGATTTGCAGGAGGAAGTTTAAAAACCATGTCATTATACTTTTTGGACTGACCTTCAGTCTGAACCAAGCAGAGAGGGACCCAGGATAGGAGCCTCCAAAGCAGATCCAGGTATTTTGGCGTGTTAAGTTATATTTCTGAGAAATAAACATGTGAAAAGATGCCAGATCTGCAAGCCTATAGAAGACAGAATGAAGAAACTTAAAGTATCAGCGACTCTCCAGATGAACTATTATATCCAGGACCACCATCAGAAATCGCAGGGCCCCATACGACAAAATTTCCTGGGCCCCCTGGGCTGCGCCCATCGCAAGCCCCACCTACAGGTCCGCCCTCCCCACCACACAGTAAAAAAACAAAAAATATTGGTGGCTAGGGTTCCCACATGTTAATAAAAATTAAAAATATATTGGTGGTCAGGGCCCCCCATAAAAAACATTTGTGGCCAGGGCCCCCCCCCCATTAAAAAATATTGGTGGCTAGGACCCCACATGAGAAAAAAAATTGGTGGCCAAAATTGGTGGCAAGGGCCCCTTAAACGTCCGTGCCTTCCCGAAGTAAGCAGCTCTCAGTAAGATGGGGGGCCCGGCTAATCAAGTAAGTGTGGCATGGCCGGGGCCCCCCTTACCCTCGGGCCCCCTACAACTCTCCCCCCTGTCCCCCCCTGATGGCTGCCCTGATTATATCATATAATATTAGTAATGATAATGTAATGGAGAAGTTATACTATCCTGATGTCCATAGCATAGTTGCACTGATGACTGTGTACTATAAAAAGGAGGGAGGGATTAGCAGGAACACGCAGGCAAGTGCCTGATAGATGAGTATAAGGAATAAGTAAACAGTAAGTTAAGAAAATATATTTTCAGCAAGGAGAGAGCTGTATATGCCTTCACGAAGGCAAATTAGGAGAAAGCTAGTAGCAGATTATGTGGTATTTTTTGTATAAGCAAGATAAAAGAGGTAGGTTAAGAGGTAGGTAGCTCAAAATCTGCATTTTATAAACAAGAAATTGGTGTCCATTAGCAAAGTAGATTGGGTCACTGTTCACCATTCAGAGGGAGAGAGTCCTTCTGCATGTGTTTGAGCAGGCCTGGGGTAGACACTGATGTTCTTATTTGGTCACCAGAGGGAGAAAAAGGAAAATGCCACAGAAAAGTTCTAAAAGGGTCTGACCAAAGGGTACAAAAAGGAGCAGATACCAAGGCCTGGTGTGCAGAATGGGAAGGGATTTGGCCAGAGAGCACCTTTGAGGAGAAACTAGTGTGATTCAAGTGAGTAAGAAGGCTGAGACTTTGTAGGGTCTGGTAGTTGTGTGAACTAGATCAGGTTAGTAAGAATGGGCAGCTTAAAGCCTCACCGAGCAGTGTGTGGGAGTAGCTTCCCTGGGGGTACCCCACAAGGTAGGATGACAATGTAAAGGACCATGGTAGTGTAGGCTCTGGAAATATTCAGCAAAGACCAAGGAAATGTTGGTACTTATTGGAGTGCCTAGTAAGTATGGTGTCATGGACTCAGTTCTGTACATGGAAACGTGTTGACAGGTTCCCCAGAGTGGCACAGGTGTGAGAGGAAATAATTTGGAAAGGGTTGCGAATAACACGCTGAATATTTGTGTAACTGAGCATTGAACTACCTTTGGGAATACCTGGATTGTAAAATCAGTGTGAACAGTTGATATAAAGTATTAACAAGCTGGTGGGTGATTGTGTAAACATCTTGGTCTCCTTGAGGAATAAGGGTCAGGCCACACTGGGCGTTTTGGGGAGATTTGGTCGCCTGACAACTAATCGCCTCCTTGGCCTGACCCTAATGAAACAGTGATGAAAATAATCACAGTTAAATAACAGTGATTTATGACTCCCGGCACCTGTGTTCTACCTCCTGTGTTAACTTGGGTAATGGTGTCTGAGGGTATTATCCCCTAAGTAGGTGCCTTTATATTGCATTGTGTCTATAGAGGAAGTTTTCCACCTGTGTGCCTGGTGTAGGAGAAAGTTTTTGCAGTGTACTACTCACGCTTGCTGACTGGATAGGAACTTTATATTCTCCAGTGTCAGCCCATCAGGGTTAATGCTGGATCCATAATATCGATGCTCAAGAGACACCAGCAAGGCTCTGTGGGTCTGCGCCAACTCAATGTGTTCACCTGCACCAAAGAGACTTTCAGTAAATACTTTTCCTGTATCTTCTCATTACAAGTTAAGAGCAATAGGCAAGTCCTTCAATAAAAACTAGAAACACAATAACAATGCAAAAACATCCCTTTACCATATCCCAAAAACATTGCTTTCCCTTTCTACAGTTGCTCATTGAAGGCCCCCTGCAACTTCCCTCACCTTAGGGTAGAACTCCACAATCATTTTTTGTCGGATCGACGTCCGCCAAAAAAAACCACACACAACAAGACGGATGGAGTCACATGTGTCAAGATATAATTGGACTGAATGAAAACAACTACAAGGTCCAACTGTCGGATGAAGACGCTGCTTTTTCGGTCCACACCCAACAGTCGTGTTGCGCTGGATGTAATGTATTTTTTACCTGCGACTTTTCATTCATTCCAGTTAGAATCTTGACACCTGCGTCTCCATCTGACTTGTCGTGTGCGTTTTGTTGGCGGGCATCGATCCGTCAAAAGACGCTCCTAGAGTTCTCCCCTCCCCTACTACTTCTCACTATTTGTGGACATTATCGAACACTATATCTACCCTTTACATAGATTGGCCAAATCCCCCTTTGTATCCTCCATTTGGTATTTTTGTTCGTTGCCATTAGAATTAACAATATGCATCCCTTTTGCATGCCTTCTCTCTGCAAAATGTAACCAGAAGCATTGGGAATCTGCTCCATGTACTATGACTTGAGTGTGACCACTAGGCATCTCCTCACTAGACTGCTCTCATTAGACTGGCAACAATGGTGATTCTGGCTGAAAATTCTATCTAGGCTAGCAACAGTGATCTGTAAAAGAACATGAATAAGGCATGGGGTACATACCAGATAGGACAGAAAACTCAGATAATGAGCTCTCCCCTCCAATATACAGGAAAACAGGCCCATCGGGGTGATTCCAGTACTGTTCATTTATCCAGTACCTCTGTTGAGAGGGAAACACAGAATACGTTGGGACAGAAGAAAATTAGAGAAGGAACAATTAGTCTTCAGGTAAAACCACAGAAAAATGGGTGCACATGATTCATATTATAATAGTTTCTTCCTAGACATAACTAGATAATGAAAGGGACAGTAATTAGTATAAAGTTATTTCATTTATACTTCAAAATCCCATGAATTATGATCTCAGCTATGGGATTAATGTTTCCTGCAATTCAATACTTTACTAATGTGAGGTCTTCTATTAGTGATGTTGTCCCATTATGATCTACATCCATAAAAGCATTGTTAGCATTCTGTTCCATGGAAAATTTTACTTAAATATTATATTGATTGATAAGAGAATTCTCTGTATATTGATATATTCAAGAAACAACTATTTCTTATGTAAACTTAGAATAAATATCTATTGTTGACAGTGTCTTGAGATCTACTGATCACCAACTAAAGGTCTACCAGTGGATCCAGATCTACCTTTTGGAAACCCCTGCTCTAATTCCGTCTGAACTATGTGTGCCAAAAATTATTTGGTACACGAATTTTAAACTTGTGTGCGCATTTTTAAAACCTCTGTACTCAAAACAGAATAAATATAAAATTTGGTGTTTACACACAAAATTCTTTGTGCACAGCACAATTTGTTTTGTGCACTGGCCCCAAAATGCAACAGATGCAACACTGTGGATGTGATTTATTACAGTATGTGGAATGCTTGGGACCTGGGGTATTAAGCATAAGGGATTTTTATAGTTTAGATCAACATACCTTAAGTTTACTAAATAAACCCAATTGGATTGTTATGGCACCAATATGGATGTATGCAACTTAGAATCAAGAAAAAGGTAAATAACCAGTTGGAAATTGTCTCAAAATATCTCTCCCTACATCATACTAAAAGTTAACCCCTTTAAAATGTTAGAATATCAGAATATTTTAATGCTGCTTCACTATAGCATGGCAAAGATTTACAATGAATATGCATGTCCTAATGTTTCATGAATTGTAAACCCAAAATTATGATTCATGTCATGAGTGTTGGCCCTATTGATTCTGACCAATACGTTAGCAGTCATGTGGCTGGGCTTTGCCTGCTGGTCTATCTGCTATCTTTAACCAACCTAATACATGGAGATGTTTATCCGATACAGAAAAAAAATAAGGATGCAGGTCTGGATTGGGAATCAATAGGCTGTTCTCCGCCATCCCATTAAATAGTGACTTTCTATGGCATCTTATAGCAGTCGCTCTGGCATTTGCCAGAACTCAATTGAACACTAGGAGCTCACCTGATTGTAAGTGGCATTGTTAAGTCTGTTGAAGTGGTCCAGAGGCTGGACAATATAGGATTCAACTGAAGGAGTGTTGGGGAAGGCCCCTTTTGGCATCCACCGATTAGTATAGAAGGATTTAAACTGTTCTGTTTCCTTTAATTGGTGCAATTTCTTCCTAATCTGTCGCCCATTCCATGCTTTGGGGATACAATAGAAAGTGCAAATGAAGTTTAGTAATTATACTAGACAGTGGTCAAACTTGTAGTACAGTGTTTATAAAGAGCTATTTACCCGGCATCAGCCCCTATTCTACCACTGAATATGAGGATCAGAAATATTTTGTAACCTCCCAAACAGTACAGTTAATATAAGATTATGTGCCCCTGCTGTAAATTATCACAGTAGATTTAAATCATAGAGGAGACAACTGAGCTGTGGGCTGGCTATCCCTCACTTAAATTAAGGTTTCAGACAATTTTTGGTTGGTATCTGATAGGTTCCTTAGACTACAAACTCCACTGGGGTAGGGACCATTGTCAGTTATGTATAATCTCTGTTATAATTTGTGGGATATGTGAGCGAAATATAAAGGATAGTGATCTGAAAAATCCTTTTCTTGTACTGCAAAATTAATGGGGAAAAAAAGAGTAAATCTGGTGCTATCTGCAAAACAGGTTAAAGGGGAACTATATTTTTGCACAATAAAAGGAAAGGTAATTCAACAGTGGCGTAACTACCATGTAGCAGACCCTGTGGTTGGAGAGAGGACCTTGATACAGAGGGGCATGGGTCTGCCCTATGGTTGTCCCCCACACCAGTGCAAAGAAATCCACAGCTCATCTGCCAGCTGCTTAAATTACTTGCTGCAGTTGAGAGGCCTACCAGGGGGTGAATATCGGGGGGCTTCGAGCACGTGCTGGGGCCCCCTGAAAATAAAAAAATTTTGTGAGTGGGCCTGGTAGCTCATAGTAACACCACTATAATTCCAGGCAACTTTTCGTTAGAGATGGCCAAATAAGTGCAGTTTCACTGAAAAATTAGCGAATGTACCACAAAATCCGCAAAACGGCGAAAAAATTCATGAAACTAATTGAAGTCAATGGGCGTCTAAATAATTTTGATGCACGTCAATTTTGATGCGACAATTTTTATTCCGCAACTACTTGGTCCAAATGCATTAGTCAATGGGCGTCTGAATAATTTGACGTGCAACGATTTATATGCGTGCACCAATTTTGACGCAGCAGATTTTTGCCTGCAAATTGTCACTACAGTTTCGCCAATTCATTTGCTTGCGGCAAAACATGGAAATTCGATGCAAATTCGAGTCTGGAGAATTTATTCGCCCATCACTACTTCATGTTCATTAAAAATAGTGAGTTTTCAAGTAAATTTTAAATGGAATCTGAGTTGCAAAGTAGTTTCTCCACAACCTGGCTTATGCTATAATGAGTCAGGACAGAGTGCAGATAATAGAACTGAAACAGAGACAGAGACACACGGTCAGATTTGGGGAGATTAGTCAACCGGCGACAAATCTCCTCTTCTTTGGGTCATCTAATCTCCCCGAAACTGCCTTCCCACCGGCTAGAATGAAAATTGGGATGGCACACGGAGCGCTTCGTTATCCGAAGTCACCCAAAGTTGCCTGACGAGGAAACTTCAGACGACTTCGGAAAACGAAGGACTCTGATTGCCATCCCGCCGGGCGACTAATCTCCCCGAATCTGAATTCTATATGTTAGAAAGTTACATTACATTTACTTTCATTTTGCAGGGAAAAAAAATGGTGAGTGTTGAGTCCAAACACTTGGTTAGTATAACGCTATACATGTTTCACTCTGCAAGGGCTTGCCCCTGATGGTATGTGACACTGAACTAAATTTGAGACACACTCTAAAGGAGAAAGAGAATACTTTACTGCGTACACGCGCTACAGCATGCTTACTGCTGTGTTATAAACATGTATACAACTTTACTGGCCATACACCAGACTCTTGTGCAAAAGAAGTGTGTTCATCCTAAAACTTGATGTGCCACCTTGCATGAGTATTGCAATTGAAACCTGGAATTCAACAAGCCTGGCAAACACTTTATTTATTAAGCTCCAAATACCCGAAATCTAAAAAAAATCAGATTTTTCTGACCTTGAAAAAAAATCTTAATTTTTCGGGATTTATTTAAGTCCAATGGTATCAAAACTCTGAATCCGAAAACCCGGCATTTCAAATCTCTTGGGGTCCTGTATTAGTCAATGGGGAAGGTCCCAGTGTCTGCACTGCTGTCACTGATGGGCGAATTTTTTCGCCTTGTTTTGCTGAAAAAATTACGGCCGTAGACTTGTATGGCATTGTGCGTCAAAATAAAAAGAACAAATTCGCTGCATGACAAAAAAATTTTGACGCCCGTAGAGTTTAATGGGCGTCGGCGACATTTGCCGGTGGCTAACTGGTGGCGAAACTAAACGGGTCAAATTCGGCCATCCCTAGAAAACTCTGAAAAATGTGTGGTTTTTGTGGAAAAGTCTGAAGATTTCTGACTTTTTGGGCAAAGGTCCGAACCTATTTTTTTGAATGATAACGAAGGTCCATTCTGGAATTCGGAGTTGCTCATATTTTTATCTTACTTACTTAAAAATACTGAGATAAATTTGGAGCTTGATAAATAACCCCCCCTAGTACTTGCATTACACGTAGATGCTGAGTTTGATGAGAATTGTAGTTTGTGAACAGTTAAAGAGTCCCATAGGAGTTAGATATCTCCACCTTTCTGTGATGCTGCTCTGCTGCTAAAATGATCTTTATCAAGTTTCCTGTGAATGTAGAGTGTATGATAAATTCACTTCACTATTCTACTTCTGTCTGTTTGGCTCATGGCCTCTCACAGACTGTACCTAATTAAATCACCAAAAATCACTGGTGCGTCTGTTATTAAAGGGGTGATTCACCTTCAAACAACAAGTTGTTTTCAGATAAATCACCAGAAATAACGACTTTTTCCAATTGCACTCAATTTTCTATGTGTCAACGTTTTTCTAATATTGAAGTGTAATTTTTCACCTTCTAAAGCAGCTCTGGGGGGGTCGCCGACCCTTTAAACTTTAAATTGATACATTTAGTTGATACATTTCTTATCTTTCTCGGTGCTGAGCAGAATCCCTGAGCTTCATTAAAGGCAGCTGTTAGAATTGATACAATCGTTGCAAATACTCCAGAGATGCTGCTGAGAAATGGATCAACTAAATGTTGCAAAATTGTAACAGTTCAGAGTCTGCGTCTGAATTACTGAGCTGCCAGACTCAAACACCAGAGACAGGGACATTCAACTTTAAACTTAGATTTTGGAAAAACTGTAAAAAATAAATAATGGAAAGAAATTGAAAAAAAAAAAAGTCTTTATTTCTGGGGAACAATCTGAAAACAACTGAACTGAAAAAAAGTGTTTGGAAGGTGAGCAAGCCCTTTAAGAAAGCTACTAATGTATATCGCTCAGCAATATTCAGGGTACTGGGCTCTTTTGGATGCAGAACAAGTCGCTTTATATAAGTCTCATACCAAACACTGTTTGATTCCCCTTGAATGCAACACATGTATATTCTAAATGTACTTACCCCCCTCAGTTCCCCCCAGAAGGGCCAGTAGTAGGAGCAGGGAGAGCTGCAGCCACAAACCGGCCATTGCACTGCAGTTTCTCAGAACAGAAACGGAAACCAAGCAATTCTCCTACTCTCAGCTCAGAACTGCATGGGGAAGCATGAACTATCACATGACTACTGGGGAAATGAATCACATGGCTTTAGTAACTTCTGATTGGCTCTCTCTCCTGCCGGCTCAGCTCTCATCGCTTACAAGTACAGCAGTCCCATGACTAAAGAATTAACTCGGTTGCAGTTGTAATCGCAAAGGAAGTGTCATTTAGCAGTGGGACACACTGTGCACTATGAGAATTCAAATGTAATAATACAATCTTTTGTAGGTAGGTAGTATTCTAGCATTTGAATTTGATGATTGAAAAAACAAAAAAAAAACCTTTTATTAATTAATATTATTAATATTAATTACATATTTTTATCTATTGCGAAAATACACTGTAAATGAAAAATGTGTCTCACTATACTATGCTCTGTAGAACAAATGGAAGTAAATTTCTACTTGACTTAAAGGGATACCGTTATGGGACATTTAAAAAAAGGTGGCCATACACGGAGAGATCTGCTCGTTTGGCGATGTCGCCAAATGAGCGGATCTCTCTCCGATACGCCCGCCTTAAGGTGGGCAATATCGGGCTGATCCGATCGTGGGCCCTAGGGCCCAACGATCAGATCCTAACACATGGATTTTAATCGGGGAAGCCAGTCGGGGGGCCCCATACACGGGCCAATTAGCTGCCGACTTGGTCTGTCGGCAGCTTTTATCGGCCCGTATATGGCCACCTTTACAACAGAACAATTGGAAGGTAACAAAAGATAACACACCCTCATACTGAGAGGTTGTGTGAAGAGTGTGCTGCTGCAGTGGGAAGTTTCCCCAGGCCCCATGAAGGGTGGCTTTTCAGTGCATCAGAGTAAAACCTGGTTAGAGTTTTTGTTCTTTTCTTCAAGTTGTTTGTTTTGCATTTTGATCAAAATGAGAAAAAAAGCCTGATCCAGCTTCTAAAGGTTCAGGAGGCTAAAGCAAGTGGGCCCAGGACTCGGCTGAGTGCAAGGAAGAGTGCAGAACAGACTGGAGAGAGAAGCTCTCTGCGTGGGAAGATTAAAGCCATGCCAGCCATGTGCAGCCCCAAGTGCAAAGGCACCAGAAATTTACTTGCTACAGGCCCTGAGCAGCCCCAGCATGAGGAAGAACCTGCAATGGATTCCCCAGGCCGGGCTGGAAGTTTTGACAATTCCCCAGTGATGTTCCTCAGTGGCACTGAAGAGGTTAATGCAGGTGCAACACAGAGGTGCAAATTCACTAAGCGCCGAACGCTAGCGTTTGGCATTTTTCGCTACTGCGCAAATTCACTAACGAACGCTGGCGTAATTTCGCTAGTGTTACTTCGCACCCTTACGCCAGGCAAATTTTCGCTAGCGACGTAACTAAGCAAATTCACTAACTTGCGCAGTGTACTGAACGCTACCTTTTACGCTAGACTTCCTTCGCCACCTCAGACCTGGCGAACCGCAATAGAGTAGATAGGGATTGTTTCAAAAAAAGTCAAAAAACGCTGGCGTGTTTTCTACATGATGGGTGATAGGCTGAAAAAGATCGAAAATATTTTTGGGGCTCCCCTCCTTCCCCCCTACATTTCCTGACTCATGGCAACTTACCTAGACAGTGGGCACATGTGTAGGGCAAAATAATTATTTTTTTGCTGATTTGAAGGTTTTCTAGGAATTTGAAGTGGTGATACTTGTTCCTCCATTGAAATTTGAATTTCGCGCCGTATGCAAATTAACCATCGCTAGCGAAACTTCGCTTCGCGAATTAACGCTAGTGCAACTTCGAAAACTTACGCTACCCCTGTGCGCAACTTCGGATTTTAGTGAATTTGCGGAGCGCTGGCGAAAATACGCCTGGCGAAGTGTGGCGAAGTGCGGCGAAGTTGCCCCAGTGAGAGCAGAGTGTTGGAGCTATTGCTGAACCTGAGACAAGCAAATGCTGGGGGGGGGGGAAGGGGGCAGCAGTGCAGAGAGTGGAGCTGTGGGGAGAATGGACTCTCCCTGGGACTTACTGGCTGCTGATATGGCAGAGGGAGTGCTGGAGGAACATGGAGGTCGGCAGGAGGTGTTTTGGAATGCGGCCAGAGCAGGTATGTCTGTGCATGGGCATTATACTGGCACGGCTGCTCTGCCTTGTGATTTACCAACCATATCACAGGGCAGGCAAAGGGAATGTTTTCCCACTGAGACTGCTAAAGTGCTGGTGTCCAAGGGCAGAGACTTACCCTGTGTATTAAATAAGGGGCAATGCAATGTAACTCCTTCTGGCTCTTCTGAAACTGGTGTGATTGTGTTTAAAGACAATGTTTTTCCTTCCACTGATACTTGCAGTTCTGATGTTATGGGTCTTAAAGGCAAGGATGTACTTTCTGCTTCTGATTTACTATCTACTGCTAATGTCATGGTTCTCAAAGGGAGTGGTTTGCTTTCGTCATCACACATGGGGCAGGGTAAGATCTCCTCTCATGGCCCTGCTGGTCTCAGAATAAAGACTGGTGCCCCGGTGCAGGCAAATCCTCAGGGCAGTAAAGTGACACTGAGTCAGGAGATCATGAGTCAGATAAAGAGCTGCGGCTTCAAATAAAGAGCTAAAGGACACTGAGCTGGAGATAAAAGAGACAACGGAGCAGATAAAGGCCTGGGAGGAATTCTATGCCCATAAGGACAGGATTAAGGAGATGGGGGGGGCGATAAAGAACTGCCAAGTGGCACTCTGAATCACATGATTGAAAACTTGACTCAAAATGCCTCCCATGACGATGTTCTGGTTACTGCCCCTGATAAAATGTCATGTGACAATGCTGTGACTGGAATGAATGAAATGGATGAGAGTGGTAGGTAGGGTTGCCACCTGCCCGGTATTTTACTGGCGTAGCTGGTAAAACACCTGCCAAGGCCGGGGCCAGTATTACAAATTTACTGGCAATGTAGTTGCCGGTAATTTGTAATAACCTTAAAAAAAAAAAACCTTGGACCGCCCACAATCTGCTCAGAACTTATTTTTTTTTCAGGCTTCTGCCCATTGTGCATGTTGCTCCACCCCCTTTTGTGCCACCGTGTGGCTCCGCAACCTTTTGTTCCCACCCCCCCACTGGCCAGTAATTTTTTTTTAGAAAAGGTGGCAACCTTAGTGGTGGGGGGGGTAAGGATGGAGGAAGAATGGTCTGTGGTGGCTGATCGGAATGTTGTGGTGGGAGGGCTGGCACAGAGTGAAAGTGGGGTGGTGGGTGAGCACAAGGTGTCTGGGGAGAATGTGCAGAGAGGCCAAAGCTTCTGGGAAAGGAGAAGGTTTTTTGTGAGTGAGAGGCAGGACAGAGGGACACAGGCTGGCCCAGTATTAAAAAGGAGGAATGCGGTCAGGATCCAATGGGAAGGGGAAATGGCCAAGGTACCAGGGAGGAGGTTTTCTGAGAGGAACCTCATTAAACAATCCATGGGCTTTACCCCTCAGAATGTCTTTGCCTTTATTGCCCAGTCCGACATAGAATTTGATTTCAGTTTCAATCTGCCCCAGGGGCTGGAGTGGTTCTGGGTTCTGTGTGATCAGAAGAAAGGAGAGTCGGACTGGGAGGGGTTTAGAGCGGTTCCTGTCTCCAGGCCTGACCCTATGCTTGGCACTAAGCTGGTCACTGTAATGTTCAAAAATGAGTCCGTTCCACCCCAGGATGTTCTGGTCTGGCTTAGGAAACAATGTACTGTGCTGACCCCCCTGAGAAAGGTGTATGATGAGGAAAGCTGTTGGGTGGCAGGTGCAGGTGAAGCTGCAGGTACAGAATAACATCACCAGGCATCTCCTAAATTCCTAATTCATAGGGAAAGAGAGAGGCTCCTGTTTTTACCCTGGGCAGCCCCACCAGTGCTTCCGGTGCGGCTCAAGGGAACATTTGGCAAGTGACTGTAAAGTTAAAATGTGTGCACTGTGTGGGGCCCAGGGCCATGTGAGTAGAGTGAAACCGAATCCGCTGTAACCTGTGCATGGTCTTGGGTCACTCACACCGCAAATGCCCTGAGGCCTGGCACAATATCCTCAGTGCTTGTCCCACGGGTTGTGTCCCGTGGCCTTCTTCTGTGTCATATTTCTGAAATGTAATTTTGGGGGTATGGCTCAAGGGAACAACTCTCTGTGGGAAAACAGTATTAGGGCCTTTTATCAAAGATTGGGTACTCGATGATAGACTGAAGAGTGTCCGGATAAGAGGAGGTTGTGTCCCACCTCAGGCTTTGAAGCTCATCAGGAAGTGTTACATAGGCATGGAGGAACCCAAGTTTGCCACTAGGAAGAGCATTTATTTAAGGATTTTGGAGATCTTTTTATGTGTTCCCCTTGCTCTGAGAAACTGCACAAGTGGGATCCTGTTTCCGAGCCTTAAGTGCCTCTACAGTAAGAGACTGCCCAAGAAGTTCCAGGATAATGCTTGGCTCTCCCTCCAAGGGAAACTGTTTGTTAGGGGGAACCTGAAGTACCTCAATGTAGTGGACAGGGAATGCCCATGGGGCTGAGGCACAGATGAGACCCAGGAACACTTTCTGATGGACTGTGTCATTACCAAAAGCCTCAAATCTGCCCTGGCAACATCCTTGCAGTTGGGTTTCTTGGATAACTTTTATTATACAGAGATGGCATACAGGATAATGGGGCCTGAGAGTGCGAGAGCAGTGAGTACAAAAACCCTGTATATTATTATATCTGTGATGTGCTATTATCTGTGGCACATGCGCTACAAATTCACCCTCAGCTAGAAGAGAGAGGCAGTGGGGCAAGTCACTGGGGCAATTGTAAGGGAACTTGCTTTCATTATATCCAAAGAGACTGAGAAAAACTGCAGAGAATGTTGCACTTTGGGTAAATGTACATTTTCATTTGTGATTTTTCTGATTATCATTAGTTAATAATGTGATGTTTTTCAGTTTCTGAAACGTTTATATATTTTCTGTCATGTTTTTACTTTCAATAAAATTCCCTAAAACAAGATAACAGCTGCCTGGTAGAACAGCACTCCGTAGTAAAATCCAGGTCCCACTGCGACACATTCAGTTATATTAAGTTGCCAGAAAGCAGTTCCATCCTAAAGTGCTGGCTCTTTCTGAAAGCACAGGACCAGGCAAAATGACCTGAGATTCACCTACACACCAATATTACAACTAAAAAAATACACTTGTTGGTTCAGTAATCACATTTTATATTATAGAGTGAATTATCTGCAGTGTAAACAGTGTCATTTAGAAATAAATACTACAAACTAATCATAAAAATCATGACGTCGGAATTGTCGCCAGCGTCAAAAAAATTTTGACGGGAGAAATTCGCCATCACTAAAGAGGAGCAATAAAAAGTAGCAGTAATACTAAGTGTGTAGTATTACAGAGCATTTGCTTTTAGATGGGGTCAGCGACGCCGATCTGAAAGCTGGAAATAGCCAGAAAAAATCAAATAGTTATAAAACTATGAAAAAATAAGTAATGAAAATCAATGGAAAAGTTACTTTTCATTAGGGATGCACCAAATCCACTTTTTTGGATTCGGCCGAAGCCCCGAATCCTTCACGAAAGATTCGGCCGAATACCGAACCGAATCCAAACCCTAATTTGCATATGCAAATTAGGGGTGGGAAGGGGAAAACATTTTTTACTTCCTTGTTTTCTGACAAAAAGTCACGCAATTTCCCTCCTGCCCCTAATTTGCATATGCAAATTAGGATTCGGTTCGGCCAGGCAGAAGGATTCGGCCGAATCCTGCTGAAAAATGCCGAATCCTGGCCGAATCCCGAACCGAATCCTGGATTCGGTGCATCCCTACTTTTCATATGAGTTAATGTTTCCTCTGACCTCAGTATTCCTGTAGCAATTCCTCAAATACTTTGTTTTAATGCAAAGCTTTCAACCTGTTGAACCTTGCCCAAACATCAAATATAGTCATAAATCGTCCAATAGACAACAGATAAAAGAGCCCGTCTGTAACTAGGGTTGCCAGCTTTTTTTAAAAAGTTTACCGGCCGGTGAGGGCACAAAGGGTGGCGGTCTGTGATGCAAAAGGGGTGGAGCCACGTACCATGACACAAAAGGGGGAGCCATGTACTGTGATGCAAAAGGGGAGGAGCAACATCGCACGGTGGGCAGAAGACTGAAAATAGGTAAATTCTAAACGAATTGGGGGCGGGCCAAGGGCTTTTTTTTAAGGGTATTACAAATTATCGGCAACTACATTGCGGGTAAATTTGTAATACTGGCCCCGGCCTTGGCAGGTGTTTTACCGGTGAAATACCGGCCGAGTTGCAACCCTATCTGTAATGCAGGGTATCCCAAATTCAGAACAGCTACCTTTGGCTTCAGGACTAGCCCTCCACTACTCGGATTCTGCCAGGTCTTAATGTGAGAGGCAGGAAAGAGTTCTGAGCAGGCTAGGGAACCGAGAAGCAGAAGAACGGGAAACAAGAAACGTAGTCAAAAGCCAGGTTGGGTAGGTAATAATCAGACAAGGAGTAGTCAAAGACAGGTAAAATCAGCAACAGGCAAGATAACAAGAATAACACCCAGGAACTAAGAATTAGACCTTTACATTGAGCAATGCAAAAAGGTACATGGCGCCTTTAAATATCCAAATCTTGCACCAACCCCGATGTCGTCACGCATAAAGTGCAGAGCGCGGCATGCGATGAAGAGTATGCAATCGGCGTTTGGACCATGGGGGCTGTTTGGACCTCTTTGTACTTGAAATGCCCCATCAAGTTGCTGCTTGAAGGCACAAAGATGGGCATAAGAATATAAGCTTTGGGCTGATCAGCATTTAATCAAATTACTTTTAATTAATTACTACTAATTAATGGGCGATTCATCTTTACAAATTACTTATTTGGTGCATTCTATGTTCATTAAAATTGTAGATTTTCGTATTAATACTGTTAAAATATTTATCATTATTAAAACAGGATTAAGCATTTTGATAGTGTGGCTATTTTGTTACCTTCATTATAGTGACATCTTGTGGAAAGTTGAAATAACAGCAGCTGCACTACTTACAAAAGTAAAAAACATCAGTAACACCAAAATTAACACAGTTAATTCACCAAATTTGCCTTTTGTTAGCAGCATTATACAGTATATGCCAGTGGAATTGCTAACTTTAGCCTTATTTCAGGCAAGCTGCAAGGTTTTTGGTGCTCATTTAGGCCATGCATGTAATCAATTATAGTCACATTATACAGGTATGGGATCCGTTATCTGGAAAACCATTATACAGAAAGCTCCGAATTACGGAAAGGCTGTCTCCCATAGACTGCATTTTAAAAAAATAATCCAAATTTTGAAAAACGATTTCCGTTTTATTCTGTAATAATAAAACAGTACCTTGTACTTGATCCAAACTAAGATATAATGAATCCTTTATTGAAAGCAACACAAGCCTGGGTTTATTTAATGTTTACATGATTATCTAGTAGACTTAAGGTACTAAGATCTATAAATTACGGAAAGACCCCTTATCTGGAAACCCCAGGTCCAGACCATTCTGGATAACAGGTCCCATACCTGTATTTTTTATCAATTAATTCACTAATAATAAAGGTATAAGTAGTAAATAATAACATTTGTGCAGCACAAAATCTGCAATGACAGATGCCATTGCAGTTTTAGTAAACTAGCTTTGGTGTTTTTTGTCTGGTGGAAGTCCTAATTGCACATTTTTGCACTGTAATAAACCTATTTGCTGGTCCGTTCCTAGCTGAAGAACAAAAGAGGAAAGAAAAAGGGCTGGTCTGATGAGAAATCATTTAACTTATTCACTGCTGTTTAGCGAGAGAGAGGGAGAGATAAGCATTATGACTACACAATTAACAAGTAACCTGCTATTAGGTACCCACAGTTGTTATCAGTTAGCAGGGCCCTCCACCAAAAGGGCCCAATTATTAGACCATCTCTAGACTAGCGTTGCGCCTGATCAACGCTGCGACTTCATCCAACATTTCCATTATTTACCTTATTTCCGTCGCATGCAATTTGACGCCGGCGTTTTGTTGCAGCAGAAAACGTCCTTGTAGTGCTACCCTAAGCCTAAACGTGGCCATACAGTGAAAGAGCTGCTCTTCTGGCATGGTAGCCAATTGAATGAATCTTTCTCCGATATGCCAACCTTGATGTGGGCAATATTAACCTGATCCATTCACTTGGTCTGAGGGCTAAAGGATTAGATCACAATGATGAGGATGAAGCCATCAGAGAAAGGACCCCCATCCAGGTCTGGACTGAGAATCAAAATAGGCCACGGCATTTCAGGTAGCCAGAGGCCCCAACAGCTCACACAAAGGTCCAAGCAGCCCCCCACAAGTCCACTAAATAGTGAGCGTCTATGGCATTTTACAGCAGCCCCTCTGGCATTTGCCAGAACCCACAGATTGCCAGTCCGGGCCTGCCCATCAACTCTTCCTGATTGACATCTGCCTGATTTTGGTTAGGTAGGCTCATTAGACCCCATACACTTGGTCCGTCTGCAGCTTTTAGGGGCCTGTGTATGACCAGCAGCTAGGGTTGCCACCTTTTCTGGAAAAAAAGGGCTTTCCCTATAAACAACATTGGCATCAAGCAACATTTTTACCTACCAGCAGCTGGAGCCAAGACTCGCAAACTCTATAGTTCCGCCAATTACAGAGGGGCTGCTGAAAGATGCCATAGACCAGACTTTTTGTTGAGCTGTACATGATCTTACAGGCTATTTCAAATTCATTGAAAGAGAACTCCAAAATATTTTACAAGTAATTAAAGTATAAGTAAACCTGTAAAATAAAGGAATGTAGAACGGATGAGAGAGCTGTTCTAAGCATGTTTGCAATTTACATTCGTTATGTTTTTTTCTTAAGATATTAAAGGAAAACTATACCCCCAAAATGAATACTTAAGCAACAGATTTTATTTATATGTTTATATCAAATTGAATGACATATTAAAGAATCTTACCAAACTGGAATATATATTTACATAAATGTTGCCCTTTTACATCTCTTGCCTTGAACCACCATTTCGTGACTCTATCTGTGCTGCCTCAGAGATCACCTGACCAGAAATACTACAACACTAACTGTAACAGGAAGAAGTGAGGAAGCAAGAGGCAGAACTCTGTCTGTTAATTGGCTCATGTGACCTTACATGTGGTTTGTATGTGTGCACAGTGAATCTTACGATCTCAGGGGGCGGCCCTTATTTTTTAAAATGGCAATTTTCTATTTATGATTACCCAATGGCACATACTACTAAAAAAGTAAATTATTATGATAATGGTTCATTTACATGAAGCAGGGTTTTACACATGAGCTGTCTTTTAATAGAGACCTACATTGTTTGGGGGGGTATAGTTTTCCTTTAATGGAAATATTTAGTTCATATGAATGAATTTTGTTACAACAGCGCTGCCTGCTTGTAGGTATCCGGCTAAGGAACTTGTCAGAAGAAAGAAAGAGGCGGTCTGATGTTCTTCTGTTTAGGAAAGATGTGAGAAGATTTATCTGAGATTTCCAATGTTTTTCCTAACTAAAGGAACATCAGCCCTCTCTTTCTTTCTTATGTCAAATTCCTTGGCTGGATCCCAGTTGGAAAGTGGCCAGCAGGTGGCACTGTTGTAACACATTCCATTCGTATTAACTAGGGATGCACCGAATCCACTATTTTGGATTCGGCCGAACCCAGAATCCTTTGTGAAAGAACCGAATCCGAACCATAATTTGCATATGCAAATTAGGATTTGGTGCGGCTGGGCAGAAGGATTCTGCTGAATCAGAATCCTGGCCAAATCCCGAACTGAATCCTGGATTTGGTGCATCCCTAGTATTAACAGTACATATTGCCATTAATATCTTGGATTCTTTAAAAAAAAAAAAATGGATGTAAATTGTAAAATTGCATTTGTCATTTTTAATTTACTTAAAGGTTTACTTAAACTTTTGGATGTACTTTGGATGTACTTGTTTAATGAAAGAACAGTTATTAAGCACAGGGCAGCCTTGCACATGATTTGCACCGCCACAACCAGTGCCACCAGGGGGCACAGGGGAGACAGTTGTCCAGGGCCCCACCGGTTTTTGTGTGTTAGTGGGGCCCGTTCCAGTAAAGCTGTATAGGGATTGGATGGATGAAGTAGTCCCCTCCAGCCTATCCAATCCCAATGACGCTTCACCGGGACTTAACCGCTTCACCGGGACTTAACTAACCAATGTCCTCTCTTTGCAGGGGAGGGGGCTAATCAAGTAAGTGAAGCGTAGCCGGGCCTTTTTATAAATTGTGGCCATCAATATTTTTTTTTTACTTGCAGGGGAGCCTTGATCAATGGCTTTTTATAACTTGAGGGGGGTAGCCCAGGTCATCAATATTTTTTTTTTGTACTTGCAGGGGGCCATCTCCAATGGCTAGTGATGGGCGAATCTGTGCCGTTTCTAAATTCGCGAAACGGTGAAAAATTCTCAAAAATGCATTTAAGTCAATGTCAATGACTATTTGGTCCAAATGCATTAAAGTTGGTGTCCAATAATTTTGATGCACGTAAATTTGTATGTGCACTGCAGGGTCCTAGTGCCTGCCAATAGCGCACCGCTGGGTCCTAGTTCCCACAAACGTCACGTGCAAACCCCTGTTCCTCCTCAGATGCGTGTGTGTGTATGCAGGCGGCTGGGCGGCATGCGGCCCCTACAGTCTTGCCGCCCTAGGCCCGGGCCTATGTGGCCTCGCCACAAATCCGGGCCTGGCTGGCCACCAATGGCTTTTTATAACTTATGGGGGTTACTGTTTTAGCGCTGATGTCTGTGTGGCCTTTTTACGGTGGGGTGAGCGAGATATGGGGTGGGGCTTGGAGGCGGGTCCCTGCGATTTCTGATGGCGGCCCTGGTCACAACCTGCCAATGGTACAGGCCTAATGCTCTGTGTATGGGCTCTAAGGGGTGCAACTACATGCTTCTTATCACTCCAGAATTTGTGTCTAGAATCCTCTGGAGTATATTTGATTACTGCAGGGCAGAGCTCACTGTGCAATAATTTTGCACCTTTGAACTGAAGAGATTGAAAACAGTTTCTGGATATTTGTGATGTACAAGAAAATACTCAATTTTATTTATGTTCCCAACTGTGTACACAAGAGTACGAGTGAAAATACATTACTTGTCACTGAGTTCTGGTTGAAAATCCTAGTTAGACGACAGCGAGTTTCTGCTGGTAGGAAGTCCATGAGAAGAGAGCAGCCAAGTGATAACACTAGCTGATTGCTCGAAAGATAGGCTGTTCCATGATTTT
Source organism: Xenopus petersii (assembly GCA_038501925.1). Lineage (NCBI taxonomy): Eukaryota > Metazoa > Chordata > Amphibia > Anura > Pipidae > Xenopus > Xenopus petersii. Next base: position 19,860,946 of record CM076687.1, on the reverse strand, counting down.
CTTTTTAATAAAGTGTATGTTTAGGAGAAGACGCCCGGGGGACTCTCTGGGGGATAACCACTGAGCTTCAGAGTGTTTCTTTGTACAGGGTGGAGTAGAGATCAGATACTGTATATTGCATCAGTGTGGTATTGTATAGAAGGTGGGGATAGTTCATATAGGGTTGAGATGTAAACTGTGCATAACAGTGCAATTTTATGATGGGTGGGGTAGGTAAAATCCTTTCTCCTAAAAAGCAGTGGGATTTGTACCAGGATTAAGATTGTGCTGCTGTTAATCATTGTAACCGTCAATGTCCTGTTTACACCAAAATTTATTCCAGTCTTTCTAGAAAGTATCAAGATGGCCATACATGTGCCAATATTACAGTACAGATTTTAGTTTAATAGATTTTTGGAAAACATGTGAGCAATGAATAATTGTCCTGGCAATTTCTATACCATGGTGATCTGTCATTTAGTCGATCGGACAAGTTAGAAAATTTTTGTTTGGATAACGATAATATCTTTGCATGTATTGCCTATCTGATGATAACCACGGGCAGGGCCGGGCCAGGCTGGCTGGGCTCCCTAGGCAATCTGGCGGGCAAGCGTGTGTGTGCGCATGCGTGTAGAGTGAAGAGACGGACAGGGAGGGAGGGGAGAGCGACAGAGGGGAGTAAGACTGACAGGTGTGGACTTGGGGTAGGCAGAAAACAATTTTAGAAGTAGCTGTTCAGTGCCCCCTACTATTGTGCCCTAGGCAGCTGCCTCTTCTGCCTATCCCTAGTTCTGGCCCTGTCCATGGGTTTCCCATGATTAGTGATGGGCGAATAAATTCGGCAGGCACGTATTTGCAGCAAAAATTTGAACGTGCATCGGAATATTCGCCCACGTGAAAACTGTCGTGCGTCCACATTATTCGGACGCCCATTGACTTTAATGCGGGCAGCAAAATTGACGTGAGCTTCAAAATTTACACTAATTGGTGCAGGCATTATAATTCGCCGTTTCGCAAATTTCGCAAGAAATTTGTGAATTTTTTGGCGAAGCGAAATGGGACAAATTCGCCCATCACTGCCCATGATGTATAAACAAAACGTGAACACCCCCACAAAGCAACTTGTTTGTTTGTCCATTCTATGATCTAGACGCTCATGCCCTACAAAGCGTATACAATTGAATGAAGATATGACATATAAAATCCTTTATATGGGATATTTAATAATGCAAATATAGATGCTTATCAACTGACACCGTTTTCAGAACCTCCTCGTGCTATATGTTATATATGTAAAATTCCTTGGGGGCTTCAACAATGGCACTGCAAGTTTCCAGAATAATCATTCCTAAAGCTTGAACTGCAACCCCTGTAGAGAATTTGAGATCTTTAAATGACCAAAAACCAAAGTTGCGAATTTTTTTGTTTTTCCAACTTTAACCCTACAATTTAAATCTGAAGCTTAGTTTTAGATTGTTGCATTAAAATGTACAATCGATATCCGAACATTTTACTTAAAATCTTTTGTTTTGAATTATCTTAATTCTTTGTTATTTATTGACTTCAAAAGTTCTGTCCATTCCACGCCGCTAAAAATCCGTTTTAAGAGGGCACAAAGTGTGTATGGCATCTAGGAAAAAGCAAAATACTGTAGACAACATACCTTTGAATGATTTACAGGTGAGACATCCAGATTGCTCTATAAATTAACTGAAGAAGGCCTGTGTCTGTCAGGAGCCTTATCTCTATGGGCTCCAGAGTTTCATCCAGTCCCAGCATTTTGACAGGTCACCTGAGGTCAAATGAATTGAGAAAATGAAAGTACTAGACGAGTTCTGGTCACTTAACTTAATTGTGCTCAAAATTTCAAATGCATTTAGGGATTTGCTACTTTGCCAAGGATTTGCTGTTCAGCCATGAACAAAAACAATGGATTTGGCACATCCTTCCTCGTTTCTGTAAATATGCACCTGTGAGAATCCCACAACTCCTTGAGACATATAACAAAACATATTATAATTAAGGATATAATCTGGACTTCTACAGCGGCAGTGAGAAGGAAACTTACTGGCAGCACATTTCCATTGCATGAAATTCAGTTCATCTCCCCACGTCTCAGGCATTAACATTGGACAGGCAATAATACTGAGTCCAGGTGCTGTTTGCTATATAACTTTTTGCTACATGATACTGTATATTCAGGCCCAGATTTGTGGCGAGGTAACAAAGGTCCAGGCCTAGGGCAGCAAAATTTTAGGAGCGGCATGCCGAATATCCGCATTAGGAACGCAGCTTTCCTGCCCTGCAATCGTGCGCGGGGGTGGAAGGTGTGCGTGGTCTGCAGGCGCTAAGACCAGAAGGCCTCAGATGGCGAACGCTAGGACCTCGGGGCGCTGCGGGCGCTAATCCGGCCCTGTGGATATTGCTCAGGTTTTGTATAAATGGCTGTTCTAAATCTAGTGACACAGAAGCACACAACAGTTTTTAATGTTTATATCTGCTGCAACATGTACAAGAGAGAACCTTTAAATCAACTATTAGTATGTTTCAAAGAAAATTTTCAATTGGTCTTATTTATTTTTTTTTTTTGGGGAATAGTAGTAGCCCAGCGACAAATCACCTCTTCTTCGGGCGTCTAATGTACCAAAAAAGCCTTCCTGCTGGCTAGAATCGAAATCACAGGCAGTATGGGACTCAGAGCAATTCGTTTTACGAAGTCGCCCGAAGTTGCCTCATGAGGCAACTTCAGCTAATTCAGAAAGTTAACCACTCCGAGTGCCATCCCGCCGGCGATTTAAATTTTAGCTGTGGGAAGGCTTTTCAGGGAGATAAGTTGCCCGAAGAAGAGGCAATTTGTCGCTGGGCGACTAAATCTCTCTGAATCTTAAGGTGGCCATACACGAGCATACTTTTATCGTTCTGCGTTGAACGATTGTTTCGTTAAACGATGGTCTGATGATTATTTTACCTTACGGTATGCCATCCACGGAGAACGATTATATGAACAGATATTGTTTGTTTCGTGTATGGACGAACGTTGTTTAACAAACAAGGAATGGTGCCAACATTGTGTCACTGTCTGTAGTATATAGTCAGTTTCTCCTTCCCTGCTCCATGCAGACGTATGGATTTATGTCTTGCTATGGCATAATAAACTTCTTTCACATATGAGGTGATAGGGTGATATTCCTGCAGTCAGCACCAATTTATTTATTTACATAGTTCATATAGTTGCAAATGAAGCTTTCAGCAAAGAACGTTAGGGTCCTTCCGTTTATGTTCGTTGTTCCGTATATATGTTCGTTGGCTTGTGCTATGATCCTGACATGCGCAAAGAGGGATTTTATCCCTGAACGACTAAAATTTTTGAACTCATCCGATCAATTTTGCGAACGATAACGTTGAGTCGTCCGACGATCGTTCGTACACAATCAACCATTAGTGATGGCTGAATTTGGGGTGTTTCGCTTCACCTAAAAATTTGCAAAATTTGTGAAATGGCGAAGAAACGTCTTGTTTTTGCCGCCGGTGTCCGTTTTTCATGCCGGCGTCCATATTTGCCTTCTTTTTCTGACTCTTTCCAACTTTCAAATGAGGGTCACTGGCCCCATCTAAAAACAAATGCTCCGTAAGACTAAAAATGTATGGTTATTGCTAATTTGTATACATCTTTCTATTCAGGCCTCTCCTATTCATATTCCAGTCTCTTATTCAAATCAGTGCATGGTTGCTAGGGGAATTTGGAGCCTAGCAACCAGATTGCTGAAATTGCAGACTGGAGAGCTGCTGTATAAAAAACGAAATAACTCAAAAACCACAAATAACAAAAAAATTTAAAACCAAATGCAACTTGTCTCAGAATATCACTCTCTACATTGTACTAAAAGCAATTTAAAGGTGCCCAACCAATACTTTCTACAAATAGGGTAGATTTAACTGTAGAACATATATTCTTGCACTGAGTTGTAGGTCCCTGTACACAATTTGTAATTGTTGCATTCCCACCCCACAACCTGAGAGAGCTGCACTTGAGCTACTTTCATATTACATCCTTTAAAGCAGACTTATCCTGTGTGCCTTGCTGCCCCTCCCTCTGGATTATGAAGCCAGCATCTTGCTACACCTCCTCAAGGTTTCCCTGTTCATGGCTCCATCTGTCCCCGGGGATAATAAAAGATTACATAGCCCAATCTGTCTGCCTTCCCTGCCTTGCTTTAAAACTTGCTGACAGGTTTAAAGATTAGAATGACCCCCAGCCCTGTCCTCTCGATCATGGGTGTCCTCAGAACATTTTCCAGGGTGGGGCAAGGAGGCATCTGTGGGCGGGCCTGTGAGATAGGTGGGTGTGTCACTGCCATCAGGGGGCGGAGCTATGCCACAGCGATCAGCCGATCGCCGGGTCAATCAAGGGAATCCTGCACAGTTTCCCTAATTTGAAAAACCATCCAGGAAATTTTGACCCGGGCAACCCTTCAAAATACCGGTTGTCTGACAAGTGGCAACCCTAGTTCACACAAAGATGGCAAAGTAGCAAGTTAATGTATAAATACCCCTAGAACTCACAAACAGATGGTACAGGGGCAAGCAGGGCCGCCATCAGGGGGGGACAGGGGGGACAAGCGTACCGGGCCCGGGCATGAAGGGGGGCCCGGCAGCGCTGCATTTTTTGAAGATCCGGGCCCCCCTTACGAGCGCCCGAGCCGTACGTCTTGCCTCTGTGCTGCCGAATGCGGAAGTGCCGAAAAGCCGAAGCCGATGCGCCGAAAAGACCCGAAGTCACGGAAAAAGCCGAAGTCACGAAAACAGCCGAAGCCGAAGTCCTGAAGCAGCGCACAAACCCGAAGTCACGAAAGGAGGTGAAGTTGAAGTACTGAAGCCGTGAGTTCAATTCTACTGAACACCAGTTTGTGTATTTTTTTTTTTTAATCTCCTGGCCACCAATGTATTATTTTAATATTCTATAGGCCCCTGCAACCAATCTTTTTTTTTAAAACATGTTTTTTTGGGGCCCCAATTTTTTTTTTAACTCGTAAGGGGCCCCTGACGCCAGTTTTTTTTTTTTTTTTCAAAAAAATTTTTGTTTTTTTTTTTAAATTTTTTTTGGGGCCCCAATTTGTTTTTAACTTGTAAGGGGGCCCCTGCCGCCAATGTTTTTGTTTTTTTTTTTCAAAAAAAATTTTTTTTTTTTCAAATTTTTTTTTGGGGCCCCAATTTGTTTTTAACTTATAAGGGGGCCCCTGCCGCCAATGTTTTTTTTTTTTTTTCAAAAAAAATTTTTTTTTTTTTTCAAATTTTTTTTTGGGGCCCCAATTTGTTTTTAACTTATAAGGGGGCCCCTGCCGCCAATGTTTTTTTTTTTTTTCAAAAAATTTTTTTTTTTTTTTAAATTTTTTTTTGGGGCCCCAATTTGTTTTTAACTTATAAGGGGGCCCCTGACGCCAATGTTTTTTTTTTTTTTTCAAAAAATTTTTTTTTTTTTTTTAAATTTTTTTTTGGGGCCCCAATTTGTTTTTAACTTATAAGGGGGCCCCTGCCACCAATGTTTGTTTATTTTTTTTTACATTTTTTTTGTTGGGGCCCCAAGTTTTTTTTAACTTATAAGGGGGCCCCTGCCACCAATGTTTTTTTTTTTAAAAAAAAAAAATTTAATTTTTTTTTTTTGGGGCCCCAATTTTTTATAAGGGGGCCCTGACCATCAATAGCTTTTTACAACTTGTGTGGGGGGGATTACTTTTTTAGCGCTGATGTCTGTGTGGTCTTTTAACTGCGATGTGGAGTGGGCGGGAAATGAGGTGGAGCTTGGTCGTCAGTGTGGGCGGGGCCCAGGGGGCCCCAAAAATTTTGTTGTACGGGGCCCCGTGATTTCTAATGGCGGCCCTGGGGGCAAGTACATGTATAAATACCCCCAGAACTCACAAACAGATGTTACAGGGGCAAGTACATGTATAAATACCCCCAGAACTCACAAACAGATGGCACAGGGGCAAGTACATGCATAAATACCCCCAGAACTCACAAACAGATGGTACAGGGGCAAGTACATGCATAAATACCCCAGAACTCACAAACAGATGGTACAGGGGCAAGTACATACATAAATACCAGCAGAACACACAAACAGATGGCACAGGGGCAAGTAATTGTATAAATACCCCCAGAACTCACAAGTACAAGGCTGCAGACTGCAATAGATAGGGCTTTCCTTCCTTCGTTTTCTCCCGCGCTGCAATCTGTGCTACTGGCCAATCAGATGCTCCCTGGCTGCTCTCTCTCTCTCTGTCACAGCTGAAGTAATACGATCCGGCAGCACCGTGACAAGGGAGGGGGGAGCGAGCACCTAGGGAAGGAGCTAAAAGAAAACTCTGCTGCACAGAAGAAAAATCTTCGAGGGATTGCGACAGAAACCACAGTAAGCTGGGGCCAATACACGAACAGATGGAAACTTATGTGCACAGTCCCAGGGGGGGGGCACTGCCCCCTCTTGCCCCCCTCTGTGGACGCCCATGCTCTCGATCACTACCAAACTCCCCACCTGTTCACAGATACTGGTGTCCTACACTCTGTCCTCAGCCCAGTGAGGCTGATACACAAGTGACAGTCTGACATCTATGGCCAGATAAACATTCCTGTACCTGCTCCTTTTCTTGCAGGTTCCCTAATGTCCCCTCTAAGCTAGACTGGAATTTCTTCCATTGGGGAATCCATTTCTAAAGGGATTCTGTTGTGATTTTTATGATGTAGTTTTTATTTCTAAATTACACTGTTTACACTGCATATAATTCACTCTACAATATAAAATTTCATTCCTCAACCAATAATTGTATTTTTTTTTAGTTGTAATATTGGTGTGTTGGTGCATCTCAGGTCATTTTGCCTGGTCATGTGCTTTCAGAAAGAGCCAGCACTTTAGGATGGAACTGCTTTCTGGCAGGCTATTGTTTCTCCTACTCAATGTAAGTGAATGTGTCGCCTGGATTTTACTATTTAATGTTGTTCTTAGATCTACCAGGCAGCTGTTATCTTGTGTTAAGGTGGCCATACACGGGCCGATAAAAGCTGCCGACAGACCATTGGATCGCGGCCGCATCTGTTCATGTTGCGGTCCCGCAATCCGACCGCCCGTTTGCGAAAGCTAGAATCCGATCGTTGGGCCCTAGGGCCCACGATCGGATCAGCCCGATATTGCCCACCTCAAGGTGGGCATATCGGAGGGAGATCCGCTCGTTTGGCGACATCGCCAAACGAGCGGATCTATCCATGTATGGCCACTTTAAGGGAGCTGTTATCTGGTTACCTTCCCATTGTTCTGTTGTTAGGCTGCTGGGGGAGGGAGGGGGTTGATATTACTCCAACTTGCAGTACAGCAATAAAAAGTGACTATAGTTTATCAGAGCACAAGTCACATGACTGGGGCAGCTGGGAAACTGTCAATATGTCTAGCCCCATGTCAGATTTCAAAATTAAATATAAAAAAAATGTATTTGCTCTTTTGAGAAACATATTTCAGTGCAGAATTCTGCTGGAGCAGCACTATTAACTGATGCATTTTGAAGTGAGACGTGTTTTCCCATGACCCTTTAAGCACAAGAGCAATCATTGCACAGATCAGCACCTATCATTAAAGATACTTGCATCTAATGTTGCTCCATGCACTTGTGCCCCACTAGTGTGTTTGGATCTTTTTTCAACTGACCTTCTATGATCATTATACTAAAGATTTTAAAGGGATACTGTCATTGGGAAAAAAAAAAATTTTCAAAATGCATCAGTTAATAGTGCTACTCCAGCAGAATTCTGCTCTGAAATCCATTTCTCAAAAGAGCAAACAGATTTTTTTATATTCAATTTTGAAATCTGACATGGGGTTAGACATTTTGTCAATTTCCCAGCTGCCCCCAGTCATGTGACTTGTGCCTGCACTTTAGGAGAGAAATGCTTTCTGGCAGGCTGCTGTTTTTCCATCTCAATGTAACTGAATGTGTCTCAGTGGGACATGGGTTTTTACTATTGATCTTAGATCTACCAGGCAGCTGTTATCTTGTGTTAGGGAGCTGCTATCTGGTTACCTTCCCATTGTTCTTTTGTTTGGCTGCTGGGGGGAAAAAGGGAGGGGGTGATATCACTCTAACTTGCAGTACAGCAGTAAAGAGTGATTGAAGTTTATCAGAGCACAAGTCACATGACTGGGGGCAGCTGGGGAACTGACAATATGTCTAGCCCCATGTCAGATTTCAAAACTGAATATAAATAAATCTGTTTGCTCTTTTGAGAAATGCATTTCAGTGCAGAATTCTGCTGGAGCAGCACTATTAACTGATTCATTTTGGAAAAAAATGTTTTTTCCCATGACAGTATCCCTTTAAGAGCAATGTAAGATGCAATTATAATTGTGTGCATTTTAGTGCATTGGATGCGACTGCACCGAGTGCAACTACCCCTTGCACTGCAATTTTGCTGTAGTTGTAAAATAATTAATTGTGGGTAAAAAAAACATGGTAACTTGCACCAAGTGCAAAACCCCCTTGCTCGGCAATTACATTATTGTTGTAATACAATGTATTGTCAATAAAAAAAACATGGCAACTTGTGGCCATAATTGCACTTTGCACATTGTGGTTGCCCTTATGAATGAAATTTACATGATTATGTGCCCTGGTGGGTACGAAACGCATAGGGCGGATGGAGATGCACGTGTACATTATTAACTTTGTAAAATAAAGATATATTTTTTAACTTAAAACTTTTCTGGTCCTGTGGATCCGTTTGAGTGCCGGGCAGCTCTGTTCTTTCATCGATTTTTCTGGCGTGCCGCTCCCTAAAGCTGGGGCTCTGGGGCTGCTGCACCAGGACCACATCTGCTACTCGGTGAGATATTTACAATAGGGATGCACCGAATCCACTTTTTTGGATTCGGCCGAACCCCCGAATCCTTCACGAAGGATTCGGCCGAATACCGAACCGAATCCGAACCCTAATTTGCATATGCAAATTTGCATATGCAAATTAGGGGTGGGAAGGGGAAAACATTTTTTACTTCCTTGTTTTCTGAGAAAAAGTGACGCAATTTCCCTCCCCGCCCCTAATTTGCATATGCAAATTAGGATTCGGTTCGGCTGGGCAGAAGGATTCGGCTGAATCCGAATCTTGCTGAAAAAGGCCGAATCCTGGCCGAATCCCGAACCGAATCCTGGATTCGGTGCATCCCTAATTTACAATTTATTCTGAGGCACCGTGTCTCTCTAAACATTTGCCCTTGTAAATGAACCCCAGTTAATAAATAAGTAAATCTATTAACCAAAGCTCTACAGGGCTACATTTGAGGGAAAGAGCTTAGAAGAGTCTTAGGGGCAAATTCACTAACCTGCAGAGTTGCGCTAGCGCAGGCTTCGCCACACTTCGCCGCACTTCGCCAGGCAAAGTTTCGCCAGGGCGCCGCTAATTCACTAAAATCTAAAGTTGCGCTCAGGGAGGTGAAAGGTAGCGAAGTTGCACTAGCATTAATTCGTCAAGGAAAGCGCAGTTACGCTAGCGATGCCTAATTTGCATACGGCACCAAGTTAAAGTATAATGGACGTATATGTAGCAGCAAATACATTAGACTACACAAGGCTGGGAAAGCTTCATTAAATAAAATAGAGTTGTTATTTTGCCCTATACATTTGCCCACTGTACCCCCCAAAAATATTTTGATCTTTTTCAGCCTATCACCTTTAATAAAGGAAAAGACGCCAGCGTTTTGTAGGACTTAGAAAAAATTTCGACTTTTTTTGAAGCAATCCTTATCTACTCTATTGCACTTCGTCTGGTCTGAGGTGGCGAAGGCAAGTCTGGCGCAAGAGGTAGCGTTCAGTAAAATGCGCAAGTTAGTGAATTAGCGTAGTTACGTCCCTTCGCCATAGCGCAACTTCACCTGGCGTAAGGGTGCGAAGTAGCGCTAGAGTAGGTCCACTTCGCTACCGAATTTACGCCAGCGCCCGTTAGTAACGAAATGACGTCACGCTGGCGAATTTGCGCTAGTGTTAGGCGCTTCACACTTTAGTGAATTTGCCTCTAAATATCTAGCCCTCATATCTGGGTATATCCCATGTTACAAAAACCTTGATAGCACTTACAAAGACTTAATTCTGATACCTGCTAGGTTTTCATACTCATATCGTATATATTTAGACTTGAAATGCACCTTTTTATAATATGATTACAATTTGCAATGTACGTCCTTGATGTTGCTGTCAGACATTAACCAAACTTCTGCAGCACAGCACAAACTTACAGTTTTAATGGAAACGAGAGATGGAGAAGTCCCAAACGACTGTGTAAATGTGGCCACTCTAAAATGCTGCGAGTCTTATGGCCTTTCATTTAAATGCGCATCTTGCATGCTGGCAAACAACACATTTCCATTTACACTTCTATTTACTCCTTAAACCTTCCAGCCTGTCTCAGCAGGGGCTGCATAACTTTAACCACCCCTGTATTTCCCTGCTCAGCAAAAACTGCATGTCTGTGAGCAGTGGGACGTTTTTACAAATAATCAGTTCGTTAAGTGTGCGCCAGTCTGTCCTTCTGACGAGCTAAAACCTTACAATAGGCAATCAGTGGAACTTATTGGTTATGTAGATCATTTATACAATGCAATAGTCAGCTGTCTTGCCAATTGCTGCAGTGGAGTAAGCATTAATTCTAGCTAATATGTGTTTTTAAAACTGCTACCACAGCCAATCTTTTGTACCATAAAATGTTATTTACGTTCGCCATCGGGGTTAGGGTTGCCACCTTTTTTTTAGCATTTCTCCAATGGCAATTGGCGAAGAAATGTATATATGTAGTTTCAAATATGGTACAGGTATGGGATCTGTTATCTGAAATACTTGGAACCTGGGGGTTTGGGGATTTGGGATCTTTCCATAATTTGGATCACCATACCATAGATCTACTAAAAATTGATTAAACATTAAATAAATCCAGCAGGATTGTTCTGCCTCCAATATGGATTCATGCAGCTCAGTTACCATCAAGTACAAGCTTCTGTTTTATTATTACAGAGACAAGGAAATCATTTTAATAACTTTGAATTATTTGTTTAAAATGGACTCTATGGGAAATGACCATCTGGCAATCTGGAGCTTTCTGGATAACAGGGTTCCAGATAAGGGATCCCATATCTGTGTGCCTTTCAAAAATTATTTGTGCAAGGACAAAAATGTGCGGTTTCAATAGAGACAGAATACCTTGACTGTAGTTAAAATGGAAGCAGTTTAGTGAGCTGAGGGAATTACACCATTTAAAGGGATACTGTCATGGGAAAAAAAAATCAAAACACACCAGTTAAGGGCAGGGGCACACGGGCAGATTTGGAGAGATTTAGTCGCCTGGCCAATGCACTCATAGTGATTCGATTTCCAAAGTGAGGAAACTTCGGGCGACTTCGTAAATCGAAGCGAGGCGAGTGCATTGGCGCAGGGTTTTCTCATTATAGCAGGCGGAAGGCAGTTCGGGGAGATTGTTGCCCCGCAGGCGACTAAATCTCCCCGAATCTGCCTGTGTGCCCCTGCCCTAATAGTGCTGCTCCAGCAGAATTCGCCACTGAAATCCGTTTCTCTATAGAACAAACAGATTTTTTGTATTTGATTTTGAAATCTGACATGGGGCTAGACATATTGTCAGTTTCTCAGCTGCCCCCAGGCATGTGACTTGTGCTCTGATAAACTTCAGTCACTCTTTACTGCTGTACTGCAAGTTGGAGCAGGGCCGAAACTAGGGGTAGGCAGAAGAGGCACGTGCCTAGGGCGCAAAGGTGGAGGGGCGCCAGGCACGTACCTCTTGCGACGTCTACCCCTAGTTCCAGAAGCTGTGGCAGCAATTTTTCTCCTCTTGCAAGTGCGCGCGTCCTCTGTGCACGTTGTCTTCTGTGCATGCGCAATCGCGTCATCAGTGCAAGCGCTCTTCCCAACAGCGGAGGGCGACGTAGTCGGCCAGGTTGCCTGGGCCGCCTGGCCAACTTGGCCCGGCACTGTGTTGGAGTGATATCAACTCCCTCCCTTTCCCCCCCCTGTCCCCCCATCAGCCTAACAAAAGAACAATGGGAAGGTAACCAGGTAGCAGTTCCCTAACACAAGATAACAGCTGCCTGGTAGATCTAAGAACAGCACTCAATAGTAAAATCCAGGTCCCACTGCGACACATTCAGTTACATTGAGTAGGAGAAACAACAGCCTACCAGAAAGCAGTTCCATCCTAAAGTGCTGGCTCTTTCTGAAAGCACATGACCAGGTAAAATGACCTGAGATGGCACCTACACACACCAATATTAGGGATGTAGCGAACTGTTCGCCGGCGAACTAGTTCACGCGAACTTCGACTGTTCGTGTCCGCCGCAAGTTCGCGAACGTCGCGCGACGTTCGCCAATAGGCGTTCGCGTCAAAATCGTTCGACCATTCGATCGCTAAAATCGAACGATTTTCGTTCGAATCGAACGATCGAAGCCATTGGATTGAATGAAATCATTCGATCCAATGGCTTCGATCGTTCGAATCGAACGGAAATCGTTCGATCGAACGATTAAAATCCTTCGATCGTTCGAATCGAACGATTTTCGGATGTTCGAAGTTCGCGAACTGTTCGCATTTTTTGCCGGTGTTCGCGAACGGCGTTCGCGAACACATACTCGGCAGTTCGCTACATCCCTAACCAATATTACAACTAAAAAAAAAAATGCACTTGCTGGTTCAGGAATGAAATTTTATATTATAGAGTGAATTATTTGCAGTGTAAACAGTGTAATTTAGAAATTAAAAATACATCATAAAAATCATGACAGAATCCCTTTAAGTAACATAAGTGCTGGAATTTTTCACGTGGCATTCTTTCGGGTCGGACATGGCTCATACCGTTAGTGGCTACCACAAGAAAAATAAATGTTCTCTTTGTGTTGCGTTGAAAATAAGGGAAATCACCTGCCTGGATCTGGCAAGTTGTTTTCAGGATTATTTTTGCTCATTACTTAGAATACAATACAGAGAAATGTCATTGCATAATTATTAGGTGTATTTTATCATTTTGGATATTTTCTCCTGCATATGTTTCAACAATCCCTTAAGGAATCTTCTATAAAAAAAAAAAAAAGATTGTTTAGTTAAGATACTATACTTGAACATATAAGCAGCCAACAAATTGAAACTTATTGCCATATTATAGAGAATTGTATCTATGCCCTCTGATTAGTATGCCTTTGTTAAGCGATTGCTGTTTATTAATAATAATTGTTTATTACGCTTATAACCTTTGTCATGGGAAGTTTTTTTTTTTTTAAAAGAGGACAGTGGAATTTCATTCTAGCCAATGAAATGCAAGGAACGAACTATTATGTTCTGTTTTGTATAATTAAAAGTGGTTACCCAGAATCCTTAGGGACTCGCAGGCAGCTGTCATCCTCTATTTCAGAACCTATTTGTCATGTTGGTGGGAGAGGTAATCCCTCCTAATTCAGTTACCAATCTGCTGGGGGAGCACAGAATATAAGAGGATTGGGACATTTGCTAAATTAGATAAGTCAAGCTAACATATAAGGGCAGCGTTGTACAGGATTGCAGACATTCTAGTCTCTATAGTTATAAGAGAGAGAGGTAAACAGATTCATTGCAGCCAATAGAATCTGAGTAAAAATTGGTGACTAGTGTTACGATGTGTGTGATTGCTCCACCTTTGTTCATATGAACAGAAATTTTCCATTGTTTATAGGCAGATGGTGAGGACTGATATTTAGCTCCTCCTCCTACAGATTGTTATATGGTGAATAAAGTACCCCCTCTTGTAAAATATAAGGATATTATAAGTCCCATGACCACATAAAAACACAAGGCCGAGTGTTTTTATACAGGTCATGGAACTCCGAGGTACCTTCTAATAGCCTCATATTTTACAACTGGGGGTACTTTAGTTTATTTATTATAATACAGGTATAGGATCTGTTATCCGGAAACCCAATATCCAGAAAGTTCCGAATTACAGAAAGATCATCTCCCATAGACTCCATTTTATCCAAATAATCCAAAATTTTAAAAATAATTTCCTTTTTCTATGTAATAATAAAACAGTACCTTGTACTTGATCTAAACTAAGATATCATTAATCCTTATTGGGAGCAAAACCAGCCTATTGGATTTATTTAATGTTTATATGATTTTCTAGTAGACTCAAGGTATGAAGATCCAAATTATGGAAAGATCCGTTATCTGGAAAGCCCCAGGTCCCGAGCATTCTGGATAACAGGTTCCATACCTGTACACACATTTCAGTGAGTCATGTGACGGAAGTGACAACAGAACTCAACGTTTATAACTGATGACATCAGAACTCACCATTTATAAGGATATAATTTACAAGATATTCATAGCTTTTGTGTATTATATAAGGATTACCGCCTTGAGGTTTTCCATCCGTTGCTGAACTACATCTTGCAGCATTATCCATCTGCCTAAGGACTCGGAGCGCTTCATTTTCCAAAATCGGCTGAAGTTGCCTCACAAGGAAAACAAAGCAATCGGAGTGCCATCCTGCCAGCGAATTACATTCTAGCTGGTGGGGAGGCATTTAAAGCGGATTAGTTGCCCTAAGAAGAGACGATTTGTCGCTGGGTGACTAATCTCCCCAGAATTTTAGCGGATATCACCACCCTAAATTGCAATAAGTCGCTTTTGCTTCGCATTTTTTTTTTCAAACCAGTGAATCCTGCTTTCTGTGTGGGCTTTACGAGGTTGTTAATATGTCACTTTAGGAGTATTAGGAGTCTTTTAAGAGGTGATATAGTGGTTATATGACAGCTATCCCCATCCCAGATTACAGAAAAAGCCACATGCGTGATTGTGGGGATTATTTTCCCTTAAAAGCTTGCATCTGTTAAGCGAAGTGAACCAATTGAAGCACAATCGCCATCTGAAGTAGTTTTATCCCCAAAAACATGGTAAACATTCAGAGAAAAGCTGAGTTTATTCACCTCATTTTGAAACCCCTTATAATGGTATCTCACTTTGATAAAGATGGCGCTTTTGTGAGCAGGTAACAAAAGCATTCGTTTCTGGTTTTGGCCTGTTCGCATGTATATCCCCCCATAATAATCCTACCCATTTTACTAGATAGTTGTTCATTAATAAAGAAAAATCATAAAAATTTTGTAACTTTAAAATCTTTTTGTTTCTCAAAATCCTATTCTTGTAGAAAGCTGGTGTTCTGGCTTCTCCTTTCAAAAAGTACAACAAACATGTGGGTCTCTGTTTACTTTCATTTGTCTTAAAATGATAAGGAAACGGTAATAGGAGTGTATATTACTGTTACAGAACCCTTTCCTGTATATTTACAGAGCTGCCATCAACCCTGTAAAGGCATTCTGCATAGACTACAATAACTGCCCTTAGTTTTTGCAGAATGTTTTATTACGGTTGAACAGTATGGTGGGTACCAGTTCTATATCAATGGAAATATAAATATAAAGAAGTGATTGTCTCTAGTGATGGGCAAATTTATTCGGCAGACGCAAACGCCGGCGCCATTTCGCAAATTTCACGGGAAATTCACAAAATTTTCGGCAAAGCAAAACGCCCCAAATTCGCCCATCACTAATTGTCTCTACATTTGGATCATGGTCTCATACGTTACTATTATAAAAAAAAATAACAACCCTCATTCAGGTATAAAACAGAATTCATGAAACACAATGTTTGATTCTTCTAGCTATTTAACTATATTCTTACACATAGGGGCAGATTTATCAAGGGTCGAATTTCAAATAATCGAAATTCGTATGAAAAAAGACCAACCGAAGTCTATTCTAAATTTTTTTTCAGATGAATAGGCCATTTCAGTTCGAATTTGAATCATAACATCGTATTCAATCATATTCGATTCAAACGTTTTTCCCAAAAAAACTTAGATTTTAGAAGTCCACCAATTGGCTAAAACAGTAATGCGGCAGGTTTTAGAATGGTTGAAGTTGAATTTTTAAAGAGACAGTACATGATAAATTTCGATATTCGAATTTTCTTCATAAAATAGCTCGAAATTTGAAATTTTTTCATTCTAATTTTCACTTTGACCCTTGATAAATCTGCCTCATAGTTCACTGCAATTTTTTCCTAAGTGGGTCTGAGCTGGAGTAAAGTGCTGTGCTGTCATAAATGTACATCATACTCCTGAATGATATACCGTATGGAATTGTGCTGTGTTTCTCACACTGAGGGAAAACTATTCTTTTGTACTCCTAACACCATGACTAGAAAGAATTCTGCACAAGAATTTGCCTTCAGGACTCTAGGGGGCAGATTTATCAAGGGTTGAATTTCAAGTTTATCTTAGTGTAATTCGATTAGAGAACAGTCCAAATTCGATTCAAGTTTAAAAAAAATTCGAAATTTGAATTTTATCATATACTGTCCCTTTAAGAATTCAAATTAGATTATTTGCCTTCTAAAATATGCTGATTAGGTGTTTTAGCCTATGGGGGACCTCCTGCAATCAATTTGGAGTCGTTTGGTGGTCTTTTGGAAAAAAATGTTTTTTAAAAAAATGTTTTTAAATTTAATCGAGTTTGAGGGTCAATCCTATTCACCAATATTTAAAACATTTGAATTTTATTTATAAATGTTGGTTTTTTTTCGAGTTTATGGGAGAAATTAGACCATTGATATATATATGCCCCTTCATGTTGTCTCAAAATGTCCAGGACCCCACTCGCCTCAAATGTCAATCAATTCCTTCTATCCTTCCTTCCTTCTATTGGTTATCACTGAGCCTATTTTGCACCCATGGCCCTCCCTCTTTTCCTCCTGTGTGCCCCTATAGTTACACCCTTGAACTTGGTCAGATATAAACAAACGCATAAGACTTGTCTCCATGGACTGTACTAAACGGTGCATAAACATTAACATAAGGCCAATACTGGCTCTAGTTGTGTTGAGGTTCCATGACATCACACCACATTTGTATCCCATGGGAAATTCACGGAAGACATATCAGAGATGAAATACTGCATGAGCATGTTTATCACAGCATGTTATTATGTTGGCCTTATCTATGGCTTTAAATACCTTTAAATTTGTTAGAGATGTAATTTTTGGCTCCTAACTATAACAAATATTTGTGGTGGATGACCTAAAAAAATTAATATATATATATATATTTTTTTTTAATTATTATTATTATTTATTTTTTATTTTTTAGGTCATCCACAGCAAATATAAAAAAATATAAAATAAATAAATAAATAAATTTAAAAAAAATGTATATGTATATATATATATATATATATATATATATATATATATATATATATATATATATATATATATATATATATATATATATATATATATATATATATAGATATGGGACATGTTATCCGGAATGCTCGGGACCTAGGGTTTTCCGGATAACAGATCTTTCCTTAATTTAGATCTTCATACCTGAAGTCCATTATAAAGTCATATAAACATTAAATAAACCCAATAGTCTGGTTTTGCCTGCATTAGTTGTATCTTAGTTATATAATTATTATTCCATGGTTAGTATACTTTTATAGTATGTCATATTTGAATGAGGTAGGACAACAAAAAATGGCAAAATAACGACTTGACTAAAGCCCTAACTCCAGAGCATTTTGGATGCGTTTGTCAAAAAAACTGTACAATAACCATGCAGATTGTGGTTCATCACAATAATTTTAATATTTTGCACATTTATATTTTTTGTCATAACATTAATTAATTAATATTACAGAACTAAGAGAACGTTTGTACTGATTCGGTGGAACAGACACAAACCCCTACGTAGAACTATACTAGTCAACACAAAGATGAAAGCACAACACAGAAAAACACTTCTTGTCTATAGGATTCCATAGTACGATAAATCATACAGTGGCGGGTAGGTAGAAACATTTTATAAAATAAATTAACTCCATTCAAAAATATCATTGGTTAGTTGTCTTGAGTTTATGCCTGTTCAAATAAATGTGCATTTCTTGCAATGTACTACAATGATTGTGTTAGCGCCTGTTAAAGGAATAGTTCAGTGTGAAAATAAAAACTGGGTTAATGGATAGGCTGTGCAAAATAAAAAGTGTTTCTAATATAGTTAGTTAGCCAAAAATGTAATGTATAAAGGCTGGAGTGAACAGATGTCTAATAAAACAGCCAGAATCCAACTTCCTGCTTTTCAGCTCTATAACTCTGAGCTAGTCAGCGACTTGAAGGGGGGCCACATGGTACATTTCTGTTCAGTGAGTTTGTAATTGATCCTCAGCATTCAGCTCAGATTCAAAAGCAACAGATATGACCCATGTGGCCCCCCGTCAAGTCACTGATTGGTTACTGCCTGGTAGCCAGGCTAACCAGTCAGTGGAAGCCAAGAGAGCTGAAAAGTAGTGGTCTAACTGACATGTTATACATCAAATCACTCCAGCCTTTATACATTACATTTTTGCCTAACTAACTATATTAGAAACATTTTTTATTTTGCACAGCCTATCTTTTTACCCAGTTTTTATTTTTACACTGAACAATTCCTTTAAGTCTTCAAGTTGGATTCCAGTATCTGGAATTGCACTGGTTGAGAGTCTTTCCTGAAGTTCAGACATTGTGTCCATAACTGGACAGAGCAGAATACGTTTCATTCTTTATCATTTTTTCAAATACAGGTTTTGCATCAGGCGGCTGATATATACACCTGTTGAAGCTCCTGTGTGTGATCAAATATATTCAGAGTTTAAAATATGTATTGCATGGCTAAAGAAGTTTCAACTGGAACAACAAGGGATGGATGTGTTCATTCTATTCTCATTATGAAACTTTGGTATTTATTTGGAGAACTATTTGACTCCAGAGATTACTGATTATTCTTTGGTGGCTGGGACATAATAAGCAAAATGTTCAGCAAAGCAGGTTTGATGCAGATAACCTGAAGATTTTTATCACAAGAAATTTCCCAATCAACAACAAGATGGAGGAGCGAGGACTGTGTTATCATAGCCTCAATCCAAAGTGCTTTTAAAATTATCTCCCCTACATTTGCTGTAATTTTCTCAAAATTTAGGGTCAGGGCACATGCTCAGATTCAGGGAGATTAAATCTCTTCTTCGGGGCAACTAATCTCCTCGAACTGCCTCCCGCCGGCTAGAATGTAAATCGGAGCACTTCGATGGCACTCGGAGCACTTCGTTTTCCGAATTCGCTTGACGTTGCCTCACAAGGAAACTTCGGCGCGCTCCGAGTGACATCCCACCGGCGATTTGCATTCTAGCCGGCGGGAGGCAGTTCTGGGAGATTAGTTGCCCTGAGATTAGTCGCCCTGATATTTGTCACCAGGCGACTAATCTCCCCGAATCTGAGAAAATTAACTTGTGTTGAGTTTTTCGAGTAAATTACATTGTGTAGTTACAGGAAATTTGTTCTAAAACATTTAATGGCAAAAAGACATAAAGTTATAAATGTTTTTGTGTTTGTTCCATCGTTACATTTCTGATCTTGTAGAGCGGGAATATGAAGCAAAGTTTATACTGAAGTGGAGGATGATGAAAATGAGGCTTGCGCTTCAGTCAGATTTACAAGACTTGAAATTTCCATGAGCTCTGGTCTTTATAATCAAGGCAGTCAGTGGCATTGAAATTAAGCTTCCAGGAAGCAGTTTGGTCCTTGTAGTCTAAGCAATCCACTGAGGTGAAGCCAAGACTGGAAGCTCCATATCCCTGGGCAGAAAGGGATGCCGGAGATTGGCTGAGGTGACTACCCATCGTAGATGAGGCAATTGGGCTCAGGGTGGAACCAGGAGCTGAGAGCTGTGGATGCATAGGAGACAGATAGGATCCACAGTCCAGCCCTGTGAAATAAGATGAAGATCCTCCATAGCTCTGAGTATAAGCAGGGGCCTGACTATAGGTCATTGGGTAGCCAGCTGACCTCTGCATGCAGGGAGTAGTCGCAACAGAGAGAGGATCAGGAATGGGGGATATGGATGCTGGACTCCATATGGACACTGTTGCACCAGCTGTGGAACTAGGGGTAACTGCAGTGCCAGGAGGAGGAGGACTGTACTGGCCATTGGTGCTTGCCTCTGAATTTGTCTCCCTGGCTGGGGATGTCTTTTTCTTAGCTGGTCGAGGCTTAGCTTGTCCGGTGCTCTGCTGTTGTTGCTGGCGACATTTTGCCCTTCTGTTTTTAAACCAGACCTGCATCACATAAAAACATAAAGCACTTACTATATAATAAGTTCAGCTACTGATCAACTAACATACTGTAGGTCCTAAACTGCTCCAGTGCAGCCATCCATAGCAATTAGAGATTTGTTTTGATCAGTCTGCTTAAATTTAAAAAGTAAAAGAAAACCCTGACACTTTCCGTTAAGCTGGAAAGGCAGATGCATTGCTGTAGGTTTAGTTCTGTACTTGTTGCCTTTCAGTTTTATAGATATTTATTAGGGGTGCACGAGTATCTTTCTTAGACAATGCAAATACTGCAAGCACTGTTTTATTGTAATCATAAAAAATTCTGGAAGGCATTGAGCTCATTTATTAAAATATACATGGGAAGAGCATGGGTGGGACATGGACATCCCCTGAAATGCCCCTTCTTTTATTGATGCAAAATAAAGTAACATCATGGGAAGCAAAGCACCCTGGGCCTATGAGTGCTGCAAACTGAGGCATGTTCACATATACTAAAGAGGAAACAACATACTAAATGGTAAACTTAGGATGCCAGTTATCAATCGTCCATTTCTTACCTGCACTCGGGATTCTGGTAGATTTATCTTTAGAGCCACCTCCTCCCTCATGAAAATGTCAGGGTAACGTGTTTTAGCAAAGAGGGATTCCAAAATATCCAACTGGGCCCTGGTGAAGGTTGTTCTCTCTCTTCTCTGTTTCCGCGGGGTTGCTGAGGGGGAAATTAAAATGTTGATTAGTAAAGGTATTTACAGTCATTGTAAAATGGTCTATATTGTTCTAAGTAGTGATGGGAGAATAAATTCAGCAGGCGCAAATTCGCGCTGAATTTCCGCGTTTTGCTGCCTCCGAATAAATTGGCGAATCTGTGGCAAACATTTGCTGCTGAATTTGAATGTGCGGCGGAATAGTTGCGCTTCAACATTATGCGGACACCCATTGACATTAATGTGGGTGTCAAAATTCTCGTTCTCTGCGCAATTTTCTCGGCGAAACGGAACAAATTCGCCAATCACTGGTTCTAAGCATATTTTCGAATCTGTGGCAAACATTTGCTGCTGAATTTGAATGTGCGGCTGAATAGTTGCGCTTCAACATTATGCGGACACCCATTGACATTAATGTGGGTGTCAAAATTCTCGTTCTCTGCGCAATTTTTTCGGCGAAACGGAACAAATTCGCCAATCACTGGTTCTAAGCATATTTTAGTTTTTAAGGAAGATCACTTTATAATTTAGTATAAGGACAGTGGTACATGGGGCTGCTTACTCACCCACTAAGCTGCAAAACACCCTGAATGCCATTGTCCTTATAAGTACAGACATGGGATCCATTATCCAGAAAATTCAGAATTACGGAAAGGCCTTCTCCCATAGACTCCATTATAATCAAATAATCCAAATTTTTAGAAATGATTTCCTTTTTCTCCATAATAATAAAACAGCAGCTTGTACTTGATCCAAACTAAGACATAATTGCTCCTTATTGAAAACAAAACCAGCCTATTGGGTTTATTTAATGTTTACATGATATTCTAGTAGACTTCAGGTATGAAGATCCAAATTACGGAAAGACCCCTTATCCGGAAAGCCTCAGGTTCCCAGCATTCTGGATAATAGGTCCTATACCTGTTCTACATATGCTTCAGCTAATACCACAGTTTACTCTACTGCTGCACAAAAGAATGTTGTATTGCAAAATGTCTTATTTTAGAACCAATTTCTATCAAATCAGTATGCAGCTATTAAAACTATTAGAAACTATACAATGAACGTTGTGATTTAATTATTGTGATAATCTTTTTCTTCGTTTTAGCTTGTGCATGCATTGACTGACATAAGGAATTAGATCATGTATGTTATAGCTGTGTTTTAACTGTCTTGGTTTTGTTCACCTTAATTAACAAGAAGCCAAATTGTGTTGGACATAAAACATTTGTGTTTGAATAGCTTTTGAATGAAGCATCACTGAGAAATTGCGCTACCCCTGTTTAGTCAGATATACAACCCTATCTTTATTTATCTGATATGCCCTTTTAAATAAAAGGAATAGTTTTACCCACTAAAAAAATTCAGCGCATGATATTTTTTTAATGTAGTGTTATAAAGTTGTTGTAAATGCTTGTCGATCATTAGCCCTTGACAATTTTGTTCTCGGGAGGTATTTCTGGGGAGATTAGTCGCCCACGAAGAAGAGGAGATTTGTTGCGGGCGACTAATCTCCCTGAATCTGAACATGTTCCCTGACCCTTAGGTGTATTTCCCTAACAAGTCCCACGGTGCCATGCAGTAATATAATATAAACGAAAAACTAAAAATTTGTACTACAAATAAAAAGTTCTTAGTAAAGTAATCATTTTTACATAACTACATTTTAAAGGAATTCATTAAATGAACACAGATTTGGACAGCATGGCTAGTGTAATTTTGCAGCAAATGTAAGTCCCTGTTTTAAAACTTAATGTACAGTCAGGTCTGTTATATTATTGTTATATTGTTGAAAAAAAAACAAAAAACTGGTTCCTTAAACTGATCACATATTGAATAAGAAAAGATGGCTGCATATTCCAGTATCAGACCCAACTAATTCTGTGAATAAGAAAATGCATTTTAATACTAAATGAAATAATGGAAACTTACTTGGGTATCCTACAGCTGAGTGCAGAAGGTCCATTCCAGTTCCAGCTAAGGTTAGTCCATTGACTGCATAATGAGGCTGTTTGATGTAGGACATCATTTCGATGACTTTCAGTGACTTTCAGGGGACTTCAATAAACTTGATATTTGTTGTGATATGCTAGCCTCAAATCTGAGTTTCTTTAATTTCAGTTGATCCAAAGGCAGGTCTTCTCACAGCTGAATCTGTTAAGTACACATCAAAATCTGAGATCCACTCCACTAAACTATCGAAGAGGAATAGGATGGTACTTTGTGCTCATCTGTGTCTTATACCAGTAGTCCAAGGCTGGGACAGCCTATCTGCAGGTGAGACCAGTTTCTTTAAGGTCCCTTTACAGACCACTGACTAATTAAGCCAAGGTTTGCCAAGGATGCTCCTCCCACATACCTCCCATTCTCTGCCCCAAACATTGCCTGCCCTTTCCCCTCCCCCAATTGTGGGGTGGAGATATGACAAACCATTGGGGTGGAGAAACAAAATACCTGAGCAAAAGAAAATGTATTGGCCACCGAGCTTCATTATAACAAATATGTTATCAGGAGGTAAATTGTTCCATTTTCAGATAAGGTGGTATCTCTTATAACACATTACATTGTTTTGATAATTACTCCTAATAACCTTGTTATAATAGGTTATATTGGACCATAACATATAAAACAGAGGTCAATGTCCACCTTAAAAATACCTTTTTATTTTACATGGATTTACCATGTATATTTTCTACATGTTTCTGCTTAAAATATTAGGGAAATCTTGTGCTCCCCAGAGCATTACAAAACTATTGTAAAGGGATTCCTATTGTCCCAAATGACTTTCTTTACATTTGATGGTGTAAATTGCAAATAACTCAACCCTCGAATGCTTCTCCAGCCCCTGCTATTGATAGTCAAATTCACTTCTTTACAGTGTGATCCTCGGGGGGGTAATGATACAGGACAATGGGCACTCATGGGGTTCTGGATAACACAAAGAGTTTATTTAGCATGGGCAAAATGGGTGATGTGTCCCCAGCTAAT
This sequence comes from Xenopus petersii, assembly GCA_038501925.1. Lineage (NCBI taxonomy): Eukaryota > Metazoa > Chordata > Amphibia > Anura > Pipidae > Xenopus > Xenopus petersii. The sequence continues at coordinate 19,837,065 of CM076687.1, read as the reverse complement.
ATCCTATTACACCTTTTTGTTTGGGCGTCAATGACTATCACCAAGGGTGTGTTAATACAGTGCTAATTAGGTAAACATAGATAGAGGAATCTGATGAGCAGCTTCATTAGGATAACATCTGGGAGAAAAGATTCTAAATGATTATCTGTGCCCCCTCTAGATGGGTTTCCATGGGCTTGTTCTTGAACAGGCATTTCAGGAAAACAGCACAGAATTTTAAAAAAGGTGAAAGTTATATTTATATTAAAAATATTTTTAATTGGTGAATGTGAAGTCTCCTGTAATAGGCATGTTATGCCTGGATAATATTTACCTGTTGTATGGAAACAAAATAATTGGGAAACTTGGGAACTAAGTACTAAGCACAGCCAATTTAGCCTTAACTTTTTGTAGGAAAGCAATGGTGAGCCATGGCCAACAATCACTGTGATTATATATCAGACATAAAGATCAATCTTACTAATAAAATGATAAGAATGCTCTATAGAATATAATCCAATAATAAGTGGCAGTAGTAAAAGCCGCATATTTATGTCTCGGAAAATCATTCCTATTGGTGCATTTAAAGGAATTTAGCCTTATATACAGTAGAAGTTGGGTTATTCTAACAATAATTGCTGTATCATTTAATCTGGAGCCCCATTTCCTTCTGTGATTTATGCCTCTTGGTTTCCCTCACTCACTGATGGCTTGTAGACTTGAGAATATTTTGTAGCAATTTGAAATTAACATATGAAAGTGTTACAGACATCAGCACAAGATAGCAGAACATCCATTCCACATATTTGCCTGTAATTAGTGTGAAGCTGACTTGCTGTAATACACTGCTCCCTGAGATATAATTAAGTTGTCATTAACACTAACAGGTACCTAATTACTTCCCGCTGTTTAGTGAAACATGGTGGACCAGTAAGTTGGAAGATCTGTCTATTGGTGGAGTGTGAGGCAGACAGACCCAACACGTCATATGGTCAATTATCTTCAATTACTGAAATCCAAGGCTGGGTTTCCAAATTGTACAGCACAAACATTAATGGGTGTGAGGTCCATGTCTCCTCTAACTTCCTGTTGATTGCAAGCTCTAAATTACAATTGGCCTTTAGTAGTAAATTAAAAGTTTTTTTTAACCTAAAACGACATATTACTTTGGATAATTTTGTATCTCTCTGCTCAGGGATGTTGATATGAGAGCAATATGAATTCTACATATAGACTGCAGATGCCTAGCTCAGTCTATAACAAAAAAAACTGCACAAAGGCCAATTATTGACCTATTAGGTTATTTATACCCAAACTGGACTAATATCTGTCATTCTGTGAGATGAGCATGACAAATGGAACAGTCTAATATTAAAAATGTACATTGGCGTGTATGTAAATATGTTTATTAAATATGCATACATATATTTAGGGGGTTATTTATCAAGGTCTGAATTTATCTCAGTATTTCTAATATCCAACTCCGAGCAACTCCAAATTCCCAAATGGACCTTATTTATGAAGAAAAAAGCCAGAAAAAATGGGGTTGAGCAAAACTCAGAAAACTTCAGAGCTTTCCCACAAAATTGTTCAGAGTTTTGCCGCAAAAACTATGATTTTTTCACTCCAAATCCCCAAAATCATCAGATATCAGTACGGACATCAGTGCAGACACTGGGACCTTCCCCCCAGTGATTTCTACAGGATCTAGAGAGCTTTTATATGGCAGGGTTTCGGATTCTGAGTTTTTAGACCATCGGACTTTAAAAAATCTCGAATAATTCATAGGTTTTTTTTTTTTTGCTCCGAAAACTACGAATTATTCGAGGTTCGGATATTCGGAGCTTTATAAATAATCCCCTTAATATTGAAGAGTAATTTTAATGCTGCTTGCTGTAAAATCTGAGCACCCAACAATTTCCATTGGCCTGTTCAGAAAGCCATGAGTACAGAGAAATAATATATGACAATTTTCACAAATAATTTTATAGATATTTGGGAGGGTTATATATCAAAATCCGAACTTTTCTGATGTGTAACATACTAGAATCCACAATTTACCCTTATTTATCATTAAAAAAAACACGAAAAATTCAGATCAGGAAAAAACATGACTTTTTCAGATTGTCACGCGAAAAATCTGAATTTTTTGCATCCTCAGGGTTTAATAAATCTCGAAGAATTCAAGGGTTTTTTTCCACTAAAAATTCGGATGTTATAGTTAAAAAGCTTGATTTGTTTCGAGTTTCTAGCATTCGGAGTTAAATAAAAATAAATAGCCCCTTATGTTTCTCCTATGTAACTTCCTAGAAATGCTCTGATAAATTAAATATCATCCTAAAACATGGATACGAATTCCCACATTGGATAGTTTATCATAAATCAAGCAGCAAAAACATTTATAAAAAACATGGATTTCAGTAGTCAGTAGTCACAACTAGCAAGCCATTTTCTCTCCAGCTGCCCATAGTGAGGGTTTGGGTTGTGTGTTTAAAAAAAAAGGAGCCCAAGTAATAAATAAAATGAGTTGAGTAACAAATTGTAATATTAATGAATGGCTTGTTATGAAAAGGAAACGGAAGCTATTATTTTGTATAACCCTGTTCTCCCTCACATTGTCTTAAACAAAGAAGTGCCCATTAGAGTTTAATTGCATCCATTTGGACTGCTTTTTTCTAGTATTGTTACTTTTTCAGCCAATTAAGTTAAAACATCAATATTGGTTAATATTGAGCCTGGTGGAGGAGAGGAATTCTCTTTTTTTTTTTGCAAAACAGACATTTATGCAGTTGTGGCGGGTAGAGAGGCCTGAAAATAATTTTTGGTGTGGAGTAAATATGTGGCAGACAAATAATTAAGATCTAGGCAACAATACTCTACCCATATAATTGGTACTTACCAATTAGCAGCAGTTTCAGCCACAGGGGATCTAATATGGAGTCCTGCTGTTTTCTGCAACAAAACACAAAATCCCATTCATGTTGACTTTCCAACCATAAACTTTCTTACATCCCTAAGAGAAATGGAGTTTGGAGCAGTGAGTTGTAGTAAGGGGATTTGCATGATCTGCACAAGTCCCATTAAACCCCTAGTGAAACAAAAACAGTTTGACCCTATTAAAAACAAGGATTCAGGATTATATTCCCAGAAAGAACAATTGCTAAACTGTCCCTATTCCACATTCACAGTAGGCGGCCAAGGAGTTAACAGGGGGGGCTGATTTACTAAATTTGGGAACTATTCAATCACATTGGGATTAATTTCTCTCTGAATAACGGAGCCTTGTATGTGGAATTAGGGCATATTAACCCTTTATCCAGTTCACTTTATTAGGTCTGTTAAATAAACATTCACTAAATCAGTCATGAAGTTTTATTAATGCGTAACTATGCACTCGATCTGTATATTTTGTACAAAGGGGTCAATGTCCCAGGCCCCTGGGAAATCCATTGCTTGATCTCCTCTATTATTTCCACTCATCCCAAAGGCCCTGTTTGTCTTACAGAGATCCGAACAGATTAATTGCATCTAATACTGAACTGATGGTAGACACAAGCTGGAGAATCCCCTCGAGCCAAGTTACACACTTTTAAATAAGATTAAATGGATCTGTTTTGCAGTTTTCTTTCTTTGGCTATTGTAAGCTCTGTGGGACAGGATTCGCTTATACGCATTACTATTGATTTATACTTATCCTTTAAAGCGCGAGCTCTGCTGGATAGTACGTATTATTTCAGCCTCTCCATTTTTAGTATATAAGCTTGTAGAAACAAGTTTCCCTCATTGCAATTAATATTTCATCCTCATAATCCAGTAGAAAATATTAACTTTGAATGATAGAACTCCCCTTCTCGCCCCTACTGTAGCATTCACTAGACTGTAAGCTCTGCAGGGCATGATTCCTTTCTCACTACTGTTGCATTTTATCCATCTACCCACTATTGCATAAAATGCCTCATTATTGCCATTTCATTCGCATTTATTACAGTGTGAGCTATTTTAAAGTTCTTTTTGCCCCCTATTAGTAGTGATATCTCTTCATTCAGTAGAGTATACACTTTGCATGCCTCCTAAAAACCTATGTGGTATGGATTGGCTTTAGTTTCTATCCTTTTATTAGATTATATTGGTTGTTAATTGATCTTATTCTAGTCAATATTACTAGTAATTGTTCCATAAGAGCACAAGCTGCTTGGGATGAGATACCTGTATTGTGTTGGCACTGTTATGTATGAATAATAACCACCCAGCCCCAGAGGAAAAATATATTACATCTGGAATGCTTGTGTGTGTAGTTATAGAAGAAGCTCAAGAGAAAGCTAGCACTTACTGATAACAAAAGTTGCCTCACATCCCCCATGAATAAGCTTGATACGAGCCCCAATCAGTTCCATGTTGCATGCGTTCCTTGCTAAGGAAGATTTGCACGTCACAAGTCCACCCATTGCATATGAACTCAAAGAATTGAGTCAGAGGTATATATTGTAATGACAAATCTTATGCCAATGGTGCTTTCTTATAAACACACACATAATTCTTTGCTAGCAACATGTTGGGGCCTCTGCTGTTTGCAAACTGGCTAGACTGTATCTTTACTAGAAGCATATCCCCGCACTGCTGAACCTGCAGTCTAATAGATGCCAAATTAGAGAGACAAGGCAAGGACTCATGGATCTGAAAGCAGGTGTAAGTCAACTTGCAGCAAATGTTGCAGTTAATTCTCATCCCTTTACCCTCGTACTAATGCTCAGAAGGTCTTGGCGTTTTGTATCCAATAGAATCACAAACTGTTGTTTAATGTTATGAATGATGGCAGCTTTTCCTTTTCCTGGTCTACATTCATTTTGAAATAATACAAAAAATGAATACCAGAAATATTAAAAAAAGGTAAATCAATTCCGTTCAGAGAGGAAAATATGGAGTTGCCACTAAGAAAGGCAAGGCGTTGTCTTACTGGAAACTTTATAGAACAATAAAATATCTCTTCAGGGTTGGAACTCACACAGGTATCAATTAAACTGGCATGTCAGAGGGTGCCTCTACCCAGAGAGAGTTCTGCTTCTCTCATCTCCATCCACTCTCTATCTCACTATCTATCTATCTATCTATCTATCTATCTATCTATCATCTATCTATCTATCTATCTATCTATCTATCTATCTATCTATCTATCTATCTATCTATCTGTCTGTCTGTCTGTCTGTCTGTCTGTCTATCTATCTATCTATCTATCTATCTATCTATCTATCTATCTATATCCCTCTCTCTCTATCATCTATCTATCTATTATCTATCCATCTGTCTCTGTTTTTATCTATAATGTCTTTTTTTTTAATTTATTAATCCACATTAATACTATAAATTAATGAATGTTTAAAATATTCATAACATATTAAATATATCTACGTCCACTGTCTTTATATGCTTTGAATTTCCTAGAGTGTTTCTTTCAGAAGCTTTTCTCAGCGATCTCTAATAAATATCTTGATGTACATCTGCAAACAAATTTATCTAAATAAGTAACCTTTGGGTTTTGTTTCTATCCCACTCTGCTGACCCCAACATGAAAGAAGTTAATCTAGATCAGAGCTGCAGAGCTGTATTATCAGGGGTAAGGACTTTAAATCATTAGTCATAATTTTATCAGGATGGCTAAACCTCTCTGTTTTAAATCTGGATCAGATATCCTGCGGATAGAAAAGTGGAAGGGGAACGAGAATTGGATCCTTACCTCAGAGAAGAGAGGACGAGGAGCGAGGAGTGCAGGTAGAGCTGGGCTTGTCACTTGGCTTGGAGGGTTTGTAGCATAGGAAGCTACAAGACAAGGGTGTCAATAGGAAATAAGTATCACCAAAGATAGTTGGGTGTCCATCTTTAAGCCGAAAGGGTTGTGATGTCATGGGGCATTGTATGAATTTCACTGGTTAATATGAGGAGTGTGGCAGTGGCTGGGGGCGAGGGGGGTGGAGTAGCTTTGGAGGAGGGAGAATATACTAGGATGGAGGTGACATTGTCAGGATGCCCATCTTGGCTCGTGTGCTGAGTGTGTCGACTTAATCCTGCTATGACATGCCGGGACCAATTAGTGCTTATCCCCCTAGACGGGATGCTGACACGTTGGCTCCCTAGAAAGGCCTGGGGAAAAGACAGATGTCCCTGTGGACCAATCTGGTCCCCCATCTCAGCGCAACGCTAAAGGCAGGTGGTCGCTACTTATAACTCATGGGTGTCCATCTGGAATAGATAGGTGCTGGTAGATGATATTGTTTGTATTGGCAGACACTGTATACCCATCCTGTCTGTGATCAACCCCCTGTTTCCCTACCGCATTTCATCTTTATTATTACAGTATAAACCCTCTTTGTAACCTATAACTTAAATACACTCCCGGTCTTTGCCCAGAACCCATGCTGAACCCCAGTCCCTTGTCCTTACTCCAAAAATAATGGCCTAATCTTTTTAATTTTTTAAGTCGCACTTAAATAAAAGTGCCTTGGGGGTACAAAATGTATCAGGTGTGGGAATGATGGTAGAAATAAAGACTTTTTTATACAATTTTATTACTTTATCGACGGCCTGTATGTGGATCTTCAGAGTGCCCATTGCCTATTTTCTTCTGTGGTTTGTTCACTCCCTTGAGCTTTGGGTCTGGGGTTGGAGCCCCGTTATTGCTTTGATGAGTTTCAACTATAACTATGTTCTAGAGCAGTGATCCCCAACCAATAGCTCGTGAGCAACATGTTGCTCACCAACCCCTTGGATGTTGCTCTCAGTGGCTCCAGGCTTGGAGGCAAGTTGTGGTTGCTTAAAAACCAGGTGTACTGCTAAACAGAGTCTCTTGTAGGCTGCCAGTCCACATAGTGGCTACCAATAGCCATCACAACCCTTTCTTGGCACCACCCAGGAACATTTTTCATGCCTGTGCTGCTCTCCAACTCTTTTTACATCTGAATGTTGCTCACGGGTGAAAAAGGTTGGCGACCCCTGTTCTAGAGCCTCTCTATTTTATGTACCCTTGCTTCCTTAAAGGAGTTGTTCACCTTCCAAATACTTTTTTTTCAGTTCAGTTGTTTTCAGATTGTTCCCCAGAAATAAAGACTTTTTTCAATTACTTTCCATTATTTATTTTTTACTGTTTTTCCAAAATCTAAGTTTAAAGTTTATTGTCCCTGTCTCTGGTGTTTGAGTCTGACAGCTCAGTAATTCAGGTGCAGATTCTAAACTGTTACAATTTTGCAACATTTAGTTGATCCATTTCTCAGCAGCATCTCTGGAATATTACCGACTATTGTATCAATTCTAACAGCTGCCTGTAATGAAACCCAGAGATTCTGCTCAGCAGGGACAAAGATAATAAATGTATCAACTAAATGTATCAATTTAGAACAGTTTACAGGGTCGGCGACCCCCTCCCAGAGCTGCTTTAGAAGTTGAAAAATGACACTTTACACTTTAAAATGAGCAAAACTGTGACACATAGCAAATAAAAAGTAATTGGAAAAAGTCGTTATTTCTGGTGTCCTATCTTAAAACAACTAGTTGTTTGAAAGTGAACTACCCTTTAAAGGTATCATGCCATGCCTCTTTTGCAAAAAAATACTTCTGATATATATTCCATAGATACAGTATACATAAAATCTATAGGATATGGCAAAGGGGTAAATTGGAGATCTGGATAACTGACCCCATACCTGTATAAACATTTGCAAAATCAACTCCACACAGTACATTGTCTTACAAGTCCAACAATGTAATGTAATTAAAGTAAAGCTGGCGTTCACAGCTTTTCTTTGGATGATCTGCAGAGAAAACATTACTTTTTGTATATGGAAGACTTAGGCAGCTAACTTAACATTATTGTTCAGGTTCTGAGATCTGTTGTGCTTGAGCATTGAAATCTGTAGTTGTTATAAAATCACAGCATCCTAACAAAAAAAGAGGACAACTGTACAAATAAACACAGGAGCAAGCCGAACCCCCTTGCCTGCCTTTTCGTTTTCCCAAAAAATAGAGCTAACTGACTTTTCTGAAAGAATATAAAAACAGCTTCAGCATTAAATTTCAGTGGAATTGTGGCATTACATTTAAATACAAAAAAAGCAGTATTCTTTGTATTTAAACACATTTTACAAATTACTGTCAAGCCTCTAAAATCTATAACTCTTTATTAAATGACCAAGCAGTCAGTGCCATTACAGGTGCTGGGCTGTGGTGTGCCTGTACAAATATACTCAAGAATAACAGTGTAAGCAACGGCAGTGCTGGTGGATAGGCAAAGGCAGTGTCGGACTGGGACACCAGGGGCCAACCAAAGACCTTAGACCATGGACCCACTCTCAGTACTAACTGTTTTCATTATACAATAATAGATTATTCCACTATTTAGCCTCTTTGCTCTCATAGAAATAGGGAATGGCCATGAAATAGGCCAAAAGTTTAGCAGCATGAGGGCCCACTGACATCTCGGCCCACCGGGAGTTTTCCTGGTATCCCGGTGGGCCAGTCCGACACTGGGCAAAGGCCATAAGCAGTTGTGGCATTCATATCCAAACGATAATCATACTAAAAATAACCTGTTGGGACAGTGGGCTGCACTGCACTATATGTTATGAACCCCTTCTTTGTCATCCCTCCAATTATCCAAGTCCCAAGTCAGTTTTCAGTGTTGAATTGGTTGTTGTCTCATTTCCATTGCATTTATCCCCATAAAGGATGATTTAATTTTGTTGTGCCCATGAGGACCTACTGTTACAACCCTTGCACCATGCTGTAGCTATGTCAGCTTGGACTTTGTCACTGGACAGTGTAATGTCTGCCTGCTCATCTAAAGAAAGTCACAAATGTTTTAAAAACGTGTGTTTGCACTCAAATTTGATGGTAAAATGTATCTTCTTCTGGTTAGTTTTCAGCACTAGTCTACAACCAGGAATGGGTGCTCATGGACAGAGCATTTGCCCAGCAACAAGAAATCATTTGCTGGGTAGGACGGCCTGTTGCATTCATAAGCAATTGCTTTATGCTTGATAACAGTTTTGTTTCAGTAATAGAGCAATTCATCTGTTTTCTCATTGCATTCCAACATAGGTTCATATTTACTGAAGTGTGAATTTTCCCATTATCTGACTTGGCTAGATGTTGTGGCAAGGTTTATTTTTGATGAAGATACTCCAAATTTGAACGTTTGCCCTTCAGTAAATATGTCCCTTAATGAGGTTGTGGCCTCATGTTCTTTATTTGGTTACAGGGTAGCATAGATATGAGAGAGCATTGGAAGTTGTCCTAGACAGGTATTCATAACAGGCCCTCACATTTCAAGTACACGGAGGCCCAAACATTCTCCTACAGGCCCAATTTTATATATATATATATATATATAAAAACACACAGGTAAGGCAGCACTCACTGACCAGGGCCACCATCAGGGGGGAACAGGGCTACTCCTGTACTGGGCCCGGGCCTAAAGGGGGGCAGGCTGCGCTGCACTTTTTGAAATAGCCAGGCCCCCCTTGACAGCGTCGAAGTTGTGCCACCTCCTCCAAATTCCTGACCCACCAAAATCCCGAAAAGTTGAAGTACCGAACAGCCAAAGTCACAAAGCCGCAAAAAGACCCGAAACCACGTAACGAGCCAAAGTTGATGTCCCGAAGCCGCGAAAAGACCTGGAGTTAAAGTCCTGCACCGAAAAGACCTGCAGTTGAAGTCCTGAAGCCACGAAAAGACCCGAAGTCACGAAAGAAGCTGAAGTTAAAGTCCTGAAGCCTCGAGTTCTACTGAACACCAATGTGTTTGTTTTTTTGTTTTTTTAATTTAAACTCCTAGCCACCAATGTATAATTTTCATACTCTATAGGCCCCTGCCACCAATGTTTTTTTTAAAAAAAATATTCTCTGGAGCTCAATAGTTTTTTCGAACTTTCGAACTTTAAGTTATGGGGGGGCCAGACCACCAATGATTTTTTAAAAACTTTTATGGGGGGCCCTGGCACCAAAGTTTTTTTGTTTTTTTACTTATAGGAGGGCCCTGTTCATCAATTTTTTTAAACTTGTACCACCAATTTTTTTAAAAAAAAAAAACAACTTATAGGGGGCCCTCACCATCAATGGCTTTTTATAACTTGTGGGGGGTGGGGTTTACTATTTTTAGCACTGATATCTGTGTGGTTTTCTAACTGTGGTTGGTGGGTGAGATCTGGGGTGGGGTTTGGGTGGGTGTCTCGGGGTCCCAAAATTTTGTTGTACGGGCCCCGTGATTTCAAATGGCGGCCCTGATGTGACTGTCTATGGCATCTTACAGCAGCCCTCTGGCATTTGCCAAAATCCACAGGATGCCTAAATGAAAAGGCTGATGTAGGGATACAGTGAACAACAGACTCTATATCAGGGGAAAAGCAATAGTCAATTCTTCAAAGTAGAAGGTAGTTGATTTGAAAAAAATATAAAGAATCTTTTGGGATTGCTGTAATAGAGATTGACAGCATTTAGGAAAAACATTTCTTATTATATCTTTAATGATACATAATATTACAGATAAATAGTATACAGTATCTATTCCGCCCCCATGTATAACTCACTCACTATCAATTGCTGCACAGTAAATTACAAGTGGGCCTGAATGTATTGTTTACTATATATCTGCTAATATATTCTAGCCTGTTTGATGAGTGTCCCCTGAGCCTGACCTTATAACAATGTTACAGAGATAAGAAATCATTACAACCTGCAATGATTAGGGCAGATAAATGTTTACTGCAGATATCACCATACGGCCTTCAGGCAACTAAATATTCACCCCCAAACCACCTAAACTGGCCTTTCAACTGCAGCCATCCACTTTGAGAACCACAATTTAGGAAGCTAAGAAATAGCAATTTCCGTACATTTTTGCATTCTTTTTGCATGAGTTCAGTACCTGTGCCCACCCGTATGTAGAAGAGAAAAATGGAAAGAAAAGGGAGCACCATGAATTTTGGTAGGGGCAACTACATTTATTGCACAGGGCATGATTAACTCTAAGGCCTACCCTGACACGTCTCAAAAATCTGTTTGTTTTAAGAGGATTAATCTGCAAATTGCATTTAACGCAACAATTTATAGTAAAGGCAAGAAGGCTATAAGCCAAAAGCAATGACACAACCTCTGCAAGCTGTTCAAGGACATGGTTACACTAAGGCAACCTGTATATGCTAGTGCTTGCACAGATGGGCATCTAATATATTTTAATATTGTAATTTAAATGAACTGATTTGGTATTGATAAGTTCTTGCTTGACTTGCCATTTGGTAGCACATTTAAGGGCTACGTTATTGACTTCCAAGGCTTGTCCTGTTAAGCACTGATAACTTGCAGCTGCTGCAGAACTACAGATTCCTGCAAGCTCTGTAAGTGGCTAGCAAAGAAAGCGGGGATTGTATTTCATCAAAATAATTTGTGGAACACATGCAACACAGGAGTAGTGCCAGCACTGTATACAGAAACAAGTGCTCCATTCTGTGAGCATTAAAGGAGAAGGAAAGCTACAGAAGCAGTTTATTGCCAATAGATTAGCCACAATAGTACAAGCTATAACCCTATATTAATTCTGCAGAATGCTTTACCGTACCTGAGTAAACATCTCTAGACTTTGTCTCTGTTTGTTTAGGATAGCAGCTGCCATATTGGCTTGGTGGGACATCACTTCCTGCCTGAGTCTCTCCCTGCTCACTCATAGCTCTGGGCTCAGATTACAGCAGTGAGGGGGGAGGGAGGGGAGAGAGGAGCAAACTGAGCATGCTCAAGGCCGTGCCCTGGAGATTTAAGATGAAAACAGGAAGTCTGATACAGAAGCCCATGAGTACACAATAGAAGGAAAGAAATGTGGTGTTTCTTTTGACAGGGGACACAGAGCAGCATTACTTTGATGATTTACTGGTATATTTATATAGACCTTTCTGATAAAGCTTACTTACTTTTTACCTTTCCTTCTCCTTTAAGAATCTGGCCTGTAAGTGGTGGGTGTGAATTCTTTATTGGCAAGATCTAAAGTGCAAAAAATGTGCCACGTTGCATCTTGATCTGTATTGTAAATGATGCCTTAATTCAGGAATCCCCAAACTTTTTTACCTGTAAGCCACATTGAAATGTAAAAAAAAAAAAAAAGTTGCCAGGAATTCAAAAACAAGCATTTACTTTAAGGAGCAACTCTAGGTTATACCTTCCTCTGCTGTGGCCCTATGAGTAATGCTGTCACGGTTCATTATAGGGGACATCGTCAACCCATTTAAGAAGAGCCCAGATGCAAGTGCTAGAGCAATATATGTTGCAAAATCTCTCATTAATGAAGCGAAAGGGGAAGGCTACATGTCTCTCCCAGCTAGAGCCTTGTGAATACAGGTAGCATGAGGTGCAGAAAGTGTAGGTCTTTGCACTTCAGATCTGCTCCTCTATGTGCGCAAGAGATGGGATAGTAGTAGCAGTCGTACACAGGGGATTATAGATAAAGGATAATGTACCTCTACTAGCATTTATATGAATATAAGAAATAACCTTGGGAGATGTTTGTCATGTATAAAACCAGCTGGTGGCATCATGTAGTCACATGGTCAGTGATTTCCAGTACACATTGTTGGGAATGCATTGTCTACTATCTGCAATCATTGATATTCACTTTGCTTTAAATATACCCTACCATAGAAAACCCATGCAAACAGTATATAAAACAGTATCTAAATATATATATATTGGTTCTAAGGAAATGCTCTGTGTATGTATTTAGATAGTAGGGTTCTCAATTAGTGGGTCAGATTTTCCCGTAATGTGTTACATTCTCTATTTACAGTATGTGCATATATATATATATATATATATATAAACACATACAACTCACAGAGTAATTAACTGAAAGCAAGGCAGTGGTAGGTTAAAGCATGAAATTGTAAATAATTAAGTCTAGGGTTAGCGTTATGAAGAGCCTTGTGAAGTTTGCAGGCTGTTCTGGCAATCATTGGGTTAAGCTGTAGGGAAGGCTGGTGAAAGGAACATATTCCTTGGACCCTAATCCCTGGACGCAAGAGAACACGCGCTTTTAATTAAGGAAGCAGATTAGCCCCATCTGTCCATCAAGATCGACTCCTCATCAAACTGGGGCAGCAACAGCAAATGAGGCAACACTTTGTTAGGCAGCAGCTTGGAACTGTTGCTCCACTCGCTCCACTCGCACTGGGAAACCAGGCAATCTGAAATTCACCATAAAAAAGGCTTGTTAGTTCCATTACTTTATTTAACTTGCTTAGGAATATCACTTACTTTTGTTAACTTGCTTAGAAATAGCATTTAGGTACAGTTTGAGTTGGCATTGATTTGTCTAGGGGGAGATTAATTGACCAGAGATGCTATTCATGCTAACATCCCCAGCTTCTCTGTTTATAACCTTTTAGGGTGGTGGCGCATGTGGCTACTTGGGGAGATTAGTCGCCCAGTGACAAATTGCCTCTTCTTCGGTGACTATTCTCCCCGAAATGCCTTCCCGCCGGCTAGAATGCCAATCTTTGGTGGAATGGCACTTGGATCACTTCCTATTTCCGAAGTCGCCCGAAGTTTCCTCACAAGGAAACTTTGGATGACTTCAGAAAACCGCCATCCCGTCGCCGATGCACATTCTAGCTGGTGAGAAGACATTTCGGGGAGATTAATAGCCCAAAGAAGAGGCGATTTCTGCCCAATTAGCAATGTGTGCTACCACCCTTACTATTGCAACTCTTGGTGCTATATATACCTTTCTTCATCTCTCATTATAGTTCGTCATACTGTCACTAATACAGCATATTGTTCCCCAGGGCAGCCAACAGAAATTGTGGGACCCAGTACAACAAAATTTTCTGGGGTCCTGCCTACTCCAGACTCCACCCAGGGGCGCTCCACCAATGAGGCGAGTTGATCCACTCGCCTCAGGCGGCAGCGCCCCCTCTGGCCGCCCCTGGTAACTAAGAGCCGAATTTCCGGTTTTCAACCTTGCACTCTCTGCATTAGCGTCGTGCAGCGCCCCGACCCCCCCCCCCTGCGTAGAAAATGTGAGCGCCGTGAGGAGGGGTGTGGGCGGCAACAGAAGGCTGCCTCAGGCGGCATAAAGGCGTGGATCGGCGCTGACTCCAACCCCACTGTTGGCAAGGGCCCCCCATACAAGTTAAAAAATTGGTGCCAAGGTCCCCTATAATTTAAAAAAAACATTGGTGCCAGGGCCCCTTACACATTTAAAACACATTTGTGCTTCTTCATTACATTCCACTGTGGCTTCTTTATTCTTCTCTGGAGCAGCTTCTTCGTTCTATTCCAGAGTTGCTTTTTCTACAGCCGGGCCCCCCTGGGACCCAGAAATCCCCCGGTCCCGGGACGACAGTCACCCCTGTGCCCGCCTGAGGCTCTGTTGTTCCCTGTCACTACATATAACCTTTGTCTGTAATGCTTTCCATTAGCTGTATTGCCCTCATCACATCCTGTATCATCTCTTATTTCTTCATTTAAACTCCCTGTCTAACCCATCTTTCCGTAACAAAAACCTCTCATTATAACCCCATCCATTACCTCATTTAACCTTTTTACTTAAAGGACCAGTAACGCCAATTTTTGTTTTAAAATGTATAGAATGAAAAAAAAAGCACCAAGCCATATGTAACTTTAAAATCGCACAATCTTTATTAAAAAATAACTTACTGAAACTCCGCTTGCGCTCCTCTTCAGAAAAGCCGACAGGGAGACTATCCATCGTGCGGCGCTCGATTTCTACTCCCTGGCTATCTCCTATAGAAAGCAGGGAGGAGAAATCGAGTGCCACACGATGGATCGTCTCCCTTTTACGAAGAGGAGCACAAGTGGAGTTTCAGTAAGTTACTTTTTTAATAAAGACTGCGATTTTAAAGTTACATATGTCTTGGTGTCTTTTTTTCCTTCTATACAAACAATTTTTTTTAAAAAAAAATTGACGTTACTGGTCCTTTAATGTCACTGACAGAACCTATACTTCCTCTATAGAGGAAGTATGGGTTGAGCTCAAAAACTCCTACCATTCCACCAGTTACGGTATATGTTTTTATCGTGGTTCCGGTGGGCCCCAAGGGGGTTTGGCCTGGGTGTGATCGCACCCCCAAATCCCTATAAGTTACACCACTACCTTCTTATAGCTTCTCCCAAAACTCGGTATAACTCCTCCTATTGCTCTAGCATTGGATATAAAGTCTAAAAATAACTCCTCCTATTACTCATAGTATCACTTCCTATAACTCCTGTTGCTGTTTACAATACTCTCTCTAACGCTCCACATAAAGCCCACGAATAACTCCCAAATAACCCCTCCTATTGCTCAAAATTCCACTCCCTACTCAAGCATTTATCTACTTAACCTCCCTTTAACTCCTGCCCAGAACTGATATTCTTTTTCTAATTGTATATACAGGTATGGGACCTGTTATCCAGAATGCTCGGGACCTGGGGTTTTCCAGATAACGGATCTTTCCGTAATTTGGGTCTTCATGCCTAAAGTCTACTAGAAATCATTTAAACATTAAATAAACTCAATAGGCTGGTTTTGGTTCCAATAAGGATTAATTATATCTTAGTTTGGCTCAAGTACAAGCTACTGTTTTATTATTACAGAGAAAAAGGAAATCATTTTTAAAAATTTGGATTATTTGGATAAAATGGAGTCTATGGGAGACAGTCATTCCGTAATTCAGAGCTTTCTGGATATCGGGTTTCCGGATAAGGGATCCTAGACTGATTATAATTAGTGAGATCACTAAGCACCAGTTAAGTAATCTATTTTACAAGTTGTTCATATTTAAGCACACACCAACAAACACGCATATATATATATGTACAGTATATACTACTTGTTTATAACATTTTGCTCCTTATAACCCTTTGAAATAACTTCCCTATGTTTTGTACCTACAACTCTCCCTATTGACTCATCAATCGCTTTCCTTTTATAGATATACTGATCTGTAAAACCCTGCCTTATTAATCTTCTTACTGATCCATATATTCCACTGTAGCTCCTCTCTCTGCTTTATTCAAGTGTCCCCACATAGTCCCTTTCTATAACTCCTAACTGCCCCATATAATGTCTTATCATACTTGATGTTTCATTTACAAACTCAACGCAAAAGCCGTAATTGTTCTGTATACATTTTCCTTATATTTTTATTATTTTGATAAGTCCTCCAGTTTAAAACTTTGGATTGGGAGGTGAGGTCACACAAGCATTTCTGGAAGCGGCAAGTTGAGGTGAAACCTTGATAAGAGACCTCAGTTTCATAATTGTTCCTAGGGGAAAACGAATAAAGAGTTAGTGTGTTTGTTAATCCCATTCCAATAAAAGCCACGTGTGCCTTAATTACATGGCCGCAGAGCTGAAAATAACAAGGGCACTGCCGCCCCCTCCCTATCCACCTTAATTATAATACACAAGAGGATTATGGACCTGCTCCACTAGGGCATTTCATTTATGGCCATTCCCTCCTCATTAGGCAAATGGAAAGAGAGAGACAGTGTAAGTATTCTTAATTGGAAATCCCTCGTCTTGGAATACGAGAGGGATTACAAGCCGAATTGCTTGTAGAAGAAGCGGCACTAAACAGGAATCAGGCATTTAATAGAAAGGAGACATACTGTTCCTTTGAAGGGACTTTACTACCTTTTTGATTCCTCTCACATCTGTTGAAACTCCCTTCTATTTTCTTCATTGTACTTCAATGTTTTTAAAAATAAGTGGTGAGCACAACTTTCCCTTGTTTGTTATTATTTCTATGAATACCTTCTTGTTTGCGTCATTACAGACGTTGTTGACTTTTACATATCCAATACCGATTACTCCAGAACTCTTGATTACTCCATAAAACGATTTTCTTGCCTAGAAAGTCACTTTCATCCCCGTCTCTAAAATAACACATTTTTTTTTTGCTGGTTTCATTAACCCATGTGCTCAAGAGTCTTTTTTTCTTTATAATTATGAATGATTCCTTGCTGGAGTGAGCCAGGTGGAGCATGAATATGTTGTATGCAAATAAAAATCATTAATGTATTAAAATCAATATGAAATGCTTCTTATTAAACATCTTCTACAGATTATAGGGTTCATTTACTAAGATAACAACACTCAAAACAGCATGAGCCAGAACGCTACCACAGCAGGCACAAATCAATATCCACTGATACTGGTAAAACCACACACGTTGCAGCGGCATTTATCACAGTTATTGTGTGTGTGCAAATCTAATCACTGCATCAATTGTAGAGCCTTAAACATGTGTGTGTAGGCACAACAAACAGAGATAGCCCTGGAAGTAACACCTACTCATTGCAGGTGTTAATTCAAAAGTTCCCTTGTGTTCCAAGGACATTTACTTTTCATCTTTTCAGCTTGGTGGAAGTGGTAGATTAGAATGAACTGGTGGATCGGTGCTAGGCACGAGTTTGCAAAGAGTGTGTGCAGTTGAAAGTTTAAGGGCAGAGACACATGCTCAGATTCGGGGAGATTAGTCGCCCAGCGACAAATCTCCTCTTCTTCAGGGCGACTAATCTTCCAGAACTGCTTCCTGCTGGCTAGAATGTACATCACCGGCAGGATGGCATTCGGTGCACTTCGTTTTCTGAAGTTGCCCCAAGTTGCCTCACGAGGAAACTTCGGACAACTTCGGAAAACTAAGCGGTGTCACCCATTGAATCATTTTTTTAATTTGGACACAAATCACTACATGATGTATGCACTTATATGAATGCTCTTTTCCAAGCAGTCACGACACATACAAGCAGAGCCCAAATGATTGTGTTTTCACTAGGGATGCACCGAATCCAGGATTCGGTTCGGGATTCGTCCATCGGAATCCGAATCGGGGAGGGCAATCGCGTGACTTTTTGTCACAAAACAAGGAAGTAAAAAATGTTTTCCCCTTCCAACCCCTAATTTGCATATGCAAATTAGGGTTCGGATTTGGTTCGGTTTTCGGCCGAATCTTTCACGAAGGATTCGGGGGTTCGGCCGAATCCAAAATAGTGGATTCGGTGTATCCCTAGTTTTCACAGGCAAAAGTTACATTTTGTTCTTTGTGCCACTAACCAGGGTCTGGCTTTCTGTGGATCTCCATTTGTTCTGGGGAAAAAAACATCTTCTGCCATACCCCTACCATTTGGTGTAGAGAGTTCTGTAACAGATTGAATGCAAAAATTAGCTTTTTATAAGAGCCGGACTGGCAATCTGTGGGTTCTGGCAAATACCATAGAAAGGGGATGCCATAGAAAGTCACTATTTAGTGGGCTGGTGGGGAGCTGATTGGGCCTCTCTGTACTTGGAATGCCAGGGTCATTTTGACTCCCAGTCCAGACCTGCTTTCTATGACCATGTTAAGATCACTTAAGCTGATCATTAGTGATGGGTGAATTCGTCCAATTTCACTTTGCCGAAAAAAACGCGAAATTTGCAAAATCTGCGAAACGCATTGAAGTCAATGGGCGTCCAAATTATGCATTAAAATCAAGGAGTGTCTGAATAATTTTGACGCGTGACAATGTTTATGTGCACGACTATTCTGACGGGCACCCGAATTTATTTTTCGATGTGGCGGATTTTTCACTGGCAAATTTTCGTGCCAGTTTCGCTAACTTATTTGCCGGCGGCGAAACGCGGAATTTCACCACAAATTTGCGCCTGCCGCATTTATTCGTCCATCACTACTGGCCATATATGGGAAAAAATATCATAAGAACAATTATGATAATTACGATGCCCTCTGACACTGGCTGATATCCTCGTACAATGGACATTGGTCAGTTTTAAAACTGGGCAGGTTAGAAATATTCTACTACCACTGCACCATGTTGGCCAGTGCCACCTGCTGTTCTAGTAGTTCACTATTTGCACGACTGCTCACAACAATTGGAAGGTAGCCATACTGTGTGTAGCCCCTCGTATGCAACCTAAATTGTCACCAGTCACCAGATGAAGCCAACCTACCTGAAAGAGAATAGACTTTTTAATTACACTTACAAATACATTTAAAGGAACAGTAACACCAAAAAATGAAAGTATTTTAAAGTAATGAAAATATCATGTACTGTTGTAAAACTGATGTGTTTGCTTCAGAAACACTACTATAGTTCATATAAACAAGTTGCTGAGTAGCAATGGAGGAAATTGAAAAAAGTCTATATGGCACAGGTTAAATAGTGGATAACAGATAACACCATTATGTGCTACAGAGCTTATCTGCTGTGTAACTTGAGCCTTTCTTATTTGAATGGCTGCCCCCATTGCTACACAGCAGCTTATTTATATAAACAATAGTAGTGTTTCTGAAGCAAACACATCAGTTTTACTAGAGCAGGACAACACTGCATTATATTTGTATTACTTTAAAACAATTAAATTTTTTGATGTTACTCTTCCTTTAAAAACATTGTGCACAAATATTCTAGTAACCATCCTTGCTGACAAAATTTCATTTTCATCTGTGAAACGGCAAAAAATGTGGGCAGTTTTGCTTCGCCAAAAAATTCGCCAATTTCCTGCAAAACGGGGAAAAATTTGTGAAAGGGATAGCAAATTTTTTGCAAAATTATTCGCCAGCGGCAAATCGGTGGAATTCGCCGCAAATTCGCGCCTGGTGAATAAATTCGCCCATCAAAATTTTTAATTAATATTTGTTGTAAATTGACAAAGTATAGTATTACGGAAATGAACATATAGTTTTCACTGGGATTTAATACTGAAAAATATAATGTCAACTGAATTCAGTCTGAATGGACAGCGGCCGTTTCTGTTGAAGCTAAGGAAATTAGTAACCACTCGGAACTTTTAGGCACATGGGGAATTTTGATCGCTGTTGCTCTCTGTCCCTGTTTCTTTGTTTTTTTGTTTTTTTTTTTAAATTTTATTTTAAATGTAGGTAAATACAATGAAAAATGACCCCATCTAAAAAAGCAAATGATCTGTAAGGCTACAAATGTATTGTTATTGATACTTATTTATATTTCAGTCTCTTATTCGAATCTATGTGTGGTTACTAGGGATGCACCGAATCCACTATTTTGGATTCGGCCGAACCCCCGAATCCTTCGTGAAAGATTCGGCCGAATACCGAACCGAATCCGAACCCTAATTTGCATATGCAAATTAGGGGTGGGAAGGGGAAAACATTTTTTACTTCCTTGTTTTCGGACAAAAAGTCACGTGATTTCCCTCCCCACCCCTAATTTGCATATTCAAATTAGGATTCGGATTTGGTTCGGCCAGGCAGAAGGATTCGGCCGAATCCGAATCTTGCTGAAAAAGGCCGAATCCCGAACCGAATCCTGGATTCGGTGCATCCCTAGTGGTTACTAGGGTAATTTAGACCATAGCAACCAGATTGCTAAAGTGGAGAGCAGCTGAATAAAAAGCTTAATTATTCAAAAAACAAAATAATATAAAATGAAAACCAACTGCTCATTGTCTCAGAATATCGCTCTCTACGTCATACTTAAGGTTAATTTAAAGATGAACAACCCCTTTAAAATTCATAAAAATTGTTTCTTTATTTCAGATTATAGCTTGTTCCATCTCTCTCTCACTATTTCATGCATAGTGCAGGTCCACACTCACTCACACGTCCTTACCTTCCACAGATTGAACGCCTGGTGCACAGTAATGGAGGGATCGGCAACCTCCCAAAGAAAGTTGACTGGCACACAAGTCTCTCATTTCATGGGGCAGATTTACTAAACGGCGAAGTGGCTTTTCACCAGCGTTGCCACCTGCAGGGACATCGCCGATTCACTAACAGGCGCAGGCGGCAATTCGCTAGTGTAAAAGACTGTCGATATCGTTGGTTCGCACTCTATCGCCAGGTGAATTTTCGGTTAGGCGACTTGGCGTTGCTCCGCAAATTTGCTACAGTGCAGAATTTACTGAATGTTACCTCTTTTGCCAGAGTTGCCTTCCCCACCTCAGACAAGTCAAAGTGGTAAAAAGCAGCTAAATCTTCCTCAATCTTCTGTTACTTACATCATATCCTGTGAGCCAAAAATGCATTTAAAGTTCAAAAACCACTGGCGACTTTTCCTTTTCTTGAAGCGGGAATTGCCTGCAAAAGTCCTGTCTTAATTTTTGTGGGTAACTGGTTTTCTCCAGACATTTTATAACATATGGAAAATTAATTTTACAGTGGGCTCATGTGTAGGGCATTATATTAACTCTCTTGTCTCCCTGGACATGTCTATTAGAAAACCGATAACTTAAAACAAACAAAAATGCACCAACATTTACAATAAAGAATTCCATACATCATTAAATTTTCCTCAGTATGCAAA
This sequence comes from Xenopus petersii, assembly GCA_038501925.1. Taxonomy (NCBI): domain Eukaryota; kingdom Metazoa; phylum Chordata; class Amphibia; order Anura; family Pipidae; genus Xenopus; species Xenopus petersii. The sequence goes on along the minus strand of CM076687.1, from coordinate 19,815,772 downwards.
CTGACCTTGCGCAAGATCACTATGGAATTTTCAACAGGCACAAATGAACGCAAGTGCATATTTCCTAAAAAAATTAGCGCATGAGCGAATTAACGCTAGCGAAAAGTCGCCAGTGTTCGGTGCCCGGAATGAAACTTCGCATTTTAGTGAATTAGAGGTTCCTTAGCCCAATTGCGCCTGGCGAAATGTTATATATATCTTATATTCAGGTCCTTCCTGTTCTCTTTTACAGTTAGTTTCTTGTTATATTTTATAATAATTTATCTTACATTTTCCTTCTCTCTCTTTCATTTTCTATCACTACTTAAAAAATAAAAATAAATCTGCACTACACACTTGATAGTTTTAAAAGTGAGCCTTGTCACAGACCATTTTACCAGGGATTATTATTATTATTATTATTATTATTAACATGTATTTTATAAAGCATATTTCACAGCTCTATAATATACATTGACTGGGTTCCGTATCTAAACAGGTATTTAGTGTCAAATGCCTGTTGACCGTTGTAGATAAAAGTTAGCTTTTATCTAAAGGGATACTGTCATGGGAATTTTTTTTTTCAATCAGTTAACAGTGCTGCTCCAGCAGAATTCTGCACTGAAATCCATTTTTCAAAAGAGTAAACAGATTTTGTTATATTCAATTTTGAAATCTGACATGGGGCTGGACATATTGTCAGTTTCCCAGCTGCCCCCAGTCATGTGACTTGTGTTCTGATAAACTTCAATCACTATTTACTGCTGTACTGCAAGTTGTAATGATATCACTCCCTCCCTTCCCTCCCCCCCCCCAGCAGCCTAACAAAAGAACAATGGGAAGGTAACCAGATAGCAGCTCCCTAACACAAGATAACAGCTGCCTGGTAGATCTAAGAACAGCACTCAATAGTGAAATCCAGGTCCCACTGTGACCTACATTGAATAGGAGAAACAACAGCCTGCCAGTAAGCAGTTCCATCCTAAAGTGCTGGCTCTTTCTGAAATCACATGACCAATGTTTATATAATATAAAAATATCTGGAACGGTCCAATTCCTAAGACGGACGAATGGCTAGTGTCAGAGGGTTGATATTTGTCACCCCCGCCCTCTACGACGCCATAACGCTATATGGCCCAAGGCAGGATGGACTAATGGTCTACTGTGGACAATGGTCAATAATATAGCTTATACTAGGCCATACAAACAAAAGATCATCACTCTGTTTCTTAAATTCCAGAGTATCAGCAAAATGCCAGTCTGTCTGGTGTGGCCCCCTCCTGCAGACGTGCGGCTCGAATTACTTGAAATACCACAATGGCCTTGGTTAGCCATAGCTGATTGCGAGGCTGTGGACCGTTGGAGCTAGGCACAGTATGTTACAACATTCCTTTGATAACATGTAAGACTAAGTAAATCATTTAGACATTAATTGTACAAGGAGGAGACAGACTATGTATGGTATTTCCGTGAAACCCTTGTCACAATTATTGTAAAAGCCTTCTGAAAGCTATATAATGCCTGGACCAAGAGGTGGGTCTTTGGTAAGTCCTTGGCTGACATTCTGTGTGTTACTCCAACAGCTTACCCAGACAAAACTGTTATGTTGTATTATGTATGAATAAATTGCCTGACTATTACTAAAGGTTTTCCTTTACTGAGTTTTGTCTTACATGAGGTCGAAATGGTACTACTAAAAGTACCATCACCAGGCAAAATGACCTGAGATGGCGCCTACACACCAATATTACAACTAAACAAAAATACACTTGCTGGTTCAGCAATGAAATTTTATATTGTAGAGTGAATTATTTGCAGTGTAAACAGTGTAATTTAGAAAGAAAAAATGCACCATAAAATCATGACATTATTCGTTTAACATTATATTATCCTCAGACTGATGCTTTTTCTTTGGTCAAATACTGATATTCTTACTTAGCAAAATATGCTCTAATTCCTACACACAGGTACCGTATTACATTCTGCCTTAGATCGTACAACTAACTAGTTCTGTAGTTCATACATCGTATTATGGGTTTGATGCCCATGAAGAATCAGTGTTTCCCTGTCAGATTTGGTGTTTCTCCAAATAGATGATACACAGCATAGGATCTGTGTTCCATTCATGCTGCACAGTGCCCCTATAATACAGCATTTATGGTATTTAGCCCTAAAATATACAAATTGCAGGGACTGGATAGGGAGGGGATTCCAAAGCAAATAGGAGATGGCAGGACAGCTGTGTGGACAGCAGGAGCAGGGTATTAAATCCTGATGAAAATTGATTTCCAGGTCCTAATCCCTATTCTCAATCTTATAGACTGCACACAGCAGATATAATATACTCCACAATTATACACTTACAATTTAATTTGTCCAACTAGCTTAGAGGAAATTGAAAATTGCAATAACAAAGTGGATGGATCTCTCCCCCAGGATCCCCCGGTGCCGAGTCCCCAGCAATCTCATTTTTTGTAGTTTCTCAGGCTGTTTGTGATTTATTCTTGTTACGATTATTACTTTTGTAAAAAAAATAAATATAAAAACAATGTCATCTCCCTTTGAGATGTTATTATAATAATGCACATAATACCTGCTCCCCAGTTACAAGAAATACATTAACATCCGACCATTGTATAGGGGACTGAGAAAAGTAAAACAGTTGGTAGTAAGCTAAGGAAAAAGCAATATACAAGCTGTTGTATTGTAAGGGATATAAAACCAAGGGATAGCACCAAATGTTTGCTCAAGCTACAAGGTCATTTTGAACACAGAACCTCACGTAAGTATTCAGACCCTTGCCCAATTGGCTTATTTTACTGAATAAGAAATGGCTAATTTGCATACGGTAGGAAGCTAAATTACAATGGACGTATATGTTGCAGCAAATACATTACACTACACAAGCCCAGGGAACCTTAATATAATAAAATAGAGTTGTTATAATGCCCTATAGTTTATGTGCCATATGTTAGGAAATGTAGGGGGGAAGCCGGGTACCCTAAAAAAAATTTACGATCTTTTGCAGCCTATCATCCTGAAAAACTGAAAAGTCGCCAGTGTTTTTTGGGACTTCGAAAATTTTTTTTTTTTTTTGAGGAACTCCTATCTACTCTATTGCACTTCGCCTGGTCTGAGGTGGCGATGGCAAGTCTGGCACAAGAGGTAACATTCTGTAAAATCTGCATATTAGTGAATTTGCGTATTTACGTCCATTTGCCAGAGCGAAAATTTGCCTGGCGTTAGAGTGCAAAGTAGCGCTACAGTCTATCTCCTTCGCTAGCGAATTTAAGCAAGCGCCTGTTAGTAAATTGGCGAAGTCCCAAAATTAGGTCAGCGTTAGTCACTTTGCCCTTTACTTCAAAAGTTCAATTTCGAAAATTGAAGTACTGTCTCTTTAAAAAACTTTTACTTCAATACTTCGCCAACTTAAACCTGCCGAATTGACTATGTTAGCCTATGGGGACCTTCTACAGCCTATTTTGTAAGTTTTCAGAGATCGAAGAAAAATCGTTCGATCGATGGATGAAATCCTTCGAATCGTTCAATTAGATGAATTTCATCCTTCGATCAATCGATTTTACTTCAACCGCAAAACGGTAAAATTTGCTGAAAAAAACTTTGACTTCGATATTCGAAGTCGAAGTAAAGCCATTCGACGGTCGAATTTCTAAGTATTTATCACATCGAAATTCGACCCTTGATAAATCTGCCCCAAGATGTCACATTTAAAACTAAAGCTGGCCATAGACGCAAAGATCTGATCGTACGAATCGAGGATTCGTACGATTTTCGGACCGTGTGTGGAGAGTCCCGACATTTTTCGTCCGGCGGTCGTTTAGTCGATCGGACAGGTTAGAAAATTTCTGTCGGCTGCCGATAATATCTCTGCGTGTATTGCCGATCGTACGATTTTCAGTGGGAGACTGTCACTAGCTTTGGTTGGACATAGATAGCGTACGATTGCTGTCAGGGGCAGAACATTGCTGATCTGTTCTTTAACTAATCCGACTGGAATACCTCAATCTAAGTATTGAAGAATTTTATTCCATTTAGATATAAGATGAATATCACACTATGGTTTGTTATATTACTGCAATGTTTTAATAAATCAAGAGAAAACGACTTCTGGAGTCTCAGTAAAGAGGTCCCAATCCCCATTTTCCAGAAACTCAGCTCCTTGAAATACAACCAAAAAGAAACATTGTCGTAGGTAAAACATCCAATTCTGATGTTGGTTCTAAAGACTTAATTAGCATTGATTAACCTGTTTAGGTTTGACTTCAATTGGGTCTAATTAGACATTTACGCGTATGTCGTTGAAAGTATGCATGAAAATCCGCGTTTATTGCATCAACTCTATCAATTGCACCAACTTGGTGATTTATACGCATGTTCATCCGCATAATCGGATTTAACGCGTAAATTACAGCATACGTACTCTGTATTAAAACTAAGTTAAATTCCGCAAGAGAAATAAAAGAATCAAGAAATTGATATATGAGAATGGAGCATATGATAAATACGCATTACGCATCAACAACATACGTGTAAAAATAAAATGTTTCGCATAATTAACGAGTAACGCGTAACTTACTTCAACTCTCACTCTTGGATTCAACTTAGTATTACGCGTAAGAATACGCAAAGTACGCATTAGATAAGTTTAAGAAACTACAATAGATAATTAAACATAGATTGCTCTCAACAGAAGACAACTTTATATTTTTATCTATGTATCTTTAATTGTTAGCAAATGATATTTGTTAAGGTCTCATTGACTAAAACAGTCAAGTTTATATGTTGATGTAAAAATCTTACTAATATTGATGATATGTCATTATGATGATTGTTATTTTCCTAGAAAAAATTTTCAATAAAAATTATTGAAACCTAACTAATCTGACTGGTAAGACTTTGATCTGAATGGTTAGTGGCGGGTCGGGAGATGGGAAAGTCCCATCGTACGATGATTCGTATGATCGGATCTTTGCATATATGGCCAGCTTAATTCTAAGAGTCACCTGAAGCTGCCTCACTAGGTAACCAGGCGACTTCGGAAAACGAAGTCCTGTGAGTGCCATGCCGCAGGCTATTTTTCATTCTAACAGACGGAAGACAGGGGGAAGCAGTTAGGGGAGATAAGTCATCCCAAAGAAGAGGCGATTAGTCGCCGGGCGACTAAATCTCCCCCCCCCCGAATTTCCCAGTGTGCCCCAAATTGATGTATTCACTAGCAAGGGATCAGTACAGGGTTCTAAAAAGGGATGCACCGCATCCAGGATTCGGTTCGGGATTCGGCAAGGAATTGGCCTTTTTCAGCAGGATTCGGTTTCGGCCAAATCCTTCTGCCTGGCCGAACTGACTCTGAATCCTAATTTGCATATGCAAATTAGGGGCGAGGAGGGAAATCGCATGACTTTTTGTCACAAAACAAGGAAGTAAAAAATGTTTTCCCCCTTCCCACCCCTAATTTGAATATGCAAATTAGAATTCTGATTTGGTTGGGTTTTCGGCCGAATCTTTCACGAAGGATTCAGGGGTTAGGCCGAATCCAAAATAGTGGATTCGGTGCATCCCTAGTTCTAAGTGAAGCTACTATTTAGAAAATCAGCCTCAAAATATTGTTATTTGTGTTTTATTCATTTGTACAACAAGTTTTCAGATATCTAACTAATTATGTAAATCAGGCATATTCTTAAAATTCAAGTACAGGTATGGGATCCATTATCTGGAAACCCATTATCCAGAAAGCTCTGAATTATGGAAAAGTTGTCTCCCATAGACTCCATTATAATGAAATAATAATTCAGATTTTTAACAATTATTTCCTTTTTCTCTGTAATAATAAAACAGTAACTTATGCTTGATCTAAACTAAGATTTAGTTATTCCTTATTGGAGGCAAAACCAGCCTATTGGGTTAATTTAATGTTTACATGATTTTCTAGTAGACTTAAGGTTTGAAGATACAAATTATGGAAAGATCTGTTATCTGGAAAACCCCAGCATTCTGGGTATAGAAAGATAGTGTGCTTTCAGAAAGAGCCAGCACTTTAGGATGTAACTGCTTTCCGGCAGGCTGCTGTTGTTCCTCCTAATCAATGTAACTGAATGTGTCTAAGTGGGACCTGGATTTTACTATTGAGTACTGTGCTTAGCTCTACCAGGCAGCTGTTATCTTGTGTTAGGAACTGTTATCTGGTTACCTTCCCATTGTTCTGTTGTAAGGCTAAGGCCACACTAGGCGATAGCGCCGCGATTTGACTCGCGGCGACTTTTCGCCGCGACTTTTAAGCCGCAATCGCTGGGGAAACTTTTGCGCTGGCCTCTATGGGGAATCGCGACAAATCGCCAGCGTAAAAACACACGCGGCAATCTTTTTTCTACTGTCGCTCGAAATTGCCTCGCTAGGCGATTTCGAGCGACAATAGAAAAAAGATCGCCGCGTGTGTTTTTACGCTGGCGATTTGTCACGATTCCCCATAGACGCCAGCGCAAAAGTTTCCCCAGCGATTGCGGCTTAAAAGTCGCGGCGAAAAGTCGCCGCGAGTCAAATCGCGGCGCTATCGCCTAGTGTGGCCTTAGCCTTAGGCTGCTGGGGGGGGTGGATCACTCCAATTTGCAGTCCAGCAGTAAAGAGTGACTGAAGTTTATCAGAGCACAAGTCACATGACTGGGGGCAGCTGGGAAACTATATGTCTAGCTCCATGTCAGATTTCAAAATTAAATATAAATATAAAATCTCTTTGCTCTTTTGAGATTTTTTGAGATTTTGATTTCTGTCCCATGGGTACAGACCCTCATGCATTGTGGTGCTGTGAAATGCATAACAACTTGTTTGGTTACAGATTCTAAAACGTGGGGGGGGTGATTTGCAAAAGTGGAGTAAACTGGTGTTGGAGTAAGAAATATTATAGTTAAACTGGAGTTAAAAGAATGTAGAATTCACAAAATAATCACACACTTAGGCTGGACATAGACTCAAAAATGAAGTTGTATGATTTTGAAACCATGTGTGGATTGTCTCGACATTTTAGTACCATGGCAATTGGTCGTTTTGTCAATCAGACAGGTTCGAAGATTTCTAATGGCTAACGATAATATAGTATCCCTGCATGTATTGCCTATATGACAATATCAATTGGTGACTGTAACTTCTATGTGTTGGATACAACTTTCATACAAATGCGGTCGATCAATTAATGGCCAGAACATCTTCTGATTTGTTATTTTTACCACTTTTATTAAAGGGATACTATCATGGGAAAAAATGTTTTTTTTTCAAAATGCATCAGTTAATAGTGCTACTCCAGCAGAATTCTGCACTGAAATCCATTTCTCAAAAGAGCAAACAGATTTTTTTCTATTCAATTTTGAAATCTGACATGGGGCTAGATATTTTGTCAATTTCCCAGCTGCCCCTGGTCATGTGATTTGTGCCTGCACTTTGGGAGAGAAATGCTTTCTGGCAAGCTGCTGTTTTTCCTTCTCATTGTAACTGAATGTGTCTCAGTGGGACATGGGTTTTTACTATTGAGTGTTGTTCTTAGATCTACCAGGCAGCTGTTATCTTGTGTTAGGGAACTGCTATCTGGTTACCTTCCCATTGTTCTTTTGTTTGGCTGCTGGGGGGAAAAAGGGAGGGGGTGATATCACTTTAAAGATGGCCATACATGGAGAGATCCGCTCGTTTGGCGATGTTGCCAAACGAGCGGATCTCTCTCCGATATGCCCGATGTCCGATAGGCTGATCTGATCGTGGGCCCTAGGAGTTATTGGCAATGATGTTTTCATTTCAGCTTCAATATATTCAACAGGCCTTTTTGTGAACTGCTCACATAAAGTGTTGCCAGGACCTACTATGTCTTAGTGCAGACTCGCCTAACTGGAAGCTGGAAAATTTTACACCCTGGAATGTTCATAAACACCCTGCATATAAATGTAGATTCTGTATATTGATTCAGTAAAGGTCTGAATCAAACCAATATGTTCCATGGCATGGCTTCTCCTTTATCCTTTTTATGAATTCAGTTTACAATTAGGTGCTTATGTTATATATGTATAATATACATATATTCATTTAGTATATATTTGTTTTGTTACTACATCTCAATCCCAGTTTGTGAGTTTCCTCATATACTGTATGTGCAATCACCCAATATTTGTTAGATATTGTGTTAAAATAAGAACTTCTAATTAGGTGTCCTGATGTCTGGATTTCAAAAGAATGAGGAAATTCTACGGAAATCTTTGCATAATGACTCGTTTATGAATAAAGTGCAAGTGCAAAGCACTAGAATGGACTTTGTTGCTATACATGCTGGTACTTTCAAGATTTAATCCATTGAATTACTGCAGTGAACATTGCTTTTAAGGGTTGAAACACACAGGCCTGCGTTAAAGCACACATGCTTCGTTTTCCAAAGTCGCCCGAAGTTTCCTCGTGAGGCAACTTTGGGCGACTTCGGAAAACAAAGCACGTTGTGTGCTTTAGCGCAGGCGACTTTTCATTATAGCGGACAGGAAGACATGCGAAGGCAGTTCGGGGAGATTGTCACCCAGGCGAAGAGGCGATTAGTCGCCAGGCAACTAAATCTCCCCGTATCTGCCCGTGTGTCTCAACCCTAAGTTGCAGGGGGCTTCTTCCAATGTTGATACCCCCCCTTTCTAATATTCTGTATTTTTTATATCTTTGTATTCAGGGAGGGAGTAATGGGTGTCTTCAGTATTAGGAAATAGGAACAAGTAGGTGGTCTTTGTCTTTATGAGATGTATGAGATTATTAAATGCCTTTATATCTGTAAAATAGTGTAAGAGGTAGGTGTCACAAAGCATTCTTCTCCAATTCCATTGTGGACTGAGACTAAGTTGTTTCTGATTGGATTTAAATTTCATGCAATTTTATCGTTTGTGTATTTAAATGATCTTTGAATAAGACACTATGAAGCCTATGATCAGGACCGGCATCAGAAATCGCAGGGCCCCATACGACAAAATTTCCTGGGCTGCGCCCACCGCAAGCCCCACCTACAGGTCTGCCATCCCCACCACACAGTAATATAACAAAAAAAATATTGGTGGCTAGGGTTCCCACATGTTAATAAAAAATAAAAAGATATTGGTGGTCAGGGCCCCCCATAAAAAAACATTTGTGTCCAGGCCCCCCCATTAAAAAATATTGGTGGCTAGGACCCCACATGAGAAAAAAAATTGGTGGCCAGGCCCCCCCCCCCCCACACATTATAAGAAAATTGGTGGCCAGGGCCCCTTAAATGTCAGCATCTCTGAGAAAGATGGGCTAATCAAGTAAGTGTGGTGTGGCCCCCCTTACCCTCGGGCCCCCTACAACTCTCCCCCTGTCCCCCCCTAATGGCTGCCCTGCCTATGATTGACTAGCGTAGTCCTAAACGCGTCAGGCAATGATGCGGTCCTTGATCTCAATAATTTGATAGCCAAACAATAAAGGATATATTTTTATTGGATGTGCGGTTCACGTTTTTCAATATTGGGCTCATATGTCCCATTTGTTGTGATCCGATCTTTTGGTCCTATATCACCCACCTCAAATGATCCTTTAATGTATGGCCAGCTTGTTCGTAGGTGTGTTATTGGCATTCCCATCTCTTGCTCTGCTCACTGTCCATTATTAAGTGCATATTAATGGATTGAGTTTTGTTTGAGTGCCCACAGCCATAGGACAAGCATAGCATATTTTCATCTGGCCCTAGCATTAGAAAAGCTGTTTTGTAGGTAATTTTCCACCTTCATATAGCCCTTACTAGACTAGACACAAACTTCATGTACGTCATTCCACCTCCACTGCCTGGGGCTCCCCCTGCACGGCTATCTGATTCAATTATGCAGGTTGATTAACAAGGACAATAGAAGACACTGGGGCAATTACCATATCAACGGGGCTTATCAATACACACAATTAGGTAGCTAATTACCCCTTGAATCAGGAGCTGGGTGTAAGTAATGCATTTAAATCTGTGTATTTGGTGGGGGATAAACAGAACACCGAAGAGTGATACTGAGACCAGAAATGGGTTAACCCATCAATCCATTTTATTTCACGTTGGCTATTGCTGCTAACAAGATTCTGTTAGTGAGATTAGTTGCAAAAAGAAATAGCATCACTTTTTGTATGGGCATGCAACCTGCAGCCAAATCTTATATGATTCTATGTTTGGTTCACATAATGTGTAAATGAACAGATTTATTTGTATACTTGTTTGGCTAATGGGCATCTCTGAGCGTGTCTGGTCTATTTTGTAGCCCTACACTAGTGGAGAAGTATAATAAAGGAATAAGCAGCACATGGGCATTTAGTACGCAGAAGCTTCTGTCCATTACAATACAGTATTAAGGTTACATACTGCAAAGATCCCTGAGCTGTGCAGTAACACACACAGAAAATTAGAGAACTATGAGAATTTAAAAAAATGTGCCTGCATTATATTTGAATTTCAAGAAGGTTTTTGTCAACCTTTAAAGATATATGAAAATCTGATATGTTTATATGTGCTCTTGTCTTCATAGGGGCTACTGTACCACATTGTACTAGATTGAACAATAAAGATCTGTATCATTGTATTTTTGCACTTGTTAAAAAAAAAAGTGTATCTGCCAGCACATTTGATTCAAGCAGAAATCACTTTTTTGCACCTTCATTTCTTTTTTTTTTTTCTCTTAACCACTTTCTTCTAATCTGAAGTGATGCTATTGTGTTGAATATAAAGAGAGACCCATATGTATTTATAAATAGTAATCAAATTAAAATGTGCTACAGGGGGTGGGAGGTAAGATTAGGTGCAGGGTGCTCCATGGGGGGGGGTAAAAATTCTAGGGGGGGGGCACAGTCCCCCGGATTTTGAGGTCTATAATTAAATGTCCTCTGTTGGAAAAATGACAGTAGAGAAAATGCAGATGCGGCTCAATTACTCTGCGATAGTAAGCGGTTCACAGTGCAGATTTTGGGCTGGATTTCGGCAATCAACACTGCACTGTATATATCAGGATTAGGCCATACCAGTGGTTTATAAATGGGTAAAATTACCCTTTCCTTCAGTAAGGGGCAGATTTACTTAGGGTCAAATATCAGGGGTCAATTAACCCTTGATATTCGACTGACAAAGTTAAATCCTTCGAATATCGAAGTCGAAGGATTTACGCTCCATCGATCGAGCGATTTTTGTTCGACCAAAAAATGCTTAGGAAGCCTATGGGGACCTTTCCCCATAGGCTAACATTGACCTCGGTAGCTTTTAGGTGGCGAACTAGGGGGTCGAAGTTTTTCTTAAAGAGACAGTACTTCGACTATCGAATGGTCGAATAATCAAACGAGTTTTAGTTCGAATCGTTTGATTCAAAGTCGTAGTCGAAGGTCGAAGTAGCCCATTCGATAGTCGAAGTAGCCAAAAAGAAACATTAGAAATTCTAAGTTATTTTCCTTCACTCGAGCTAAGTAAATGGGCCCCTAAATGTACACTTCTTTTAATACATCATAAAACCTTGCTGACTGTTACTCCTGTAGATTGACATTGAAAACTACAGGTCATCCATTTTCCAGAAGTAGCCCAGGTCCTTCTCAACCAGGTTTAATGGAACACAGAGTGTTTTGACACCCACACAAAATCACCAATGTGACAATACACCCCTTTGCCCCACCCCAAGGCTGAAAAGTTACGTTTGGGGGGTCTGGGGGCAGCATACTCGGACACTCCAGGGTTGCAGAGAAACCCTGAAATGGCCCTGCCCCATTACCCTTAAGGACTTAAATATGTGCATGCCACAATATGCTCTAGATATACAGTTATTTTTTATGGTATTTTTTACCTACTGTTAGAATTGGTATCCCAAACCCAGAACAAACTCCAAGGTCCCAGTCGCAGCTCAGTCTTCCACCTTTAACAGCCACCTTTCACTTCGGGAGGAGCCCTCTGCTACTCGGGTGCCACCAGGTCTTATCGTGAGAGGACCAGGGAGAGAGTTCTAAGTAGGCATCGAATCGCTCATGATGTAGGGACAGAGAGCAAGAAGCGTGTTGAGGCCGGGTCGAATACCAAACGGGAACAGGCAATACAGATTCAGGAGGCGTTAGGATAATCGAGGTCACAGGCTAAGTCAAACAGACCAAATGCGAAGTACAGAGCAGGATTAGGGTTACCACCTGGCCGGCATTTTACAGGCCCGGCCGGTAAAAATGATGGTTTGATCCCAATGTTATTAATAGGGAAAAATGATAAATATATAGGAAAGCATGTATTTTTTTCCAGTAAAGGTGGCAACCCTAAGCAGGATCCAAGAGAGAAGTCGAAATACAGGCTAAGGTCAGGACAGGCAGCAGACTAGGCAGGGCCAATAACAAATCAAGAATACACGAAATAGCCCCCAGGAACTAAAAATAGACCTTTACGTTGGGCAATTTGCAAAAAGCGCCTGCACCTATAAATATTTGAATTTCACGCCGGAGAATGACGTCACACGTGACCGCGCCGAATATAGCCAAACTCAGCCGAAGCTGCGCAAAACCTGGAAATGTGGAGCAATTATTCAAGAGGATGCTGGAGGAGCTGGACGCAGCAGGCGTCTATGGAAGACAGCAATTCCGTATTTTGAACTACCCGAGTAGCAGAGGGCTCCTCCCAAAGTGCTGGTGCACCCCCTAGTAGACCACCAGGCAAGTTTCTAACACCTATGCCCTCATTAGGAATTCCAAGTACCTAAACAACATCCCAGTACTTTTTTCTCTTTTCTCCTAATATCTGTAATGAGCATCATTCCAGATGAATGAGCAATTATTTCTTCTCTCAATGTTTGTACAAACTGCATTAAAGATAAAAGCCTCAATTGGTGTGTGGATTCCTACTGGGTGTTAAACTGGGTCCCTTGGTTTACTAGGGAAAATGTTGATGGGCCCTGCGATGACCTGGTGGATCAAGTATATGTTCCGAAGATCTGTCATAGATCTGTGATACCGGCAAACCTACTGGAATTTATAGGCATGTTTGTTTAGCAGCCTGTTGCAATAAACCAGGGATCCCCAACCTTTTGAACCCATGAGCAACATTGAGAAGTAAAAGGATTTGGGGAGCAACACAAGCATGAAAAATGTTCTTGGGGTGCCAAATAAGTGCTGTGATTGGCCATTTGGTAGCCCCTATGTGGATTGTCAACCTACATTGAGGCTCTGTTTGGCAGTACATCTGGTTTTTATACAACCAAAACTTGCCTCCAAGCCTGGAATTCAAAAATAAGCTGCTGCTTTGAGGCCACTGGGAGCAACATCCAAGGGGTTGGAGAGCAACATGTTGCTCACGAGCTACTGGTTGGGGATCACTGCAATAAACCAACTTTATACAGAGTTCTGCCCAGGTCTGGACTGAGTATGAAAATAGGGCCTGGCATTTCTGGTACACAGAGGCCCAAACAGCCCCCACCAGCCCACTAAATACTGACTTTCTATGGCACCTTATAGCAGCCCCTCTGGCATTTGCCATAACCCACAGATTGCCTGTCCGGGCCTGGTTCTGCCTGAAGATCTGTCACCCTCATTCTACCTATGTCCCATTTGCTTTCATTCCTGCAGGCACCGGCACTAGCTTCTAAGAATTCTTTTGCATGCCTCTCCAACAGCACAGGCCTTTTTTTTAAGCTGTGTTCTTACATATTTGGTGGGGATCCCCTCAGGTCAAGCCTCTCCAGGAGGCCATGGTCCCAAACATGAACAACCAGATTTTCATCTGATGGGATTTTCCAGCTGTCTGGTCAGAAAAACAATAAATACACTTTAGCAGCTATATCTATTGTTCCATCCTCTTTGTTTCCTAATATTTTCAATGTTTACCTCTGTTCTGGCACCTTTAGTCAATGGTCCATGATGAGTCTTTTGACTTTTGTGTTTTCTAATTGACACTAACTGTCCATCCGTTTAAGGATCTCATAAAAATCCAAGCACAAGTACTTGTAAATCAATTCACGGGTTTTATTATTTGGCGGGGACAGTTTTCCCCTGTGAGGTGTCTGTCCTTACTGCACTGATTAAATCATTTTTTGCACTGGAGTGAATGTTGAAACCAGTTAATCCGCTGCCCTCCAAAAGTGGAAATCAGTAACGTACATTCAGTTGCAGTTGCAAGTAACTTACTATGTCTGTGACCTACGATACAGTAACGTAACTAGAGGGGGGCGGGCCCTGGCGCGGGACGGGCAGCCAGGCCCCCGCCCCCCTCCATACACCCGGAACCAGCCAAGAACTGCCCAGAATTCGTGCCGCCGGGGGGCTCTGACCCTGTGCGGACCCTGGCCCAATTGCACCCCCTGCACCCCCGGTAGTTACGCCACTGCTACGATACACCTACATTTGTGCTATTGTAAAGTGTTTCCTGGTAAGGTGGCCATGGACGTTAATATTTTTAAAAGATCTTCTCGTTATTGTAAGACCATCCTGAAACTATAATTTAAATGTACAATTTGTCATCAACCTCATCAACCATTTCAAGAGATATTGTTTAGTTGAAGCCAGGAAAACTGTGGCTAGCTGCCTGCTTGGCCCTGCAAGCAATTGGAAAAAGGATAAATATCACTGCGAATGATGAAAATCTTCTAACCTATGGCCACCTTTGGTAAAGAAAAGTCTTGAGCATCCTTTTCCTAGAATAACCCAAATGATGAAAACACATTCATATGCTTCAGTAACACTGATTCAAAATAGACAGATTCTAAACAGACAGAACTGATTCACAGAGAAAAATTAGATGGACAGATTGAACTAAAGATGTAGCTTTTGTGTTTACATATACAGGTATGGGACCTGTTATCCAGAATGCTCCGGACCTGGGGTTTGCCGGATAACAGATCTTTCCGTAATTTGGGTCTTCATGCCTTAAGTCTACTAGAAATTCATTTAAACATTCAATAAACCCAATAGGCTGGTTTTGCTTCCAATAAGGAATAATTATACCTTAGTTGGGATCAAGTACAAGCTACTGTTATTATTACACAGAAAAAGGAAATTATTTTTAAAAATGTGGATTATTTGGATAAAATGGAGTCTATGGGATACAGCCTTTCCGTAATTCGGAGCTTTCTGGATATCGGGTTTCCGGATAAGGGATCCTATACCTGTATTCATACAATATAGTAGTAATAAGGGAAAAGATAGGTAAAGTGACTGGAAAATGCAGTTAAAGTCATAAACAAAAGGTAAACCCATTGAGGTTACCTGTAGCTGGGAATGTCAGAATTGCAGGTAGAATAGGTCTTGAGAGGGCTGTGTATTCTATATTTTGCATTGTTGTTCAGTTATTACTTGGAAACACTTGAGACATTAAAGCGATGTGTCTAACTCCCCAAGCTGATGCCGTGCTGGCCAGTACCAAGATATTTCCATCTGACAAAGAATGTATTAATAGGAAAGAACAGAGAAAATCCCTTCAAGAATGATGGCTAATCCTAAATGTGATAGGGGCACTACACAGCCACGATGGAAAAACCTGAGCATTGAATCCTGCAATGAGCAGCTAATTATGTTTGTGTAAAGTCTAAATGTTTTCTCTGCACATTTACTGCACATGAGAAGCAGAGACAAGTTTGAAAAAGAAAGAGGTGAAAGTAAATGGGAAGAGAATAGAAAGGAGAAAATGTCTGCTGGTTAGAAAAAGAAAAAGATGAAAATAGATTTTGTGGCTGAGTTACAAAGATACTTTGCTAAACTGAATCAGTACAGTCATCAACAGCAGCCAATACCAATCATATCTTTGCTTTCATTTTATAACTGATCATAGACTGATCAAAACGGATAGCTTATTGTGTGCTGCACCTGTATATAAATGTATGTATTTATAACTTTATTTGTAAAGTGCTGTTAAGGAGCCGCAGCGCTGTACAGTGCATAAAAGTACAATATATATAAAAGTATACACGGGGCAGACACATCACATAATAAATATATACAGAATTATATCAGGACAAATAACCTAAGTGCTATGTAGGTCCCTGCCCCATAGAGCTTACAGTCTAAGTCCTAATGTCTCTAGAAATATTACCATGTGATATTTCTGCTCTGGTACAGACACCAAATCATCCTATTATGCCTACCATGGCATACCTACAGAGTCTTACAAGGGACTGCTATGAACTATTATTGGCACCATCTTACCCTACAATGCCTTCATTCTTGGTTACATCCCTTCACTGCTACGAGCAGCATCCCACACAGTGTCGGACTGGCCCACTGGGATACAAGGAAAACTCCCGGTTGGCCCAGGTGTCAGTGGGCCTCTTGCTTCTAACCATTTAGCCTTTTTCATGGTCATTCCCTATTTCTTTATGGGGGAAAAATGCTTAATAATGGAAGAATATAGTGTAGAAGTAGAATTAAGTAATACAAGACTAAGAGAATAAAGAGTTTGAGAGAGGAGAGGAGGAATAATAGTTTGAAAAGTGGTCCCACAGTCTACGGTTTTCCATTGGGCCCAAGATCTAAGGTTTTCTGGTGGGCCCCTGGCATCCCAGTCAAACACTGCTGGCTTCTGTTATCTGCCCTCCACCATGTAGAACAGAAACATTCTGGCCCTCGGTACCATAGAAGTTGGACAGCACTGGTGTAGTTTATAGGCTAGGGACAGCCTCTTGCTTTTGAGCCCTACCAATAGGTTATTCCCTAGCTCCTGAGCAATATGATGGAACATTACAGACAAAAATAAGCTTATTATTGAGCCATGTATTCCTCAAATAGGCATTTGGGCCAGTGCATTTACGGCAAACCTTGATGAGATCTGGGCCCGTGCAGCTGGCACAGGAATCCGCTGGCTCAGCTCACTGACAGATCAATAAGGGTAATAGGTAAGTTAATTCTAATAACCACTTGCAGCATAGCAGAAACACTAAACAGGGCATTAGTTTGCTCACTTATTATGAACATTCTTTGCTGCTTATAGGATTGAACTTCATTTTGTAAGACATAAGTTTCCTTTATGTTATGACTTATGTTATGAATGACTGACTATGCGTCTACATAAGTGGTTGCTCAACTTCCAAACACTTTTTACAGTTGGGTTGTTTTCAGATTTTTCACTACAAATAAAGACTTTTTGCAATTGCTTTCTGTGTTTTATTCTTTACTGTTTTTCCAAAATTTTAAAACTTGATGGACTTTGGTCTTTTTTCAACCCTATTTAACTATGTAACTATCGTATGTGTGCACTGGCAGGCACAGCATGGGCCATCAATGCACATAAAATCTGCCTGTCACTTTTCAACCTGTTAGTTAAAACTACTAACACTAAGGAGGTTATTTACTAAACTCCGAATGCAAAAATCACGAAAACATTTTTTTCATAAAATCTGACTTTTAAAAAAAATCACAAATTTTTCAGAATTTATTAAACCCAAAGGATGGAAAAGTCTGAATCTGGAAATCTGTTGAGGTTGCATATAAGTCAATGGGAGAAGTCCCAATGATTTTTTGATGTGCGCTGGGTTTAGTGCAATACCCCTGGGCAAAAATCTTTTTGGGTAAAAAATCCGAAAAAATCATGAAAATCTTAATTTTTCCAGCAAACCAAATTTTTGGCAAAAACCCTAGCGGATTTGATTGGAGTTTGTAGCAGAAAATATTGAGATAAATTCGGACTTTGACTACTGCAGCACAAATATGGCAGATTCTTTATACTGGAACATTGGGAATCAGGTTGGTAATGTAACAACATTGAACAAATCCTTTTAAAATTACATTTTAAATGACATTTTAATCAATTAAATTATGAAGCATGTGTAAAGAAAACATTTTTTAATTTCTGGTGTCAGTATCTCTTTAACTATAATGTGCCAGTTACTAGCCATATTGCAGCCTTGAGAATATTAATTATGACATCATAATGTGAGTGATGATATCACAATGCCCAGTGATGACATCACAATGCCCATTGATGACATCACAATGCCCAGTGATGACATCACAATGTGAATGATGACATCACAATGCCCAGTGATGACATCACAATGCCCAGTGAAATTTCCCCATCCTGTATCCAGAGCTCTAACTACTCATTTGTCAGTTGGAGAAGAAGAGTGAACAAGTCAGTCATGGCTTATTCAATCTCTATCCAAATTATTATTTCTATATTACTAAATTATTTCATCAATTTTGCTGTGGGCTTCCCGGTTTGGAGACTGGATGGTAATTATATTTATTTTCAGTCAGATTTATTTTTTTTTTATTTTGGGAAGAGATGTAAGTGAGAAGTAGTGTGTATAGTAAGGTGGGAGGGTGTCAGGAAAAGGAGCTGTAACTGTGGCACAGGGGAATTTTGTTTGTATGTTTTTTTCTTTACTTTCATATAACAAATGTTATAAAGGCAGTATTTTACATAATGCACAAGATACTGTATTCACCCTTTAATGAAAACCCTTTAATGAAAAAATCACCCTTTAATGAAAGATTAAATATTTAATATTATTATAACATTACACAGTAAGATATAACTAAATTGATATTGAAATAATTATAAATGTATTTAATTGGCACAAACTATCCTTAGCTATTATTCTTATAACTTTTTTCATGACATTATTAACTGCACTGTGCCAGTTACTGGTCATACTGCAGCCCTGACAGTGTTAATTATGACATCACAATGCCCAGTGACATTTCCCCATCCTGTATCCTGAGCTCTAACCACTCACTTGTCAGTTGGAGTAGAAGAGTGAATGAGACAGTTATGGCTTGTTTATTCTCTATTCAAATTCTTATTTCTTTATTATTAAATGATTTCATTATTTTTGCTGTGGGCTTCCCAGTTTGGAGACTGGATGGTAATGTATCCCTAATGTATCTTGAAATGATATTTATTTTGTCAGATTTATCTTTTTTAATTTGGGAAGAGATGTAAGTAAGAAGTAGTGTGTATAGTAAGGTGGGAGGGTGTCAGGAAAAGGAGCTGTAACTGTGGCACAGGGTAATTTTGTTTGTATGTTTTTTTCTTTACGTTCATATAACAATAAGGGGCCGATTCACTAAATTCGGGTGAAGGGTTAGAATAAAAAAAACTTCGAATTTCGAAGTTTTTTTGGGCTACTTCGACCATCGAATGGGCTACTTCGACCTTCGACTTCGACCTTCGACTTCGACCTTCGACTTCGAATCGAACGTTTCGAACTAAAAATCGTTCGACTATTCGACCATTCGATAGTCGAAGTACTGTCCCTTTAAAAAAAACTTCGACCCCCTACTTCGGCAGATAAAACCTACCGAAGTCAATGTTAGCCTATGGGGAAGGTCCCCATAGGCTTGCTAAGCTTTTTTTGATCGAAGGATTTTCCTTCGATCGTTGCATTAAAATCCTTCGAATCGTTCGATTCGAAGGATTTAATCGTTCGATCGAACGAAAAATCCTTTGATCGTTCGATCGAACCTTTAGCGCTAAATCCTTCGACTTCGATATTCGAAGTCGAAGGATTTCAATTCGAGGGTCGAATTTCGTAGTATTTTTAACTTCGAAATTCGACCCTTAGTGAATCTGCCCCTAAATGTTATAAAGGCAGAATTTTGCACAATGCACACGATACTGTAATCACCCTTTAATGAAAACCCTTTAGGGCCAGGGCACACTCTTCTATTTCGGGAAATCAGTCGCCCAGCGACAAATCGCTTCTACTTCGGGCGACTAATCTCCCCGACCTGCTTTCCTGCTGGCTAGAATGTAAATTGCCGGTGGGATGGCTGTCGTATCGCTTTGGGTTTCCATAGTCACCCGAAGTTTCCTCGTGAGGCAACTTTGGGCGACTCCGGAAAATGAAGCTGGGCATTTCAGGGAGATTAGTCGCCTGAAGAAGAATCGATTTGTCGCCGAAACAGCAGGGTGTGCCCTTACCGTTAATGAAAAAATCACCCTTTAATGAGAGATTAAACAGGATCCCCTATTCCCTGGGCCACCCCACAGGGTCTGTTTCCTCTATAGTTACGCCACTGTGTGTATCTATAAATTAATTCATTTTCATTGCATTCAGCTAATTGTAATGTCTCAAATAATGCTATTTATTCCTTACAGGACCCAGTGATCAGAAGGCAGATTGTACTACATCCTATTCTATGAAACAATTAGGTAAAGTTGCACAACTTATTGAAACATGCCAATTACATGTCACTTGCAATAACCCTAATCATTAATACATAATGGGCCTCTGTTAGTTTTATTTGTATTTCTATTTTTCTTTACCTCTTCTATTTTCCCTGTCATTTCAAATTAATTTTACATTTTATTTCTAGTCCTGTTTATTCTTATTCCCTCTATTGATTGTGTTAATTCCATTATATAATTATTGACTAAACTCTAATATTTCCCTTTTCCATTTGCTTTTTCCACCAACCACATTTCCCCTTTATTCTGGTATCTCAGGACAAATGCTCTCTCAGCCCTACACTTCTATAGTGATATATGATAAACCTATTCTACATATTTCTAGCACTTACACATTCATACTCTTCATTAACTTATTTTCTTGTTTAGTTTTAGAGATCCCTAAACCGTATATCCGTTTGGCTGGAGCATGCATTTGTATGTTGATAATTGGACTTCTGGCATTAAGCATTCGTTTCTGGTGAGTTCTTTAAAGGGATACTGACTTTTTAAAAATAGTGTGAGAATCCTGGGGTTTGACTAATTTTTGCACCAGGTCTAGTAACCTACAATACCAACCAGATCTTCAGTTTGAACAGATGATCAGTAAATGCTATCTGCTATTTGGTTGGTTACCACACCTTGGGCAAACCTTGGACTTTTTCATAGTGCTTAAAGGGATTTTATAGCCCCTATAGATAAACAGTTAGGGGTTATTTACTAAACTCTGAATGGAAAAATCCTGAAAAATTTGTGATTTTTTTTTATAAAATTGGACATTTTGGAAAAGTCCAAATTAGAAAATCCGGCATCTCAGGCCTGTTGAGGTTGCATATAAGTCAACGGGAGTTCCAATGATTTTTTGATGGTCAATACTCCAATATTTTTGGGGGTTTTCAGGCAAAAAAAAACATAAGAAATCGGAGTTTTCGGGTGAAAAATCCACAAAAAATCGTGAAAATCTGATTTTTTTTCTTTTCCCCATGCAAAGCTAATTTTTGGGAAAATTTAATACTAAATAAGCATAAAAAAGCCAAGTAGATTTGATTTTGTAGCAAAAAATATTGAGATAAAATCGGACTTTGATAAATAACCCCCTAACATTCATTTTATTGCTCTTCAACTTCTAAGTAAAATATATTGCCACAGTAAGATTGTTATATAAAGCTATACAGTACATGTAGTGATTTCTATATTCTGCTCTTTATAACATCTTGCTGTTGAGCCAAGCCAGTATGAAATTGAATATCTCAGAAACCACGATTAAAAGTTCTCAGAATAAATTAACACCAATTCATATTTTGATGTTTAGCTCCCCTTTTAGATTTCTAGAGACAGTGTAGGGTTTAATTTGCACAGAAACAAATACAGTTTATCTTTTCTTTCCCAGCAACAAGCATGTGAAAGCATTAAAAAAACGTGAGGAAGAGGTGCGGAGTCTTCAAGTAGTTGAACCAGGTAAAATTCTGTCCGTTTATTTTTGTCTGTGAAGGTTTTCCCCAATAAATCTCTGAAATGGGTTCATATAGATCAAATGGCAATGCCCCTATAGAGTAAGAATATCCAGGACTGATGAGAAGCATTATAACAAATAGGAGGGCAGCTGGAGTGATTAGGAAGGCTCTCTAAACTGAATTTGACTGACAGTCATCATCACAAAAATGAGCGTGCAATAAAGCAACTATATAATTATTAATATCTATTATAATATATCTAGTAACCCCTAACAACCAATTAGCAGTTAGCATTTTGGTCTAATGTGCTGTTTGAGAGTAAACTTTTGACTGGTTATTATAGGTTGCTGTAAAGCAAAAGCAGAGATAAAATGTCTAAATTTTTACTTTTTAGGAGTAAAAATACACATAGGAGAAAAAGAAAACTCTAAGGAAAATGAAGTGACTCCTAATAAAGAAAATAATAATAAAGTGGGAGAAGTACCAGAGTATGCTACAATAACGGATGTCCCTCAAGAGAACTGTGCTGAAACAGATAAAAAGATTATAGATGGTAAGTACAAACTAAGATGAGTGAAGGGGAAGAGGAATTATTTTTGGTCAGCCAACAGCTAAAACAGCAGACTCTAAGGGAGTTATTTACTAAACTCTAAATAAAAAAATCACGAAAAAATTGTAATTTTTTTAATATAAAAATTGGACTTTTAAAAAATCATGAATTTTTCGGGAATTTATTAAACCCAGAGGATGGAAAAGTCCAAATCAGAAAATCTGGCATCTCAGACCTGTCGAGGTTGCAAATAAGTCCCAATAATTTTTTGATGTGCGCTGGGTTTTGTGCAATACCCTGAAGTTTTCAGAGTTTTCAGGCAAAAATCGGAGTTTTCAGGTGAAAAATCCAAAAAAATCACGAAAATCGGATGAAAAATCTGAAAAATTGTGAAATTCTGATATTTTTCCCCCAAAGCATATTTTTGGGAAAATGTAATAATACATAAGCATAAAAAACCTGAGCGGATTTGATCAGAGTTTGAAGCAGAAAATATTGAGATAAATTCGGACTTTGATAAATAACCCCCTTAAACTTGAGATCCAGTAACCCATATCAACCGGCAGTTACTATTTTCTGATCTGCTGTTTAAATCACAAATCTGACTGGTTAATATGGGTTTCCATGGAGCAAAGGTTTGCCCATTATCATAGTAACCTCATTAATTAATTGAACTTTTCTTTACAGTTGAATCACAGCACATGAACGAAGATACCACTGAAAAACAAAAAAAGAAAAACTGGAGGAAATATCTTCCTTTTACTAAAAAAACCAATCCACCTCCTGAGAACGGTGTGGAAACATATAAAGAGCTAAAAGAAAGTAAGTACAACTAAGTGAAAGGGTGAGATAAAGGTTAAATATATCAGCTTTATAATATAAAGGATAAGAATTTAAATTAAGGAAAAAATATGTAAAATTAAAACATACAATTCCAGCCTCTAAGATAATGGGTTGGAGCAGAGTTTTGGTCTCTAACCAGAACTAAAGAACTACATGTAGGGTAACACTGACATCGTTTTCTTACTTTTACCATCTTGTCCTACTGCTGCCGACTTTACCTACTAAACCTGATTTTCCTCACTCTTCCAATCTACAACCACAATCCACTATGTATAAGGCTCAGCAGTATGGGGGGTGGTTACACGTTATACTAATCAATATTATCTTGTAGGTGGGAAGAAACTACTAAGATTACTAAAAATACTAAAGTTAGTAAAACCACGAAAACCAGACTTAGCAGAGGAAGCAGATGAACAGAACAAGAAAGTTCATGAAACGCAAGTAGAGGAAGTTGATAAGAAGAAGAAAAAAAGAATATGGAAATGGAAAAAGAAAAGGGCAGAAATGACACTTCTCCCGAAATAAAAACCAAAGTCGAAGGAGGAGCAGTTCAAAATAAAAAATGGAATAACGGCAGCCCTTTCCTCGTGAGGCAATTACGGGCGACTTTGGAAAACCATTTACATTTTAGCTGGCGGAAGGCAGGGGGAGGATTAGTCGCCGCAAAGAATCTGCCTGTGTGGCCAGAGACTTAAGCTGGCCATAGATGTTGAGATTTTTAAAAGATCAGATCCTGATCGTGAGACCATGATCTTCTCAGAACGATCGTATGAATTTACCATCAACTAAAAAGACCAATGTGGCAGGAAAACAAAGGGGAGCTGCCTGCTTGGCCCTGCAAACATAGATACATTGCACTGGGACCGACAAAGATTTTTTGACCTGGCCGATCAATTTCCCGACAGATGTCGGCCGAAAAATCGTAAGATGTACGATCGTTCGAATCCCACTAACCGCGCGATAATTTCGAAGGATTGGTCGGGCTTCCCTAAAATCGGTCGTTCAGCAAGAAGAATCGTCGCGTCTATGGGGAGCTTTAGAATCAGTGTGACCTTTAAACATTGATAACATTATAATGGGTTTTTTTTCCTGTTTATATTGTTACCCTTAAACTAAAAATAAACCATTGTATGAAAGTATACCAGCTTTATTTTCTAATGACTTGAGTCATAAAATACACGGGAACACCTTAAACACCTTTCCCTATTTCTGTGAGATTCACAATTTAAAGGGATAGCGAATCCCCTCCCAGAGCTGTTTAGAAAGACATAAGACGTTAAAAAAATAAACTTTACACTTTAGAAAAACGGTCAGAAATAGAAAATGAAAAGTACATTTTTATTTCTGGTGAACGATCTGATAACAACTGACCTGAAAGTGTTTAATGGTGAACAACCCCTTTAATATTTAGTTTATGTTTTAGCGTAAGTTACCCAATTTACATACATTTGCGCTATCCAGCCAGGCCCCCCTTACGGTCAAACTTTGATCCACAACAGGACCCCCTCTCCCCTGTGATAGTGGCTGAGTATAGTGGTAAGTCCACAGTGCTACAAGCTCTAGGCAGGGTGTTAATTTAGAAGAAGGTGACCCCACATCTTCTGGGGGGGGGAGAGCAAGAGATATAGAGGGCCCAGTGGGATACTGACTGATCTGATTAGGGGGGCCCTAAAATGAAAGAGGGTAATCAGACTATATAGACGATGTCTATTTTAAGACATTAACCCCATCCCAATACACACACGTTTGTACAGAACAGGAGAGGATCTAATGCTACATCTCTATTGTGCTTAAAGAAATCATTGCACAGCTCTTTAATATGCCTGTAAATATTTTCTACAATAGACACAAATCATATTTTGTTGTGTATTAAAATAAAATAATAACAAGTGGCTACATTTTTATGTTGAATATTTGTGTGTTTTTCACTGCAGGACAACACCCATTGGGAGCATGTTTTTTTTGCATTAGCTGATGTGTTCTCTGTAGCTCAGGCCTTTCTCTGTAGACAGGGCTTCTTGGCTACAACTGGCCCATTCTTGCTGCTTATGGAATAGTGTTGTAAATATCATTATTATCAGAAAAACCCAATCACTGCCATGTGACTGATACGTTTGCCTGTGGGGACAGATTTGTGCCAAGGCCACAAAGGCCCAGGCTTAGGGTGGAACAAATGAATAGGCAACATGCTATTCTGGAGCATTAGGGACTAGGCACGTAGAAGATTTTGTGGGTTATTTGACCCACAACAAAGGGTTCACATGTGTGATCCTTGGGTGACAACGGAGAATCCTGGCTTCCAATAGAAATCCAGCCCTGCTGTGGGGGTATTTGTTGCATATAAGATTGGCATCTGGCTGGTAATGCCACCCCCACTCCCATTAATGTAATTGCTCTACCACTTACATCACTATTCCAACACTTCTATGTCATCAGCCCACCCCCAGCATGCCCTGGCTGGTATTTTACAATTCAAGTGGCTAGCTGTATGGTACCTCGCCCCCAGCCAGTTATTTTGCTTTAGCTTGCCTGCCCTTATGGATAGGTTGGGGGGCGGCTGTGTAAAGGAGCTAGTGGGACCACTCTAAACATTATGCCTGAACTGGTGCTACCTGATAGGCTGCTGTTCTGGGGGTTCTGGTCCTTGATACAACCCAAGCAGTTAAAATGGCCGTTTTCCTTTTGTTCTAAAAATGCAAAGAGGCAAGAAATTGAGATTAAAGATTTGGCAAATTGTTAACATCCAGTGTCTTGCCTTTGACATGTTTCTCTCTACAGACAACACTCCAAATTCATAATTAAAATTTGCCTTTATTTCATCTTGGGGCCACATAAGCATGCAACGTTTTGAGTGGCACTTCACTCTTTATCAAGCTGTGTGTCATACTCTGCCTCCCCTATGCTCACTGTGTGCGCCATACATTGCCTGATTTATACTCCCTGTGTGTGTCATACTCTGCCTGTCCTATGATCCCTATTGAACACAAGCCTGGTATTTGTTCTGGGGGTTTGTTAGCATTTGAAAATAAAACCCTAAGGTGTTTAATCATATTCTGGGGATACTGTATTATACACAGGGGAGGAGGAGGCATATGGATTTAAGGGTATGTATTAATATGACTTAACATTTTTCACATAAGAGTGACATCCCTCCCTGCAGTGAGCACCAACCATTTGTTTTTTTGTGTGCTATTAATGTGGATGTGGTCTTGTGGTAACATGGGTGTGGTTTAAAGTGGGTGTGGTCTAAAACAGGGAGTGGCTAACACTGGCTTCCAATGTCAGACTGGCCTACAGGGATACCAGGAAAACTCCCGGTGGGCCCAGGTGTCAGTGGGCCTCTTGCTTCTAACCATTTAGTCTATTTCATGGTCATTCCCTATTTCTTTATGGGGGAACAATGCTTAATAATGGAAGAATATAGTGTAGAAGTAGACGTAATTAATACAAGACTAAGAGAATAAAGAGTTTGAGAGAGGAGAGGAGGAATAATAGTTTGAAAAGTGGTCCCACAGTCTACGGTTTTCCAATAGGCCCAATGTCTAAGGTTTTCTGGTGGGCCCCTGGCATCCCAGTCCGACACTGATCCCACACTACTATTCTCCTTATCCCACAGGTACAGTCTCTTTCCTATAACTACTGGCAACTCTGGACACTTGTACAACTGCTATCTCACTGCCACAGTTCCTTTTTAGAGGATACTATCCCCTTCTACAGCCACAGCAGTACTCTACTTTGCCTGATCTGGTAAAAGCGGGGAATTGACATATTCATGTCAGGACAAAATAATTATTGTCTGATGACAAGGACCTAGTTGACATCTCTGTCTATCTGCTTTCACACAGCTGCAGTTCAACATGTACACGAACTGCAGCACTCCAATTTGGTATTAAAACCGCTTTTATTCCACAAATAGCATAGCAAAGCTTCTGCTTTCACACAGTTACAGTCCCTGCCAAGAAGCTATTATAACTACTCCATGGCACCATCTTTCTTTACTATATCTGCTATTCCACATTCACATTTCCAAAAAAAATTATGCACACTGTTACTATGGTAAATTTACAAGATCATTGTAAAATCTAGGAGTTTCTCACTCCCTTCCCAGAAACTACTATCCCACTGTTACTATAGGCACCATCTCTCCCTACTATACCTGCTATCCCACAGTCACACTCCCTTCCCAGAGACTATTATCCCACTGTTACTATAGACACCATCTCTCCCTACTATACCTGCTATCCCACAGTCACACTCCCTTCCCAGAGACTATTATCCCACTGTTACTATAGGCACCATCTCTCCCTACTATACCTGCTATCCCACAGTCACACTCCCTTCCCAGAGACTATTATCCCACTGTTACTATAGACAACATCTCTCAATATTATACCTGTTATCCCACAGTCTCATTACCTTCCCAGAGACTATTATCCCACTGTTACTATAGACACCATCTCTCCCTACTATACCTGCTATCCCACAACCACACTCCCTTCCTAGAGACTATTATCCCACTGTTACTATAGACACCATCTCTTCCTACTATACCTGCTATCCCACAACCACAATCCCTTCCCAGAAACTACTATCCCACTGTTACTATAGGCACCATCTCTCCCTACTATACCTGCTATCCCACAGTCACACTCCCTTCCCAGAGACTATTATCCCACTGTTACTATAGACACCATCTCTTCCTACTATACCTGCTATCCCACAACCACAATCCCTTCCCAGAAACTACTATCCCACTGTTACTACAGGCACCATCTCTCCCTACTATACCTGCTATCCCACAGTCACACTCCCTTCCCAGAAACTACTATCCCACTGTTACTATAGGCACCATCTCTCCCTACTATACCTGCTATCCCACAGTCACATTCCCTTCCCAGAGACTATTATCCCACTGTTACTATAGGCACCATCTCTCCCTACTATACCTGCTATCCCACAGTCACACTTCCTTCCCAGAGACTATTATCCACTGTTACTATAGACACCATCTCTCCCTACTATACCTGCTATCCCACAGTCACACTCCCTTCCCAGAGACTATTATCCACTGTTACTATAGGCACCATCTCTCCCTACTATACCTGCTATCCCACAGTCACACTCCCTTCCCAGAGACTATTATCCACTGTTACTATAGGCACCATCTCTCCCTACTATACCTGCTATCCCACAGTCACACTCCCTTCCCAGAGACTATTATCCACTGTTACTATAGGCACCATCTCTCCCTACTATACCTGCTATCCCACAGTCACACTTCCTTCCCAGAGACTATTATCCACTGTTACTATAGACACCATCTCTCCCTACTATACCTGCTATCCCACAGTCACACTCCCTTCCCAGAGACTATTATCCCACTGTTACTATAGGCACCATCTCTCCCTACTATACCTGCTTGAATTAATAGTGGCTGTGCCCCTACTTCATATCCTGCTGAATACTGCTGAAATTTGGGTGCTGGGCCCACTAGGGACTGTCTAGGTAGCCCTTATAATAAAACAAAAAGAGAATACATTAGTGACTGCAGGAAATAGCCCTTACTGTAATCCTCCACTGCCTACTCCCTGAATGCATCTGAATTAATTCCAGATAAGCCACACAGGATTCAGATATTTAACACTTTCGGATGATATGGTAACATACATTTCAAATATTTGCATTCAGTTACAGGAATCCAAAAACCAGTGTCTGAGCCCCATGATAGAGCCTACAATTCTGCTCTTCCAGCAAAGCATATTAATGGGTACAATGGGTGCAAAATTCCCTTTGGTGGAAACATTACAGTATGAAAGCAGCCACTTCCAGCAGAATTTCTTTCTGGAATATTTGAATTCTCACTGCAAATGTTTCCCAAAGGAACCAGTCAGCTAATGATGGACCCCAAGTACTTGTATAGAATTCTTAGGAGTGTCAGCTTATCCCATAAACATCAGACAGTTAATCAGGTTAATAAGTTGCAGGATATTTAAAGAGGACAGTGCAATTCTCTAAGTTATATCTAAAAAAGGTTAGCTAGTTAGCCAGGTCATATGCTGATATTTTGTTACCAGCATAAATTGACTGACCTAAATTGGATGTTCTGTATAACTCACTTTAAAGGAACACTAACACAAAAATAAAATAAAAAAGCTGCTTTGAAGCCACGGGGGCAGCCATTTAAATCTGAAAATGGAGAAAAGGCACAGGTTATACAGCAAATAACAAATAAGCTCTTTAGTATACAATGTGATTCTTCAGAACATACCCTGTGCTTGAATGGCTGCCCCCATGGCTACACAGCAGCTTGTTAATATAAACTATAGTAGTACTTATCTGTTATCTACTGTGTATACTGTGCTTGAATGGCTGCCCCCATGGCTACACAGCAGCTTGTTTATATAAACTATAGTAGTACTTATCTGTTATCTACTGTGTTTCCTGTGCTTGAATGGCTGCCCCCATGGTTACACAGCATCTTGTTTATATAAACTATAGTAGTACTTATCTGTTATCTACTGTATATCCTGTGCTTGAATGGCTGCCCCCATGGCTACACAGCATCTTGTTTATATAAACTATAGTAGTACTTATCTGTTATCTATTGTATATCCTGTTCTTGAATGGCTGCCCATGGCTACACAGCAGCTTGTTTATATAAACTATAGCAGTCTGAACTGAAGTGCAAACAGATTTTAGCAGTGCAGGGCACCAGTACATTATATTGCCATTCCTTTAAAGCACTTTAATTTTTTGGTGTTACTGTTCCTTTACTGCAGTTCTGGGACAAAACATAGCTTGTGGCACCACCTTGTGGTAAACATTATGTATAACAGCACTTTCACATAATCCAGGGAACAGACAGCAATTGAAAGCTCTCTATATTTGTTTGTCCTTATTATCCAGAGCTTAACCACTTTTCTATCAAATTAACAGCCAGGGTAAGTACTTAAAGACCTCCATTATCATATACACCTATCTGAAAGTCAATTGCAGGCACAAACAAAAGCTTGAATGGTTTTCCATTCTGTACATTTACATATGTGAATGCAAACTATTATGCCCTGTTCTCACACATTGTAGGCTCTGTGGTAACATCCCATTGTTTTTTTTAGTACACTTAGAGGTTAAAGAAACAGTAACATCAAAAAATGAAAGTGTTTTAAAGTAATGAAAATATCATGTGCTGTTGCCCTGCACTGGTAAAACTGATGTGTTTGCTTCAGAAACACTACTATAGTTCATATAAACAAGCTGCTGTGTAGCAATGGCGGAAATTGAAAAAAAGTCTCTATGGCACAGGTTAAATAGTGGATAACAGATAACACCATTATGTGCTACAGAGCTTATCTGCTGTGTAACCTGAGCCTTTATTATTTGAATGGCTGCCCCCAGTGCTACACAGCAGCTTATTTATATAAACAATAGTAGTGTTTCTGAAGCAAACACACCAGTTTTACTAGAGTAGCATGCAAAGCCAATACTCTAATAGATGTGAAATTGGTTTAATTTCTGGTGTCAGTATCTCTTTAAATTGGTTCCTGATTTATCAATCTCTGTGAGAGAGAGATACAGATAACATTTCTTAATAGGGTGTATTTGACCCCCTATCGCCTGTCAAAAATGTATAATAATGTATCAGATCAATGTCCCAAACGTAGGGAGGAAATAGGCACTATGTTTCATGTCTTCTGGACCTGCCCGGCAATTCAGAGATTCTGGGGCGAGATGCTACAATTTCTGAACGAGAAGCTTGCACTTCCAAATATCCGCTTTCCAGAAATTATTAGGAGTAAAAGGTGACTTACAAGTTCAGTCCTACTCCAGAATATGCAACCTACAGTTTCTATATTATGCCAAAAAGGCTATCCTAATGCATTGGAAATCTCTTGACGCTCCTCCCCTACGATTTTAGCAAAATTTGGTAAATGAATCTTAATAAAAGCTGTGGCTGGAGATGTATACGACATTGGGGAAAGAAAATATTCCATGGAGTGCCTGTTTTTTTATTATTACTGAGTAATTTATTTGCACCAGATTAGTCCCCAGGGCACTTTCATAAAGTCTGTAGGGTTTGCTAAGAGATCATGGTAAAGAATAACATTCTAAGGAATAATCAGTGTGGAGGGATAGAGTTGCCAGTAGTGATGGATGAATTCATGAAACGGCGAAAAATTAGCAAAACACGAATTTTCTCGCTGGCATCAATTAACTCGGGGGCGTCAAATTCTGACGCCGGTGACAATTCCGACGCCGGTGACAATTCCGACGCCCATTAAAGTCAATGGCGTGCGTTTAATTGTCACTGATTCATTTTCGCGGGAAATATGCAATTTTATTTGCCAGCGGCGAAACGTGGAAATTTGCAGCGAATTCACAAATAAATTTACCCATCACTAGTTGCCAGGCAGATAACACTTGCTTGTTTGTGGCATGCTGAGGAGGAAGTCAGTCAGAATTGGTGCAGTAGATGTTCCCATTTTTCTGCAATTAAAGGAACAGTAACACCCAAAAATTAAAGTGTTTTAAAGTAATAAAAATACCATGTAGTGTTGCCCTGCACTAGTTAAACTGATTTGTTTGCTTCAGAAACACTATTATAGTTCATATAAACAAGCTGCTGGGTAGCAATGGCGGAAATTGAAAAAGGCTATTCGGCACAGGATAAATAGTGGATAACAGATAACACCATTATGTTCTACAGAGCTTATCTGCTATCTGCTGAGTAACCTGAGCCTTTTTTCCTTAAATGGCTGCCCCCATTGCTACACAACATCTTATTCATATAAACAATATTAGAGTTTCTGAAGCAAACACAGCAGTTTTACCAGTGCAGGGCAACATTATTATTTTATTAACATGTATTTATATAGCGCCAACATATTGCGTAGCACTGTATTGCATTATATTTCTACTACTTTAAATTTCACTTTCATTTTTTGATGTTACTGTTCCTTAAATCAGATCACCACAAGAGACAATCCCCATTCTTCTGTATTAAAAAGTATTTTGGGACCCTTTGTTGCCAAGGAGAGACAATCTTTCACAGGCGACAAAGTGCTATGTGTGCCATTGCCCATAAAAATAGGTGGAAAAAAACCTTTATATATAATAATACATACAAAAGAAACTTGCCCCTACTTAACATTGCTTGTGATTAGTGATGGGCCAATTTTGTGACGCCAGTGAATTTTCGCGATGGTTTCACAAATTTATTCGCCGGCGGCAGGAATTTGACGCAAATTTGCACCTGGCTAATAAATTTGCCCATCACTACATGTGATATGACTGTATCTTTCTATTTCCTATAACAAATATAACAGGCTTGTTTGTAACTACATTCCACAGTTTGTTATGCTGGTTAAGGGCAGAGACACATGTGGAGATTCGGGGAGATTAGTTAGCCAGTGACAAATTGCCTCTTCTTCGGGCGACTAATCTCCTCGCCGGCTACAATCTATATCGCCAAGGACGGGATGGCACTCTGAGTGCTTCGTCATCTGAATTTTCCTCTTGAAGCAACTTCAGTCGGACTTTGGAAAACGAAGCATTCCGAGCGCAATCCCGCCGGCTATTTATATTCTAGCTGGCGGGAAGGCAGTTCGGGGAGATAAGTCGCCCAAAGAAGAGATGATTTATCTCCGGGGGGACTAAATCTCCCCAAATCTCAACGTATTTCTATGTCTGAAAGGGAAAACATGTTTGCTTCCTATTTGACTGATTACAACTTCCTCATGTTTGTGACCATATGGCTTTTGCGAACGTGTATGTAAAAAAATGCAAAGTATTTTTTTCTTTTACAAAATATTTAGCGAAACTCCAGAGCAGGTGTTAGTTAACCTTTGCTTTGCTATAATGTTCAATGTAATATTCACCAGCGAATGATTTTACATTGTGAGCAGCGCTAAAGTTTAGCAAAATAATGCTCTGGAAATCCTTTCTGGAAGAAGCACATCAATCCCCCTCCCTTGAACTCTTTTTACAATATTGCACACAGTTTTCCAACATTATAGGCTTTATGTTACACTTTTGACCCAGACAGCTGCTAATGCAGTGGCACCGTTTGACCAAACAGGCGCGGCTTTGGTAGAGAAAGCAATGAATGGAATGTTATTAAGGACTTCTTATAATGTATGAGTTTACAGAAATCTAACAAAGCTGATAAATACATCCCTGTTTAAAGGGGAACTACACAAAAACATAACTTTAGCTTTTTGAAAAGTAAACATAATTTCAATCAATTTTGCAATATACATGAATTAAAAAATATGCTGACTTTTTCTGCTCTTCTGCTGATCTGACTACTTTGCTGAGCTGGCTGACTACTGCTACTTTGTATCAACAGCCAGCTTCCTTAGCCTGTATCCTCCAAATCCCACAATTCCCTGCACATTTGATTTCAATAAGGAAAGGAACATCACAGTGCAATGCATTGTGGGTTATGTAGTTCCTGCATGATGTCTGTAAGTTGTTACAATTTGTAACATCAGTGTTTAGTCCCTCCTTCCCTGCCAGGATTTCAAATGATGCAGAAAGAGAAGAACTGTTAAACAGCTGGATTTCAGCATAGAAAATGGCATTTATTCATACTTTTCGATTTGATAACTGTGATATTATTAACCTTATATTATAGGTTATGTGGGCCTTTTTTTATCAAATTTTGGTTTGGAAGCCGGCGTTCCCCTTTAACAATGGTTAATAAGGTCATTTCTGTATTTAGAAAATAATGTAACTCTTACTATAAACCCTGAAGCTAAAATGCAATTCCTCAGTGAACTCTAGAATGCTTATATATTACAATGAGTCCTACTTTATACTTGTGCTCTACATAGATTTTATATACTCTTTTTGTCCATTTTATGTCTGTACCCTATAGATCTATCCAATGAATTTCCATGTTATTGTCTTACCACTGACTTTCCCCTGCTATTGTTTCTAGGCCAATAGGTACCACTGGATTTCCTTTGACCTGCTGCCAAACTTCCACATAGGAGGCACATGATCCCAGACGTGGCATTACATCAAGGATGGAAGAGGAAGAGCATTCGGTTTGACCTGCTGTTGGAGACAGCTGTGTATCGGACTCTTATATTTACACTTATTTCATTTGGTTTATTTTTCAGTGTTAGAATATCATACCTCCCAACTGTCCCTTTTTCGGAGGGACAGTCCCTCTTTTGACAGCTCAACCCGCAGTCCCGCATTTGTACTGGAAAGTCCCTCTTTTCTCTGCACTGAACAGCCAGAAAAAGAAACAAAGTTTCTCACTTAATTGGCTTTTAGCAGAGAGCCCAGAACACCTAACAGGTGCAAATAAGATACTTTGTAACAATTTTGAGACACAAAAACACAGTTTAGATAAGGAGAAATATTTCCAAACTTTCATAACCTGCCAAATTTTGTAAAACAAACATGGTAATTAGGGGTGTGGCCACAGAAAGAGGCGTGGTCAAAAAATTGCTGCGCTACATGCGGAAAAAAAATTTTTGTCCCTCTTTTTACTTCCAAAATGTTGGGAGGTATGGAATATGGGACAGTTCGTTAGCAAAGATATATTTATCCCAAGACAGAAAGACTATTAGGAGTCAAAGATCTTTATTAAAAAAAAAATGGCAACCAATATCAAATGTAAGCATAAAGCAGTCGAGTCACTTTCTTCATCCTAACATTCCACGCGGTGGGAGGAGCCATGCCAGTGAGCACTTCAGCCTTTCCCAATATTTGGCATTCGGCTAAGAAAAAGGAAGTGAAAGTCTCCCTAAAGGAAATAATACAAACATAAAATGTTATGGCTAGAACAGACCAAGAGCTAACAGAAGAACAAAACACTATAATCTTCCTCACCTACGCAGTCAGTTACAGAACATGCCAAACCACCTCAATGTTTGAGGGCAGCTTCAATAGCCAAGCCAGTATTATTTTCTGCAGCTGTTATCCACATATCCATCCCCACTCTGTAGGACAAACATTTCAGAAAAAAATTCATGTGAATCCAAACTTTCAAGATTTCAGTATTAAAACTATCCAAGTTATTTGTGGTTTTAAAAAAAAAAAAACCTTTACACGACAAAAATATTGCTAATAAAAGGTAAATAGGTAAATATAGACTTAATACATGAGCCGCAGGATGGGAAATGCTTTTTCGTCATCCAGGACAGGGTTGTCCAACCAGAGGCCTATGGACCAGATGTGCCCCCCTACTGTGCTGGCGCCATAGACTTCACTGTATTAAATCATAATTTTATTTATTCTGACCCTTAAACATGCCATGTGGCAAATAATCAGCCCACTACATGTAATAAGTTTGACAGCACTGCATCTAGAAGATGCACAATCTACATTTTTAGACCTACAGAGCTTCCTAAAGGCAAAAAGCCATGCATCCCAAAGAGAGACAGTCAGGAAAGTGTTGAGATATCACTAAATCAAATGAACCAATGTGAATCAGCCTGGATTCTCCAATTTTGATCTATAATATATCTGCCTCCTAATTCCTGCATTTATAATGTGTTTTAAAGGACACCTTAAGTCCCAAAACAAAATGTCTTTATTTCATGGATAATAGGACATAGGCTATTGGGCTGTTTCCCCATATATAGCAGTCCTGGCAGCTTATAACTAACCTCCATATGTAATAAAAGGCACAAAGTTTGC
Organism: Xenopus petersii; assembly: GCA_038501925.1. NCBI lineage: Eukaryota > Metazoa > Chordata > Amphibia > Anura > Pipidae > Xenopus > Xenopus petersii. The sequence continues at coordinate 19,780,167 of CM076687.1, read as the reverse complement.
TATGGGGCAGTAACCCATAGCACCCAATAAGATTTTTAAACAGGTAACCAGGAAATGCTACCTGCTGATTGGTTGCTATAAGTCATAAGACGTACCAAACTTTGCACCATATATTACATTACCACCAAAGCCTCTTATTTGATGCACATCTGGATCAGTGTACCCTGGGGGCACAAAGTGAAGCAGTGACATTGGTGTCACCCAGTGTAGGTTGAACTTGATGGACGTTTCTTTTTTCAACCTAACTTACTAAGTTACTAGGTTTTACACAGCATGGTAAATAGGCCCCTCAGGTCAGAGAAGCACAAGAGAGCAATTTAGCATTTTCTAAAGAAATCCCCATAACAGCTAGGCACAGGACTGCCAGTCACCGTCATCAATTTACACACACCTCAGACACCCAACATGTTTTAAATAGTGATGGGCGAGTTTATTCGCCAGGCGCAAATTTGCCGCGAATTTCCGCATTTGCCTCCGGCGAATAAATTCGTGAAATTGCCACAAACATTCTTTGACTTTAAGGGGCGTCAGAATTGTCGCCAGCGTCGGAATTGTCGTCGGTGTCGGAAATGGAAAAATATTTGGTCGCCTGCATCAAAATTCGTGTTTCGCTAATTTTCTCGCCGTTTCGTGAATTTTGCGGGAAATTCACAAATTTTTTGTGCAAAGCGAGGCTAGAGAAATTCGCCCAACCTTAGTTTTAAAGACTTAACAGTGAAAAGTAGGACATGAAAGGAACAATGAGTTTGGTCTTAATGCCAATTTAAAAAAAGAATTCCAAATTCAACAACTTAACCCAAGAGATTATAAAAAAAAAAAGATTGATCAGGCATGTGAATAAACCCTGGCGTGTGGAAACTTTCTCCACCAGATGGCATCTGTATACCACTTACAGGCTTGGCACAGGCAGGGCTGCTGGTCATTTACCAACCACTCCATTCAGAACAGTCACCTAAATGATCAGAAGTAATTGAATTGATGTACCCATATTTGAATTTGTTTTCAAGTATATTAGAAAGAGATGGGTTGGCTAACTAGAAAGAGAGGTGTATATGTATAGCATAAATATTGTTATTATTATTATTATACTCTAGCTCAATGATCCCCAACCAGTAGCTCATGAGCAACATGTTGCTCTCCAACCCCTTGGATGTTGCTCCCAGTGGCCTCAAAGCAGGTGTTTATTTTAAAATCCAGGCTTAGAGGCAAGTTTTGGTTGTATAAAAACCAGATGTACTGCCAAACAGAGATTCAATGTGGGCGGCAGATTTGTGGCCTGCGACAGAATTGTGGTCGGCGTCAAAAATATTTGGACGCCGGTGTCAAAATTTGCATTTTGCGAATGTTCCGCCGTTTCGCAAATTTCGACAAAAATTTGCTAATTTTTCGTCGAAGTGAAATGTGAGAAATTCACCCATCACTATGAGCCATGGTTTGGCCAATCCCTTGCTGGGGATAAAATGAATAAATAAAATATTGGGAGTTCAATTATTCTTCCATCCAAATAGTGCCCAATCTGAAGTCTCTCAGCTCATATTTAGCTTTAGGCCTACTGTAGGCATGAGAATAAACTCTGTCCAAACCTGAAATGATGCAGTTACCCACCCTACCTAAACTGGCACAGTGAACCACAGCAATCCTATATAATAAAGTTGAAGTGTCTCTGCGTCCAGTCCCTGTGTCCGTGGGATTGCGCTACTGCGCATGTGCCCCACGGACCGTCTCTGGCGAATTTTTTTTAGACTACAACAATTCTGTTTTTATAAATGTTTGACTACATATGTTCTAGCGCCCGTTAATTTAACGGGCTTAATGTCTAGTAAGTAATAAAGCTGCTCCCAGCACTAAATGGTCGCACACATGGGACATCTTGCCACTGGCAAACACTGTAATAGCTGCAAATAAGTCCGTCAAATGGCGTAACCATTCAAAAACAGTAGTGATAGGCAAATAAATTTGCCAGACACATATTTGCGGCGAATTTCCGTGTTTGGCGGCAAGCAAATTATATAAAATAAAAAAATAAATTGGCGTGTCAAAATTATTTGGACTCCCCTTGACTTTAATGCATTTGGACCAAATAGACGGTGTATAAAAATTGACGCTCGCGTCAAAATTATTTTGACGCCTGTTGACTTCAATGTGTTTCGCAAATTTTTTGCCGTTTCGCGAATTTCGTGGTAAATTCGGCACGGATTCGCCTATCACTAAAAAAAATATTAGGAAGCCTTTTTTTTTGTGCAATTACGTATTTGGAATGTTTCACCCACAGAAATGTTTATTTTCGCCTGAAGCAGGGTATTTTTGGTTGCAGGCCCGTTAGGATATGCACAGTGATTTATTTTGTCTGCCTGTGTGTGTGTGTGTAGGGTTGCCACCTTTTATAAAAAAATTTACCGGCTGCTGGGGGGTGGGGCCTCAAAGGGGCGGGCCGTGATGTCAAAAGGGGCGGGACGTGACGTCAAAAGGAGCGGGGCCATGACACGGACACTGCGGACGCTAGAAGAGGCAAAAGACAAGGTAAGTTGCAGGCGATTGGGGACGATTGGGGGCAGGCCGAGGGCTCCTTTTGATCGTATTACAAATTTACCGGCAGCTACATTGCTGGTAAATTGGTAAAACCGCCCCGGCCTTGGCAGGTATTTTACAATGCGAAAAGTTATGCCTTTGCGCGAACAAATTTTGCTTTGTGCGAATTTAATATAGCTTTTGCGAGCCCGGAAACTGTTTCACGACCACTTCCGACAGTGAAAGACCGTTTGCGAATTTTATAGTTTGCGCCAATGCGCAGTCAATGTAATAAAACTTCTTACTGAAAAAGTCGTTATGTTTGCTCCAAAAGATTACGGCACCTTCAAGCACTTCTTATGAGTGCGCAATTAAAATTCGCAATGCGCAATTAAAATTCGCAATGCAATAACAGTTTAAGGAACAATATAACATTGCGAGATGTGGATTTTTAGTCTTATTGGTGCGAATTGTTTTGCTCTTTGCGACTTTTATTACATTCCCCTAAAAGTGTGTGTGGTATAAATGTTTTTCCCCTTTCTATATTGCTGCCCAGCAAACTTCTTTTTTGCCCATTTTGTTTCTCTGCAGACAAAGCAATAAACTATGCTCTCCACATTTTACCAAGCATTGCAGAAAAAATCACCAAAAATATTACTTACCAAGTGTATCTGTTCCCATTCAGTATAATGTGAGCAAAATCTTAGCACTCGGTGTGTGCAGGATACATGCACTGAGCTTAAAGGACCAGTAACATCAATTTTTTTTAAAAAAAAAATTCATTAGTATACAATGAAAAAAAAAACACAAAGACAAATTAACTTACCGAAACTCCGCTTGTACTCCTCTTCAGAAAAGGAGATCCGATGATCCATAGTGCGGCGCTCAATTTCTCTTCCCTGCCTTCCTTATAGGAGATAGCCAGGGAGGAGAAATCGAGTGCCTCACAATGGATCTTTTGGGATTTATCCATTGTCACAAGGTGAACCACTATTTTCCTTGGTTAGTTAGTTTTTTACAAAACATAGAAAATATTATGCATTATTTAGCACAAAATAGGACTACATTTTACAAAAAAAGGAAAACCGACCGCTATCCTACATTATTCACAGACACACAGGAAAGAGGTTTTTTGTTACCATCCCCTTGGCCTTGGTTAGTCATGTTATCAGTACAGTATATCATTACCGGTATATGATTATGGAAAATGCAGTGTTAAGGGCTGTGCAGTCATTCCTTAAAGGAGAAGGAAAGCTACAGAAGCAGTTTATTTCAATAGATTAGCCACAATAGTACAAGCTATAAGACTATATTTATTCTGCAGAATGCTTTACAATACTTGAGTAAACAGCTCTTGAAGTGTTCTCTGTTTGTTTAGGATAGCAGCTGCCATATTGGCTTGGTGTGACATCACTTCCTGCCTGGGTCTCTCCCTTCTCGCTCATAGCTCTGGGCTCAGATTACAGCAGGGAGGGGAGGAGGCAGGCGGAGAGGAGCAAACTGAGCATGCTCAAGGCCGTGCCCTGGAGGTTTAAGCTGAAGGCAGGAAGTCTGATACAGAAGCCCATGTGTACACAATAAAAGGAAAGACATGTTGTGTTTCTTTTGACAGAGGACTCAGAGCAGCATTATTTTGAGGGTTTACTGGTGTATTTATATAGACCTTTCTAATAAAGCTTACTTAATTTAAACCTTTCCTTCCCCTTTAAGTGTATTTATTATTCTGACAGTTTGCATCTGAATCCGTGTATTTTCTCCTGAATATGACGTACACTACCCACCCAAGTATTCTTTAAAAAAAAAAAAACTCAAACAAATCACACAGACTATTGCAATGACAATTAAAAAATACTTTCACGGACTCTGGGTACTTTCTAGAAATGACTCTAATGTTGTAATTTAGTTCTTCATTAGTTCAACTAAGAATGAGCAGCTCTGTACTTCTCCAGGGTCACACTGAGACATCTGTAGAGAAGGAAAACATGCTCCAGTTATGCTGGATACACACAGGCTAGTTCCCAGTATACCAAATATCATCCCACATGATAACAGTATGTATGTAGGTATATTTGTATAGTGCTGCTCTATATGCAATGTTGCACATTCAGCTAGATAAATATAAGTACAGACAGCACTGATCAATAGTGATCGGCGAATAAATTCGCCTGGCACAAATTTGCGGCGAATTTCCGCGTTTCACCACCGGTGAATTAATTCGCAAATCTCCTGTGAAAATTTGCCGGTGAAAACGTTTGAAATTTTTTTGTGAAAACGTTCGCAATTCACGATTTTTTCGTGAAAACTTCAAATATACACTTTTTTCCATGAACTTTCCGATTTTTTGGTGAAAACATTCGAATTTCACTCTTTTTTAGTGAAACCGTTCAAATGTTACCATTTTTTCGTGAAAACTTTTGAATTTCAAGTTTTTTTGGTGAAAACTTCAAATTTCACTTTTTTCCATGAACTTTCAGATTTTTTAGTGAAAACATTCGAATTTCACTCTTTTTTAGCGAAACCGTTCAAATTTCACATTTTTTTTCGGGAACTTTCCAATTTCACAGTTTTTTGCAAATTTTTCACTGTTAAATTCGCCCATCACTACTGATCAAACAGACTCCAGTAAAGCCATATATGTGCAGATTTTACCCTGGTATCCAACAAACGATTGGACACCCCAATCTTCCGACCTGCCACTAACCATTCTGCATTCCTTGGCAATTGTGTAACCTGAAACTGGGTGGAGTTATACTCGTGGAGCACCGCAGAGCACTTCTTTTATGCAGCGCTTAAGTGCAGAGTTAAAGATACACACTAGTGCTGGCCTTAAGAGGGAATGGCCAGTAAACACAATGCTCCATTCAGTACTCTTTTGAGGGATTGCCTTATAAACGTCACTACTATTAACACACTTTGGCTAAGAATTAGCAATTTCTTTCTCATTGCTAACTTTTAGGGTGGTGGCACAGGCTAAGATTCGGGGAGATATAGTCGTCCGGTGATAAATCGCCTCTTCTTCGGGCGACTAATCTCCTCTAAAAGCCTTCCCGCTGGCTAGAATCTAAATCGACAGCGGGATGGCACTCGGAGCGCTCCGTTTTCCAAAATGTGTATAGAGAGTGATATTCTGAGACAATTTACATTTGGTTTTCATTTTTTATTATTTTTGGTTTTTGAGTTATTTAGCTTTTTATTCAGCAGCTTTCGAGTTTGGAATTTCAGCAATCTGGGTCCAAATTACTCTAGAAAACATGCCTTGATTGGAAAAAGAGACTGATATGTGAATAGGAGAGGGACTGAATAGAAAGACAAGTAATAAGGTAGCAATGTAAATAAATTTGCAACCTTACAGAGCAGTTTTTTTTTGGCCCCTCTTGGAAAGAGTCAGAAGAAAAAGGCAAAAAATTAAATATATAATGAAGAGCAATTGAAAAGATGCTTAGAATTGGCCATTCTATAACATAATAAAAGTTATCTTAAAGGTGAAGCACCCCTGAATTTGCTGGTGGTTAGAATGCCTATGTGAGAGCTGTCAGCAGTATTAAAGTTATCCCAGCGTTACTTGTGGAACTAAGAATAAATAAAAATGAAGAATATGCACGTTAGACGTATTATACACAAATTTACATATCTATATAACTGCATATAGCAGTAAATAAATATTCATATATACACGCACAATTAGTTTACTATATATATCCCTGCATATACAGTATAAACAATTACAATTGTGAATTCAGGACATTATGCCATTTACTGCTCGATTGTGTCCGTCTGATTGTGTATTTAGATCATCATTACCTTTGCCTAATCTATATCCTTATAATTAATAAAGCAAGAGCAAACAACAACATGAGTACTGTTTGCTGATGTAAAATTCATTTGCTGCTTTCTATAGTAGACACGGCATTCATTTTGGATCATGTATTTTGGAAATGCCCTTTCATACAAAATATGTTTTGTTTTTTCTTCTTCTCCTCTTTTACTCTCAAAGAAGGAATTTCAACCCCTTTGTTGTTACACAGTGATCGGTAGATAAATTATATCCCTTTATCCCTATTGTTATTGGAGAGGCTCCTCCTCTACTTCCACTTGTCCTCTTTTTGTGGCGTCCCCCTCAACCTCTTGATAAGAGGTGTGTGCTGAAACAAGACCAAGTATTTGAGATTGTCTTCAGCCTCAAGAAGAGGTCTAACCAACTCACAGTCAGACTGCAGCTCTGCTACTGGGCCCTATTTTTCTTGTTGCTCGTTGACATTGGAGGGAGCTACAGCTAACAGCCTACATGGATGACCTCAAAGCTTTCTCCTTGGATTCCTGTTTAGATGGGTATGGGCCTTTAGTGCAAATGCCCCACCAGACTTGCTTGCAACCAGCTATGGCATCAACTGGATTTTCTATGACCCATTGCCTTCCTCAAAACCCCATTAGGACTTGTTACCCTGGGACATACAGCAATTCTGGTGATCTACCAAGCTACCAAGATAACATCAGGAACACTGATTGGTACGGGGGAAACCAGGACATGCACTACCCACCATGTAAGTAAAAGATACTTATTATAAGGTTTTCACTTTCATCCACAATAACTATATGATATAGGGGATTATATTTCTTTTTACATGCTTTTTACAGGCTTCAAGCTATTAAATGTGAAAACATATACATGTATTATTAAATACAGCATTAGAACACAATCACCAGTCCCATTAATGTAATGTTGCTTATAAGAATGGAATCCAGTGGGTGATATTTATATGGTTTTATACTGTGTTTTGTGAAAGCAAAAGTACTAAACCAGGAAGAAAATATGAATTCCCTAGTTCAACTTTCCTTGCCATATTATAGCCTTTTCATAATCTCACTAGAAGATCAAGTTTGTATTAAAATACAGGTATAAGATCCATTATCTGGAAACCCGTTATCCAGAAAGCTCCGAATTATGGAAAGATCGTCTCCCATAGACTCCATTATAATCAAATAATTCAAATTTTCAAAAATGATTTCCTTTTTCTCTGTAGTAATTAAGCAGTACCTTGTACTTGATCCCAACTAAGATATAATTTATCCTTATTGGATACAAAACAATCCTATTGTGTTTAATTAATGGTTAAATGATTTTCTATTAGACTTAGGGCAGAGACACACATGTCAATTCAGGGAAATTAGTCGCCAGGCGACAAATCTCCTCTTCTTTGGGGCGACTAATCTCCCAGAACTGTCTTCCCTGCCTTCCCGCCGGCTAGAATGAAAATTCCCGGCAGGGTGGCACTCAGAGGGCTTTGTTTTGCCTCACGAGGAAACTTCGGGCGACTTCAGAAAACGAAGCGATCCGAGTGCCATCCCGCCGGCGATTTTCATTCACGCCGGCGGGAAAGCAGTTCGGGGAGATTAGTCGCCCCAAAGAAGAGGAGATTTGTCGCCGGGCGACTAATCTCCCAGAATCTGCCAGTGTGTCTCTGCCCTTAAGGTATAGAGATCCAAATTACAGAAAGATTACTTATCCAAAAAACCTGAGCATTCTGGATAACAGGTCCAATACCTGTACAACATTTTTTCTATAGCTGCTTTCGTTATCAGAGTCAGTGTTCTGCCCCCAGTACAATACCCACGATACTCTGATGGCTGTAAATTGAGTTCCATTTCAGTTTACGCAATATCTATGCGATAGTGCCATATTATTTTTATTTGCACTATTAAAACTAATAATGATTGTTATTGCCATCATTTTTATTATTAATATTGGTGAAACCAGAGAGGCTATATGTAAATGGATTCTAATTTGTATGACTAATCCCATTGTTCTCCGTCATCAGTTATCAAAGGTACCTTAGAAGAAAGGAGATAGCCTTGTGTAATCTCTGCCTGTATTGTGTTTTCTAAACGCTATTGTAGCAGACAGACAGATATTTACTAACTGAATAGGCTTATAGAAGATTGTATCTTATCTCTGACCCACTCCACTGTTTGAACTGAGATACAGCTGACCCCCACCAGACAGACAGCTCTATCAAAACGACAAGCAACAATGGATAAATAGTACATACACATATACATGCCGTCAATGCAAAATGTTATGTTTTAATGGCAACAGCATCTACATTTATAATTAAATATCATATTTAAATTTATTTTAACATGTAATGGTCCATACATGTTAGTAGTGTTATATTCACCATAAAATACAGTACATACTTTTCTAATGTGAAATAAAGACAGTTATTTAAAGGTAATTAACCACTGCAAGAAGCACTTGCAAGAAAAAGCATCTGTTTAAAGTTATCTCCTTAAATTACTTCTTTTCTTTTTTTTTTTTTGGTTCAGATGACAACAGTATTAAACTTTAAAATAAAAATGTGTAATGTTCATATCTTTGCGTTAGTATTTGAATACTTTAAAATAATTTACCAATATTGTTTCTGTTTTTTTCAGTTTCCAGAATTATTGCTCCCTCTGGATTCAATGTTTCAACTGCGGGATGTTTGGGTTACCTTGCCGAAGGACCAAAACATTCTCTGTACCTGCAGCACACATCCAAGAGGAAGCGTAGAGTCCTATTCTCTCAGGCACAAGTGTATGAGCTGGAGAAAAGGTTTGAACACCAAAAATACCTTACAGCTCCAGAAAGAGAGCAGTTGGCTAAACACATCCACCTTACTCCCAATCAAGTCAAGATCTGGTTTCAGAACCATCGCTACAAGATGAAGAGGCAATCGAGGAATCACGATCCTTTGGCAGAAGAAGAGGCTAAACCTTACAGCGTGGAGTCTAATGGCAGCAAAGTAGCCTGTGGCAGCCCATGCACCTCTGTTGAGGATTACGGACCTGCTGAAATCAAGCTAGACTATAAAGGGTCAGTCCAGGACCAGCAACTCAATACCCAAGGCATAATTTTAGGACAGGACTTTCTTAATTCAGATCTTCAGGAGTTTGAGAAAGCCAGCCGAAATTTAATGTTTAAACCCTGGTGATTCAGAATTAAGAGCCAATTACTTTTTTGTTACATGTCTGATTCTACAGTTTAGGCCAAAAACAAGCATCTCCTGTTAAGGAGTCAAAATTACAGAAAAGGGACTGGGACAACGCAGAACAGATGGGCTTACCTAAGAAACAACTAAATTCATGCTGTCCGTCCTGCAGCTGTTTCTAAGCTACAACACCTAGCCAGGCCTGGACTGGGAGTCAAAATAGGCCCTGCCATTCCAAGTACACAGAGGCCCAAAGAGCCCCCAAACAGCCCCCTATATGGTAACTTTCTATGGAACCATACAGCAGCCCCTCTGGCATATGCCAGAACCCACATTTGCCAGTCCGGGCCTGCACCTAGCATACTCTACAACCATCAATTCAGTTAGAGTTGTGATACAACTACACCCGAAAGACTATGTGCTAGTCATACCTTACGTAAATACTAAAAGAGGTAATCTATTATTACGCAATGCAATCGAGCTAAACTGTATATTTTTAAACAAAGGGCCCCAGTCATTTTGGGGTCAAGGTCAACTGTACTCTTTGCCTTACTTTGACTTCTATTATGGTTAATAAACAACAAAACCCAGAAAGAAAATGACCTTAATCTAACCGTACTCTAAATGATATGTCATTTTATGGTTGTTATTTTGCCAGCTGGAGAATGTACTTCAGCAGAATGTAAGAAGCCCACTTTATCCATAGTTCATTTTTCCTAATTTAGTTTTCTTTCATGCCAGCACTACAATATTATATACTAATGAACTGTATGTACTTGATGCTTTGTACATGGAGGTCAAACAACTCATAAAATGCTGTAAGTGTAAAAATTGTGATCGAGAATTAAATCACCCAATAAGCAAGTCCCCAGGATGGGGCAGTAGTTCTAGATATAATATATAGTATATTTCACTATTTTGGGCAAAATCCCCATCCCTCCTTTCTTCATAAAACATTATGTGCAGCAATGTATTTTAAAAATACATTTCTTTCATTATAAATCTATCTATCTATATCTGAAACAAAACAATTTAATTTTACTATATTAAATAAGGAATGTGCATGTGATTCATATAGATGGAAAAACAATGACTGTTGTTTTAGCCCTAAGAGCACTTCAGGCAGGGGAGTTGTTTTCAAAACCAAAGAGTTTTTCTTTCTTGTTTTCACTACTTCTATCAATCATTCTTAAAATATAAGTAGATACCAATACTTAAATGTACATTTTGTTATTCCCATTAAACTTTTCTTTCTTTGTATCTGCTCTTTGTTTTTTCTCTGAAACATTGTTTGTACCAAGTGATCAATTGATCACTATACCTTATAGGATTGGCACAGTCCATACAAATAATTGCCTTATATTTATTGTAACAATGGCAAAAATACGTTCATTTTTATTGCCAAGCCTTAACATTTTAGCATATTTTTTTCTTGCAACAAGAACACTATTTAAATGTATTCTATTTTGTTATAATAGTTTTACTGTTATGTGAATATTAACCTACTATTGTAATGTTCTTTTAAATATGATTACATCACTAAAAGTAAAAATGAAAATATTTGTTTTTTAAAGATGGAGAAATTTATGATTGTGTTCAGGAAAATTCACCTTGCCTATAAATCCCCTGTTAAGAATTATATTTATTACTTTAACACTATTTTTTCTGACTTCAGTGTTGTATTCTTTGGATGTATTCAAAGGGAGAAAGAAATCACATTTTTTATGTTTTAAACTGAATAAAGTTTTTGACTATAAATGTAATTTTACTTTTTACTGTTTTGTGTTTTTCTTGCAAAGAACATTTATATATATATATATATATATTTATATATATATTTATATATATATATATATACTGTGTAATTATATATATATATATTTTTTTTTTTTTTATTTATTTTTTTTCCCCTGTTTTTTTTTTCTTCTAACTCAGTCTCTGTGCTAAGCGTTTTGCAAGCTCAGAAGTTGCCCTCCTGAGCTGTAATTAGGCCGGTATTATACTGGCCTGGCCGGTAATAATGATGGTTTATCCCAATGTTATTAACATGGAAAAAAGTTAAATATATAGGAAAGCCGTTTTTTTTTCCGGAAAAGGTGGCAACCGTAACATTGTATATACAACCCTAGCTGTAATACACCAACAAAATAATTATCACATTGAAAAAAGAATTGCACTAAAATTAGGGATGCACCGAATCCAGGATTCGGTTCAGAATTCGGCCAGGATTCGGCCTTTTTCAGCAGGATTCGGATTCGGCCAAATCCTTCTGCCCAGCCGAACCGAATCCGAATCCTAATTTGCATATGCAAATTAGGGTGGGAGGGAAATTGCATGACTTTTTGTCAGAAAACAAGGAAGTAAAAAATGTTTTCCCCTTCCCACCTGCATATGCAAATTAGGGTTCGGATTCGGTTCGGTATTCGGCCAAATCTTTCACGAGGGATTCAGGGGTTCGGCCGAATCCAAAAAAGTGGATTCGGTGCATCCCTAACTAAAATAACGCAATGCAAGTCCATGGGGGGAGGGTGCTTAACAATACAGAAAAAATACTTATAGTGGATAGTAGAGCTTTGTAAATCTTAAGGTAAATTATTCCCAAAAATACAAAATACCAACAATGAAAACCACTGTTTTTAACAGTATAAGCAGTGACTTCTACATAACTAAGCACACAATAGAGCAAACAACATCCATATATTAATGCAGCCTTTATTTTCATTTCAGTTATACATTTAATTTATATAGACAAATGCTTCTATCTTTGTATTCAAACTAACTACGTGTATTGTTTTTGTACTCCTCAAATTTGTATGGGTCTCTTCCAGGAGCTCCCACTGAGTAAAAGTAAAAACTGCAGGACATTGTAATGGATTTTAAGAATAAGGGGCACATTTACTATTGGTCAAATATCGGGGTTAATTAACCCTCGATATTCGAACCTCGAAGTAAAATCCTTCGCCTTCGAATATCGAAGTCAAAGGATTTACCGCATTTAGTTTGATCGAATGATCGAAGGAAAAATCGCTTGATCGAACGATTAAATCCTTCAAATCGCACGATTCGAAGGATTTTAATCCATCGATCGAACGATTTTCCTTCGATCAAAAAAAGCTAGGAAAGCTTATGGGGACCTTCAACATAGGCTAACATTGGTGCTCGGTAGGTTTTAGGTGGCGAAGTAGGTAGTCAAAGTTTTTTTTAAAGAGACAGTACTTCGACTATCGAATGGTCAAATAGTCTAATGATTTTTAGTTCGAATTGTTCAATTCGAAGTCGTAGTCGAAGGTCGAAGTAGCCAATTCGATGGTCGAAGTAGCCAAAAAAACTTTGAAATTCTAAGTATTTTTTATTCTAATCCTTCACTCGAGCTTAGTAAATGTGCCCCCACATGTTTTCTATGGCTTTTCTTGTAGCACCACACTATAAACTATTTATACAAATATAAAATATGCTGTTAGCTGATTGTGTGTACAGTATATAGATGGTGTGCCTAAACCATCCAGCCTTGTCCTTAAGCCAGGCAAATATATTTTTCCAATAATCTGGCTAAAAAGGATCATTGTTTCATTGTGGTAAATAGCAATACAATATACACATAGAGAAACAGTTTATTTTTGTTTTAAATGTGCGTATACTTTCCTACAGTTCTAGTTCAAATTCCGCAGTCCAAATCAAATTGCAAATGGTGCTTGTAAGTTTAAGAAGAATTGTGTGTATGGAATAAAGCAAGGCACTCTTCAGGACTTAAAGTGGACCTTTCATCCAGACACAAAAATCTGTATAATAAAAGTCCTTTTCAAATGAAACATGAAATCCAATTTCTATTTTTTATTAAAGCATTCATAGCTGTTGTAAGCTCATTTAAAAATCTGAGCTGTCAATCAAATATTGTCTGCCCCTCCTCTATGCCAGTGGCATAGAGGCGGGGCAGACAATTACTTTCACTTTCCATTCAGCACTTCCTAGATGTCACTGCTGTCCACACTTTCCCCGTTCTCTTTACCGTTTAATTGTGTAGCCAGTACATGGGGATGGACATCAGGTCCCCCATTCTGGTGCACAAACAAGATTCTGAGATGATACAAGGCTTGTCTTAATAAAACTGTCCACAAAATGGCCGCTTCCTGCTTGTTATAATTATGAATTCCCAGACTGAAGGAAACAAGATTCAAATAATTTATATAGTGTAATTAAAGTTCATTTTGCTTGACTAATGTGATAAAATAGGATTTGGAATGTTTTTTTTGGGGTGACGGGTACCCTTTAATTAAAGCAAAATAAAGGTTTTTATTTGATTCAGATTATAAACAATGCTTTGATCCCATTTTAGGGTACTTGTCTTGACTAACAAACGCCGTGAGTTGGCAGCTTTTATTGGCCTGTGAATTGACAACTTTAGGAATGGGCACACCTGGCGATTCAGGGAGATTTAGTCACCTGATGACTAATCGCCTCTTCTTTGGGGTGACTAATCTCCCCGAACAGCTTCCCCCTGTCTTGCGCCGGCTATAATGAAAAGTCGCTTCACGAGGAAACTTCGGAATACAAAGTGCCACGTGTGCCATGCTGCAGGCGACTTTTCATTATAGCAAGACAGGGGGAAGCTGTTCAGGGAGATTTCGCCCCAAAAAAGAGGCGATTAGTCACCAGGCGACTAAATCTCCCCGAATCGGCAGGTGTGCCCATTCCTAAAGTTGTCAATTCACAGGCCAATAAAAGCTGCCAACTCACGGCGTTTGTTAGTCAAGACAAGTACCCTAAAATGGGGTAGTATTCAACACTAGCAGAATGCAATGAATTGTCAATGGTTTCTTCCTGTTGCCCTAAAATATGATAGTGTGTGTTTATGACAATAATCACTTGTCTCAATCTGTTTATATCACTCCCCATTGTTGGGCTAATGTTATGGCAGTCCACAACATTTTTGACTACATATGTGGCACTTTTATAAAGCCATAATCACAGCAACCTTAAGAAATATCTCTGATAGAAGAGTCAGGGATTCATCTCATATTCATGAGAGAAGCTGACAACATAAAACTCCATATAATGTGTTCCATAATTAACCTAACACACTGTGTTTTGGTCAATGAAACCTTAGTAGCAGCTGGTAGTAGGTATTTCTATAGAACAGTGAACCCCAACCAGTAGCTCGTGAGCAAAATGTTACTCTCCAACCCCTTGGATGTTGCTCCCAGTGTCCTCAAAGCAGGTGCTTATTTTTGAATTCCTGGCTTGGAGGCAAGTTTTAATTGCATAAAAACTAAGTATAGTGCCAGGTAGAGCCTATTGCAGGCTGTCAGTCCATATAGGGGCTACCAAATAGCCAATCACAGCACATATATAGCACCCAAGGGACTTTTTCATGCTTGTGTTGCTCCCCAATTAGTTTTACATTTGAATGTGGCTCTCAGGAAAAAAAAAATGGGGACCCCTATTATAGAGTGTGCCATAACCATATTGCCACACATTAGTACTGGAGGATTCTACTTTATTCTATTATGGTTTTGACTACCAAGGAGATTGACACAGAATACTTCTAGGGAAGGATTCTATTATAACATTTTCCATAGTTCCATTTGCAAAATTATCAAATGCTCACCAAATCACCATTTGCGTATTAGCTGAGGCTGGAAGACAGATTAAGGACCTGATCATTGGTTTTGAAAGATGTTACTACTTGGGAAAAAATAGAGCTGTTTAATGTACAATGATTTAGCAAAATTTTTATTGATTCATTGTGTTGACGCAGCTTTAATGCCACACCCGTGTCTCCTTCTCTGTCCCACCCTTCCCACTAACATGTAGGGGCAGATTTATTTTTTTGAACTCCCATAACTTTGAAATTCGAATAAAAAAAGATCAATCGAAATATATAAGAAAAATCGAAGTTTTTAACTTCAGGGGAATAGGCTGTATTTGAATCGCTCGGATCTAAGTTTTAGAGCATTCAATTGAATTCGAATCAAAGTATTTGCCCCAAAAAACTCACATTTTTCAAAGTCCACCAAATGACTCCAAATAGGTTAGAGGAGGTCCCCCATAGGCTAAAACAGCATTTCGGCAGGTTAGAAGGCGACTGGTCGAAGTCGCAGTTTTAAAGAGACGTACATGATAGATTTCGATACTGGAATAGTCTAATTTTTTTCAAATTCGAATCGAATTTTGGCCTATTCGATAGTCGAAGTACACAAAAATAGCTCGAAATTTGATAAATTTGCCCCGTAATGTTATAGAGAACTGTTAAAAAATATAAATACATTTCGTTTTATGCCAGTTTGGTTCTATAATACACTGAATCCATAACCTTGCGACATGTTAATATTACATCCATACAGTGGTGCAACCTGAAGTTAATGGACACGGTGCTGTTCCTTAAAACCTTCTGCGTGATCCATGGAAGCACTGACTGTGTACTATAGTTCTTGCAGGTCATGCACAATGATTCTAAGTGGATCTAAGAAACACAAGAAATGATTTGTGAAAGCTGAGAAACCAAAGGACTTTGTGCAGTAAAGAGGAGACACACATTTCTTTCATGTTAGACGTATATTGCATTTTCAGTCCCTACCTAAGGTCCCCTTTCGTTCTGGGCCATGACATCCCAGGTCTGCTACTCCTATTGATACACCATTTTAGCTATAACCATAAAAGCATTGGCAAAGCAAACAACTGGGCATGGCACACTTATAATTGCATGAGGAATGCCAACATTTCCTAAGATTTAAGATTAAGCCTCCTGTTTTATCACACAGCTCCGTATCTGCTGTACCAAATGCCCGAGACTGTGAACAGGACAATAATTCTAAAAGTTTTTTGAGGCCCACTGCCCATGCACCTGCAACCAGGGCCACCATTAGAAATCACGGGGTCCCGTACAACAACATTTTTGGGGCCCCCAAGCCCCACCCCAGATCCCACCCACACCACAGTTAAAATACCACACAGATATCAGCTCTAAAAAAGGTAAACCCCCCCACACACACAAGTTATAAAAAGCCATTGATGGCCAGATCCCCCTTATAAGTTGAAAAACTATGGTGCCACGGCCCCCCCCCATAAAAGTTTTTTTAATTTTTTTTAATTGGTGGTCAGGGCCCCCTACAAGTTAAAAAAAAATTGGTGGTCAGGGCATCCTTTAAGAAAACAAAATGTTAACACCAGGGCCCCTCATAAAAGTTTTTTTTTAAAAAAACATTGGCAACAGGGCCCCCCCCTAAACATTTGGGCCCAAGAGAATATTTTTTATAAAAACATTGGTGGCAGGGGCCTATAGAGTATTAAAATAATACATTGTTGGCCAGGGGTTTAATAAAATAAAAAATGAAACTCGTGGCTTCAGGACTTCAACTTCGGCTCCTTTCCTGGCTTCGGGTCTTTTCGCAGCTTCAGGACTTCAAGTTTGGCTCCTTTAGTGACTTTGGTCTTTTTCGCGGCTTTGGGAATTCGAGTTCGGCTCCTTTTGTGACTTCGGGTCTTTTTGTGGGTTTCAGAACTTCAAGGTCGGCTCATTTGCTGACTTCAAGTATTTTCGCGGCCCCCGGGACTTCAATTTTGTCTCCTTTTATGGCTTTGTGTCTTTTAGCGGCTTCAACTTCAGCTTCTTTAATGACTTCAGGGGTTTTTTTTGCGGCTCAGGGACTTCAGCTGTTATATAGACTTTGGCTCTTTGGGATTACGGCAGATGTGGCACATCATAGCTAGGCCCCCCTTTAGGCCCAGGCTTCAGGACTTCAACTTCGGCTCCGTTCGTGGCTTTGGGTCTTTTCCCGGCTTCAGGAATTCAAGTTTGGCTCCTTTTCAAGGTTTTGTGTCTTTTCGCGGCTTCAGGGCTTCAACTTAGGCTCTTTGGAACTTCAGCTGTTCTGGACTTTGGCTCTTTGGGACTACGGCATATGTGGCACAGCATAGCTGGGCCCCGCTTTAGTCCTCGGCCTGGTACAGCAGTACCCCCTTTGCCCCCCTGATGAGGACTCGACCTGCATCTAGCAGTACCACATCCTTAATTGGGGAAGCCCATCAGAGGGCACAATGCAAGGGCCAATAAATGGCAGACCTGGACTGTTGACAACTTTTATCGGCCCATGTATGGCCACCTTAATCATGTGTTAGGGTATAAGGAGCACATTGAGACTTCACTTTGTATACAAACTCACACTGAGCCTATTCTGCATGAAACAATGATTTTTGCTCGAGTGATATATCAGTCTATTCTACATGTGACACATACAATCTATATAAACCCTTAATACCTTGTGAAATGAATATGTCTGTACACTAAACAGTAAAATATGCAGAAGCAGACAGCAAGTAACAGCCACTTTTAGTGAAAGTAATGGATTTAATATGTCCTTTCCTGGTTGATTAATGGAGTGCTAGTCTGTGATTTTGTTTTATGTGAACAAACACAGGAGAACTTTCTGTAATTATTTCCCAATTGGCATGGTCCAACAATGAGTGCATACATCATACCTCTCTGCATTGCCTCATACAGGACACCTCTGGCTCCAGGCCACCTCAGTGTAAACATCATAATCCAACGTGTCTCTGATTTTCTCTTTACTCACATTGGAATGCACAAAGTAAAAGCACAAATGAAAGAGCTCTACCCACAAGACCAGGACAAGGAGCCAGATCTCCTTGTTAAGGTTTTTTTCTTTTTAGTGTTATCAAAGTGAGCAAACTCCATTTGGAGATGTGACTGACATCATTCCTCCCTAATACATGGAGATTTGGGTCAATATTGACTCGGGTGGAGATAGCCAAGTTGTCCAGTTCTTTCTTCTTAAACCAGGTCAGGGCTCCGGCGCCAGGGTGGAAGAAACTTTCCTGACCTTGGTAGTTGAGCAGTAATAGCGTTTGATCCTGCTTGTGCAAATGTAGTTGTCAATTGTGTAAATTGTAGTCAGTGTTTTCTCTTTGTCTAAAAGCTCCTACTGCTGGCAGACATTACTATGATTTTAAATATATCCCCAGAAAACTTTAAGCCTGGACTCCTTACTACAATTACTGTATCAAACATGTGGGGTATCTTGTCCGTTACAGAATAATTTTAACTTAATAAATTTAACTTTTAGGGCCTAGTGATTATGACAAAGTTAAACATTTGAGCAGTGGTTGAACTATATAACAACAGGCTCAGGTTTAAAATTTGCAACCAGGCCCCCCTCAACAGTGTACCACCCCCCCTCATTACCCTCGTTACTCATCACCCACCACAACCAGGTACAATGGAGGGGGTGTAATTAAACCACTGATGTTGATATTGTGTGTAGTGGTGGGCAAATAAATTTGGCAGATGCATATTTGCGGCAAATTCCCGCGTTTCGTCGCCAGGGAATAAACTTGTGAAACTGTGGCAAAAAAACGCCAGCGAAAAATCCGCTGCATCAGAAAAAAATTTGGCACTCCTCATAATCGTCACACACATAAAATTGTCACATGTCAAAATGATTCAGACGCCCATTGAATTGGACAAAATAGGCGCTCATATAAAAATGTTGCACGTCAAAATTATTTTGAACCCCATTGACTTCAATGCGTTTCACAAATTCTTTTGTGGTAAATTCACAAATTTTTCGGCGAAGCCAAACGGAACAAATTTTCTGGGGATGCACCGAATCCACTATTTGGGATTCAGCCAAATCTCCAAATCCTTTGTGAAAGATTCGGCCAAATACGGAACCAATTCCGAATCCTAATTTGCATATGCAAATTAGAGGTGGGAAAGGAAAAAGTGGGAAAAGTATGTTTTACTTGATTATGTGAATTCCCTTCCCGCACCTAATTTACTTATGCAAATTAGGATTCGGATTAAGTTTGGCCACACACAAGGATTCGGGCAAATCGGAATCCTGCTGGAAAAGGCCGTATCCTGAACCGAATACTGGATTTGGCGCATCCCTAAAATTTGCCCATCATTATTTGTGTGTTCTACCCTCGACTAAAGAATGTACAGCTTCTGACAATACTGTACGGGGTACAGTACATATGGGCCACATGGATAATTCATTAACAAACATGGATTCTCACAATTGCTATTTGTGGCCACATCTGAATGCTTTAGGGTTC
The DNA here is from genome assembly GCA_038501925.1 of Xenopus petersii. NCBI lineage: Eukaryota > Metazoa > Chordata > Amphibia > Anura > Pipidae > Xenopus > Xenopus petersii. The sequence continues at coordinate 19,760,617 of CM076687.1, read as the reverse complement.
ACTGGGGCATCACTGCATGTATTCAGCTATGCTCTGTATATAAACACTTAAAGGAAAACTATACCCCCAAACAACGTAGGTCTCTATAAAAAGATATAGCATAAAACAGCTCATATGTAAAACCCTGCTTCATGTAAATGAACCATTTTCATAATAATATACTTTTCTAGAAGTATGTGCCATTGGGTAATCATAAATAGAAAACTGGCATTTCAAAAAATAAGGGCCGCCCCCTCTGATCATACGATTCACTGTGCACACAAACAAACCAACAAACCATACTTGTTAGGTCACATGAGCCAATTAACAGACAGAGTTGTGTCTTTTGCTTTCACACTTCTTCCTGTTACAGTTAGAGCTGCAGTATTTCTGGTCAGGTGATCTCTGAGGCAGCACACAGACCATCACGGAATGGTGGCTCAAGGCAAGACATGTAAAAGGGCAATATTTACTTAAATATATATTCCAGTTGGTAAGATTGTTTAATATGCCACTTAATATGATGTAAACTATCTGTTGCTTAAGTGTGCATTTTGGAGGTATAGTTTTCCTTTACTGGGTGTGTTTTTGTGCCAGTGTTCTTGCACTTGCAATAGGGAATTGTGTTACTAACCCCTCTCTTCTGCCATAGCCCTTGTTGGAGCCCCATATAGTATGTTTACAACACTTACTTACTACTGCATTCAAAATCCCAGTATGGACTTAGATCTTCTGGCAAGCAACTTTATTCATCAGTCTATCATTACTGGTCATAAAAAAAGCAAAGCATGACTAAAACATTTTTGCAGCACTTTTTTTCACCATGGAGGTACTGTATATGTAATATGCTGAGAAATATACATGAAACCAGGAGTCAAGTGACTCTAGCCACTTACATAGAAACCAGTGCCGCTAAAAAAAACCACCAGTGAATGAAGTGCATACTTTTGGCATACATTCCAGCATTACCCTGGAGTATGCACTTAGAGCCTTTATATTTGGAATTTATGCCAAAGTGGAAGCTCACCATTACTTTAAATGCTAAAGATTTTTCATTTTAAACCATGTTTTACACTTTTTCACTTTTTCTGGACATTAAAAACAGGACTTTAGAAAAATTCCCCATATATGTGAAAATATAGCCTGCAAGTCCTCTACAGCTTTTAAATGAACTGAGAGTGAGTAAGCGTTACAGCAGGTTGTAACTTGTGCAGATATCACAGATGTCCCTAAAATTCATCTATATATACTTACTAACATATGTGCAATGATTCATGGTTTCTATCTTGTGCAAATCCTATTTGGGCTTAATCACTAACGGATAATTACTGTGCATGACACAGGCTTAAAGTTATTATCATCCTGTATTAATATTAAGAACTCAGCAGCCTCACTATTCATTTTGCAGGCTCGTAATCCTGCTGGAACGCTCACTCTCTGTTCATTTAATTCATTTAAAAGCTGTAGTGTCAAAAGCATAAAAAAGAATTTGGGTCCGTTTAAAAATGGTTTACATTTGCAGATTCAATATTGCAGATGTGATACATTCTTCTGTACACTAGAAAATTCTGAGAACGCCTTTATTCTTTGTCCAGGAATATCTTTGATATCACTCCAAGTAGTAAAGAGTGACTGAAGTTTATCAGAGCACAGGTCACATGGCTGGGGGCATCTGGGAAACTGACAATATGTCTAGCCCCATGTCAGATTTAAATAAAAAAAAAATCTGTATGATCTTTTGAGAAATGGATTTCAGTGCAGAATTCTGCTGGAGCAGCACTATTAACTGCGCTTGAAAAAAAAAATATTTTTCCCATGACAGTATCCCTTTAATTCAAATAAAGTGCAAGAATGATGACTGGTAAGGGTAATGGCACATGGTATGTTTTTGACGCTTTTGCTTTTGTCATACAGTATGACACAGGCCACTTGTATAAGAAGTTCTGCCCAGAGAACACCCTTAATATGCATCCAGGTGCTGGGCTGTAGCCTGACAGGGAGGGGCAGGCTACAGCCTAAGGGGCAGATTTATCAAGGGTCGAAGTGAATTCGAGGGAATTTTCGAAGTAAAAAAATTCGAAATTTTTTGGATACTTCGACTATCGAATAGGATACTACGACTTCAATACTTCGCCAAATTAAACCTGCCGAAGTGCTATGTTAGCCTATGGGGACCTTCTACAGCATTATTCTACATTTTTTTGAAGTCATAGTAAAATCGTTCGATCGTACGATAAAGTTGTTCGAAATCATTCGATTCAAAGGATTTAATCAAACGATTTTACTTCGACTGCAGAATACCCAGATTTGATGAAAAAAAGTTTGAATTCGATATTCGAATTCAAAGTATTTAAATTCGATGGTCGAATTTCAAAGTATTTTTTACTTCGAAATTCGACCCTTGATAAATCTGCCCCTTACTGACAGGCTGAGAAGAGACAGTCAGGTTGGCAAAACACTCAGGTTTAGGAACTTCAAGTAACAATTACTTAAAAAATAAGAACTATCAGATAAAAACGATCAACATGACCCATAGGCAACTTTTAATGTAGATGAATATTTTGAAAAGAAAATTTTTAGTGTCAGTATCACTTTAAAGTTCTGTACTTTCATTTCATGGTGTTACCGTTCCTTTTAAAGCAATATTATCACACATAAGATGGGCACACAGTAGCACATAGTAGCCATCACTGGATTCTATAAGGAGCAGGGCAGCCATCAGGGGGGAGAGTTGTAGGGGGCCCCGAGGGTAAGGGGGCCCTGCCATGCCGCACTTACTTAATTACCCGGGCCCCCCATCTTTCTGAGAGCTGCTGACTTCTGGAAGGCATGGACGTTTAAGGGGCCCTGGCCACCAATTTTCTTATAATGTGGGGGTGGGGGCCCTGGCCACCAATTTTGGCCACCAATTTTTTTTTCTCATGTGGGGGTGGGATCCTAGCCACCAATATTTTTTAAAGGGGGGGGCTGGCCACAAATGTTTTTTTATGGGAGGCCCTGACCACCAATATCTTTTTATTTTTTATTAACATGTGGGAACCCTAGCCACCAATATTTTTTTTGTTTTTTTACTGTGTGGTGGGGGGCGGACCTGTAGGTGGGGCTTGCAGTTGGTGCCCTGATGGCTGCCCTGACTATACACATGCTGATAATTGTACAAAAAACAGCTAACTGTATAGGGAATGAGCTCTAATAGTCTTATTTAATATCTGCCTGTGGGTGGATAACAGAATTGTGCAGTACAGAGAAATAGCAAGAATTTGCATCGCAAAACAAATAGCATGACTGAGCAGCACTAGGGACATAGTATAACTGTACATATACTGGAAATTTTCATAAGCTGCCACATTTTGTAAAATAAACATTGTAATTAGGGGGTCACGAAAATGGGCATGAGCATGGCAATTTTTTTTGTCCCTTTTTTTCTTTTCAAAATGGTAGGAGGTATGACAATATCATATCTGATTTTCATAATCTGAGCATTACATGGCCAGAACAATACTGCGTATCCTCTCCCACATTGTATAGCACAGAAGAAATAATAGGTTTGATCTCGCTACTCCTGTATAATGCTGGGTATTTTTTCCCCCGCACTGTAAATTACATTAGGACATGATTGCCGCACACTCTACAATGCAGGCCTCCTCCTTCTGCACAGTTTATAGCCTGAGACAACGCCATATAATACACTGTCTCTCCCTGACTTTAAAAAGAATGCCTGATCTCTCCCATACAATACAATACAAAGTCCCATCGCTGCAAAATATTGTTTCTGATTTCTGTCCCATGCTGCACTGCAGAGTTTCATCTCCCTGTGCTTTTCTCTTTCTCCCAGTAAGAAACTACAGGCTGGATATCCCTAACACTATCAAGGGTCAAATTCGAACCTCAAATCCTTGGAATATCGAATTCAAAGGATTTTAGCGCAAAAGCTTTGATCGATTCAATTTGATTCAAACGATTTTTAGCGATCGATCTAAGGATTTTTATTCAACCCCATAGGCTAACATTGGACTTCGGTAGGTTTAAAGTGGCGAAGTATGAAGTCAACGTTTTTTAAAAGCGACAGTACTTCGATTATCAAATGGTCGAATGATTTTTACTTCGAAACGTTTTGAATCATTCGATTCGATCGAATTTGACCAATTCGATGGTCGATGTACCCAAAAAATTACTTTGAAATTCGAATATTTTTTCATTCGAATTATTCAATCGAGCTTAGTAAATCTGCCCCTATGTGTAGCATTTAGGCTTGCTACCTGGCCGGTAAAAATGATGGTTGATCCCAATGTTATTAATAGGGAAAAAAGATGAATATACAGTATATTTTTTTGCAGACAAGGTGGCAACCCTAGCAGCACTGGATACGATCTTTGAATGTGGCTCTGAGCTAACACGCCTAAGTCATACCATGGGGACATTTTGCTTTGTTGACATTTCATGCTACGTAGTCCATAAGAGGGAGACACCTTAAATGTGTTTGTATAACAACTGTTATGTTTGCTGCCTGGCAACCGAGCAAGTGGCGCCTGTCCATAGAGAACAGGTTGAGTCTAATAGTGTCGAAGGGAGGGGGGTGGGGGTGACCAAGCAGAAGATAAAAGGGCAGAACTGGCAAATGAAAGGGGCGCTTTCCACTTGTGCTAGCCAGCCATCAAGTATTACCATGGAAACGTGATGAGAGGGCTCGAAGGGAAAAAAGCTCCGACCCAGGGATTAAGGAGGGGGAGAGACATGGAAGGGTAACTGCGCAAGTAGGGAGGGATGGAAAGTCAGAGAACTGAAGAAGGTGTTAAAAAGACGGTGGGAGTAGGAGAGACTAAACAAGACAGGGAGAGGCAGCATACAGCATGGGATGGGATGAGAGAGACAATAAAGGGATGGGCCATTACATCAGTGCTTGCAGAGCTGCACAATCGGAGACCAATAGTACTTCATACTCCTATGATGTCAATAAAGGATGCAAAGATTTGTTCACAAGAGCTTGCATTCTAGAGCAGTAATGGGCAGCTACTCCCAGCAGTTCCTGACATTCAGTGGGTTACTGCGAGTTATGGCTTAACAACATATTTTGGGGAACCTGTTGCCTATGTCTGTGCTAAAGTGAAGCAATAAATGTCCCTTGATTGAAGTGAATTTTCCCATCATGGGACATGCAAGAAGCCCACAGACTTTGGGCGAAGCAGCTGACAGATATTATTAGCTCACTTGCACAAAACACCTCAGCTTTCTGAATACACTGCCAGCATAAAATACTTTCTCCATGAACAATCCAACCCTTTGTTCTAGCAGCAAAAACCTCTTCAGCCTCAAGTGCCCAGACACAGATAATGCAATGGTACCTGCCCAACCCCACCCACGGTAGCAGGCTTAGAGGGACACAATACAGAAAAAACACAAGACCTGCAATAGATTCCTGGACAAGAGCAAGGGAAAACCTTTAAAGGGATTCTGTCATGATTTTTATGATGTACTTTTTATTTCTCAATTACACTGTTTACACTGCAAATAATTCACTCTACAATATAAAATTTCATTCCTGAACCAACAAGTGTATTTTTTAGTTGTAATATTGGTGTGTAGGTGCATCTCAGGTCATTTTGCCTGGTCATGTGCTTTCAGAAACAGCCAGCACTTTAGGATGGAACTGCTTTCTGACAGGCTGTTGTTTCTCCTACTCAATGTAACTGAATGTGTTGCAGTGTGACCTGGATTTTACTATTGAGTGCTGTTCTTATATCTACCAGGCAGCTGTTATCTTGTGTTAGGGAGCTGTTATCTGGTTACCTTCCCATTGTTCTGTTGTTTGGCTGCTGGGGGAGAACAGGGAGGGGTGATATCACTCCAAGTAGTAAAGAGTGACTGAAGTTTATCAGAGCACAGGTCACATGACTGGGGGCATCTGGGAAACTGACAATATGTCTACCGCCCACAGGGACATTGCCAATTTACTAATGGGCGCAGGCGTCACTTCGCTAGTTAAAGAGATAGACGCTATTGGTCATTCGCACTCTATCGCCAGGCGACAATTCGAATGGAGTTTACTCTGCAAATTCAATGAAATGCGGATTTTACTGAACGTTACCTCTTTCGCCAGACTTGCCTTCCCCAGCTCAGACCAGATAAAGTGCACTCAAATCTTCCTCAATCTTCTGTTACTTACATCATATTTTTTAGTGGAAAAAGTCCAAATAAAAGCTGGTGTGTTTTCCTTTTTTCAGAGTGATAGCCTGCAAAAGTCCTTAAAATTTTCTTTTGGGTAACTGGGTTCCTCTATACATTTTCTAACATATGGAACATAAACTATACACTGGGCTCACGTGTAGGGCATTATAACAAATCTATTTTATTTATTTAGGTTCCCTGGACTTGTGTAATGTAATGTATTTGCTGCAACATATTCGTCCATTCAACTTTGTGCAAGGCAGAAATGAACGCTAGCGCATCTTCGCTTTCAATTGCTCACATTGCCGAAGTAACGCTAGCAAAACGATGCCAGCGTTTGGCGCCCACGACCAGGGCCGCCATTAGAAATCACGGGGCCCCGTACAACAAAATTTTTGGGGCCCCCTGGGCCCCGCCCACACTGACGACCAAGCTCCACCCCATTTCCCGCCCACTCCACATCGCAGTTAAAAGACCACACAGACATCAGCGCTAAAAAAGTAACCCCCCCCACACAAGTTGTAAAAAGCTATTGATGGTCAGGGCCCCCTTATAAAAAATTGGGGCCCCAAAAAAAAAAAATTAATTTTTTTTTTTTTTAAAAAAAACATTGGTGGCAGGGGCCCCCTTATAAGTTAAAAAAAACTTGGGGCCCCAACAAAAAAATGTAAAAAAAACTAAAAAATAAACAAACATTGGTGGCAGGGGCCCCCTTATAAGTTAAAAACAAATTGGGGCCCCAAAAAAAATTTTGAAAAAAAAAAAACTGGTGGTAGGGGCCCCCTTACAAGTTAAAAACAAATTGGGGCCCCAAAAAAACATTTAAAAAAAAAAATTTTTTTTCGAAAAAAAACATTGGCGGCAGGGGCCCCCTTATAAGTGAAAAACAAATTGGGGCCCCAAAAAAAAATTTTTTTTGAAAAAAAAAAAAAACATTGGCGGCAGGGGCCCCCTTATAAGTTAAAAACAAATTGGGGCCCCAAAAAAAAATTTGAAAAAAAAAAAAAATTTTTTTGAAAAAAAAAAAAAACATTGGCGTCAGGGGCCCCCTTATAAGTTAAAAACAAATTGGGGCCCCAAAAAAAAATTTTTTTGAAAAAAAAAAAACATTGGCGGCAGGGGCCCCCTTATAAGTTAAAAACAAATTGGGGCCCCAAAAAAAATTTAAAAAAAAAATAATTTTTTTTTGAAAAAAAAAAAAAAAAACTGGTGGCAGGGGCCCCCTTACAAGTTAAAAAAATTTAGGGCCACCAAAAAGAAAATTATTATTTTTTTTTTTTTAAAAAAAAACAATGGTGGCAAGGGGCCCCTTACGAGTTAAAAAAAAAATTGGGGCCCCAAAAAAACATGTTTTAAAAAAAAAGATTGGTTGCAGGGGCCTATAGAATATTAAAATAATACATTGGTGGCCAGGAGATTAAAAAAAAAAAAATACACAAACTGGTGTTCAGTAGAATTGAACTCACGGCTTCAGTACTTCAACTTCACCTCCTTTCGTGACTTCGGCTCTTTTCACTGCTTCAGGACTTCGGCTTCGGCTGTTTTCGTGACTTCGGGTCTTTTCGGCGCTTTGTGACTTCGGCTTTTTCCGTGACTTCGGGTCTTTTCGGCGCATCGGCTTCGGCTTTTCGGCACTTCCGCATTCGGCAGCACAGAGGCAAGACGTACGGCTCGGGCGCTCGTAAGGGGGGCCCGGATCTTCAAAAAATGCAGCGCTGCCGGGCCCCCCTTCATGCCCGGGCCCGGTACGCTTGTCCCCCCTGTCCCCCCCTGATGGCGGCCCTGCCCACGACGAAACTCCGCATTCCAGTGATTAAGCATTGGCTGAGCGAATTTTCCCTGGCAAAGTGTAGTGATGGGTGCAAAGTGGTCGCTGGCGAATTTTCGCCCTCGAGTAAATCTGCCCCATGGAGGATCCTGGGTCCATACTTAGGCAAGGTTGGGAAGGCTGGAGAATAATTCCTGGGCGGACGCCACCTGAGTAGGAGCATAAATTGTGTAGCTTATGCTCTGCTACCTGCAATCACCATGTGCCAGGTATATGGTGCATGTACAAACCCTGCATTGCTTGCAAACATCGTATACAATCTGTTGCTTTCCTTGTGTACAAGTCTGCCACCTACTGCTTTCCATCTTATTTCAATTTGTAAAATACTTAGTTAGAAAGGGCACAGACATTGAACACATTCTGAGTATTTATTGCATAGACCACTCAATGCTCTCTGCGAGCAGTAAAATTATTCAGGGAGAATTAAATATTTTATTAAAAATTAAATATTTTATTTTATGTTCTGATTTGTAGAGAAAAATAAAACCCATTGTTAATCAATTTTTATACTTGAATATCATCAACTTCAATTAATTCCAAAACTAGTACTGTAATAATTAAGTTACCTAATTAAAACGTGATTGAGACCAGTATTTCATGAACTAAATATATATAAATTAATTACAAGTGAATTCATTTAACCTGAACAACCAATTTCTAATCAAATAATGAAATCAAATGAATTCCCAAGTGATGCTGGTTTCTAAGGGCTCTTACTGACGAGCGTTTTTACCTGCGCTCCCCTGCGTTCCGTTTTTCTGCGTTCAGCCGCAGGGGAGCGCAAGAATAGACGCATTACATTTTTTCCAATGGGGCTGTACTCACACAGGCGTGTGTAGGCGCCAAACGCAGGTTGAGACGCAACATGCTGCATTTTTCTTGCGTTCGTTGCCTACACGCGCCTGTGTGAGTACAGCCCCATTGGAAAAAATGTAATGCGTCTATTCCTGCAGGTAAAAACGCTCGTCAGTAAGAGCCCTAAGACTCATTTTGACAATTAAGTGGTGCAATTAATTTAACCTTCATGAATTTATTTGTGATTCAAAATTATGAACTCATCACTTTATAGAACCAAATTCACCAGTTCTCTAAAGTGCAGTGCCCAAATAAATAATTAATAAGGATTCCAATCCTCAATATTAAAGTGATTTAGTACTAATAAGTTATTGAATATTAGATTAACAATCTTAGAATTAATTAACCATTAGGCTCAAATTTATCAGTAGAGAAATAGGAAAATGAATTTCATAGAAGGTGGAGATGTCCCATTAGTACTGTCTTATTGTTGGCTACATTTGGGACACCATGAAAAGTCAGGGTACCTGGGACTGTGGTTTCAGTATTTACCTTCCCTAGCTGATGTGAAGGAGCTCACTTGCCTAAAAAAACACAAATCCCAGGCTGATGTAAAGGACACAAGTCAGACCCCTGCTTAATCATCAGCAGAATAGTTATATTGGTCATGATCATATCGTTTAAAGTGCTTTTTTTTTTAACTCTGTGACTTTTTTCCCCTCTGAACATGTCATATTATTCTGATACATTAGGTGGCAGTATGGGACTAAGGTGCATGTTTACTAACATTGGAGATAAATATCTGGAGATATTTTTGGAGATGTTGCCCATGGCAACCAATCAGCAATTAGATTTAAACAGCCACAGCCAAGTTAGAAAACAAAAGCAAAGATCTGATTGGTTGCTATGGGCAACATCTCCAGAAATCTCTCCAGATATTTATCTCCAATGTTAGTAAACATGCCCCATAGAAAGGAGTTCTGCAGTGATTTTCAGACTGTTTTACATCAAGCCCAAAGATCTTCCGTTTCTCCTTTAGCACATACACGGTTACACATAAATGAAAACATACAGTCATACTTGCAAGAATATCTAGGACAACAGACTAGACCTTTAAGTAGGATTGCAAATATACATTCACCATAAATGCCACCCTAAACTCCTACTGTGATATAGTGTGGCAAAGGGAATCCGGTGGAAGTTAAAGTAGTAATTCACCTTTATAGTAACTTTTAGTATGTAATAGAACTCCTATTCTAATATTGAAGGCACTATTAAAATAAAATTTAAAGGCACTAAAAGTTACTGTAAGAACATCTAAATCTTCCATCCATATTCCAGATTAGACAGTCTTCAAGAACATGGCCTCTTTGGAACAAATACATCAGTCAGGATTAGTGATGAGCAAATCTGTCTCGATTCGTACCATCTGATCTTTGCGCCTATGGCCATCTTAAGATTTTTTTTTTGACCGCATCTTTTGCAGAATGTAAGGCTAAATACCAAATGAATGTATTAGGTGTATGCCTAGAGACAGCAGGAAATTCTTCCTGACTTGGTAAGTGTACAGACCTTGTACTTGATCATTTATTTAGAAAGACTTTTCTTGCAATAATCTATTAAAGGAGAAGGAAAGCTACAGAGGCATTTTATTGGCAATAGATTAAGTGCAAGCTAGAATGCTATATTTATTCTGTAGAATGTTTTGCCGTACCTGAGTAAAAAGCTCTAGAAGCTCTCTGTTTGTTTAGGATAGCAGCTGTAGTATTAGCTTGGTGTGACATCACTTCCTGCCTGAGTCTCTTCCTGCTCACTTATCATACCTCCCAACTGTCCCTTTTTCGGAGGGACAGTCTCTCTTTTGACAGCTCAACCCGCAGTCCCTCATTTGTACTGGAAAGTCCCTCTTTTCTCTGCACTGAACAGCCAGAAAAAGAAACAAAGTTTCTCACTTAATTGGCTTTTAGCAGAGAGCCCAGAACAGCCACAGGTGCAAATAAGATACTTTGTAACAATTTTGAGACACAAAAACACAGTTTAGATAAGGAGAAATATTTTCAAACTCTCATAACCTGCCAAATTTTGTAAAACGAACATGGTAATTAGGGGGTGTGGCCACAGAAAGGGGTGTGGTCAAAAAAATTTTGTCGCTCTTTTTACTTGCAAAATGTTGGGAGGTATGACTTATAGCTCTGGGCTCAGATCACAGCAGAGAATGGGAGCAAACTGAGCAAGGAGGTTTAAGATGAAGGCAGTAAGTCTGATACAGAAGTCCATGAGTACACAATAGAAGGAAAGAAATGTGGTGTTTCTTTTAACAGGGAACTCAGAGCAGCATTACTTTGAGGGGTTACTGGTACATAGGTGAACCTTTCTGATAGTCCTTCTCCTTTAAATGTACTGGTACAACCACATAAGGGATAGGTACTCTGGGCAGCAATATGCAATTCATTATTGGTCCCTTATCTCCACTTCCTTGGTTTCAACTGAAGTGCCAAATGTATTTTTGAGTTTTGCCACAATAACTCAATAGACGTTAAGTGCAGCTGCAATGCCACTAAATTGGCTGCAGTCAGTTGTGCAAAAAATCTCATTATTAATTAAGGTCCTTATTCCAAAAAATACTCCATCTGCCTGTGCCTACTGATGCAGTGGAACCCTGGAGATACCTCTGCCGCTAAATGTAGCAGTAGCTGCACAGTTCCCAGCATGGGCTGCATTAACAGACATAGACTTGGTCATAAGAATTTGCCATGCTTTGATGTGAGCACTGGAGGTGATGCCAACTGGACCTAAAAAATATACAGTGCAATTGCAGTGTCGGACTGGTGTTAGTGGGCCCTTTTGATTCTAACCATTTGGCCTATTTCATGGTCATTCCCTATTTCTTTATAGGGAAAAATGCTTAAAATTGGGAGAATATTGTATATAAAAGACTAGGATAATAAAGTGGTTGAGTAAGTAGAGGAGGAATAATAGTTTGGAAAGGTCCACTGTCTAAGGTTTTCTGGTGGGCTCATGGTTTTAGGTTTTCTGTTGGGCCCCTGGCATCCCAGTCCGACACTGCGCAATTGTGTCCAATTTCTGTAGTGCACACGTCAACATTTTATACACTGCCTGCAACTGTGCAATGCCATTGGAAATATGGGGGAAATGCTGCTTTTGTGTAAAAAAAAACTATGCAGATTGCATCTGAAACTATACTTTGCACGCTGTACTTGTCTATTGCATGTGACAGTTGGGGGCTGATTCACTAAATTCGAGTGAAGGATTCGAAGTAAAAAAACTTCGAATTTCGAAGTGTTTTTTGGGCTACTTCGACCATCGAATGGGCTACTTCGACCTTCGACTACGACTTCGAATCGAAGGATTCGAACTAAAAATCGTTCGACTATTCGACCATTCGATAGTCGAAGTACTGTCTATTTAAAAAAAACTTCGACCCCCTAGTTCGGCAGATAAAAGCTACCGAAGTCAATGTTAGCCTATGGGGAAGGTCCCCATAGGCTTGCCTAAGTTTTTTTTGATCGAAGGATATTCCTTCGATCGTTGGATTAAAATCCTTCGAATCGTTCGATTCGAAGGATTTAATCGTTCGATCGAATGAATAATCCTTCGATCGTTCGATCAAATTTTCTGCGCTAAATCCTTCGACTTCGATATTCGAAGTCGAAGGATTTCAATTCCTAGTCGAATATCGAGGGTTAATTAACCCTCGATATTCGACCCTTGATACATCTGCCCCTAGCTGTTGTGTGCTGCCCAAGCAACAAAAAGTAACAGACACTGGGCATGCTGTAGGCTTGAGCATATCGCTTTTTCCTTTAATCATATTATACAAGGACTCATCTGGTTTGCCTGGTATCCACACAAGGAGCCCTGCAGTTACTAATCATACTACAGCTCTTCTGTGCTACGACATCCTAAGAAAACCAGTAAGCATGTCTTTCTTTCCTTTGCTTTACATTCTGTCTACGTATTCCAAGCTGTTGTCATGGTTCCTGGTAGTACAGGTTCATTGATTTGAATTTCAGGGCTCATTTGCACTGTTTAGCTCATCCATTTTCCTGTGATATTGAACTCTTTATTGAATCATTACCTTGGGGACCTAATACCTTCATTATTTGTTTTAATGTGTGGCACTTAAATGAATGGAAGCACTGCACAACGTTCATATGTTAATACTCATCATATGTACCTGTTGCTGTGAACCAGTTGCTACAGTATGTACCTGTTGCTATGTATAGGTTTTAAATTTGAACTTTCCAAGCTTTACATTAAAAAATAGCACAAATGTACATGTGTTCTAGCTGTGCAGTACAAAGTTCCAGGATCTGAGAATTTCATGAAAAGGCTACTAAATGGTAGCCACACTTACTTGATTAGCCGGGCCCCCCATCTTTCTGAGAGCTGCTGACTTCGGGAAGGCATAGACGTTTAAGAGGCCCTGGCCACCAATTTTCTTATAATGTGTGTGTGGGGGGGGGCCCTGGCCACCAATTTTGCCCACCAATTTTTTTTTTCTCATGTGGGGTCCTAGCCACCAATATTTTTTAATAGGGGGGCCCTGGCCACAAATGTTTTTTTATGGGGGGCCCTGACCACCAATATCTCGTATGGGGCCCTGCGATTTCTGATGGCGGTCCTGCCGGTGAGAGTGGTAACAAGCATAGGGCTTAACAGGGGTTAGGCCTGAGGCCAAAGTGATGGAAGGGGTCTGGTGGAAGGGGCATGAGTTACGGAGAAAATCTGCGCCAAGGAAAGACAGCAGACGGGCCCCTTGCTATTGGGTACAATTCTTTGCAGCCTTCAGTGGCTAAGTAAGTAAAGAAAGTTAATAGTTACATATTTGATACTGTAAATGTGATGGTACACATCTACACTTAATGCTTTTGGATTATGTTGGTCGCTATTTATGTAATTTAATAAACAAGATGCAGCCTTTTTCACCCAAGATATCAGATGTGGTTAGTTTATTCTTTGAAAACAGTTGTGGATGTGAGTGCTCCGTCATTGGTATTGATACAAGTATTATAAACATTGTAAATTTTCTCCACCGTTCCACCTTATGCCGTTTTCAATTGTATGTATTTTTAAGGACAAGGTCCGGCACTGCCCTGAATTAAATGAGCAGTGAATCTTTATGTTAATGGACAACAGTATTAATGTAACAGTAATTAACAGTTAAGTTTTAGCAACACTGTAACAATCGTTATCTGAATTGGTTTTCTGGTAACAATATGGGAAAATGTATCCACTATACATTTAACCTCAGTTTGTTGCAATTTTGAGATTAGCAGTTTGAAGGCTTTTTGCTTACTTGAGGATTTATGATTGTTATAGCAACTTGCTTGCTCTTATTGTTGGTTTAAGACTACTAAACATACCAAAATATACTAATTATCTGCAATTGGTGTTTATAAGTGTGGTTACGACGATTTATTCGCCAGGCGCAAATTCGTGGGGAATTAGGGCGAATAAATTCGCAAAATGGCCGCGAAATTTGCTGTCAAAAACAACAGTGACACTGGCGCAGTTTCGTGAATTTTTCGCAATTTCACAGGAAAGTCGCAAACTTTTCGGCGAAGCGTAACGACACAAATTGGCCCATCACTAGCAGGTCCGGACTGAGAATTAAAATAGGCCCTGGCATTTCAGGTACACAGAAGCCCAATCAGCCCACATAGAGGCCCAAACAGCCACCACCAGCCCACTAAATACTAACTTTCTAAGGGACCTTACAGCAGCCCCTCTGGCATTTGCCAGAACCCACAGATTGCCAGTCCGGGCCTGATCACTAGTTACTACTGTCTCTCAAGAGACACTAGGCCAAGATGTATTTATGATCTATTTGATGTTGCTGGATTAGGTTAATCTATGAACAGACAGCAAGTAGTTTCATCTGTATGGCTGAGCCCTTGTTAGGAATTTAGGGGCCCATTCATTAAGTTAAGGTGGCCATACACGGGCCGATAAAAGCTGCCGACAGACTGTGTCGACAGCTTATTGGCCCGTGTATGGGGGCCCCCGACGGGCTTCCCCGATCGAGATCTGGCCGAAAGTCGGCCAGATCTCGATCGGATGGGTTTAAAAACCCCGTCGGATCGCGGCCGCATCTGTTCGTTGATGCGGTCCCGCGATCCGACCGGCCGTTTGTGAATGGTAGGATCCGATCGTTGGGCCCTAGGGCCCACGATCGGATCTGCCCGATATTGCCCACCTCAAGGTGGGCATATCGGAGGGAGATCCGCTCGTTTGGCGACATCGCCAAACGAGCGGATCTATCCGTGTATGGCCACCTTTAGAGTGAAGGAATAGAAGGAAAAAAACTTCGAATTTCGAAGTGTTTTTTTTGGCTACTTCAACCATCGAATGGGCTACTTCGACCTTCGACTACGACTTCAAATCGAAGGATTCAAACTAAAAATCGGTCGACTATTCGACCATTCGATAGTCGAAGTACTGTCTCTTTAAGAAAAAACTTCGACCCCCCCTAGTTCGCCACCTAAAAGCTACCGAGCTCAATGTTAGCCTATGGGGAAGGTCCCCATAGGCTTGCCTAACTTTTTTTGGTCGAAGGATAATCCTTTGATCGTTGGATTAAAATCCTTCGAATCGTTCGATTCGAAGGATTTAATCTTTCGATCGAACTATTATTCGTTCGATCGTTGGATCGAAGTATTTGCACCAAATCCTTCGACTTCGATATTCGAAGTCGAAGGATTTTCATTCCACAGTTGAATATTGAGGGTTAATTAACCCTCGATATTTGACCCTTGATGAATTTGCCCCTAATTGTCGTTTTTTTCTAAGTGAATCCTGTATTGTGCAGCAGCAGAAAAGTACACACATGTAAATTAAACAAAGTCTCTTTATTTTCAGGCTTCGAAATAAGAACAATCCCTGTTATTTCCAGAAAGGCTATCCCACATAAAATCCAGAAATTAGCAGGAACTTCCAGGAAAGTATAGCTGTATTGGGAAAAAGTTCTTCGAGAGTAAATAGTCTTTAATGATAATTTCTTCCCACAGGAACTCAGAGGAATGAATCCGGCATCGGATAGGAAAGGAATAGTGTGAACTGTACAGCTGAGCAGGAAAGGATCAATACCTCAAGATAAGTAATACTGGAACATGGTAGCATAAATGAGTATTGACTTAGAGAATTAGGGACCAACAATCCGTACCCCTACTTCCTTGGATATTTAGCGAATAGTCAATGTTTAAACAGGCAACAAGAAATATATGCAAACAAGGCTTTCACAGTGTTTCCTCAGATGGATCAGGCAAATAAGAAGCAAGGATAAATAAACAGTCTTAGAATAATAATAAGGCAGGTAGAGAGGCAAGGGTTAACAGCACAGTCTTCACTTAATGAGCCAGGCAATATAGGCAAGCAAGGTTATAGTACAGTCTTTTGGTGAGAGATAATACCTATACTTGGCAGCAAGTCTTGAACAAGTTAATCAAAGCTGTTGAATAATTCTTTGGAGCAATATTTAGCCCAGGCAATGATTATAAAATTCGCCACTGGCGAATAAATTCACGAAAAGGGCGCGAAAATTTGCTTGCGAAAATTCGCCGGCGTCCAAAAAAAATGTCGCCGGCGTCCAAAAAAACGGTAAATTTGCAAATTTTTTGGCGAATCAAAATGGCGCAAATTCGCCCATCACTAACAATGAATTTACGTCCAGGTTAGGGTAAGTATAACTGCGCATCGTTAATGCACCTGCATACAACTTAAATATGCTGAGGGGGAGGCGACCACAAGCTGCAGCACCTTACAGCCCTGAATTATCAACATCAAATTATTTTGCCTGGAAAATCTATCCTTTCAATGTCGGTATTATTTTTAAAATACTAATGTAAAACACTTCTCACTAAAACACTGGGGTGATTTTATCAATATTGGGATAATCTGTACCTGGGTTGTAACCCATAGCAACCAATCATTTCTCTGAATGCAGCAGATAGGACAATAAAAACATATGTTCAAATTTAAGAGACTTTATTTGCTCTAAGTTGAAAATAAATTTAGCTCTTTGTCCGGTTTATGCTTTTTAAAGCGCATGTAAAGGCAAAAAAATGAAATCCCATTTTTACTTTCTTTAATGAAAAAGAAGCCTATCTCCAATATACTTTAATTAAAAAATGTGTACCGTTTTTATAAGAAACCTGACTGTATGCAGTGAAATTCTCCCTTCATTTACTGTGTGGATAGGAATTGTCAGATGGTCCCTAACAGCTGAGTAGGGAAACAATCATACTTATGAACAGCAGGGGGAGCCCCTGCCTTACTTCCCAGCCATGCAGAACTCAAGCAGCTTTGTTTATGACGATCCCTAAGCAGCCCAGACCACACTGAGCATGTGCACAGTCTTTGTCTTGCAAAGATGTTTAACAAAGTTACAAGATGGTGACCCCCTGTGGCCAACTTTGAAAGCATAAATCATTTGTTTGATTAGGCTTGTGGTGCAGTAAGTTCATGTTTATGTTTAGTATACAAAATACAGCATTTCTAGCCTTATTCTATTTTAGACTTTACATGCCCTTTAAAAACAATGGTGCTCCTTTACGTTGGGTAAACAATGTAATTCCAACCCAAATATGATTTCAAACGTAATTTTCTGCTTTATGGCGGCTACTAAAAAGGCCCTATTTCTGTTTTGGATTTTAGAGTCCCCCCCCCCTCCATAAAACATATTTAACGTAATTAAACCAGTTATACTGGCAAGAGGCCATAAAATCTAGATCAGAAGAATCACACCATAAACTCAGGTTTACTGATGATTGGTCTCTTTATTTTGATCAAGGTGACCCTAGGCATAAATCAAAAATTCTGGAGTTGTTACAGTTTTAACTATTTTATTTATTGGGCAACTTTAATGCTTATGTATCATCATAAAACATTCTAGATTTGGTAAATTTGCCATGCGAGATTTGGTTCT
Organism: Xenopus petersii; assembly: GCA_038501925.1. Taxonomy (NCBI): domain Eukaryota; kingdom Metazoa; phylum Chordata; class Amphibia; order Anura; family Pipidae; genus Xenopus; species Xenopus petersii. The sequence continues at coordinate 19,742,903 of CM076687.1, read as the reverse complement.
TTTTTGGTTTATATTTATACATGGGGGATAAGGTAGTTTGAGGAAGCCAATCCACACATATGGCGTAAAATCAAAATCCCAGCTTTATTGGATCATAAAACAACAAACAGGCATCTATTACAGATGTACTTCTACCCTATGACATGTTTAGGTCACCTGACGCGTTTCATGCCTCTTTCTGGCACTTCATCAGAGGTGAGGTCACAGGAAATCCTGTATCTTATATACCTGTGTTAATTAATTTAAAAAATCCCAAATATATAAAAGAAACCAAGCAAGAAAATATGTACAAAAACTGTGTATATACAAATTTTCTTGCTTGTTTACAAGTCATATTGGTCACAACAAATGTTATCCTAATATAATAAGTACATTGTCCCTACTTTTACTTAGAACCAGCATTATTCACTTATAAATTATAAGGTATATGCATTTATGAAGTATTATACATACATTAAGGCTGGAAAAAACATGTTACTTGCCAGTCATTATTGAGACCATGTGGATACCGTGTTTTTAAGGTGAATATCCAATAAATTTCTCTTTGGTCAATTATTCTCTTAATATCGCCTCCATGTGGTCCCAACTTGACTTGTTCTATACCTTGGAACTTAATATGGGTGAAATCACCCCCATGTCTGCGCATAATGTGTTTGCCTACAGCAGATGTTCTTTTATTTGAAAAGTTTATTTCTTCTATTTTGTCTAGGTCTATGGGTATCAAATGCTCTCTCACTCTCTCTTTAAGTGATCTATAAGTTCTACCCACGTATTGTACCCCACAAGTGCAGGTCGCTAAATAGATGATGCCCTTTGAATCACAGTTTATAGTAATTGTAATACAAATAAAAAAAACAGATGGATCTAATATATATTTTATTACTAAATACAGTAACCAAGCTGATCAAATAAGGAAAATTATCGACAAGAGATTAGATATTTTGAAAATTGATCCCATGTTGTATAAAGGAATGTTGGGAGGGGTGAAGTATGTATTCAGAAGGGGCAGAACCATCTCCAATTATGTGTCACCAAGCTTATATTGACCTAAGATTAGACAAATAGAAAGGAACAAAAATTGGTTAGCAAAACAAGGATCGTTCAAATGTGGGGAAAATAGATGCAAAGTGTGCAAACACATATTGGTCCAAGATTTCTTTAAAAGCATAATATCAGCAGAGACCTTTCCTATAAAGAGCTATATAAACTGTGATTCAAGGGGCATCATCTATTTAGCGACCTGCAGTTGTGGGGTACAATACGTGGGTAGAACTTATAGATCACTTAAAGAGAGAGAGTTAGAGAGCATTTGATACCCATAGACCTAGACAAAATAGAAGAAATAAACTTTTCAAATAAAAGAACATCTCCTATAGGCAAACACATTATGCGCAGACATGGGGGTGATTTCACCCATATTATGTTCCAAGGTATAGAACAAGTCAAGTTGGGACCACGTGGAGGCGATATTAAGAGAATAATTGACCAAAGAGAAATTTATTGGATATTCACCTTAAAAACACGGTATCCACATGGTCTCAATAATGAATGGGAAGTAACATGTTTTTTCCAGCCTTAATGTATGTATAATACTTCATAAATGCATATACCTTATAATTTATAAGTGAATAATGCTGGTTCTAAGTAAAAGTAGGGACAATGTACTTATTATATTAGGATAACATTTGTTGTGACCAATATGACTTGTAAACAAGCAAGAAAATTTGTATATACACAGTTTTTGTACATATTTTCTTGCTTGGTTTCTTTTATATATTTGGGATTTTTTTAATTAATTAACACAGGTATATAAGATACAGGATTTCCTGTGACCTCACCTCTGATGAAGTGCCAGAAAGAGGCATGAAACGCGTCAGGTGACCTAAACATGTCATAGAGTAGGAGTACATCTGTAATAGATGCCTGTTTGTTGTTTTATGATCCAATAAAGCTGGGATTTTGATTTTATGCCATATGTGTGGATTGGCTTCATCAACCTACCTTATCCCCCACATGTGATGTCTGCTGGAGTGGAGACCAGCATGAGGGAGCCAGCACAACATTGGGAGTGGACATAGTGGAGAAGCAGCCAGGACATGGGCATGTGAGTTTTCCCCTTTTTTGCTTATATTTATATAGTTGTTATTTAATCTTGTGTTATTCTTTTCGCGCTTAATCTGCTACAATGTAAATTTTTTTGGAAAACCCAATAAAAATGTTGAAAACAAAAACAAATGTATGGTAGGTTGTCAAGGGTTACTGCACAGGTGAAATGTTTGCCTAGTGTTGATAAATAAGCCCATTTAGCAATTAGCTTCCAGTTTCTCCATAACTGTATGAAACAAAAGTCTTCTCTTTAAATATGATAAGATGCTGCGCAAACCAGACTTAGTATTGCTGTTCTGCTGCTGAATATGTTGTTATTCAGGTCTGAAACCTGTTATATTTACCAATAGTGATGGGCGAATTTCTCTTGTTTTACTTTGAGGGAAAACTTGTGAATTTCCCACGAAAGTGAAAAATTAGCAAAACTTGAAAACTGATGCCCACGTCAATTTTGACGCCGGCGGTAAAGTCAATTGGTGTCCGAATAGTGTTAATGTGCATCGGTTTTGATGCAAGCGACTTTTCTCACGTCCAAAACTTTTTGACGCCGGCGGGAGTTTCGCAAATTTATTCGCCCATCACTATTTACCAACCATGTACATTCTAGGAGGCAGCAATTACGTTTGATTTATTAAAATGTTAAGCATAAGCATAACTAACAGCAGAAATTCTCCAGCACCCATTCTTGTGCCTACAGCAAGGATTCTTCATAGAACAGGTAAGGTGGGTAATTCAGCCGACTCTAACTAAATGTCTCACCTCTATAAATAAAAGAAGAGGCAGGTTGCTGAGCAACCATAGGAGCAAGAAATATCTTAGAAATCTAGGCTCTAATAAATGCTAGATGTATCCAAGGAGATTTATGACTGTTGTCATGACAGTCTTTCCTATCCTGTGACTATAGATAAAGGGAATCTGAACCCATGGAAGGCCTGTTGCACGGAGGTTGAATTATTAATGTAGACGTGTTCCTCTGTCGACTGTATTTTTTGAAATCTGATTGTTCAATAATTCAATTCAGTAAAAGAAAATCGAAATCATTTACATGCTAAATTTGCTTCTTTAAGAAACTGAGCCCAAAATAATTTTGCCTTGGGTTAAGGGGGAAAAAAGCAAATAATCCAAAACAACAAACTGTATTGTTAGGATGAAAGCTATTATCTTATTTACAGCCTTCCCTTTCACAGTCTCACGGACTGATGCCACACAGCGGCGTTTCCTTCCAGAATGCAAGAATTGCAATTCTGCTTCTATAATTAGATACCAGTCAGTGCAACGGCTTCTCATTCCTCCAGCTGCTCCATTTAATTATTTATTTCTACCAAATGAGAATATTGATAGATTTTATAGAGGAAACACCTGCTTGCTTCTTGGTGGACTCACACCTACTGTCCGTTACACTGTTGCAGAATAGGGCATTTATAACTCTGCTCCCTAAAAATCAAAACGATATGGGTTCTGCACACAGAATTTCAAGAAAAGCATAAAACATCAAAACTGAGAATTCGGTCCCGTCAGCAAACTCCGAATCTTCAGCCTCTGCAGTATTTTCTGAGGTCTGGTTAATAAGACAGGCACTGATATGGCGTCTTCAGAGAATAATCTAGATAATTTACTACATATACTAAGAATATAAAACAAAAACCACTGCTGGGGTTGCAAACAATTGATGCTTAATCCAGCTCCTTGATCTTTATCTTCCTATCATCTGTATCTCAACATCAGCAGTGATGTTATATCTGTCATAGCAGCTGATTTTCCTGGGCTGATTATTAGTCAGTTATAATGGAGAATGCACTGTTTTTTATGTTGTCATGTGATAGGAATCTGGATTCACATTCTAATATTTAATTTGTTTATTTTTCTATTGTGATGGGTTTTATTTGTGGGTTCTATTGTGGTGGGTTTTATTTGTGGCAGATACGGAGGGAATAATTGCTTTTAGCATCTTGGTTTATCAAGAATAAATGTCACAGCATATTTGTTCAGGCACAGACTCCATAAAGATGTGGTAACTATTTTTTTTTTTAAAGTTTTTTATTTAGAATTTTAAACATAACAGAGTTAAGAACAATAAAGAGATAGAGCAGGGAGAAAGTTAAAAGAAAGAGAGAGGGGAGGGGGGTAAGGTATAGAATGGTACATCCAGTAAATTAGCGTATAGGCATGCAATCATCTTGGACAGTCAACCAAGTACCCCACATTGCTTCAAATTTCGCGGGGCATCCTCTCGAGAGGTAGGTCAGTTTTTGACTCGAAAGAGAGTCATTTACCAGAGTTTTCCAATATTGTACCGTGGGAGGGTTGAGCGATTTCCAGTGCATTAATATAGCTTTCTTAGCATAATACAGGAGCTGTAAATAACATAACCTAGTATATGGGTGCAGCTGCAAGTCCCCTACTATCCCCAACAGACAGGTTTCTGGCGAACGTATGCTGGGGAGTGCAAGCTTTTCATTCAAGTATTGGAGGACTGCACTCCAAAACCTCTGAATTAATGGACAGGACCAAAACACATGAAACATAGTACCAGGTTCCACTCTGCACTTAGGGCACAGGTCCGAAACTGTATCGTATATCTTAGCCAGGCGGTATGGGATTAAGTAAGCTCTATTTAAAAATTTAATTTGTATAAGCCTGTCTCTCATCGATATTGAAAGTACTGGTACAAGCTGTAGTGCGTCCTTCCACTTTTCATCATCCAGGTCAGAAATGTCTGCTTGCCATTTGCTCTTAACTCTTTCAAGGGGAGAGGGACCTGCGGTAGATAGTATCGTATACAACCAGGATAGGGGGTTTGGCAAGTCCAACCTGCGCAGGTAGGTTTCAAGGGACGATACCTTCAAGGTCACAGGCTTTATTGGGAATTGCACATTGAAAGCATGTTGTAATTGGAGATACCGAAACAACATATCTGGGTGAGGGTGACATTCCTGTTGGAGTGTGTCAAAGCTCTTACAGTCACCCTCCGTGACAAGATCACCAAGAGTTTTAATCCCAAGTTGTGCCCACCGGGTGATACCTGGGAGTGAGCATAAGTGAGGGAGGTGAATATTCCCCCATAGCGGGGTATGGGGGGACCAGGTGGTGGAGGATCCTCGGACCAGTTCTACGGATTTCTGAAATGCTTTCACCACTGTTTGCATAGGGGTGGTGGTCACGTGATATGGGGAGACACCACGGTAAGGGAGTTTGGCAAGGGCCGCAAAGGAGCCTAGTATTGCTGCCTCTAACAACCACCGCTGAGTTGCTTCTATCAGGGACAATCCACCAGTGGGCATAGACCAACTGGGCCGCAAGGAAGTATAGTTTAAGGTTAGGTAAAGCTAGGCCTCCCCCAGAAGCTGGCGCCTGTAACACCTTAAAGTTTAAACGGGGATGTGCCCCTGCCCACAAGAAATTCCTAATTATTTTGTCTAGCCTGGTGAACCAATGGGCCTGCGGGGTTACGGGAGAGTTGTGGAGAGTATATAGAAATTTGGGTAAAAAGATCATTTTAAACATATTAATTTTTCCTGGTAAAGAAAGAGGTAGGTCTTGCCAAACAGCAACTTTGTTAGTCAGGGACTGCACTACTGGATCTAAATTAAGTTGTACATACTTATGAAGGTCGTTATGGATCACTATACCCAGGTATCTAAAGGAGTTCACAACCTTGAGTTGTAGGAAGGTGTCCGGCGAATCCGGAGGAAGGGGATCTATGGGGAACACCACCGACTTAGTACGATTTATTTTCAACCCAGAGTAATGTCCAAATTCAGTAATAGTTGCCAAGAGATTCGCAAGGGCCGCACCCGAGTTGGCCAGATAGACAAGCATATCGTCAGCGTATAGGGAGATTTTTTCAATCAAGTTACCTACACAAAGGCCCTGTATATCCTCATTCGCCCGTATTCTAATGGCCAGGGGTTCTATAGCCAGGGCAAATAACAAAGGCGAAAGAGGACACCCCTGGCGGGTGCCCCTTCCTAAATAAACGCTATTGGATATTTGTCCATTAACCAATATCTTGGCCCTCGGGTGCGCATACAGAAGCTGAATCCATTTCAGAAGTTTAGGACCTAGCTTGTACCGAGCCAGTACCTCCCATAAGTATTGCCACTGGACCGTGTCAAAGGCCTTCGCTGTATCGAGGGACACTACAATTCTATTTCCCATATTGTCATGCTGAATCGCTAGGTTAGTAAAGAGACGTCTCACATTGATATCCGTGGCCTTAGAGGGCATGAAGCCTGTCTGGTCCGGATGTACCAGATCAGGTGCTATCAATTTAAGTCTGTTGGCAAGGAGTTTGGCAAAGATCTTAATGTCACAGTTAAGGAGGGAGATAGGCCTGTAGGAATCACATCTATCAGGGGGTTTGCCTTCCTTATGTATTAGGGTAATAAAGGCATCATAGCAGGAGTCCGGCAGAACCCCAGTCCTAATGGTGCCATTAAAGAGAGCAAGAAGTTTGGGGGCCAAAAAATCAACATACTTCTTATACCATTCTATCGGAATCCCATCCGGACCAGGTGTTTTCCCCACAGGAAACCCATTAATGGCATCTTTAATTTCATCTAAGGTAACATCTTGGTCTAATTGCGTGGCTATATCTGGAGAAAGTTCTGGGAAGTCAATCGTATCTAAGTACTCCTTAAGTCTGTCAGGAGAGGTGTCGGGAGGTGATTGGTAAGTGGATTGAAAATACTTCTCAAATTGTTGCGTCATTAGGGTCGGGTCTGTATATAGAGCATTGCCATCCGTAACTGCCGGTATTACGGTCTTAGGTACATCTCCTCTGGCCAGTAGCGCCAGCAGCTTCCCATTTTTGTCGCCCTTGTCATACCAGGCAGCTATGTGGTAACTATTTAAAGGGATACTGTCATGGGAAATATTTATTTTTTCGAAATGAATCAGTTAATAGTGCTGATACAGCAGAATTCTGCACTGAAATCCATTTCTCTAAAGAGCTAACAGATTTTTTTATATTCAGTTTTGAAATCTGACATGGGGCTAGACATACTGTTAATTTCCCAGCTGCCCCCGGTCATGTGACTTGTGGTCTGATAAACTTCAATCACTCTTTACTGTTGTACTGCAAGTTGAAGTGATATCACCCTCTCCCTTCCCCCCCCAGCAGTCAAACAGAAGAACAATGGGAAGGTAAACAGATAGCAGCTCCCTAACACAAGATAACAGCTGCCTGGTAGATCTAAGAACAACACTCAATAGTAAAAACCCATGTCCCACTGAGACACATTCAGTTACATTGAGAAGGAAAAACAGCAGCCTGTCAGAAAGCATTTCTCTCCTAAAGTGCAGGCACAAGTCACATGACCAAGGGCAGCTGGGAAATTGCCAAAATGTCTAGCCCCATGTCAGATTTCAAAATTGAATATAAAAATATTTTTTTTGCTCTTTTGAGAACTGGATTTCAGTGCAGAATTCTGCTGGAGTAGCAGATTGGGTGCCTATTTTTTTTTTTTTTAAAACCCTGCCCACCCTCTGCCACGTATTTCCATAGGAAATTTAGGTGACGGAGCTGAGGGGGTGAGGGGTAGGGGGTCAGGGGAAAACTGCGGAAGTGACGTCACGTGCACAGCGCACTGACGTCACTTCCACTGAACGCGCCACATGATGTCATGATGCTCGACGTAGGGGCGTGTTTAGGTCTGTTGCCTAGGACGGCATCGGACCTAGATACAGTCCTGGTCTACTGCTCCCATAGCCAAGGGCAAGTAATCCTTGTGTTTTCTCACTGCGACATTCCCTAGAAAAATTACATGATGACAAAAAACCATAGGTTTAAGTCTGTGTACGGTTAACAATGAATCACAGAAAACAAATAATCTCTTTATGATTGTTGGATACCATTGTATAAAACTATAGGGTGCAGATAAACTGTGAGAACTTATCTGGCCAAAGGTTGGCATTATTTGTGTACAGTACATAAACAATCAGGAAAGGGGTTGTTCCTCTTTAAATTAACTCTTAGTATGATGTAGAACATGATATACTGAGACAATTTGCAATTGGTTTTCATTTTGTTTATTTCTGTTTTTTTGAGTTGATTAGCTTTTTATTCAGCAGCTCTCCAGTTTCAGCAACCTGGTTACTAGAGTCCAGATTACCCTAGCAACCATGCACTGATTTGTATGAATGACTGGAATATGATATAGGAGAGGCCCTGAATAGAAAGAGGAGTAATAAAAAATAGCAATTCCAATAAAGGTGTAGCCTTACAGTATTTGTTAATAGATGGGGTCAGTGACCCCCATTTGAAAGCTGAAAAATTCAAAACCTATACAAAATAAAAAAATGAAGGTAAATCAAAAAGTTGCTTAGAATTAGCCATACATAATAAAAGTTAACTTAAAGGTAAACTTCCTCTTTAAGGACGTATTACCTTTAATTGCAATGATATTAAAAATTAAGGTTGATGATTGTTAAACTATTAGAAACAACTCCACTCCATAGCACCCCACCTATGTTCACTGTGATTTGTTTGCTTACATTTCTATTTAATATATAAATGTTTCATCAGAAGTTGGTGCAGATCTATGTTCTAAGTGAGGAGTCCAGGACAAGACCTCTGTTCATAATTGAACAACATATTTTATATACACAAAATGAATCCGACGAGAAGCAAGCAAATGTGGGAAGTGGATATACACCATAAAACTAGATGTAATATCTACTACATGAGATTAAAGCAGATGGTTAAAAAAAATCAAAATCCATATACTGGGAATTATCATAAGTCTTCCAGAAACATATAAAATAGTCTGTTGCAGATTTACACAAATGCTCTCACATAGAATATAGATTGAGTATTAGTGTGAAAATCAGATGCAGTCATAGAGCACCTCCTCCTGCCAGAATCCTTGGAAAAATAGAGACAAAGAATGAGGGATAGAGAAGGAAATGGAGAAAGAGGGATAATCACCGACCAGAGAGGATGATGGCAGTAGAAATATTAGATATTAGAATCACCCAGGATTTGTGAATAATAAAAAGCAAGCAAAAAATACACTGACTCTAGCACACATTTAACCACATTCCTCTACACAATCCGACCTTCTCTCTGGAAAAGGAGGGGAGGGGGAATCAGCTTAAAATATGGCAACAAATCTCCTTCCATCCAATAGAGATATAGTAATTTATCCGGATTAACCAAGGAGAGAACAGCATGTGGGAGAGACTGAGCTAGTGAGAATGAGAGAGGGGTTATGTGTGTAGGAGAAAGTGATGGAGAGATAGCGTGAGAATCCACAAGGGAAGGAGAGACACTGCCGGCTTTGAAGGGGAGGGAGCTAAATGAAGGAGTGAGAGAGACAAAGGCAGGGAGGTGTGCAAGGGAAGGGTGGCAGAAAAAGGTGGCAGATGATATACAGGAAAGCAGAGCAGGATGTCGACTGGAGGAATGAACTGGTGAATGTCAGAAAAGGAATGGGAAAGGAGAGCAGGGAATGGCAGGCAGGGAGAAATAATCTGGACCTATAAGGCTGGTGGTTAACAGAGATTTTGCTTCTCCTGGTGCAAGGTGCACATTCAGCACCATCAGTCGTTTCAGCACTGGACAGCTCCAGGCAGAGGGAGGAGAGACTCTGGTCTGGCAGCTCAGGAATGAGATAGAGATCTAGAGTGGGGGTCCCTACTGTAAGTATTATATACAATGTATGAATTTTGGTGGGATCTAGTGCACTGAGGCAAGTGAAGAAGCTGGGGTGTAGTTTAATGATTGCTAATCCGTAAGGGTTGATGCTTTAATCCATTTCTGTTTGGAGAGAGATGTGCTGTAGTGGAAGGTGGGGTATATTTATGTGTTAGGTAGATGCTGTATGTCCCTCAGTTAAGTTTGGGGTGACCTAAGGACAGGAAACCAGTCAGATAGAAGGGGGGCTCTTCCGTGCCCCAGCCAAGGAGAGATGCTACCAAGCAGTGAACGGTAGAATTAGCGTAAGGTTAGGAGTGGGGAGAAGGCTTGTTCCTCTCCTGTGTCCCAGTTGAGCACGGCGCGGGAAGAAGCAGACGTGATGGGCGAGTGGACCATATTGGAGCGGCTGCTGGAGGCTGCTGTGCAGCAACACGCTACAATGATAGGAAGGTAAGTGTTGGGGGGGAGGGGGTAATCCATTACTGGGGGCTCAACCTGCAAAGACTGATCTGCCATTTTGTACCCCAAAAATCCACAGTCACCCACAATGGCTTACTGCTCTATATATGGCTGGAAGGGGAGGGGATCCGTGTTTGTTCATGATGCCTAAGCACAGATCTCCTGCAAACGAGTAAAGGAAAGGCTGGAGTGCGGGCTGCCCCATAAGACAGTGCTTTGGGTGTGGAATTGGGTTTGTGGCCAAGGTGCATAGAGAAGGCTAGGTGCCTATATGACCCCTGGGGTAGGGGTGGGGGGGATAGAGATGGAATTCAATTTATGAAAGGCCTAACATCATTCACACCAGGATCATAGTCACTTACCCTGGGCAGATAGAAATAATGTTTTGGCAAACGTCGTTATTCTTGATGTGGGTATTCCTTCCCAAAAATATCCATCCATATTGTATTGCGCTCAGCCTGTCTGTATATTGCTAATGAGTCAAGCTCTTTAGACAACTGGCAACAGGTCGTATTTGTTATCAACACAAGACGCTCTGGGCCGCCTGCTATTATATAAAGGCAACGGGAAACATTTAGCACTGCAAATCACACTGCTAATACTACGATGCATTCCAAACATTTAGGAGGCTTCAGTGCCTTTTAAGCGTTAGCTAAGAAATAAGGGCAGAAATACCATTTTATGTATAGGTGCTTTTCCATGTATGTGTGTGTGAGAGTGTGAGCAGTGTGACAAGCCTGTTGGCATCATATGACAGGGGCCCAACATGGAGTCCAATTGGCTTGAGATGCTAAAGATCAGCTAACCTAACCTCACTCTAGTTTATATATCCAGCGACTTCTCAGCTGTTCCTGATTCTACAGCCCACATCAGCCTTGGCCCGCAGCTGGTTGCTGGTAGCTGTGACTGAGCAGCAGCTGGAAAGCTTCTGGTGGAAGGAGTATGCAATACTGCAGGGTTCACATTGAAGGCTTTGCAGCTTTCAAGTCCTTTTAGAGACGTCCTGGCCATTCCCAATCTGTGTGTCTGCAGCACTATCACCATCCAGCTCATATCCACATATTCAATCCTTACAGCTTTGCACAACCTTGGTTCTAATGGGTAACACCGCTTATGTGCAAATTCTGTATATATATATATATATATATATATATATATATATATATATATATATATATATATATAGTGAGGCCCAGTTAGGTTGGTAATTCTCTCTTTATAGGCTGGGTTCCTAATTTTACCTACGAAAACTGGGAAAACTTATTGACTCTAGTATAAGCCTAGACACAACTACAGCCCTGTCTCCCAGCAGCGCACATTCTGCCAAAGCGACCCCCCCAGCGATCAACCGGACTTCTTTGCAAAGTTGATGGTGACAGAGAATTGCCAAACGGATTACTGTGTGCATTGTCCCACTGTCCCACTACCATGTGCAGAGGGTGCTGTTTGATATTGCCATCACTGTTAATCTTTCGTATAACCAACAGAGGGCGCTGTGTGATATTGCAGTCACTGTTATTCTTTCATATAACCAACAGAGGGTGCACTGTTATTCTTTCATATAACCAACAGATGGCGCTGTGTGATATTGCAGTCACTGTTATTCTTTAATATAACCAACAGAGGGTGCTGTGTGATATTGCAGTCACTGTTAATCTTTCATATAACCAACAGAGGGCACACTGTTATTCTTTCATACAACCAACAGATGGCGCTGTGTGATTTTGCAGCCACTGTTATTCTTTCATATAACCAACAGAGGGTGCACTGTTATTCTTTCATATAACCAACAGAGGGTGCTGTGTGATATTGCAGTCACTGTTATTCTTTCATATAACCAACAGATGGCGCTGTGTGATATTGCAGTCACTGTTATTCTTTCATATAACCAACAGATGGTGCTGTGTGATATTGCAGTCACTGTTATTCTTTCATATAACCAACAGAGGGTGCACTGTTATTCTTTCATATAACCAACAGATGGCGCTGTGTGATATTGCAGTCACTGTTATTCTTTAATATAACCAACAGAGGGTGCTGTGTGATATTGCAGTCACTGTTAATCTTTCATATAACCAACAGAGGGCACACTGTTATTCTTTCATACAACCAACAGATGGCGCTGTGTGATTTTGCAGCCACTGTTATTCTTTCATATAACCAACAGAGGGTGCACTGTTATTCTTTCATATAACCAACAGAGGGTGCTGTGTGATATTGCAGTCACTGTTATTCTTTCATATAACCAACAGATGGTGCTGTGTGATATTGCAGTCACTGTTACTCTTTCATATAACCAACAGAGGGCATTGTGGGATATTGCAGTCTCTCCCCAAGTGAACTGTTGGTATAGGAATGATTAAAAGTGACTGCAATATCAGTATAAGCAGAGGTAGACTTTTTAAGCACATTTTGGATGCTGAAAAACTTGGCGTATACTGTAGCTGCTGCAAAAGAATGTTATGTATCTTGAATGCTGGAAAACCACTAACACTAGCAAGCATATGATTAACTTGCAGTGGCATACTTTTACTATCTCAGGACAGATCCACTTTGTGATTGGGCAGGTCTATAAAATGAACCTCTCCTGGAGTGGCCACGGGCCTCTCTATCTTTTGCTGGGGCTTACACCTTAATCACAACTAAAAATAACATACAAACAAATTAACGTATATGTTGCTCCTTGAGAAAGAGCACAGTTGGTCAGATTTTTTCAATAAATCTTTTTTTCACAAGTATTTTTCACCAGTATTCCCATTGAGTGCGGCACTATGTTACCACTGGAATACATGTTGGGCTTGGGGTTTATTCAGGGCCACCTTGAAAAATTACAGGCCCTGTACGGCAAAATTTTCTGGGCCCCCTGGTCCCCACCTCATATTCCACCCCACAGTAAAAAGGCCAAACAGACATCAGAGCTGAAACAGTAACCCCCCCCCCCAGTTATAAAAGCCAAAAAGCCATTGGTGGCCAGCCCCCACACATGTTATAAAAAGCCATTGGAGATCAGGAGCCCCCCTCAATTATAAAAAGCCATTGATCAGCCCCCCCCTCTGCAAGTAAAAAAATTATAAAAAGCCACTGGTGGACAGGACCCTATTTTAAGGTAAAGAAAAACATTGGTGGCCACCCAAAATTTTATGGTTGTCAGGGTCCCCCATAAGGGGGGCCTGGCCATGCTTCACTTACTTGATTATCCAGGCCCCCCTGCTGCAAAGTTTAGAAGAGAGGGCGCTCCAGTGCCAGCATGATTTTTCTCCTATTGAGTTCTTCGAGTTCTCTGTACCCTCATTATTCACTTAAGTTAAGTCCCTGTGAAGCTGCATTGGGATTGGATAGGCTGGAGGGGACGTTCCTATTTCACCCATCCAATCCCTGTACAGCTTTACCAGGACTTAAACTTAAACGACCAATGAGGGTACAGAGAACTGAATCGGAGAAAAGTAATGCTGGCACCGGAGCTCCCGCCCGCTCTTCTAAACTTTGCAGCAGGCTGACAGCAGGGGGGCCCAGATAATCAAGTAAGTGAAACATGGCTGGACCCCCCTAAGACACAAGGTATCTGTTTAAGTAACCAATGGCACCCAATAATGAGATGTTTCATTTTATTTTATAATTTCATTAATATGTTAAATCCTAATTTCTGAGTGGTTGCATGTGTTACTGGGCCAGTGTGATTGATCCTAACAACGTACCTTCTCTGACTGTATTAAAGGCACAGCCTCCCCAAAATATTAAAAGGAATTGAATACATTTTTTTTTTTTGAATTTAGATAAAATATACTGTGACCATCCTTTTGTGAATATTGTGTTTTTGTTTCAGAACCACTAATACTATTAATATGAGTAAACTACTGTGTAACCCTCGGGCAGCCATTCAAATTCAATAGGGCATAGTTTTAACTCAGGGAGGTAAACGGGCCCAAATGTTACTCACTACAGAACTATAATGAAAACCTTTCTCATATAAATAGGACATTTAATGCAAGTACATAGTTTAATTGTAGTTACTTGAACAACCAGGGTCAGACTGGGGGGCCCAGGGCACACCGGGGCTGCTGTCTCAGGGGCCCCCACATCTGCCCCCTCCAGGCCCCTGCCACCCCCCCCCCCCATTTTTTCCTAAACCGGGGTTGGGAGGGAACGGGTCTGAGCTGTTGGCCCAGTCCAACACTGTGAACAACAGATACAGGTATGGGACCTGTGATCCAGAATGTTCGGGACCTGGGGCTTTCTGGATAATGGATCTTTCCGTAATTTGGATCTTCATGCCCTAAGTCTACTAGAAAATCATGTAAACAGTGAATAAGCGCAATAGGCTGATTTTTCTTCGAATAAGGGTTAATTACATCTTAGTTGGGATCAAGTACAAGCTACTGTTTTATTATCAGAGAGAAAAAGGAAATCACTTTGAAAAATTTGGATCATTTGGATAAAATGGAGTCTATGGGAGACAACTTTTCCGTAATTTGGAACTTTCTGTATAAAGGGTTTGCGGATAAAAGATATATACTATACCTGTACACATTTGTAATTTAACAAGACAATATTTTCCCTTTTTGATGTTATATGAGGGCTTACATGCCTCTGGTATCAGTTTTTGTGTCCCTTTTAGAAGCAAAAATACCCCATATAGAAATAGGCCACATGTTTAGAAGCAGGAAGGCCTAATGACACCTGGGTCTCTTGATATCTCAGTGGACCAGTTCAACACTGTAGAAGCTGCTCCCATAAACGTAGAACACTGTGTCCAATAAGGGCCCCTAAATACTGTCATGGGAAAAAAAAATGCAAAACACATCAGTTAATAGTGCTGCTCCAGCAGAATTCTGCACTGAAATCTGTTTCTCAAAAGAGCAAACAGATTTTTTTTTTATATTTAATTTTGAAATCTGACATGGGGCTAGACATATTGTCAGTTTCCCGGCTGCCCCAGTCATGTGACTTGTGCCTGCAGTTTAGGATGGAATTATTTTCTGGCAGACTGTTATTTCTCCTTCTTAATGTAACTGAATCAGTCTCAGTGGGACTTGGCTTTTACTATTAAGTGCTGTTCTTCGATCTTCCAGGGAGTTATCTTGTGTTAGGGAGCTGCTATCTCGTTACCTTCCCATTGTTCTTTTGTTTGGCTGCTGGGGAGAACAGGGAGGGGATGATATCACTCCAATTTGCAGTACAGCAGTAAAGAGTGACTGAAGTTTATCAGAGCTCAAGTCACATGATTGGAGGCAGCTGGGAAATTGACAACATGTCTAGCCCCATGTCAGATTTCAAAATTGAATATAACAAAATCTGTTTGCACTTTTGAAAAACGGATTTCAGTGCAGAATTCTGCTGGAGCAGCACTATTAACTGATGCGTTTTGAAAAAAAACATGTTTTCCCATGACAGTATCCCTTTAACTTTTAGTATGATGTAGAGAGCTATATTCAGAGACAATATGCAATTGGTCTTCATTTTTTAGCATTGGTGATTTTTGAGTTATTTAGCTTTTTATTCAGCGACTCTCCAGTTTGCAATTTTAGCAGTCTCGTTGCAAGGGTCCTGTGAGCCACATTCAAATGTAAAATATTATAATAATAATAAAGTTTGGGAGCAACGCAAGCATGAAAAAAATTCCTGGGGGTGCAAAATATGGGCTTTGATTGGCCATTTGGTAGCCCCTATGAGGACTGGCAGCCTACAGGAGGCTCTGTTTGGCAGTACCCCTGGTTTTATATAACCAAAACTTGCCTGGAATTTAAAAATAAGCAACTGCTTTGAGGCCACTGGGAGCAACATCCAAGAGGTTGAAGAGCAACATATTGCGCACAAGCCACTGGCTGGGATCACTGCCTTAATTCAAATACAATACCGGAATATAATTAGTAGAGGCCTGAATAGAAAGATGAGCAATAAAAAGTAGCAATAATAATACGTTTGCAGCCTTACAGAGCATTTGTTTTTAGAAGGGGTCAGTGACCCCCATTGGAAAGCTGGAAAGTGTCAGAATAAGAAGGCAAATTACTCAAATACTATAAAGAATAAATAATGAAGACCACTGAAAAGTTGCTTAGATTTAGCCAATCTATAACATACTAAAAGTTAACTGAAAGGTGAACCACCCCTTTAAGTTAAATAATGAGCCCAGTGAGAAAGCAAGGTGCTGAAAATCCTTATTTTTTCTGAAGCATTTTTAAAGGCAGTGATTTAACTCTGGCTGTAGTGGCACAGTAGGGATTGACATATGATGTGTACAATTACCCGACAGTGGAAAGGATGGTGCCTAACAAATTATTATTTTTGTAAAAAGTACAAATTCAGCCTGATACATGTATTTTGCTTCTTGTTTATGTAAACAGCATACAAAGTACTGCAGAGTAGAATAGGCTTGTATTCATTTAATGTTCATTCACTGCATCAAATTCCACAGATATTACAAAAACACTTCTGCACAGGTGCCTTTGAACTGCAAGGACAAATTTACGGTATATATAAGTATAATATGTTAAATTGTTATAACAGGGATTCGCAGTCTGTGGATTTTCACGATAATAGTAGTTTTAGGAGGCTTCTGTAATTGTAATCCAGCAATAGCTAAAGAGCCAGTTGTTGCACCCGCTCAGGATAGACTCTACAATAAATTTGTAACGCAGGGCATACAAAATCACATTATAAAGGTGGCCAAACAGGAACCGATAAAAGCTGCCAACTCAGTCCCTCCAGACCACACTATTAACCCTATACACAGGCAGATAAATGCTTGTTCCTGGCAACCTTGCCAAACAAGTGGAACTTCGCATTTATAGCCGATTTAAACTTGCATTTTTTTGTTGCTCTTGTAATCCATCAAATTTACACACTCACATATTCAACAATACCCACATATTTTTGCCCTCTAAATCACACTCTTGCGCGCATACTTACACACACCATTGGCTGCAAGTGCAGTTGTGATCAAGCAAAAATTGATGCAGCGGTGCTTGTGTGAATTGATGCCAAACTTGCAACCGAAGCCTCTCCTTCAACGTCCACATAGTTGCGATTGGTGTCACGGAGACCTTCCCACCTCCTGTTGTGAATTGTGTACAAGTGTGCTGATCGAGAAGTTTGGGAAAAGGGAGGTATTGATATCATATGAATGTAAGTACAGTTTTTGTTGCGGTCCCACCAGTGGTGTAATCAATTAGCTATGGAATGACTACAATGACTTTAAGGGCAGAGACACACATAGAGATTCGGGGAGATTAGACGCCCATCGACATATCGCTTCTTCTTCTTCTGGCGACTAATGTCCCTACAATGCCTTCCCACCGGCTAGAATCTAAATCACACTTGGAGCGATTCGCTTTCCGAAGTCGCTCAAAGTTTCCTCGTGAGGCAACTTAGGACAACTTCGGAAAATGAAGCGCTCCAAGTGCCATCCTGCCGGCGATTTAGATTCTAGCTGGCGGGAAGGCAGTTCGGGGAGATGAGTCGTCGGGGACTAAATCTCCCCAAATCTCCATGTATGTCTCTGCCCCAAATCTCTTCAAAATGTCAATGTGCGATGGTTTGTTGACCAATTAACCTGCAATAATGTGCCCAAAAAAATTTGAGAGCAGTGGCATGACTACAAATGACCACTCCCCCTCCCCCAAAAAAAATAAATCAGAGAGGCCCAGTGCTTTAGCTACATGTATGTAAAAACCTGTCTGCTGATGACTTACTTACAGCAAAATTTGGCAGCATCAATAAGGGTCCCCCCGCGGCCATGGGGTCTGCTGTATTGTAGTTACACCACTGTTTACATCCACTATTCAGGCCCCGGTCATATAAACAGTATTTGCAACTACTACATAGCCTAAATCACAAAATGATGCGTTATTATCCTTTATTTTACCATATTTTGTTATTTATCTTGTTTCATCCATTTCTCTTTATGAAACATGCATTTCACCTCTCTATTAGATATGTAAGCATTTAGATATGTAAGCATTTCATCAAATGGACATGGAAATCAAAAGGTTAATTTAATATATCATCATTAGTGGTGGGTGACTATCACCTGCAAAAAATTAGCGAAACACTAAAATTGACGCCCGCATCAATTTTGACACCGGTGTTAAAGTCAATGGGCATCCGAACAGTGTTGACGTGCAACGATTTTGACGCGAGCGACTTTTCCTATTTGCGTACTATACTTTTTTGACGCGCGCAAATTTTCGCGGGAGTTCAGCAAATTGATTCGCCAGTGGCGAAACACAGAATTTATTCGCCCATTACTTATCATCATCATCATTTATTTATAACCAGCAAGTTAATCATTTTAAAAAACAATGGTAACAAAAAATATGTTGTTTTTTTATGTAAACAGCGCAGACAAGGCTTAGAGGGTAGAAACATAACTTACATTGGCTCCTCCAATAAGTCTAAAAACTCTAGTACAGGTATAGGATCCCTTATCCGGAAACCCAATATCCAGAAAGCTCCAAATTACGAAATGGCTGTCTCCCATAGACTCCATTTTATCTAAATAATCCAAATTTTTAAAAATGATTTATTGTTTCTCTGTAATAATAAAACAGTAGCTTGTACTTGATCCCAACTAAGATATAATTATTCCTTATTGGAAGCAAAGCCATCCTATTGGGCAGTGGCGTAACTAGATGTTACTGGGCCCCACAGGAAATTCATTTTATGGCCCCCAACATAACCACAAGTTGCCCTTTTTTACCAATATATATTGAAATTGCTCATTAATTAGGGCCTCATGGGGTCCCTATATCTCCTGGGCCCCCCTGCAGCCGCAGTGTCAGCTTCCTCTGTACGCCCCTGCTATTGGGTTTATTTAATGTTTAATGAATTTCTAGTAGACTTAAGGCATGAAGACGCAAATTATGGAAAGATCCATTATCCGGAAAACCCCAGGTCCTGAGCATTCTGGATAACAGGTCCCATACCTGTATATCTTTTTAACGCCTTGGTACAAAAAAAGGGAACAATCTTGGAACCTTACAGCCAGGTCCAATCAAAAGGGTAAAATCCTGGATGAGCTGCTTGTAGAAGCCAAGAATATTCATAGACATGTAATCTATAGGACATTTGCTTATACGAAAACCATAATCGGTGTAATCAGGCATCGCCACGCATCAAGTCACTTGGTCTGTTGGTCTGCTTTACCGTTCCATTCTCTGCTCCTGTAACAAAAGAGCAGAAGATGTAGTGTTTTTATTTCCAGCACTATGGCTCTCATAAATAAAGGGAAATACAGTCTCTGGGGGCTGATTTATTGAACAGTGAGCTTTTTAGACAGGTTGATTAATCATTTGCAGAAAATAACACGAGAAGCGGAAAGATGATCTGTCTAGGGAAATTACCGAAAAATTGATTAGTCCAGAACATTGCTTAAAAAGCTGAAAAAAACAAACTCAAATAGGATGTATATGGCATTTTTATACGGACCTATTTCTTTTAAAATTCCAGCATACATCCTGGTTTAGCTAGCCTTTAGCTGTAGCTCAGTGATATATCAATGGTATATAAATGAAAACTCTATTATTTTATCCAAAGAATGCACATTTTAAAAAAATATTTCCTTTTTCTTTGTAATAATAAAACAGTAGCTTGTACTTGATCCCAACTAAGATATAATTAATCCTTATTGGAAGCAAAACCAACCTATTGGGTTTATTTAATGTTTACATGATTTTCTAGTAGAATTAAAGGATAAGTAAACCTTTAAAATAAGTGAATTTAAAATTGATGAGGGTGCTATTCTAAGAAATTTTGCGATGTACATTCATTATTTATTTTGTTTTTATTCCAAGATATGAAGGGATACATGTACTGTTAATATGAATGAATTTTGTTACAACAGCACCATCTGCTGGTCAGTTTCCCACCAGTCTGATCACCAAGTAGTCAAGGAAGTTGTCAGGAGAAAGAAAGAGGCTGCTCTGATGTTCTTCTGCTTAGGAAAGATGTGAGAAAGGTTTCTAATTTTTTTTCCTAAGCAGAAGAACATCAGAGCAGCCACTTTCTTTATCCTGAAAACTTTCTTGACTACTTGGTGGTCAGACTGGTGGGAAACTGACCAGCAGATGGTGCTGTTGTAACAAAATGTATTCATATTAACAGTACATGTATCCCTTCATATCTTTGAATAAAAACAAAATAAATAATAAATGGAAATGGAAAAAGTGCTCAGAATATCACCCTCATTCATTTTAAATTCACTTATATTTAAGGTTGACTTATCCTTTAAGGTATAAAGAGCCAAATGACAGAAAGAGCCAGGTTCCGAGCATTCTGGATAACAGGTCTCATACGTGCACTTATTCAAATAACCAGAACTGGGTCCTATTGTAAAAAACACTAACATTTGCATGTACACCAAGAATAAATTGTAGAGATAAAAACATTTTTTCTACAGTAAATTAAATATGGAGTAAATTCACAACAGAACCATTCACTCAACAATTTTTATTTATTGCAGGATCCTGTTGACTGTAGTAGTTATATTCCGGATTCTTATTGTGGCTGTCGTTGGCGAGACAGTCTATGAAGATGAACAGACAATGTTCATGTGCAATACACTTCAACCTGGTTGCAACCAAGCATGCTATGATCGAGCATTTCCCATTTCTCACATTCGCTACTGGGTTTTTCAGATCATTTTGGTTTGCACACCCAGTCTCTGCTTCATTACCTACTCTGTGCACCAGTCAGCCAAACAGAAAGAACGGAGATATTCCTTTCTCTATCCCTTGCTTGAGAAGGAACTCCCAAGAGAGAACAAGAGAATGAAAAACATTAATGGGATTTTAGTGCAAAACCAGGACATTTCCTCCAAGGATGAGCCGGACTGCCTGGAGGTCAAGGATATTCCAAACACTCCAAAGAAAGCGGTCAAGAGTGCAAAGGTCAAGCGACAGGAGGGAATTTCTCGATTCTACATCATCCAGGTCTTCTTTAGAAATGCTCTAGAGATTGGGTTTTTGGCTGGACAATATTTTCTTTATGGCTTCAGTGTGCCTCTAATCTTTGAGTGTGACCGTTACCCTTGTGTCAAGGAGGTGGAGTGCTACATTTCAAGACCTACTGAAAAGACTGTCTTCCTAGTCTTTATGTTTGCTGTCAGTGGCATCTGTGTCCTCCTAAACTTAGCTGAACTTAACCACCTTGGGTGGAGAAAGATCAAGACGGCTATGAGAGGGGTTCAAGCTCGAAGAAAGTCAGTCTCCGATGTACGCAAGAAGGAGCCATCAACACTGGCCCAGGTTCCTACATTAGGTAGGACACAGTCCAGTGAGTCTGCATATGTTTGACATCCATGTTGGCACTACGGAAACATTTACACGTGTCCTTGCTACATTGTGTAAAATTAACAAACATCAAAATAGTGCTATATAAATGTGGTCTTCCAGCCAATTATAGAGCTCCTCAGGAACTATATTGACAAAGCCTTTATAATAAATATGCTGCCACCCATCTAGCATCCAGTATAGTGAGCAAAATTCCTGACGGGATTGGAGTGGCAAGTTTTGTGGAATTCCTTTCATGACAGCATTCATTGTTTATAGTTCATTAACTGTACACTCTGGAACTTATCTATTCTCAAGCAGAAGCGTTTTCCTTTCTCTTGAAAGAAACATTAATGAAAGTAGGTATGTTACATCCATGGTATTTTGCAATCTACAAAAACTTAGTTTCCCAAGTCAAAAATGTAATTTAAGATCAAAGGGCCTTGATCGTGGCATCATTATTCTGAAAATTCGAAAAAAGAGCAGTGCTGTCCGGCACTCAAACGGATCCACAGGACCAATTATTTAGTTAAAAAAATCTATATATCTTTATTAGTCAAAGTTAAAAAAGTATACTTGCATCTCCATCTGCCCTACGCGTTTCGTAACCCACAAGGGCACTTACTCTCCCTAAAGCTTGCTCATTGTTAGCCAAGGATCAGAATCTGACTTTTCTTTCTGTTTAGGAGCTCTGGGACAGTGCACGAACCCATGAAAAGCCATAATACAAGAGAGGTAATTTAAATGCAGGGAATACAGTATTTATATGGGAGGGGGTGTTGATTCCTCTCACGACTGTTATATACCTCTCACCTCCCACGCACTGCTAACTTCTCTCCGTTCCTCGCACACGTCACCTGTTCCAAAAACAGAGTTGCCAATTGCAAAACCTGATAGAAACACATTTTTTACCCTTTCGTCTTAGCTAATTTCACATATAAGTAGCAGAAGAGTGTTGTCTTGTTTCACAAGAAAGTAGATAAGAGAATGTGGTGTGAAACAACAAGGGAACAAAATAGTTTATTGTAAAAGGTACTTGAAATCCACGGATTAAATATTTTCATGCATATCCCATGGATATCTTGTATTGTAACTTTATGTGGGGTTATTTGGAGAGACCAAAATTAAAGATGACCATCTGCAACATATAATTTTGTAAAAAACCCTGGCCCTAGCCTCAACCAATACAGTTTTTAGGTAATGCTTCACCCCTTTAGACATTCAGCATGATGTAGCCTTGAGAGCCACTGGTGTCTTAAAGGGCCATGCCCAGGACAAAACAATTCTATTTCAGACTTTGCTCACTCACTAAAAGGTCACTCTCTGCCTCAGCTCATATGAGTTCACTTTCCGACACAATATTGAGATTAAGGTCCACATGTATAGCTGCATAGGTACTACTGCAGAAATATATCTACATGTATACATAAGCCTAATGCATAAGCTTCTCAAGGAGGTTGCATTCTGCCTGGTCCATTTTCTCAAAACCCTGGCTAGATGCTTCCACATGACCGGATGACCAAGTTTTGTTCTGGGACTGGAATTCGTGCCCTTTAAGGTGCCAGTAACACCAAATGATAAAATGCACATATTCTAGATTTTGACAAATTTAGATTAGGTTGTTTTCCCTCTAGAACAGGGGTCCCCAACCTTTTTTACCCGTGAGCCACATTCAAATGCAAAAAGAGTTGGGAAGCAACACAAGCATTAAAAAGTTCCTGTAGATGATAAAAAGGGCTGTGGTTGGCTATTTGGTGGCCCCTATGTGGACTGGAAGCCTACGAGAGGCTTTGTTTGGCAGCAAACCTGCTTTCTATGCAACCAAAACTTGTCTAAATCCAGGAATTCAAAAATAAGCACCTGCATTGGGGCCACTGGGAGCATCATCCAAGGCATTGGTGAGCAACATGTTGCTTACGAGCTACTGGTTGGGGATCACTGCTCTATTATGTTGGGAAAAGAATACTATAACTTTCATATATTAAGTTCTGTGTTGTTCAGTGGTGATTACCATACATCTAAACTTGCTATGTAAAAATACTTTATATTGACATTTTTATAAGGAAGCAATTTATTTTGCATGAATTTCAATGTGCATGTGATTCTGTGCATAGAATACCCAATATTTTGCATGCAACTTTTTGCCTCACTTCACATTCTGATACATCAGTGGCCTTCACTCATTGAATAAAGCAGCTCTGTATGGCATCAATAAAATGTCCATATAATGGTCACTAGGGAGTTCCAGAAATGTCAGCTATTGTGTAGTGCCTTTATGGCAATATATAAACCCACACTGAAAGGAACCTTGGTCACAGAAAACAACCAAACTCAGGACACTACAGTGTGTCACACACACACACACACTGATCTTAATGGTGCTCAACCCCATAAACCAAAATGAATCTCAACTCTACATTCCCACACCAGTGGGAGGACAATAATATTGGTCTATATTAACACATGCTAGAACTCCACAACGTGTGTAGAGAAGCCTCCTACACTCACAATTGCATGAGCACAGAGGACTGATGTAAGTGCATCCAGCCAGCCTTTCTCATGTATCTTTAATATAATATTCATATGCAAATATGTGTCAGCTACTCTTGTCTGTTGCACATATGGATGCACATATTGTACAAAGTCCAGATACTATCAAGGGCAAATGCAATAGTTCTACAAAGCCAAAAAGTTAAACGTTTTTTTTCCACTAAACCATTATAGAACACAAATGGGATAGGTTTGTCAATAATAAGAGGTTGGTAGCAACCATTTATCAATTGTAAGGCAACTGCATAGAGAGAAAGTACTTCATAGCTACCATACTCTACTTTGAATGGGGATCGGTCTGAGGAATTTTATCACCATGCTTAATAGGTAGCCTTTTTATACAGGAATACATTCTTGCTTATTGCCTCTAGGGAAGGAGAAAAACCACTTATCGGTAATTAAGAAGATAAATATGCCTCACTCAGTTAAGCCAAAATTCCTTTGGCTGTGTGATGCTGTTGTCATAACGATGATCGCAAATAATTAAATGCCGATTTCTGCAGAATAAAGAGACATTTGTCTTAAATGTGTTATCTGAAATGTATTTATTTGGCATTTTATAACAGTTGTTTAATTTCTGCTATTTTTTCTTTGTCATTTGAGGATGATAATTCTTCAGAACACTGAAAACTTCAGTCATAAGGCAGTTGAAGCAGATCCTTATATGTGATCACACCTGATCATGAACACAGTATAATATTCACCTGCATAATGATCTCTACGTAAATTGAGGAAACAATATGGCACCCATAGTGCTTGGATGGCTCAAGAAAGGGGTCCCCAACCTTTTTTTTACCCCTGTGCCACATTCAAATATAAAGAGTTGGGGAGCAACACAAGCATAAAAATGTTCTTGGGGTGTCAAATATGGGTTGTGATTGGCTATTTTGGTAGCCCCTATGTGGACTGGCAGCCTACAGGAGGTTCTGTTTGGTAGTACACTGGTTTTAATGTACCAAAACTTGCCTCCCAGCCGGAGATTCAAACACAAGCACCTGCTTTGAGGCCACTGGGAGCAACAGCTAAGGGTTTGGGGAGCAACATGTTGCTCACAAGCCACTAGTTGGGGATCACTGGCTCAAAACATAAAAACTACCCACTGACAAAAAGATGTACAGGGTTCACTTCAGGCTGGTTCCTCCCTATGCACTGGACCTCCGCTACACTCCTGGAATTAGCTGCAAACATCTAGGGGCACATTTACTATGGGTCGAATATCGAGGGTTAATTAACCCTCGATATTCGACCGTTGAAGTAAAATCCTTCGACTTCGAATATCGAAGGATTTACTGCATTTCATTGGTTTGATCGAAGGAAAAATCGTTCCATCAAACGATTTTAATCCATCGACCTAACGATTTTCCTTCGATCCCAAATTGACAGGAAAGCCTATGGGGACCTTCCCCATAGGCTAACATTGATGTTTGGTAGGTTTTAGTTGGCGAAGTAGGGGGTCAAAGTTTTTTTTAATGAGACAGTACTTCGACTATCGAATGGTCAAATAGTCGAACGATTTATAGTTGGAATGGTTGGAAAGTCGAAGGTCAAAGTAGCCAATTCGATGGTCAAAGTAGCCAAAAAAAAACCTTTAAAATTCGAAGTATTCTATTCATTCACTCGAGCTAAGTAAATGTGCCCCCTAGTGATAGCCTGGGAGCAGGCCCGGACTGAGAAATAAAATAGGCCCTGGCATTTAAGGTACACAGAGGCCCAAACAGCCCCCACCAGCCCACTAAATACTGACTTTCTATGGCACCTTATAGCAGCCCCTCTGGCATTTGCCAGAACCCACAGATTGCCAGTCCAGGCCTGCCTGGGAGATACAGCACCTTTTCTGGAACTGCTGCCACCAAAGGCACTAAGGGACACTACTGGGAGCAGAATGTATGTCTAGTGTCTGTAAGGAAAACCTATACCTAAGGGGCATTTATGCTTCACATTCTACAGCTGCAAGGAGGGACATTGAGGATAGTATAACCTGTGCTAGATCACAGTTACTGGAAATAAAATAGAAAAAGAGACCCCTCTTATGTCACCAAAAGTTATATGACTGCAGGACAAAGAAACCTAGACCTTTGTTACACTGATAAATACTTCTAAAAAGAGCTATAACATAAGGCCACATGTGGCGCATGAAAGGTATGTTTTTAGCATTCCATGCAAAAAGTGAGGTCCCCGTACTTAATACCAAGAGTAATGAGAGAGAATGCTAATCTGGAGCAATTGGTTGAACGATTAATTCAACACTTTCAGTTTACTTCTGCAGCATTCCCAACACGGTATTGTTTATTCAACAATGAATAAACAAAATAGAATCTTCTAGCATCTCTCTGCCCATGAAGGCCCATCTACAGGATGACATCGCTGCGGAAGCGATAGGGAAGGCAATTGCAGATTACATGTTACAGCTGCTCGCATGTTTTGCCAGGAAAGTTGTACAAACCTGACCTAAAGGCCATCGCCCCTAAACTCTGCTCATTATATAACAAAAACTCTGCGGCTAATAAACTTACTGATACTTTACCTGACCCATTTCTTGAAAAAGGGCAACCCACCTGAATGTTGTCTTAATGCAAAATGAAATTATTCATTAGTGTGATTGTCCATCCTGATCAAACCGGGTTTATGTCTAACAAAACGTAGTCAGCATTTATAATAGTCATACCGTACTCCTTTTTGAAATGTAGGTAAATGCATTAAAACCCAGAGATGGTATGTCACTAAGGGATACATACAATGTTCTCAGTCATGTATTTCATACTCCCTTTACAGCTCCATATAGAGCTGTAACCACAATCTGAGTTATGTTTAAAATGCCATCAGGAGGTAGTTTCCTTCCTCCATTTGCTTTCGGAATTCTTGCTCTTTCAACAATTAATAGGGGACTTATTAAAATATGTATTCCATTTTCTTTTCACATATCCTATATCCAAAGGTTTGTCTGCTGGATATTGTGAACAACCTTGAACTTGTGTTGAACTATTTCAACTCCTTTGCCAAAAAGGCCACCCAGACAGCCTACAACCTGATCTTTGTGGAATAAGATGATCAATGGAACACTCCCCAACCAAACCTGGAAAAATAGTAAAAAAACTGCTTCACTCTTTCATATAAAATGTATGCATTAAGTTAGAATGCAAAAATAAAAACCTCTGGTACTAAATCACTCACAATCAGGATTTTCTCAGTTCAGGTTTGCCATATTGGGCACTCTTGTCTGCTTAGATTATATCCTACAGTAAAGGTGCTATATGGCTTCTTGAATTAAACACAAAAAAATGTTGGAGGGTCAAAGCAAGCTTCACCGCTGTAACCCCAAGCCTGCCTGGCAGCTAATCTTAGAACTGACAGCACGCAAATTCAGTGTTTCTATTTCTGTTGCCTAAGCAGAGGGGAATAGAAAAAGTTGTTTCAGAGAAAATGAAAGTAGCACAGAATAATGCATGGATTCAAACCAGCGAATACATGAGTATTCCAGAAAAAAAAAAGCACATATTACACAGAAGATATTATATATGATATTGCAATTAGTAGAGCTGTTTTTGACATTTGGAATTCAGGCACATTAAAAAGACTGCTTCATCTAAATGTAAACATACTTTAATAGAATGAGGTTTGAGGATCTGCAAAAAAATTGAAGCTCACCAGAATGGAAAAGTTTACACTACAGTACTATTTCAGATGAGTTTGGACTTCATGTGCATCCAGGACCACCGTACTCGGTGGTAAGCCAACTCACTCAATACACTGCATATACTGGTTCCTTATTTCTAGCCCTCGATCAAGCAGACTGACCCTAAACACAATATCAAAATATGTTCTAAGCAAATTAAATGTTTCGAAATTTCCAAGATCTGAAGCAGGCAGATCAGGTGAGGAAGGCCACCAACATCCCTTAGCTGAAGCTCTTCTGTAAGGTGCCAAGGGCTAAATCATTGCAAAACAGTTCATCTTTTACTGAAATGTTTAGTTGACCCAAGAGGGAAACACCAGTTACTGAAAGTAACTTAAGTAGAATGGCAAATCACAGTTATTAGTATCCAACTTTAAATTCTTGCAAAGGTCAAAGAAACAAAAAACTATATAAATTAGAATGAACCAGAGAACTTTTGGTTAGAATCCGGCACCTGCATATCTGTCAGGTTCTGGGTAGAAAATCCCAAATTCCCTGACCATGCAGGTAGTCCTCGAATATGCACCTTTCCAGATGAATTGGCACTGGAGTGATATCACCTCTCGTTTCACGGATCCAAAGTCGGAAGGTTTAACTTTATAGGAGCTGGATTAGGTAGTGGCTCTGGGGTCAGCGGGTCTGAGTCTGGCATGGGTCCTTCCTTTAGGTGTCTAACTCAATTTACTAACAAGAAGGGAAATCATGGCCATAGAATATTCCACATAAAGTGGTGCACTCCCCTTTATGGAAATGAGGCAGGCACTCACAGATCCCTGAGATAGGCAAAGCAGGAAAACAGCAGCCCAAGATAAAGTGACTTGGTACATGAAAGGCTGTTTTAGTCTTAGGTTTCATTGAAATAAAGTCCGACATTTTTCCTACTTGGTCTGTCTGTGGGATCTGGGAATGCCTGTCAAAAAAGCTAGAATAATCCTGTGTTGAGTTGTAAGCATGTGCACCCTGAAAGCCATGCAGTTACTGGTAAGCTAGTCTATCCTTTGTGGTTTCACTCTAAACTTTTTTTTATATAGTATAATGCACTCCTCTTTAAGCCGTTCCAATATTAGGTTACAGTACCTGTCAAGCTTAAGTCTTACCTGGAGCAAAGAAAATGTTTTAGAACAAGACTTTTGACCCACTGTATGTAAAGATCTGGAAAGCGGTGTATAGTGTGTCTAAGACACCAGTTCACCACAAAGTTTTACAGGTAACAAGTCCATTGCTTAAATATATTTAATATAGGAGCAGCACCAGGAAGGTAAGAAAGCTTGTACTGTACAGGCCGCTCTGGAAATAACAGATTTAGAAAATGACAGATCCAACTGCAGAAACCCATGTTCTTCATAGTCAATATATTCGGAAAAGGCCAGTATTTGTACTGGAGGCAACAGCAGACAGTTGTTACAACCTGGAGGGGTAAAAAAAAAAAAAAATAATAATTTGATTAACTAAAGGTCGATCTAAAATAAAGAGGTACACATTCAACTGCTAGATTTCATTTAAAATTTGGCATGGGGCTAGACAAGATGTCAGTTTCCCATGTGCCCTCAGTCTCGTGACTTCTACAGATAAACTTCAGTCACTCTTTACTACCACACTGCGAGCTGGAGCTTATCACAAAGCAGTTATAATGAACCAAGGTGGCTGCCTCCACAACAATTTTACAGTTAAAAAATATTTGCATAACTCCTTAAAATGTTAGTTCATGATTAGCAATGTAAATATTTTAATTTAGAAAAAAGTAAACCATAAAGATGACAGAAGGAAAAAATATGCAACACAAGTAATATTTATAAAGGGCCAACATATTCTGCTGCCCTGTACAATAAATGGGTATATACATTGAACACAGATTAAATACAAAGCAGCCAATAACCGATGACAAGAGGGAAAGAGCCCTGCTTTTTACAAAAAAGGATTGAGACAAGGTGTAGGGAGTCGGCAAGGCGAGAGCAATGCATTTAGCAACATATAGCACAAACTAAAGCTATGCTAAACTAGATGTGGGTATGAATCTCTAAAGAAACATGTTTAAAACTTTCTTAAAAAAACAAGCATCTTCACATGCAATAAAAATGCCAATGTGCCAAAAGATATGCAGCAAAGAGAACATTTACAAGATTCAGTGTCCGTGACGTTGACTTTAGGACAGTCAGGAACAAACACCTCCAATAGTAGATAAGGCTGTAGATTCAAATAGCCCCAATAAGTGCACAAATGACCAAAATAAAGAACTTTAGTATCTGTCTATATTTCATTTGGTTATACAGCAGGACTGTTCCTCAATAGCAGTTACCTTTGGTTAGAAAAAGAAAAGTGAATTACCTAGAGATGGGTAGAAAATAGAAGATTGTCAACACACAGGGAAGGACCGAATAGAGTTTTTGCATAATGGTACTTTGCTCTCAATAATATTCCTCTTCTGGAAGCTCTTAAATCTATCCATTGCAATGTTCCCTTCAGGCTGTAAGAGATAAACATTTATTGATATAAAGAAACTATAAACAGTTATGACTAAAAATTAAATACACAAAAAAAAAAAAAATGAGGTGTTAACACTTTTTCCAAATATGCCAACGCTTCCTTCTGTGCAAATGATGTTGGGCAGAAGGAAGCCGATCAATGTTTTCTTACCCATCTTAGATATATCGGCAGAGAAACAGCCTCTTCTGGCATGGCTTGCATGAATCAATGGTCAGGACAATTTATATTAAAAAAAAAAGTGCTGGAAATGTAGGGGTTTTAAAACCTTGGAGGAGGTGTGACCCATAATGTAGCACCAACCACAGGCTCTTCTAAAATAAATTGAAGGAAACGATAAGCCTCAGACCCCAGGTTACTGCCTACATGGCACATCCTGAGTTACCCTGTATTAGCTTCACATTGCCAGCATGTACTGCTAGAAATGCTCACAGCGCAAGGATGTGTCTAATCATTGGCAAAGGATTTTAAAAGGGTAAAACCAAAGTGTATTTACCTTCAACTTCCTCAGGGATTATGGAAGTTCATCACTAAGGAGTACATCTATTTCTGGTTCTTTATACCTGTGAAAATCAAATATAGGTTTACAGGACTCGTTATACAATGAAAACCACATCTTTTCAGAATGTTGTTCTATTTAATTTACTGCCCTCAGAACCCAGGTAGTGGTCAACAAACTACTGTCCCAGGTCACCCTGAGTTAGCATCACATTCCCAGCTTAGACTGCTGGGAATACTCACAGCGCAAGGATGTCTCTCTTCACAGGGCAGATTAAAGTGAATTGGCTTTACAATTGAAGAACTTTTGAAGCCAAAAATAATGGAAGAAAGTCTGACAGCAATGGGAAGAATTCCAAAGGAGGGGTACAGTTTTAGCCAAGTCTAAATTAAAGTATGTGAGAAGGTAAGGAGAACAGAGTCGAGGAATAGTTCAATAGAGGAGTACAATCAGCCAGTTGGCAAGTGTCTGGACAGAAGTTCAGAAGTGGGGCAGTTATGCTTTGAATGCATAAGGGTACATACTTTGCTCTTGCTCTCTTCTAGGTTCAATAAGTTTACTCTTCTGGAAGATCTTAAATGTATCCATTGCAATGTTCTCTTCAGGCTGTAAAAGATAAGTTTCTTTATTTCAATAAATTTTTAACAGTTATGACTTAAAATTAAATACACAAAAAAAAAAAAAAAAAAAAGAAAGACTGCCAGTGCATTGGTTTGTCTATGCACGGTTTGTCTTTTAAGATAATTACAAAAAAAAAGGGAGGTGTTTGCACTACACTTTGTCCAAAATATCCAAGCTCAAGTGCCATGACCGATAGTGTAGAGTTTTGCACACAAAGGCCAGTGCAATGCTTCCTTCTGCTCAATAGATGATAGAAGGAAGCAGATCAATGTTTTCTTATCCATCTTAGATATACCGGCAGATAAACTGCCTCTTCAGACATGGCTTGCATGAATCAATGGTCAGGATAACTTATATTAAAGGAGAACTATAGCAAAAATAAATTTTATATTAGCTTCAGCATACTGAAAGAAACTTTCTAGATACAAGCTATTAAAAATTCGGTACAGTTTCTGAAATAAGCAAGTTTAACTTCACTATTGCTCTCTCAGCATCTGTTTCTCCTCATTCAGGAGTTGAGTGTCAGATATTCATTGACAGTTAGGTCCAATATATCTTATAGGGGGCTCCTTTTGCCTAAAAGATGTATTAGAGCTCACTCTTAAAATCACCAGAAATCCTGTCTTTCGACATGCAAAAGGCAGTTAGATTTTGTTTGTACTGGAATCAGTTATTGAAGTGAGCTCTAATTTATCTGCCAGGAAAGGAAGCCCCCCCCCCCCCATAAGATATATTGGATCATTCATCTGACACCCAACTGCTGCATAAAGACAGAATGAAGAGAAAGATGCCGAGAAGAATAGTGAATATAAACAATGCAGAATTTTTAATTGATTGTAATTAGAAAGCTTATTTCAGTATGAGGAAGCTTATAAATTCTCATTTTCAAGATAAATCTTTAAAAAAATAAATAAAAAAAAATGCTGGGAAAGTAGGGGGTTCAAACCATTGTGACCCATAATTTAGCACCAACCACAGACTCTTCTAAAATAAATTGAAGGAAAAGATAAGCCTCAGACCCCAGGTTACTGCCTACATGGCACATCCTGAGTTACCCTGTATTAGCTTCACATTGCCAGCATGTACTGCTAGAAATGCTCACAGCGCAAGGATGTGTCTAATCATTGGCAAAGGATTTTAAAAAGGGTAAAACTAAGTTACCTTCAACTTCCTCAGGGATTTTCATCACTAAGGAGTACATCTATTTCTGGCTCTTTATACCTGTGAAAATCAAATATAGGTTTACAGGACTCTTTACACAACGGAAATCATATCTTATTCAGAATGTTGTTCCATTTAATTTACTGCCCTCAGAACCCAGGTAGTGGTCAACAAACTACTGTCCCAGGTCACCCTGAGTTAGCATCACATTCCCAGCTTAGACTGCTGGGAATACTCACAGCGCAAGGATGTCTCTCTTCACAGGGCAGATTAAGCAAATTGGCTTTGCAATTGGAGACTGCATTGTTATTGCCGAGGTTAATAATTTAATACTGGCCCCTATGGTAGACATTTACCAATCCATCCACAACATGTAATAAAAAGGCACTAAATTTGCCCAGGAGCAGTAACCCATAGCAACCAATCAGCAGGTCGCATTTATTAGTCACATGTTTAAAAGCTAACATCTTATTGTTGCTTTTAAATATATGACTAAATGCTACCTGTTGATTGGTTGCTATGGGTTACTGCTCCCGGGCAAATTTAGTGCCTTTTATTACATAATCCACATGCCTTAAAAACAAAATTAATTCAGATTTTAAACGATTGCACCACACTGAGCAATCAAGATTGTTATGGTTCCTGGATTCTCACACACATTGAAGCATGTCCTTGGCATACATTTCCTGGGGTTTATACGGGTTATTAGGTATTCTGATCAGAATTCTCAATATATATGCACAGGTATTGGACATGTTATCCAGAATGCAAGCTAGGTGGGGGTTTTTGGACAATGGATCTTTCCATAATTTGGCTCTTCATACCTTAAGTCTACTAGAAATCATGTAAACATTAAATAAACCCAATAGGCTGATTTTGCTTAAAGGAAACTATACCACTCAAACAATGCAAGTCTCTATAAAAAGATATTGCATAAAACGGCTCCTTTGTAAAACCCTGCTTCATGTAAATAAACCATTTTCATAATATACGTTTTTACCAGCATGTGCCTTTGAGTAATCCTAAATAGGAAATTGCCATTTTAAAAATAATAATGGTCGCTCCTTGAGATCCTAGGATTCACTGTGCACGCAAACAAACTATACATGTTAGGTCACATGAGCCAATTAACAGACAGTTCTGTCTTTTGCTTCAACACTTCTTCCTGTTACAGTTAGAGTTGTAGTATTTCTGGTCAGGTGATCTGAGGCAGCACACAGATCACGAAATGGTGGTTCAAGGTAATAGATGTAAAACAGCAATAATTTACTTAAATATACAGTATACCAGTTTGGTAAGATTCTTTAATATGCCACTTAATATAATATAAACTGTTGCTTAAGTATTCATTTTGGGGTATAGTTTTCCTTTAACAATTAAACCAATAGTATCTTAGCTTGGGTCAAGTACAAAGTACTGCTTTATCATTACAGATAAAAAGCATATTTTAAATTATGGATTATTTGGATAAAATGGAGTCTATGGGAGACAGAATTTGTGATTAGGTGCTTTCTTGATAATGGGTTTTCAGAAAATGGATCCTATACCTTATCTGACAATGCGATTGTCAGATAAACAGAAAAATGGGCATTAGGTAGAGAATCACTTAAGAGATTAGCCCTGAAGTTTTGTTTATGGGTAATCAATCTCAGTTAATTATATGGAGCAAAGCACTTTGTTTTGTTAAAGACAATTTATGAAAATTGATAGATTTTTTTTTACAGTTCCAAATTGTTTGGTCTGCAGAATGGCTACAAACAGAAAATGGGCAGATAGAAGGGTGCTGCTTCACTTACCTAAGACGGCCTAGCCTATGTGGCTGTAAGGCCTTTTTTTTACGGTTCTCTGTCTTTAGTGCTCTGTGCCATGCCAGTTCTTTCTCCCTCTTTGAAAGTGCAGTTTGAATGGAGCAGTTTGAATGGACGAGACGCGAGTATGTTCTTCTTAATCTTATCCGCTTGCAGCTTAGCTGGCTGGAGAAAACTGAGTGTATTAAAAGTTGCAGGCACTTGATAAGTAACAAAATGTACAGAGGATGAATTAACCAATAATAAATCTAGAGCAATTTGGTAGCAAGAGCCCCATCATGAATTCTAGCAGCTGGCCAGTGTCATATGGGGATTTTACCATATCAGCAACAAAGTGGTACACCAGGTTCATATTACTCATCAGTAGTGAAGGGAAAATCTGCCCCATTTATCTTTGATGAAAAGTTGCAAAACAAATTAAAAAAAAAAAAAAAAAAAGTTGCATGAAAAACGCCCATTGACTTCAAATAGTCTCAAAAAGAAAGGCCTAGGCTGAACACGTTATGTCACAAGCGGTTTTATGAATAAAAACCTTTTATAAAATTTTAAGTCCTGAGAATGCTGTTCTATATGGGATGGATGAAGATAATGTGTTGAACGTGCACTCATACATACATTCCATGTTGATACCAACACTCACGATAAAAGTCTAGTGTGCCTGGGTGCAAGGTCATCAAATAATTTCCATCCCTTTAGAAAGATCCGCACTTTCAGGAATTAAATTTAAACAAATTTAAATTAAAAAGCAGAAGACTGACGTTTCGCCCAAACACAGGCCTTTCTCAAAGTGCAATATCTACACTTTATATATATTTAAAAAAGGTTAATAAAATCAAACACCAACATCTTTTTACATGTCTGATAATTTATTTAAAGTAATTCTAGAAACCAAGTGATGTGTAATTATCAGCAAGTTATTTAGAATTTTTATTTCTTATTAAACTAATGCATCATATCCCTCAACAATGACCTCAATTTTTAAGTATGAAATCAAAGTTCTGCAGTATAGTGCTACAAAAAGATCAGCAATAATAAATGTAAAAATTATTTCATATTGATTAGACAAATATATAAATAAACAAATCAAAATGAAAGATATTGCACAAAAGTTCATACAAAACTAATATGCTCAACACACACTACAAGGACACTTACTTAATACAGTCATGGGAAAACAGGTTTTTTTCAAGTCACATCAGTTAATAGTTCTGATTCTGCACATCTGTTTCTCAAAAGAGCAAACTGATTTTTTTATATTTAATTATGACTTGTGCTCTTCAGTCACGCTTTACTGCAAGGTGGAGTGAGATCATCCCCTCCCTTTCCCTCCCAGCAGCCTAACAGAACAATGGGAAGGTAACCAGATAGCAGCTCCCTAACACAAGATAACAGCTAGCTAGTAGATCTTAGAACAACACTCAATAGTAAAATCCAGGTCTCACTGAGACACAGTTACATTGAGTAGGAGAAACAGCCTGCCAGAAAGCAGTTCCATCCTAAAGTACTGGCTCTTTCTGAAATCACATGACCAGACAAAATGATCTGAGATGGTGCCTACACACCAATATTACAACTAAAACATAATACACAAAAAAAAAAACTACACCATAAAAATCATGACAGAATCCCTTTAACTAAGCACACTAAAATAAAGCTCAGCAGCCTAAACACCAAAATATTACACTCTCCACCACACCTTATGGACAATCTATGAAACATTTAACTCTTGTTCACACAGTCTAAGTATACCTCTCCTTAGGTTCTGTTAGGAGTCTGGTCCATGAAACAGGGGTTCCCTCTGAACTGGTAAGGTGGTCGCGCTTCTCCTGGGCCCGGTGTCTACTCTACTGTAGACACTTATATACAGGAGAGACCTTGCTTCTAGAAGTTTCTCAGAGTCTCCCTGATTGGTCCGTTTAAATGATACTAACATACCAGTTAGTTACAGGGAGTTCCCTTTCCACCATTAAGTCTCCATCCTGAATATGCTTCCTGACTAACTAAATATACATATCTTCAGGGGTCCATTCAATGCTGGCTACAATGAACTTGAGCCTTTGTTAGTTACTTAGGTTTTGGGTGTGACAGTACCTCTCCCAGACCAATACCTTTGTCTTCTAAATTAGGCAGGATTCTTATTGTTTGGACCAGACAAACTAAGGCCGCTTCCTCTCTAAGAGTTAAGCGTTCCATTATGAATTAAAATATATCCATCTTATAATGTCCATCCAAATTTGACAATAATCTTACAAAACTGGCGAACGATCAAAACCATCTATGCTTTAATCTCAGATGCAGACAGACATCAGGGCCTCATCCCTTGTAGCCTACACCTGGGTTCCACATTAAAAAAAGTCAAGATTTTAAAAAAAGCCCAAAAACCGCCTACTAAATGAATGGGTCAGACAGATCAACTTTACCATTGAGGCCCTTAAGGAAGCTATTGCTTGTAGCCTGCAAGTCTGACCTTAGGGTAACTGCAAGGTTTCCTACCGAGGAGGGTCCCATAATTCATTAAGTGGTTTCAGGCTCACTTAAAGGGATACTGTCATCAGAAAACATGTTTTTTTTTTCAAAATGAATCAGTCAATAGTGCTGCTCCAGCAGAATTCTGCACTGAAAGCCATTTCTCAAAAGAGCAAACAGATTTTTTTATATTCAATTTTGAAATCGGACATGGGGCTAGACATTTTTTCAATCTCCTAGCAAGAGACAAGCGTTATTACCTATACAAGATGCACTAGAGAAATGTCTGTGCCTTTATTACAATGTAATCGAAAGCCTCTTGTCCTATTGTGCTGGAATCACCCCCTTATGAAACAAAGACACAATAAAGTAATAATAAACCATAAAGCCAGATCTCTGCGTTAAGCCTGTGCTCCTCACCCGCAGTTCTTCCCTGCAATCAGACATCGTCCAAGATTTCTTCCACGTCCTTCACATCGCTGTGCCGCAACCAATTTTTTGTTCTTGCTCACCCGTTTCCTTCTACGTAAGCCCTTCTGTTCTTCCTCTGACCCGGGACCGAAGCACAAAATAAAAACCCCACTGGCGCCACGCTACCAGGCGCGGCCATTTTTAAAGAAAATATTGCGCATGCGTAGAAATAAGTGAGTAATCGGCCCTGTTGCTACTCTCAGCAAATTGAACTTTGTAGCTTCCCGTGCGAACTCTCAAACTATAAGGACGCCATGTTGCTGCTCTCACTGTCGGCTGTTCGGTTCCCACAAATCGCTCTCACAGGTGTGTTGTGTTAAAGCTTTCCGAAATATGGTTGGATTTTATGCAGACTGCTGTCATTAAATTTTAGTTGTGCCCAGTGTGCGTGTATGTGTGGAGCTTTGGCACACAGGGCATGGTTTGGTATGTGGTGGTGTACAGGGCCGCCATTAGAAATCACGGGCCCCCTACAGCAAAATTTTTGGGGCCCCCTGGTCCCTGCCCACACTAGCGCCCCACCCCATATCCCGCCTACTCCACCCCACCCAAAGACCCCACAGACATCAGCGCTAAAACAGTAACCCCCCCACAAGTTATAAAAAGCTAAGGTCAGGGCCCCCTTGTAAGTTAAAAAGAAAAACATTGGTGCCGGGGCCCCCTTACAAGTTAAAAAAAATTGGGGCCCCAAAAAATATTTTTAATGGGCCCCAAAAAACCTTAAAAAAAACCCAAAAAACATTGGTGTCAGGGGCCTATAGACAGTGCCGATTCTGGGGCTGCTGCCCCCCCCCCCCTCATCTCCTGCTCCGCGCTTAAAAATTAGCGTCGGAGCGGGTTTCAGGGGGCAGTATCACTAGTGCATTGAGTGCTCTTTGCACTAGCGGAGCCAAATTTAAATAAAACCCAGAAGTTCAGCACTTAAAATTACAAGAGGCCGCCCCTTGTAACTGGCCGCTCGATGCCGCCTGAGGTAAGGGTTTCACTGTGCCTCATGGCAGAAGCATCCCTGCCTATAGAATACATTGGTGGCCAGGGGATTAAAAAAAACAAATCCCACATTGGTGTTCAGTAGAATTGAACTCATGACTTGTCCCCCCCCTGATGGCAGCCCTGGTTGTGTATGTAGTAAAACAATAGGACTGTAGCCTCACAGAACAATATTGTATTTGATGGGTGCAGTTACCCCCACTTCTAAAAACTGAAAGGAGTTGGAAAGAGAAGTCTGGGATTTCTTTTTACTTTCATACACCATTGCAATAAAGTCTAGTTCCTATGATGCATTAGGGTTGCCACCTTTTCTTGAAAAAATACTGCGACACAATCTCACAAGAACTGCTGGTGCCATCATGAAACCACATTGTATTTCACCAATTTTTGGTTGTTACCATGGCCTTTGCATAGCAGTCAGTACTCAAAAAGTTAAAGGGCACCGCAAAAATATTATCCCCAACCAAAGGTGAGGGCTAATAGAGCCTACACTCCAGTCGGGGGCAACAATAGTTGTTTTTTTAATTGCACTCCAACAGCGCTAGGCAACCCGCAGCAGGAGGGAGCTCCAAGTACGAGCAGCCATGTTGGGGCACACGCATGCGCTTAAAGATCGAGTGTTGTGACTTGTTCATTATGAGCATGAACGTGACATCAGAAGTGCATTTGTGCATGCGCTCTGACTGATATGGCCACTGTGGGTATTCTAGCACTGGCAGGGGCATTTTTGTTAAAGAACACTACTGTTACCCCAACCAGAGCCTGGGCTCTATTAACCTTTGGTTGGGGATAGGTTTGCCACCTTTTCTGGAAAAAAATACCGGCCTTCCTATATTCTTGCCGTTTTTTTCTATTAATAACATTGGCATCAACCATCATTTTTTTACTGGCCATGCTGGTAAAATACCGGCTAAGTGGCAACCCTAGTTGGGGATAATATTTTTGCCTAACAGGTGCCCTTCAAAGGAGAAGGAAAGTTTTTTTTATGCTTGGCGATGCGAAAAATTAAAAGAGAACTAAACCCCCTTGCTAATAAAAACCCCTACCCTCCATAGTCCCCCCTCCCTGCTCCCCCGCACAGGTGTTCACACAAGTAAATGCCCCTAAGCTGGTAATTACCAATCATTGCAGAGTCAACGGAGCTCACGGGGGCCATCTTCAGCGTTTCGGGAAACTTCAAGTAAGCGTCATATCGTTGCATGCACAGTTGTAGCAATATTCTGGTCCAGAACAACTGCGCATGCGCCAAAAGCCACGGAAATTACCAAAGGGACCCGAAGATTCCCCAAGCGCCGCAAGATGGTGTCCATGATCTCTGCTGCGCTGACTCTGCAACGAGGGGTAATTACCGGCTTAGGGCATTTACTTGTGTGAACACCTGTGCGGGGGGAGCAGGGAGGGGGGACTATGGAGGGTAGGGGTTTTTATTAGAAAGGGAGTTAAATTCTCCTTTAAACACCCCCAAGTGATTGTTTTTAACCCCCCGGGACTGAGAGATCCTCTGCCTGCTTCTTACTTCTTACAGCTGTGCATGGAATGGTTGAATGAAAAGCCAAATTTTAAGGCTTCTCTGGGCCACATTGGAAAAAGAAAAATTGTCTGGGGCCACACATGAAATACACAAACACTTTTGTTTTGTAAAAGTAAAGAAAATACACAGAAAAGAACGACAATACCAGTTGGATAACCACATGGAGCTATACACTGGAACATGGGACACCTGGATATTAAACATTTTATTTTTATTATATTATTATTACTAACTGGGCAATGGGCAGAGTCCTCCCTACTCCATAGGTCACCACATTGTCACAACCTGGCAAAGTAAGCCTGTTCCTAACAAGACGACAGACTGAGGTAGTTAATGTGTCTGGACTTAGAGAGCACAAAGTGTTATTTCACTCTTGTTTTCAGGCCCAGATTTGTGGAAAGGCCACTTAGGCCCAGGCTTAGGGCGGCAGGATTTTAGGAGGGCGGCATGCTGCTCAACCACACCCACATTGCTTCAAAAACACTGGGGATGCTCTGGATATCGAATTATTTTTTAAGTGCACGTTAAAGGTCATCTATTGTGAAAATTAACATTTTATATAAGCTTCGGCATACTGAAATAAGAAACTTTCTATGTACAATCAATTAAATATTCTGCATCATTTCAGAAATAATCAAGTTAATCTTCACTATTCCTCTCTCGGTGTCTGTTTCTTTCCATTCTCTCTTCATTCAGCAGTTGGGTGTCAGTTGATAGTTAGATCCAATATATCTTATAGGGAGGGCTTCCTTTCCTAACAGATGTATTAGGGCTCTTACACATGAGCGTTCCGACCTGCGCTCCCCTGCGTTCCGTTTTTTGGCGTTCAGCCGCAGGGGAGCGCAGGAATAGACGCAAGTCATTATTTGAAATGGTGCTGTACTCACTCAGGCGCGTGTAGGCGCCGAACGCAGGTTCAGACGCAACATGCTGCATTTTTCCTGCGTTCGGCGCCTACACGCGCCTGAGTGAGTACAGCCCCATTTCAAATAATGACTTGCGTCTATTCCTGCGCTCCCCTGCGGCTGAACGCCAAAAAACGGAACGCAGGGGAGCGCAGGTCGGAACGCTCATGTGTAAGAGCCCTTAGAGCTCACTCAAATAACTGATTCCAGTTCAAACAAATTCTAACAAAATAACTGCCTTTTACACAAATCCTGCATGTAGAGAGACATGATGTCTGGTGATATTAATAGAGTGAGCTCTAATACATCTTCTAGGCAAAAGGAGCCCCCCTATAAGATTTTTTGGATCCAACTGTCAATGATTATCTGTCACCTAACTGCTGCATGAAGAGAGAATGAAGAGAAACAGATGCTGAGGGAGGGATGATGACAATAAACTTTATTTCAGAAACGTTACAGAATATTAAATTAATTATATTTAGAAAACGTATTATTTCAGTATGCTAAAGCTTATATAAAATTTTAATTTTCGCAATAGTTCCCCTTTCATTTTATCAGAATCCAGTTGGACTGTAGTTGTGTGTACTTCATAGGGATGCACCGAATCCAGGATTCGGTTCGGGATTCGGCCAGGATTCAGCCTTTTTCAGCAGGATTCAGATTTGTCTGAATCCTTCTGTCCAGCCGAACCAAATCGGAATCCTAATTTGCATATGCAAATTAGGGGCAGAGAGGGAAATCGCGTGACATTTTGTCAAAAAACAAGGAAGTAAAAAAAGTTTTCCCCTTCCCACCCCTAATTTGCATATGCAAATAAGAGTTTGGATTCAGTTCGCTATTCGGCCGAATCCTTCGTCAAAGATTCGGGGGTTCAGCCGAATCCAAAATAGTGGATTTGGTGCATCCCTAGTACTTCATAGCTCATACCCTCAGATACACTGCCAAACTTGTCATATCAGTATCCAGCACTAGAGGGCACCATTGCACAGGTGATATACTAGACTACACTAGTTATATCCTTTCCATCTACTCCCTGTACCGCTAATGAAGTTTGAGAAGTATGCACTGTTAACCTATTATAACTATTATAGCACTGCACTTATAGCACTTTAGGCAGCATCATACACAGAATGAACTGGAAA
Organism: Xenopus petersii; assembly: GCA_038501925.1. Classification (NCBI taxonomy): domain Eukaryota; kingdom Metazoa; phylum Chordata; class Amphibia; order Anura; family Pipidae; genus Xenopus; species Xenopus petersii. The sequence goes on along the minus strand of CM076687.1, from coordinate 19,701,137 downwards.
ACACTCACATTTTATGCACAATATTATAAGACCATAATGGCATGGGATTTTAAAGGAGTCGTTCACCTTTAAATTAACTTTTAGTATAATGTAGAGAGTGATACTCTGAGACAATTTGCAATTGTTTTTTCGTTTTTTATTAGTTGTGGTTTTTGGGTTTTTTAGCTTTTTATTGAGCAGCTGTGCAGTTTGCAATTTCACCAGTCCGGTTGCTAGGATTTAAATTACCCTAGCAACCATGCAGAGGTCTGAATAGAAAGATAAGTAATAGCAATAACAATACAATTGTAGCTTTGAAGAGCATTTGTTTTTTTTAGATGGGGGTCAGTGACCCCATTTGAAAGCTGGTAAGTGTCAACAGAATAAGGCAAATCATTAAAAAAATGAAGGCAATGGAACAGTTGCTTAGAATTAGCCATTCTATAAAATACTAAAAGTTGAACCACCCCTTTAATAACATAATTATATGCTAATAAAAAGCATGTAACATCAGTATCCTATATATATTACTACAAATACATCGGGCCAGATTTATCAAGGGTTGAATTGGGAGTTTCTAAAAACTCCCATCAACTGCCATAAACTCGAAATTCTAAAATTGTTTTTTTTGTTTTTTTTTGAAAATGGGTGAATAGGATCGAGCTGCAAAATCGAATCAAATTTGATCTTTTTTTTTTTTTTTTTTCAAAAGTCCACCAAATGACTCCAAATTGATTGTAGGAGGTCCCCCATAGGCTAAAACACCAAATTCAGATGGTGAATACTCAAATTCGAATTCTTAAAGGGACAGTACATGATACATTTCAAAATTCACATTTTTTTTTATAAGAATGGATTGCATGCGCCTGGTTTACTTTGTCAACTCCAAACGCAAGAGGCCCTTGGCTAGCAAGTATTCTTTACTTTGCTGGGTTACTGTAGGTTATTAGAAGCAAGACAGGCTTTCCTAGAACTTTAATGTCAGATTCCGTACATTGCACTAAAAAGAGGTAAAGCATTACCTGTTCCATGCAGTAAAGTGGAATGTAAGGAAATTAAGAGGCTTGTGTGAAGTGTCCAAGCACTTGATATGCCTCCAAATTCTTTCCTGTGTAAATAACCCCATGAAAGCTGTGCCAGCTCACACTAAATACCCTCCCAGGGTTCACAAGCGCAGGCAGGCTTAGATCTGTTGGTGAGTGATGGAAATGTACTCACTCCTCCAATAAATGATACTAAATCCATGCTCACGTTCATATAGTGCTGACTTAATACTAAACTTACATCATTTATTTATGTAATTGCTCAATTATTCCTCTTGAACCATACACCTTCGCCATAAAGTATTTTTAAGCAGCTGGGCTGACTTACACTGTGTTTGCACATTGAGGGGCCGATTCACGAAGGGTCGAATATCGAGGGTTAATTAACCCTCGATATTCGACTAGGAATTAAAATCGTTCGACTTTGAATATCGAAGTCGAACGATTTTGTGCAAATCCTGCGATCAATCGATCAAAGGATTTTTCATTCGATCGAACGATTAAATCCTTCGAATCGAACGATTCGAAGGATTTTAATCCAACGATCGAAGGAAAATCCTTCGATCAAAAAATCCCAGGCAAGCCTTTGGGGACCTTCCCCATAGGCTAACATTGACTTCGGTAGCTTTTAGCTGCCGAAGTAGGGGGTCGAAGTTTTTCTTAAAGAGACAGTACTTCAACTATCGAATGGTCGAATAGTCGAACGATTTTTAGTTCAAATCGTTCGATTTTCGTAGTCGAAGGTCGAAGTAGCCCATTCGATGGTCGAAGTAGCCCAAAAAAACTTCGAAATTCGAATTTTTTTGAATTTGAACCCTTAACTCGAATTTAGCGAATCAGCCCCTCAGTAAAGGAAGCTTCAGTGCGGCTCCACTGGGGTTGTTCACTCAATTGGGGTGAATGGGTTGCAGGTAGGGTTGCCACCTGGCCGTTATTTTACCAGCCTGGCTGGTAAAAATGATGGTTGGTCCCAATGTTATTAATAGGGGAAAAAAGATAAATATATAGGAAGGCCGGTATTTTTTTTTCCAGAAAAGGTGGCAAGAGAATGGGGTGATCATTTGCTAAGGCAGGTCCTAAATTGCTCCAGTCTGGTAAGTGATAGCAACCAATGAGCAGTTTATCACCTATATTTTTAAATTAGCCTTGTGGTGTCATTTAGTAACATAAACATAGTAAGTTAGGTTGAAAAAAAGACACACATTCACCCTTTTAACTCCTTTTTTCTGGATCAACTGCCAGTTGATCCAGAGAAAGGCAAAAAAAAATCTATCTGAAGCCTCTCCAATTTGCCTCAGAGGGGGAAAAATTCCTCCCTGACGCCAAAATGGCAATGGGACCAGTCCCTGGATCAACTTGTACTATGAGCTATCTCCCATATCCCTGTATTCCCTCACTTGCTAAACACCATCCAACCCCTTCTTATACCTATCTAATGTATCAGCCTGTACCACTGATTCAGGGAGACAATTCCATATCTTCACAGCTCTCACTGTAAAAAATCCCTTCCGAATATTTAGGCGGAACATCTTTTCTTCTAATTGGAATGGGTGACCTTGTGTCAGCTGGAAAGACCTACTGGTAAATAAAGCATTAGAGAGATTATTATATGATCCCCTTATATATTTATACATAGTTATCATATCACCCCTTAAGCACCTCTGCTTCAGCGTGAACATCCCCAATTTGTTTCCCTAGGTCATGCAGCTATTCCCCATTAGAGTTGTTGAATAATATCAGCTGACATGGGAGAGCACGTTTCTGGTTGCTCACCTGTGGGCAATGCAATCTGTTATCCACATATGTGGCTTAATTAAATATTGATATATACCAAGTTTTTCTTATTGACAGTTGTGTCATATAACTTCTGCCTCCTTTATCTGCTTACTATAACCTAACTACAACTCCTAGTACAAACAAATGTTAGCAAACCATTCCTATTAACAGCTCTAAGCAAAGAGTTATTTTAGAAAACAAACCCTTACTGACCCTGCTTGCCTCCTCTCCACAGTAACTCTGTGTGTGTTTCACCCATTCCTATTCAGTGAGACAGTGAATTCTTTTGTCATCTCCTGACCCTGCATATTCGCACCGTGGTGAGGAATGCAGAGCAGATTTAGCAGGAGAGATAACTTCCAAACTTTGGCCCCAGGAGTCCAAGTGAAATCAAAGATGCAAGTTCTTTGGCTTATTGCAATATATAGATTGCACTGGTTTTTTTTTGTTTGTTTTAATACAAAAATTGTAGGTAGAATAGAAGACTTTTAAAACATTCTTTCCAGGTGATTGTGATAAGAAGAAGCAGAAGCATTTACAGTGGTGTGCAAAACTATTTGCCCCCTTCCTGATTTCTTATTCTTTTGCATGTTTGTTACACAAAATGTTTCTGATCATCAAACACATTTAACTATTAGTCAAAGATAACACAAGTAAACACAAAATGCAGTTTTTAAATGAGGGTTTTTATTATTTAGGGAGAAAAGAAATCCAAATCTACATTTTCATGTGTGAAAAAGTAATTGCCCCCTGAACCTAATAACTGGTTGGGCCACCCTTAGCAGCAATAACTGCAATCAAGCGTTTGCGATAACTTGCAACGAGTCTTTTACAGCGCTCTGGAGGAATTTTGGCCCACTCATCTTTGCAGAATTGTTGTAATTCAGCTTTATTTGAGGGTTTTCTAGCATGAACCGCCTTTTTAAGGTCATGCCACAACATCTCAATAGGATTCAGGTCAGGACTTTGACTAGGCCACTCCAAAGTCTTCATTTTGTTTTTCTTCAGCCATTCAGAGGTGGATTTGCTGGTGTGTTTTGGGTCATTGTCCTGCTGCAGCACCCAAGATCGCTTCAGCTTGAGTTGACGAACAGATGGCCGGACATTCTCCTTCAGGATTTTTTGGTAGACAGTAGAATTCATGGTTCCATCTATCACAGCAAGTCTTCCAGGTCCTGAAGCAGCAAAACAACCCCAGGCCATCACACTACCACCACCATATTTTACTGTTGGTTTGATGTTCTTTTTCTGAAATGCTGTGTTACTTTTACGCCAGATGTAACGGGACGCGCACCTTCCAAAAAGTTCAACTTTTGTCTCGTCGGTCCACAAGGTATTTTCCCAAAAGTCTTGGCAATCATTGAGATGTTTTTTAGCAAAATTGAGACGAGCCTTAATGTTCTTTTTGCTTAAAAGTGGTTTGCGCCTTGGAAATCTGCCATGCAGGCCGTTTTTGCCCAGTCTCTTTCTTATGGTGGAGTCGTGAACACTGACCTTAATTGAGGCAAGTGAGGCCTGCAGTTCTTTAGATGTTGTCCTGGGGTCTTTTGTGGCCTCTCGGATGAGTTGTCTCTGCGCTCTTGGGGTAATTTTGGTCGGCCGGCCACTCCTGGGAAGGTTCACCACTGTTCCATGTTTTTGCCATTTGTGGATAATGGCTCTCACTGTGGTTCGCTGGAGTCCCAAAGCTTTAGAAATGGCTTTATAACCTTTGAAATTGAACTCAGGTGTGATAAACCACAGTTAAGTTATTTTTTAACAAGGGGGGCAATCACTTTTTCATGCAGGCCCATGTAGATTTGGAGTTTTTTTCTCCCTTAATAACGTAAACCTTCATTTAAAAACTGCATTTTGTGTTCAATTATGTTATCTTTGACTAATAGTTAACGGTTTTTGATGAGCAGAAACATTTAAGTGTGACAAACATGCAAAAGAATAAGAAATCAGGAAGGGGGCAAATAGTTTTGCACACCACTGTATATTTTGTTATGACCAGACCAGAATTTGGTTTGTTGTCAGCTCTGACTTATATACTGTATGCAGGGCCGCCATCAGGGGGGCACAGGCTGCACTTTTTGAAATAGGCAGGCATTTTCAGTAGTCCCGAACCACCGAATAGCTGAACAGCCAAAGTACCGAACAGCCAAAGTTGAAGTCCCGAACAGCCAAAGTTGAAGTCCCGAAGCCATGAAAGGAGCCGAAGTTGAAGTCCCCAAGCCGCGAAAAGACAAGCTGAAATTAAAGTCGTGAAGCCGCAAAAAGACCTGAAGTAACGAGGAGCTGAAATTGAAGTCCCGAAGCTGCGAAAAGATCCGAAGTTGAAGTCCTGAAGCCCATTTTACTGGCCTGGCAAGTAAAAATGATGGTTGATGCCAATGTTATTAATAGGGGAAAAAGATAAACCTATAGGAAGGCCGGTATTTTTTTCCAGAATAGGTGGCAACCCTTGTTGTAGGGGGGGCTCTGACCACCAATTTTTTAAAAAAAACTTTTTTGGGGGCCCTGGCGTCACAGTTTATTTTTTAACTTATTAGGGGGCCCTGACAATAAAATAGAGACCTGTTATCTTATATTATTACAATTACTTATTTGCTTATCTTGAAATTGTTACAAAAGTATCTTATAAGCAGCTGTGGCTGTTCTGGGCTCTCTGCCAAAAGCCAATTAAGTTAGAAAAATCGTTTCTTTATCTGGCAGCTCAGTGCAGAGAAAAACTGGACTTTCCAGTACAAATGAGGGACTGCAGGTTGAGCTGTCAAAAGAGGGACTGTCCCTCTAAAAACGGGACAGTTGGGAGGTATGACTATAGTCTTTACCGGTGAGTATGCAGCAATAACAGTGTTTCAAGGCCCTTTCCTCTGCAGTTGCACATCAAATTTTTACTTTTTATAATTATATCTTATAACTTATGTCGATATGAGGACTGAATCATTGCAGCTTTTTTTTGTTCTGCATAATTACTCCTTCAGTACAAATCTTTATCAGCTCATTCAGTTTTCAGAATTGTCTGTGAACTTCTGAACCCCCCAGACACTATTAATGGTTCTGTAATTCTTGCCCATACAAGTCCTGTCGTTTGTTCATGTGATGGAAAAATCAGTTTAAACTGATTAATAATTTTCTGCTGAACATGCTGAGGCAACTAACAAACTGAATATCTCTGCTCATATATACAGTCCCCCGGATCCCATTCTCATGGCTTTGAAACTGGGTCCGGCCAGGCCCGGATTTGCGGCAAGGCCGCATAGGCCCAGGCCTAGGGCTGCAAAGAAATAGGGGCGGCATGCCGCCTAGCCGCCGTTCAACTGCACCAGCTTCGCCGGCGTTTTTTCGCCGGCGCGCTGGGAAGGCGGGCGCTAGGACCGCGTGGCCGCCTGGTCGGACCGCGCGGCCTAGGGGCGCCCAGAAGTGAAATCCGGCGCTGGGTCCGGCAGTATAAACAAAGTACAATATTACTTTTAGCAACTGATTTACAGTTCCACCTCCATATTCCATCACAGAATGTGAATTCAAATATGGATTAATCATGTTTATCCTTATCCAATGTGAAAGCCTCAACTCCACTTTCTCAATAACAGTTGTTTTTGCTTTGTGCCCAAGCAATTGTCATCGGCAAATATTGCTTTCTAGACTTTAAATGTATTTGTACTTGTACTACACTACAAATAATTCACTCTACAATATAAAATTTCATTCCTGAACCAACAAGTGTATTTTTTTAGTTGTAATATTGGTGTGTAGGCGCCATCTCAGGTCATTTTGCCTGGTCATGTGATTTCAGAAAGAGCCAGCACTTTAGGATGGAACTGCTTTCTGGCAGGCTGTTATTTCTCCAACTCAATGTAACTGAATGTTGTGTAGTGGGACCTGGATTTTACTATTGAGTGCTGTTCTTAGATCTACCAGGCAGCTGTTATCTCTTGTCAGGGAGCTGCTATCTGGTTACCTTCCCATTGTTCTGTTGTTTGGCTGCTGGGGGGGTGATATCACTCCAACTTGCAGTACAGCAGTAAAGAGTGACTGAAGTTTATCAGAGCACAAGTCACATGACCGGGGGCAGCTGGGAAACTGACAATATGTCTAGCCCCATGTCAGATTTCAAAATTAAATATAAAAAAATGTGTTTGCTCTTTTGAGAAATGGAGTTCAGTGCAGAATTCTGCTGGAGCAGCACTATTAACTGATGTGTTTAAAAAAAAACATTTTTTTCCCATGACAGTATTCCTTTAAGTTTGCTCCAGAGCTAAATGTATAGCAAGTTTAATACACCATATACTGTTCTGTTTAAGAACATTTTGTCTGGCATTCCTGACAGTGCCTCGCCTCTCCGTTTTCCCTGTTTCTCTTATGGAAGGAATGAGTCAGCCAGGAACAGAGCCAGCCCTACACATCATGTTATTCTTCAGAAACATTTAAGGGCTGGAACATATTTACAGTAAAATTTGCAACTGGCACCAGATGGGACTTTGAGATTGTGGGTATTTTTCCTATAAGAGCAAAATGGCTGCTTGATTGAGACATGGAAAAATTATAGAGTGCACACAAGCTGTTTCTTATATAGCAAATAATTTTAATCAAAGTTTGATACTGATTTATAACTAAGAGAATAATAATGTATAGAAAGAAATACACAAATGTGCCAAGACCCAGGCATGCAAATTGAGATATTTAACTTTGTAACTGTTTTTTTTTTTTCATTAGAGAATCAATGTTCATACAGGAGCACATTGCATTTGTTCCCTTATTTGTGCAGTACTTGATCAAATGACCTGGAGATGCTTTTGGCTCTGGACCCTGCCCACCCCTTTGTATTGCCTAGTCCTATAGCACTTGTACCTAGCATTTAGGGGGGTGTAGTACATGGGAATGGCCCATAGACATCCAAATGCAATTACGAGTAGGAATGCCCAAAGGGACTAGGGGAAGGGCTCCTTGCTCTACTGAGCAGTATGCTTTGTGCCTTGGCTTTTGGGTGTGCCAGGGTCGGAACTAGGGGTAGGCAGAAGAGGCAGCTGCCTAGGGCGCAGCGATAGGGGGGTGCTGGGAAGCTACCTCTAAAATTTTCTTCTGCCTACCCCTAATCTGCACCCCTTAGTCTTACTCCCCTTCCTTCCCTCTGTCACCCACCCCCTCCGTCGCTCTCTTCCCTCCATCCTGTCTTTCTCCCCTTAGTTGCTGTCCCCTCCTTCCCCTCCGTCGCTGTCCCCTCCCTCCGTTGCTGTCACTATCCCCTCCTTCCCCTCGGTTGCTGTCCCCTCCCTCCGTCGATGTCCCCTCCCCTCTGTCGCTGTCCCCTCCCCTCTGTCGCCTGGCCGGCCTGCCCCAGCCCTGGGGTGTGCTATGGGTATGACACAAATGATGCAGTAAGGGGAGCAATTTTGGACACCTTTGTAAATGAGATTATCCTGTTTTTTTATCAGAGCTGTTTTGTCAGACTCCCAAAATGTCTATTCTCATTCTTGTGGCAGGCAAGGATTATGGGGTTCAATGTTTTTTATAGTAAGGAATGATTGTAGGCTTTTGTGGTACTTGGCACCACTATACATAGTGCAACACAGATTTATACATATGTGTCATACACAAGATCGTTATGTCTGCAAATAAAAAGCTTAGCGTCATTCAGTGGTATATAGGAAAGCTCAAGTAAATGAAAAGGGAGAAAATACAAAGTAAGGAACAAATTAAACAAAACAAAAAGCCAGACATTTCCTGGATAAATGTCTACTAGCCTGGCTTGTTCAGTTTAACCTAATGACTGCCAGGGAAGGGTGGGCACTTGTCATGTTCCCCCCTTGTCAGAAAATGTAATTGGAAAAGAAGCAAGCTATTAAAATCCAACTATCACCATCCAACCTACAGCCGAAGGCCATAGTTTTTTTATCATCTGGTGACCTAGCCTTCGGCTTGTGAGACCCTGCATGACACCAAGCTGGATTCATAAATTATACAGCAATGGCACTGTGGTTTGGAAGCAAAAAAAGGAGAACTTACACTCGCACACCCTGGCCGTCCGAAATATCACGAACTCCAGGTGCTAGATGTTAGAGGAATTGGACGACCTCAAATTCAGCGTAGACACAAGACACACCAGCACAACATGGATAATTCTAGCAGGATTTAACCTTGCTCGTTTATTTGCGGATGCAACGTTTCGGGGCGTGACATGCTTGAGAAAGGGGTCACGCCCCGAAACGTTGCATCCGCAAATAAACGAGCAAGGTTAAATCCTGCTAGAATTATCCATGTTGTGCTGGTGTGTCTTGTGTCTACTGTGGTTTGGAAGATCCACAGGGAAGAGACCTCCTTCCTTCTAAGTCTCATAACATGCCACTTAATCTTTGCTCATGTGTATTTATGTGCGCCATGCCATGCTTGTCGTTTGTGATGCAAACATTGCGTTTATGGTGCATAAATGAAATATATTTCTTCATTGGGCTGGGAAATATCTGCCCTTTGGAGAGATTGTGTTCATTACACAAACAGGAAGCAGTCAGAAAAGAAAGATGGATATCAGTTGCAAAGCAAGCTTGGTAAAGAAAGGCTATGGAGTGCAGTACAGCCTGTAAAAGGGTGAATAAACTGCATGCATAATCTTTGGGTATATCATAAAGGGATTATGAGTGAAGATGCTAGCCTTTGGAAATGCCATAAAGCAGGGGTCTACCAGTAGACCTTTATCTGGTGATCAGTAGATCTCAAGACAGCAAACAGCTTATCTAAATCACCCTTCTGTTTCATGCTTTTCATTCAGATGTTTATTACTATTATTTGTTTGTTTTGGTTACATAAGAAATAGTTGTTTGTTAGCAATATACATTTTCTCATAAATCATTATTTAAGTAATATTGTCCATGGAACAGAATGATAACAATGCTTTTATGGATGTAGATCATAATGGGACAACATCACTAAAAGTAGACCTCACATTAGTAAAGTGTGGGCACTCCTGCCATAAAGTGTAATTTGTTCCCCTTACTGTACCTTATACAATACATACTCTATTAGAATAGGAGGGCACCACCAAAAACTCAAATATATTTGATCGTCAAGCTGATTTTTCAGTTTCAATAGCTCAGGTATGCAAATAAAGGCCAAATGTAGTGCATTCACAAAAGGAACCTAACATACATCTTGGGGGGTTATTTATTAAAGTTCAAATGCCAAAAACTTGAACAATTCGATTTACTATATCCTGAGGATGGAAAAACTCCGAATTCGAAAATCTGCCATCTCAGACCTGCCGAGGTTTTATGTAACTTACTATACAATTATGTAACCAGTATATGCTACGTTTAAATGCGTTGTTTGAGCTTACGCTGTATACGGTGGGCCCAGGTGCATACGCCCCAGACCTTCAGCAAGGGGAGCAAATACCAGGAAACTTCAAAAGAGGCTGTCACAAGCCTGGACCCACGAAGTAGTGAAGCTGGAGTCACATTGTAAAAGGGTTAAAAAAGCTTACATTTTATTTTCGAAGATTAAGAACCAAGGCCTGACACGTTCGTGTCTACCAGGGACACTTAGTCATATGACTAACGCTTTTACAATCTGACTCCAGCTTCACTACTTCGTGGGTCCACGCTTGTGACAGCCTCTTTTGAAGTTTCCGAGGTTTTGCTCACCTTGCTGAAGGTCTGGGGCATGTGCACCCGGGCCCACCATATACAGCAGTAAGCTCAAACAACGCATTTAAACTTAGCATATACTGGTAATAATCCGAAGATTTCGTGGTGTTCAGGCAAAAATCTGATTTTTCGTATGGAAAATCTCGTACAGTTTGAATTTTCACTCTTTTTTTTGATTTTTTCCCGCACAGGAAATTATCGGGAAAGGGGAAATAAAAAAAGGGGAAATAACCCCTACGGATTTGGTCTGAGTATATTTCAGAAAATAATGAGACATTTTCAGATTTTGATAAATAACCCCCTCGGTCTTATGCTTTTGTAGTTCTAGCTCAGGACTGCATAAGTGTTGCTGAGTAATGTACCCAAACTGTTGGGAAAAAACTGTTCTGTGATATGTTTATATTAGGGATGCATGAATCCAGGAATTGGATAAGCTCAGGACTGCATAAGTGTTGCTGAGTAATCTACCCAATCTATGAAAAAAATGTTCAACATGACTGGGATATATTTATATTAGGAATGCACGAATCTAGGATTTGGTTTGGGATTCTGCCAGGATTTAGCCTTTTTCAGCAGGATATAGATTCGGCCGAATCCAAGTACCTGGCCAAACCAAATCCTAATCATGTAAAAATCATGTGCCTTTTCATCAAACAAACAAGGAAGTTGAAAAATGCTGGGTGCGTGGTTCTCTTTGTCCTAATCTGCATATGCAAATTATGGTTCTGTCCAGTATTTGGCCAAATGACAATGCAGACGAATCCCAAAATAGTGAACTTGGTGCCAGGCGCAACTTCGCCGCACTTCGCCACACCTCGGCACACTTCGCCAGGCGTATTTTCGCCAGCGCTCCGCAAATTCACTAAAATCCGAAGTTGCGCACAGGGGTAGCGTAAGTTTTCGAAGTTGCGCTAGCATTAATTCGCCAAGCGAAGCGAAGTTTTGCTAGCGGTGGTTCATTTGCATATGGCGCGAAATTCAAATTTCAATGGAGGAACACGTATCAGCACTACAAATGCCTAGAAAACCTTCAAATCCGCAAATAAAAATTTTATTTTGCCCTACACATGTGCCCACTGTCTAGGTAAGTTGCCATGAGTCAGGAAATGTAGGGGGGAAGGAGGGGAGCCCCAAAAATATTTTCGATCTTTTTCAGCCTATCACCCATCATGTAGAAAACACGCCAGCGTCTTTTGGGACTTAGAAAAAATTTTTGACTTTTTTTGAAACAATCCCTATCTACTCTATTGCGCTTCGCCAGGTCTGAGGTGGCGAAGGAAGTCTAGCGTAAAAGGTAGCGTTCAGTACACTGCGCAAGTTAGTGAATTTGCGTAGTTAGTCGCTAGCGTAAATTTGCCTGGCATAAGGGTGCGAAGTAACACTAGCGAAACTAGGCCAGCGTTCGTTAGTGAATTTGCACAGGAACGAAAAATGCCAAACGCTAGCGAATTAACGCTAGCATCGGTGCTTCGGCGCTTAGTGATTTTGCGCCTAAGGCTCTATGCTAATGCTCAGAATATGTTATTTTACATTTTTAAGACTTTTTTTTGATGCAGAATGCTTTAACATCACTCTAAACAAAAACATCAGTCCAGTGGTAAATCACCATTTCCACGTTCCCATGTACAGAACACTGAATTAACAGTAAGTCGAAGAACTTGAATTAATAGTAAGAATAGCTTCTAAGCTCTGGCCCCAGCAGAAGATACTTTATTGATATTATTTAAATTGAGTATTTTTTGTATATAAACATCACAAGCAACATTTGAAGCACCAGTTGTATATAGTAGTCACATATTAACCTGCAGATAAGGCTCTTGCTCAGACAAGACTCCACTGCAAAAAAATTTATATTATATGTCTATAGAGGTTCACATACTTACCAACCACTCACTTATTTGGTTTTATAAAGCTATGGCTTGGGTGAAGGACCTTCAAAAAAACTACAAGTCAACTCGCATGGATATTTAAACACAACTACACACACAAACACACACACCACCACGTGGCTTGTTTGAGGACACCAAATTATATTTGCTTTCACTGGGATCGATTTCTTCTGCGACAGATTTGAACCTTCAAAACAGAACAGACATGACCCTTCCCAAGAAATGTAAGTTTTGGTGGGAATTCTGACAAAATATGGCCAGTGACCGAATTTCCTTATATAGTATATGTTTGATGTATACAAAATACAGAAAGATAAAACAATCAGCAAAATAGATTAGAGTGTCAACAGCAAACTCTGAAACATGTATTATGAATAATATGACATAAAATCAGCAAACAAAGAAATCAAAAACAGCAAAGAGTTGCCCAACCTTACAGACATTATGTTTTTAAGAGGCATGCATTAGAAGCAGGTTTGTTCTTTTTCAATAAGGTTAGTTGATAGCCTTAGCTATACATGAACTTTGGAAGCCAATGTCTTTATCTCAGCTGGTGTTGAAATTGGTAGGTAGCCTCAGTGATTTTTCCAGTGGAATGATAAGTTTATAAATTTAAGCTGGACCAAAGTGTTTTATAATATTTAAGCAGTAATACAGGTGAAGCTATGTTGATTTTGTTAGTAATTTATAGCGCAAACGTCCCTGTTCACATGACATGTAAGGATGGCCAGGGCGTAAGAATCCGATGTTCACATCTTGCAGCATAATTCGATGAATTTATTCAGCAGAACCTTTCTGTCTTCTTTTTGAGGGTGGGATCAGGTGTCTTGGCAGCTCGGGTGGTAGCCCATGACCTTCCAATTTAACTTCAATCAAATGACTTGCAAGGGCAAACTCTTCATCGTCCAGCATGCCATCACGATCAACATCAGAGAGTTTCCAGATCTTGCCCAGCACGGAATTGGGCAGCTTAGTAGTTACCATCCAGTTTTTGGCCTTGGTGCCAGTGAGTTTTCCATCAGTTGGGGCTAAATTAAAGAATATCTCATCATATTTAGGTTTATCCTTGGTAACCATCCAATCTTCATCATCTAGACCATCAAAGATCTCATCAGTGGAACCCTCTATGAAAGGACCATTATGGGTACCATCAAAGGCCCCTCCTTGCACCACATTATCACAGGTTTCCAGGTCTTCCTGGCGAAGCAGTGGCATTAGTTTTGCAATGTCAACTGTCAACATCTCATCCAAAGCATCAATTATATGAGGCTTTAAGGCATGAAATTTCTTGAAGTCATGAATTGCCAGTTGCTCCTGTTAGAAGATAAGAAAAAAAATCCATAGCTTACATTGAGCAATGAGCTAAACATATTGCTTTTGATTTAGTAATGTTTCCAAACAGCTGGTCAGGGTTAACAATTTTAACAACTGTCAGAAGATATTTAAATTTAATTTTAAAAGTGTACTTGATTCAATATCTTGAAATCAGCCAAAACAATAAAAAAGAACAAGAGAAAGAAGGAAATAAATCAAATTACCTGCATTTTGGCACAGTCTGGGAAATCTCCAGGTGAAATGTGGTGCTCCAGCTGTATCTTGGCAAAAATAACAGGGAGCTTGTTAATAAGCTGCTTCTTTTTGTTATCTTTGCCAAAGACTGACGGCATCTCCTTCTTCAAGTAACTTATGATGTGAGCATGGACCTGCAGAAAAAAAAAATAATCACTATGGATTCAACACATTATTTATAAAAGGGTCATATTTTTCAAAGGGTGAAAAACATTCTCCACAATATTCCACTTTAATATTGCTAGTGAATAAGTATATACAACAGTGGTTTATTGGATATCGAAATTTATTAAAAAAAAAAGTTTTTAACTTTGGGTGAACAATCTAAGTTTTACCGCATTCGATCGAATTCAAATTTGCCCTAAAAAAATTTGATTTTTCAAAGTCCCCCAAATGACTCCAAATTCTAGGTTCTAGGAGGTCCCCCATAGGCTAAAACAGCAATTCGGCAGGTTTTAGATGGCGAATGGTCGAAGTCGAAGTTTTAAAGAGACAGTCATGATAAATTTCGATATTTGAATAGTCAATTTTTTTTAAATTCTAATAGAATTTTGCAGTATTCGATAGTTGAAGTACACCAAAAACTAGCTCGAATATGTAATTTTTTAATTCAAATTTTCACTTCGACCATTGTTAATCTGCCACAAAGTGTATTGAGACTTTCGTGTTTGTAGATGTTATTCATTTGGTGTGGGAGGATTTGTCCTCGCACCAGCAGTATTCCTTTCTTTTTTTGTTTGTTTCATGCACTGTGTGTGATGTAGTGGAATGCACACACATATGGACCTCAAAATTCCTTTACTCTGACTGCTGGGAATCTCTGTCTATTCATGTTCTTCAGATGGTTAAGGAGTCTCTGGGAATTTCTTGGGAATTTGCCAATCAGTAATGTCAATTAGTTGCATTCCTCTATATATAGATCTTATCTATATACAATTATTATATACATTGAGCATGGTCTACTTCTCCCTGGCTGCAGAGAAAAATAACTCACTGCTCAGTTTCCATTTATTTACTTTCATAGTGGCTACAAATAATTTTTTCAGTGGATGGGCAAAATTAACTTGGCTAAGAATCTGTTAAGCAAAAGCCCCTCTACTTTACCACTAATACATAGTCCCTGAACACATTTTTGGGTCATAATTTAATTTTCAAGGTAGAGAGTGTGATGGTCTGACATTGCCACTGGAAGTGTCTCTTCTCTCCCCATACGCCTTTTTCTCTAATAGCATCCTGCCCTTTTCCTCCCAAGGACGCCATGGAAACTTTCCAGAACTGGTAGATACACTTAAGAGCCCTAAATATCAATAGATAGGGTGGGGCAGCAGCGAGAGGGAGGTGGATAGGAGTGTGAGAGGTCCAGCACTTCAAGGGAGACAGGAAACCCTAATGTTTCCTTTGGGGCCACTAACATCATAATACCATAAATGTCTACTGCATGTTTACATCTCTGTTGCCAAAAAGGACTGAACATGGCAATAAATATGTATCCTGTTTATAGAACTTACAGGTTTTAAAATTTACTAAATAAAGTTGCTTTTAAAGCAAGGTAAGAATGAGACAAATGTCGAGAGTCCTGATATTTATGCAAAGCTTTTCACATGCTGAAGAAATAGGTATTAGCTATCTTATCATGTGTGGCCGCCTTAACTGTACAGTGGAATTTGAAAACTTGGTGCAATCTTGTTTCTTTATACTGTACAACACCTTAGTAGTGAAGGGCGAATTTATCCCGTTTCGCTTCACTGAAAAATTTGCGAAAAATCATGAAATCAGAAAGTTCCCGAAAAAATCTTGCAAATCGGACGTTTTCACACAAAATTTGTGAAATTAGAAGGGTTCCACTCAAAAAATGGGGAATTTTAAGGATTTCACTCAAAATTCGTGAAATTTGAAGGTTTTCACAAAAAAATCTTGAAAATCGGCCGTTTCACTCAAAAATCGTGAAATTTGAAGGTTTTCACAAAAAAATAGTGAAATTTGAAGGATTTCACTCAAAAATCGTAAAATTTGAAGGATTTCATTCAAAAATTGTGAAATTTGAAGGATTTCATGAAAAATTTGTGAAATTTGAAGGATTTCACAAAAAATCTTGAAAATCAGACGTTTCACTCAAAAATTGTGAAATTTGAAGGTTTTCACAAAAAAATCATGAAATTTGAAGGATTTCACTCAAAAATTGTTAAAATGTTAAGAATTTCATTCAAAAATTGTGAAATTTGAAGGATTTCACGAAAAAAAACGAGAAATTTGAAGGTTTTCACGAAAAAATCGTGAAAATCGGAAATTGATGCAGACGAATTCACAAATTTATTCGCTGGTGTCGATGTGGAAATTCGCCGCAAATTTGTGCCAGGCGAATTTATTCGCCCATCACTACCCCTTAGATATCTGTAAGAACTGTATAATTTTTAGATGGGACAACACTGAAGTCTTAGCGGCAGATTCATTAACCGGCAAATTTTTGCCAGTGTCCGTTTCGCACCCATCACAACACTTCGCCAGTCGCAAATGTGCTCAGACTACGCCAATTCACGAATATGCGGAGTTCGTCCTGGCAACCTAACGCTGATGACTTTTCACTAGCGTTACTTCGGCAGTGCGAGCATTTCAAAGCGAAGATGTGCTACCGTTCAGTTCTGCCTAGCGAAAATTCGCGAGGGATCTTGCGCTCAGGTCAATTTGCACAGGGCGGAAAATTTAAAGTTGTTTGGACGTCTTTATGTTAAATGTTGGTGTAAACACTTACAAATTCCACTTTTTAAAACACATGTCCAGGGAACCTTAATAAAGACAAGAGAGTTAATATAATGCCCTACACATGAGCCCACTGTGAAATGAATGTTCCATATGTTAGGAAATGTCTGGAAAAAAACGGTTCTCCAAAAAAAGTTTGTTAGGAATTTTGCAGGCAATCACGATGATAAAAAGAAAAAGAAACCTGCGTTTTTAGAACTTTGATGCATTTTTGGCTCACAGGATATGATGTAAGTGACAGAAGACTGAGGAAGATGTAGCTGCTTTTTAGCACTTCGCCTGGTCTGAGGTGGCAAAGTCAACTCTGGCGAAATATTCAGTAAAATCCGCATTTTAGTAAATTTGCTGAGTAACGTACGTTCGCCAGAGCAAAAAGTGTGAATGGTGTGAATGGTCTCTTTCGCTAGCGAATCTTCACCTGCGCCTGTAAATTGGCGATGTCCCTGCGGGTGGCAACGATGGTGAAAAGTACATAGCGTTAGTCACTTCACTCCTTAGTAAATCTGCCCCTTAAAATAAACCTCATTTTCTAAAGTTAGTTTTTTTTCTGTAGTGTTGTATATGTTGCTGGGGAATCTGAAAGCCTTTGCTAGGGAACTGAATGTTAGGGATCCAATAATTAAAGAGTTCCGGTTGTGCCAGGTGCTGCAATGACATTACATTACATTTGACACTGAGGTTAGTGGCATATAATACCAATCTAAAATTCTATTTTTCTGTGGTTTTCTGCATTCAACACAGAATACAGGAGTAGTACTACCGCAAGTAATATACTTTCCTACTGCAGGAGGATTTATTGCTCCCTCCCTTTTGTAAGAAATCTCTCACTCTTCCAAGGGGAGGCCAGAGAAGGTGTCAGGAAGAGATAAGGAGATCATAATGTTTCCACGTCCCCCAGTGTAATTAGACACACGCGTAGGCGATACACGGAACCCCAAAATACTGTGAGGTCTGGGACATTTGAACTGCCCAGCACTGTTATACAAAAACACTCTAAAATGTATCATTACATTACATCTAAAACTCACACAGGTGTGTAGGCGCCGAATGCAGGTTGAGACGCAACATGCTGCATTTTTCCTGCGTTCGGCGCCTACACGCGCCTGTGTGAGTACAGCCCAATTGGAAAAAATGCGTCTATTCCTGTGCTCCCCTGCGGCTGAATGCAGAAAAACGGAACACGGGTGCGCAGGTAAAAACGCTCGTCAGTAAGAGCCCTAAAGATGGCTATACATAGTGATGGGTGAATAAATTCTCCAGGCGCGAATTCATGGGGAATTTCCACGTTTCACTGCCGGTGAATACATTTGTGAAACTGCGGCGAAAGTTTGACGTAGAAAAAAATCTGCCACATCGGAAAAATTTGGGCATGCGGCAGAATAGTCGCGCGCACAAACATTGTCGCGCGTCAAAGTTAATCGGATGCCCATTGACTTTAATGCATTTGACCAAGATAGGCATGCGTATAAAAATTGACGCGGGTGTAACAATTGCCACACATTTTTTCGCCACTTCGTGGAAAATGCACTCATTTTTCGGGACAAATTCGCCCATCACTAGCTATACACTGTAAGATCTTTCCCCCCGATATGCCAACCTTGCATAACTATGAAGGGTATAGGAAAAGATAGAGCAAGGACTCAATGAGTGAGTCAATGAGGTCCTCAATCCGACAGAAAAATCAAGCCTGTCCGGTTGGGGAGGGAGATATCGATCAGGGAGGTCTGTCAGGGGGGATGGGTCCATACATGGCAGATAAGCTACAGAATCAATCTAAAGGATCCGAATCGGCAGCTTAAATCTGCCCGTATATGGCCACTTTTATTCTTTCATGCCCTTAAGTTTTCATTCAGTGCTGCTTTATTGCCACACTGGGACTTGCTTATGAAACATCATTAAAAATTGGGGGGTTGAGGGCTTTGTAAGTTGTTTTTCACTGCTGCATTAGTGCCTTGTCTTCAAATATAGACAGCTCTTGGATTTATACTTTCTTCATGCGGTCCCCCTGGCTTTAAAAGCATACAAAGAATGTTACATTGGTGGTAGGAGAGGTGGTTTCAGAAACCTTTACTCCCTTTTGGTTCAGTCTGTATCCTGGATTCCCTGGAGGCTTTACAGGAGATCTGCCAGTTCTGCTGACCAACAGAAGTGGCATTTTACTGGGTATTAAACTATGGTCCATTTATTCATATCCAGCCAATGTGTGTCCTTCAAAATACAATGGCTCCTTCTGTGTTAGAGATGAGAGGTCCCTCAGCCGTAATAACTTACAGCCAATTGTGCCTCAACACTTTCTTCTCCTACATTCTATTTGTGTTTAGAGCTGTAATTTTATTTATTGTAACTACAAAAAAAAAATGTCTTTGTGTCATGCTTCTCTTCCTTTCTCGTATTTCTTCCCTCAGTGTCTGCTCTCCTTCTCTGTGAGTGTATATGTGTCTGTGCTATGAGTAAACTACATGGAATGTGCTGGCTCCGTCACACACCACTTTCCCAGCTCTGCTGCCAAAGAGAGTTAGAAGCAAATCCCCAGAACACCAGCCAATGATCATTTAACCCCTACACATCATTTTTTGTGTGCTTTTAAATATAGAGGGACCTGTTATCCAGAATGCTTGGGGCCTGCGGTTTTCCAGATAACAGATCTTTCTGTAATTAGGATCTTCATACCTTAAACCTACTAGAAAATCATGTATACATCAAAGGGGTTGCTCACCTTCAAACACTTTTTTTCAGTTCAGTTGGTTTCAGACAGTTCACCAGAAATAAAGACTTTTTCCAATTACTTTCTATTTTCTATTTGTGATCGTTTTTCTAATATTGAAGTGTAAAGTCTCATTTTTCACCTTCTAAAGCAGCTCTGGGAGGGGAGGGGGTCGCCGACTCTTTGACTGTTCTAAATTGATACATTTAGTTGATACATTTGTTATTTTTGTCCCTGCTGAGCAGAATCCCTGAGTATCATTAGGGGTAAGGTCACACTGGGCATTTTGGGGAAATTTAGACCAATCTCCCCAAACGCCTTCCCTCACTCTGCGCTGGCTAAAATGAAAAATCGCCGGCGCTAATCACACACGGCGATTCGTTTTCCAAAATCGTCCGAAGTTTGAGGCGACTTCGGGAAACGAATAGATACATGTGATTAGCGCCGGTGATTTTTCATTTTAGCCAGCACAGAGTGAGGGAAGGTGTTTGGGGAGATTGGTCGCCGCAAAGACGAGGCAATTAGTCATCAGGCGACTAAATCTCCCCTAAACGCCCAGTTTGAGGCAACTTCGGAAAACGAATCGATGCGTGTGATTAGCGCCGGCGATTTTTCATTTTAGCCAGCGCAGAGTGAGGGAAGGAATTTGGGGAGATTGGTCGCCGCAAAGACGAGGCGATTAGTCGCCAGGCGACTAAATCTCCCCAAAACGCCCTAAAGCTGTTAGAATTGATACAATAGTTGCTAATATTCGACAGATACTGCTGAGAAATGGATCAAGTAATTGTTACAACTAAATGGAGCAAATTGTAACAGTTCAGATGCTTCTGGATCACTGAGCTGCCAGACTAAAACACTAAAGACACAAACAAAAAAATATGCACCTGCTTTTGAGGCTGGAAGCAACATTCCAGGGGTTAGTGAGCAATATGTTGCTTTTGAGCCCCTGGTTGGCTATAAAACACCCAGAATCTCTGTATGTGGCAGTGCCCTAATGGAAATGCTTGTGGACAATACTGTGATTTGAGGGCCACTAGCATGAGATATAGTGGGGCATTTGGGGCATCCTTGTTCTAGACAATAACTATTTTCTTCAGTAAAATTTAGATTTACCGAGTTTTAATCAACTTCGATGTCACACTGGAAGGCCCAACATAGTTGTAATTATGAGTCTGTGTGATTTCATAAAGTCTCTTCTACTGCATGCAGTATGTAAGGCTTCTAGGGATGCACCGAATCCAGGATTCGGTTCGGGATTCGGCCAGGATTCGGCCTTTTTCAGCAGGATTCGGACGAATCCTTCTTCCTAGCCGAACCGAATCCTAATTTGCATATGCAAATTAGGGACGGAGGGAAATCACATGACTTTTTGTTACAAAACAAGGAAGCAAAAAATGTTTTTCCCTTCCTTCGGATTAGGTTCGGTATTCGGCCGAATCTTTTGCGAAGGATTCGGGGGTTCGGCAAATCCAAAATAGTGGATTTGGTGGATCCCTAAAGGCTTCTAATATGAATGTCAATATGAAAACCTGCAAAACCTTTTGTATATACCATATTAAAATATCAGCTCATTTTGGCCAGAGTATATGCTTTCCCTAGGAAGGGGCCATCACCACATCCTCCACTCTGTCGGTTGTGTATTTGTGTTACTTTGGTTAAGGAAGACTTACTCTGCTTATACAGTATACGTTTATATGTTTATATACTTACACCCAGCAAGGGGGTTGCAGATTTACTTCCTACCTACTTAATATTGGAGTCCTATTCCTGCACTTCTCCAAAAAACACATCTTAACTTTTGTAAACTTATGTAAAATCTAATCATGAGAATGGACAGTATGTCTTGAAGGGGTGGTTCACTTTCAAACTAACTTTTAGTATGTTCTACAATGGCCAATTCTAAGCAGCTTTTCAATTGGTCTTCATTATTTTTCTTTCATATTCCAGTCTCTAATGCGTGGTTACTAGGGTAACTTGGACCCTAGCAACCAGATTGCTGAAAAAGCAGACTGGAGAGCTTCTGAATAAAAAGCTAAATAACTCAAAAACCACAAGTACCGTAATAAAAAATGAAAACCATTTGCACAATTTTACTCTCTACATCAGGGGTGTCCAACCTTTTGGCTTCCCCGGGTCACATTGGAAAAAGAAAAATTTTCTGGGGCCACACATGAAATACACAAACACTTTTGTTTTGTAAAAGTAAAGAAAATACAGAAAAGAACTACAATACCAGTTGGATAACCACATGGAGCTATACACTGGAATATGGGACACCTGGATATTAAATAGATTATTATGACGTTTCCTTGGGAACTGAGCGTTTCAAGCTGGGCCGCATTCATATCCATCCTGGGCCGCATGTGGCCCTCGGGCCGTAGGTTGGACACCCCTGCTCTACATTATACTAAGGGGCAGATTTATCAAGGGTCGAATTTCGAAGTGGAAAATACTTCAAAATTCGACCATCGAATTGAATACTAAGAAATTCGAATTCGTAGGATTTTTTGCATCGTACGATCGTATTCCGATCGTAGTATGATCGTACTTCGAATTGTTCGATTCTAACTATTTTATCGTACGATTTTCCTTCGAATACCTAAAACGTAGAAATATGCTCTGGAAGGTCCCCATAGGCTAATATAGCACTTTGGCAGCTTTAAGTTGGCGAAGTATTGAAGTCGAAGTTTTTTTAAAGAGACAGTACTTCGATTATCAAATGGTCGAATAGTTCACCGATTTTACTTCGAATAGAAGGTCAAAGTCGTAGTAGCCTATTCGATGGTCGAAGAATCCAAAAATTACTTAGAATTTCAAATTTTTTAACTTCGAAAATTCCCTCGATCAATTCGACCCTTGATAAATCTGCCCCTAAAAGTTACCTCAAAGGTAAACAACCCATTTAACTGTCCATATACAACACCATAATACAATTTTGTTTAAGAGGATCACATTTTTGATCTTCCTCAGGTCCTGGCACCTAGGTGCAATTACAGTCTTTGCACCCATGTAGCAATAGTCCTGCCCTAAGAAGGTCTATCCAATATATACGTAACTTCTCATTACTATGATATGAACCTAAAAGGGACTGCCCTATAAGCTGTAATTATTTTACAGGCAATTTTCTAGGCAATTGCTGCACTTTAGTCTTAGGTGGGAGTTATTATTCGTTAAAGTGAAAGATGCTTACCCTTACAAGTCGAGCTCTTTTAACCAAGTCATTAAGTTTACGCAAAGCAGAGTTCCTGGGTAGATTCTGTATGTCCTGGAAAAGGTCCTGTTCTTCTAGTTCAAATAATCCCCTGTTGTCAGAGATCATTAGGGGCTCTGACCAGAACGAACCAATAAAAACTCTTAGAACTTCAGGAGTATTAAAAACTTTGCCCAAAGACCACATCAGGGCACCATAGACACGCATGAGCTGTTGAGTGTCCACCATGTCAGCTTTGTTCAGGACCACACGAATCTTGTCCTCATTGCCCTTTAGGGCTCGAATGGCTTCCGAGAACTCATCAGAGATCTCCAGTTTGTGGGCATCAAAGAGAAGGATGATACGATCCACCCTTTCAGCAAACCACTGAAGGACTGCAGCAAAGTCATAACCTGGGGAGGAAAAATGGGGACAAGAGGAAGTCAATGTCCTAATATCAAGAATCCAACCTATCTTCAGTGAAGAAATAGTTCTACATACCATCAAATGGCGCCCACCCAATAGTAGAGACACAAGTGGAGACAAATCACCTCTTCTTCAGGTGTCTAATCCCCCCGAACTGCCTCCACGCCGGCTAGAATCTAAATCGCCGGCGGGATTGCACTCGGAGCACTTCTTTTTCCGAAGTTTCCTCGTGAGGCAGTTCGGGGAGATTAGTCACGTGAAGAACAGGTGATTTGTTGTCGGGCGACTAATCTCCCCGAATCTCCACGTGTGTCTCTGCCCTTAAAAACATGTAACAAAAGCCAACTGATTAACAGACAGGTAGCGAGACTAGTTACTTCTACCTTGCTTCAAAACAAAAAAACATGAAAATGATTAACAAATTCAAGCAATTACAAATACCTTTAAATTCACTGCAAATGTTTAATAAATGTACATAGGAATTACTTTAAAAACTGTTTTTGGGCAAAGATCTCATTTAAGCCCACTATTAGTTGACTGGCCTGTGTTTGAAGCATCCATGCAGTATGTAGGGAGATGTTTGGGTTTTGGGCAAAAATCAGCCCCTACTCTATATGTTGTATGGGGGGGGGGCAAACTGATCTAAGCAATGGTCAGATAATAAGAACATTAAACTATAGGGAGTGGTAAGAGTAGGTGGCCATAGACACACAGTTCCTATCATACGAATCGAGGATTCGTACGATTTTCGGATCGTGTGTGGAGTGTGCCGACAGCTTTCGTCCAGCGGAGAATGGTCGTTTGGTCAGGTTTGATTTTGACCCGACCGATCCCGCCGGAGCCCATGGCACATCGTAATCAGATTGTTCGGCCCGATATAGCCATGCTCGTTAATGGCATATGGGGGAAAGATATCGCCAAACAAGCGGATCTTTGCGTCTATGGCCACCTTTATGAACAGCTGAAGGCAGATGATATGAAAAGGGGTCTTAGAAAGAAAGTTCACTTTTACATGTACTTTTCTATGTATGTAACTGTGTTCTTAATTTGTTCTTTGCTCTTTTTGTAAATATTTTACTTTGCCTTTTGCTAGGGGCCTGTGGCCCTGATACAAGAAAGCCAACTGACTGAGAACCTTGATTATTTTATTTTCCATTGTGCTATATATATCTACTTATGCCTCTTTCCTAACTGCAGAACTGCAGAACAAAATGTTACTTAGCAAAAAGACCAGTTGCTGCCAGCCTTCCTGTTAATGAGGGGAATCCTTGCTTAAGTTAGTAACAGAATATGTTTTTTTCCCTCAGATATGATAAAACCATAGCAACATCAGTTTCTATGACTCACGGTGTAATTACTCTTGCCTGACTGCTTTTCATCAGAGCTCGTCCAGCAATGGTAAACTAGGAAAATGTGACTGAAAGCTTTAAAGGTGTGGACAATATATTATTCTTAGGGCGAATTTGCGGCATTTCGCTGAAAAATTCGCTAATTTCCCGCAAAATGGCGAAAAATTTGAGAAAACTCTAGTTTTTGACTCCGACGTCAGCGTTTAAAAAAACGGACGCCAACTTCCATTTTTTTTGGCGCAGGCAAATTTTCGCCACAAATTCTCGCCTGGCGAATAAATTCACCCATCGCTAATTATTCTGTTCACATTGCTGGATTTGAAGTCTAATAAAGAAGAATTTGTTTACTATGGAAATAAAAAAGCTGGAAGTGACAAGTGCAAGGGGAAAGCTTCTAATAACAAAATGATTGCTTTTATATTGTCATGAAATTGTCCGAACTCACTTCTTTTCTAAACTCTGCTTAAAGGAGGTTTTCATTTTCTGAGAAAGCCGCAATCAGATTCAGCAGATTTTTCACACTGTACAAGAGTCTCACTCTGTACCAAACAGTTGCCTGACCCCCTTTGTGCCCTAGATTTGCCCCTAGCATGGCTGCACCCTCTGGTGTGGAGAGATAAGGAAAATATTCATTAGTGGAAAAAATGTATTTCACATTGGGGATGTGATTCCATTCCTACATTATTTTGTTTCCTTGCCAACAACAATGTTCCTCTTCTCCCCCTAACCTCCCCTTTCTTTCCACCTCTCCCTAGGACTCAAAGTTTCCAAACATGTCATGGAGCCAGTTGCCTTTTTTGGAGATTTTTAACTGAGTCAGTGTGTTTGCTGTTCACAATGTAGCCTGAAGCCCAGGATAGACTAGAAAGAAGGCAAAAACCCAGACAGAGGAAAGGGAGCATATATATATATATATATATATAATATCTCATGGCAAAAGTACCATATCAGGCACTTGCTGCACCTCCTTTTTTAGGGACAAAAAAGAAAATGACATTTACAGACCATAAAAAGATACACTGCAAGATATGAAAACCCTACAGAATAAAACCAGTAGTGATGGGGCGAATAAATTAGACAGGCGTGAATTTCTGCAAAACTGCAGCGAAATTCGCATTAGAAAAGTCGCTCACATCAAAACCGTTGCATGTCAACAATATTTGGACATCCATTGACTTTAACGCCAGCATCAAAATTGACACGAGCGGGAAAATTGACGCCGGCAGCAAAATTTGCATTTCGTGAATTTTTTCGCAAATTTTTCGGCGAAGCGTAATGGGACAAATTCACTAAAAATTAGTGCTGCTTTAGAATAGTCTACAGGATGACAATTAGGGATGCACCTAATCCACTATTTTGGATTCGGCTGAACCCACGAATCCTTCGCAAAATATCAGCCGAATACTGAAATGAATATGCGAATTAGGGGTGGGAAGGGGAAAACATTTTTTAATTCCTTGTTTTGTGACAAAAAGTCACATGATTTCCCTCCCCGTCCCTAATTTGCATATGCAAAGTAGGATTCGGATTCTGGTCGCCCGAATCCGAATCCTGCTGAAAAAGCCGAATCCTGGATTCGCTGCATCCCTAATGACAATATATGGTCAGATGTAGAAATGAGTATTTTTGGTGCTCAGTGAAATGGTTCTAATTAATGATGTAACAATGGAGGAATCTGCTGGAGTCAGGATCTACAGTACCAGTCTGTGCTGATCAGAGCCAGCTCTAAGGAATCCTTCACGCCTTCCCCATACATTCCATGATGAACCAAACCAAACTCACTCCCCCGCAATGTCAGGGCATTAGGGTGATAGTTTTCTACTACATAATACAGGTATGGGATCTATTATCCGGAAACCCGTTATCCAGAAAGTTACGAATTACGGAAAGGCCATCTCCCGTAGACTCCATTATAATAAAGTTATCCAATTTTTTTTTTAATTAAAGCCTTTTTCTCTGTAATAATAAAACAGTCGCTTGTACTTGATCCCAACTGAGATATAATTAATCCTTATTGGAAGCAAAAACCAGCCTATTGGGTTTATTTAATGTTTAAATTAATTTCTAGTAGACTTAAGGTATGAAGATCCAAATTACAGAAAGCTCCGTTATCTGGAACACCCCAGGTCCCAAACATTTTTGAAAACAAGTCCCATACCTTTACCCAGGGCCGGATTTACATAGCGGGTACCCCTAGGCCCACTGCCGTTCGTCGCCCCTGTCCCCTCCCCTTTATTCGTGCAAATTTTCATGGAGATTGTATTTCTTGCGCATCCCCAATGTTTTTGAACCAACATGGGTGTGGTTGGGCAGCATGCCGCCCAGCGCCAATCCGCGCCTTTATGCCGCCTGAGGCTGCCTTCCATTGCCACGACGCTCACATTTTCTGCGCAGGAGGGGGTCGGGGTGCTGCACGACGCTAGTGCAGAGAGCGCAATTGTGCTCTCTGCACTAGACGAAATTCGGCTCTTATTTACCAGGAGTGCCATTTTTGCCGCCTCTGTTAACCAGGGGGGCGCTGCCGCCTGAGGCGAGTGGAACAACTCGCCTCATTGGTGGAGCATCCCTGATGCCTCCTCTCTAAAATCCTGCTGCCCTAGGCCCAGGCCTAGGTGGCCTTTCCTCAAATCCGGGCCTGCCTTTACCGTGTTTTAATACACAATATATAGAACAATTAACTCTCTTTTTCACTTAAACTGCAGCATTCAGCTACATGCAGCCACCACCCCAGATGGCTGTTCCCTACCACTGCATTGTGACACATTATTTTTATCTACAATCTTACATGATACATTTGAATGAATAACTAAACTGCATAGGGAAAATGGAGGATGTTGAGCTCTGTGTTCATTATTTTATAGGAAGAGGCAGTCCCTACAAAACAAAGGGAGATAACATTTCTAGCTGTTCCGGAGTCTAATGAGAAAAACAGGCTTTAGGGTCTCTTTGTGAGAACATACCTAGTCTATTATTCAAAAATATATATAGATAGCAATCCTCTAGGGACAGCAATGTTCAGGCAGGGAAGTGATGCACAGAGATGGTGTATAAACAGGAGCGGGATCAGAGAGGCAGAGGGCCACTGGAAGGTTGTTAGTGTATAAAAAATGAAGGTAGGGGATAGTGTAAAAAATGAGGTTTACAGAAAGGTATTGGACCTGTTATCCAGAATGCTCAGGACCTTTCCAGCTAATGGATCTTTCTTTATTTTAGATATTTATACTTTAAGCGGCAGATTTATCAAGGGTCAAAGTGAAAATTTGAAGTAAAAAAATTAAAATTTCGAGCTATTTTTGACTAGGGAATAGTCAAAATTCAATTATCGAATATCAAAATTTATCGTGTACTGTCTCTTTAAAACTTCAACTTTGACCATTCTCCATCTATAACCTGCCGAATTTCTGTTTTAGCCTATGGGGCCCTGCTAGAACCTATGTGGAGTCAATTGGTGGACTTTGAAAATTTTTTTGAAAAGTTTTTTTGAAAATTCTTTGAATCGAATTTGATCTTACTTCGATTTGAACGATTGATTGTTCACTGGCAAAATATTTTTTTTAATAAATTTTGGTTGGTCTTTTTTTATTAGAATTTCGAAGGTCAAAAAACGTCGAATTTCGACCCTTGATAAATCTGCCTACTAGAAAATCACGTAAATATTAAAGAAACCCAACGGGCTGCTTCTGCTTCCAATAAGGATTAATTATAGTTTGGATCAAGTACATGGTACTGTTTTATTATTACAGAGAAAAAGTAAATCATTTTAAAAAATTTGGATAAAACAGGTGTATGGGAGACAACATTTCCGTAATTCTGAGCTTTCCAGATAATGGGTTTCTGGATAACTGATCCCACACCTGTATTGTACAAATAAAGAAGCTGGTGACCAGACAGTCGGTAACACGGAGGCACGGAAGATAGTGGAGGTAGGGGTTAATAGCACAGGCAAAGGAGGCTACAACAGAACGAGGAATTGGGGTACAAGGAAAGAACACAGGCTGCGGGCAGAGAAAATAGGGTACAGGCAGAGAATAAAGAGTCAGGATACATAAAGTACTCAGAAGAGACAGAAAGAGGCAAAGGTACATTGTGGATTATTGTTATACAGGAAAGAGAGGCAGCCAGGGTTTCAATAAGAAACGGAGTGACTTTCCTCTGGGTAATCTGGTTTCCTCTCGCACTGCTAAAGAATACAGGCAGGTTAGCTGGATCTTAGATTGCGAGATACTATAGACTGGTGTGCAGGGTCGGACTGGGACACCAGAGGCCCACCTATTAATCTTAGACTAGGAGCCCACTCTGCTCACTCAACCTTTATTTTCCTTGTCTCTTTTCTTTACATACTATACTCTTTCCATCTATTTAGCCTCTTTGTTCTCATAGAAATAGGGAATGGCCATGAAATAGGCCAAAAGTTTAGCAGCATGAGGGGCCACTGACACCTGGGCCCACCGGGGCTTTTCCTGGTATCCCTGTGGGCCAGTCCGACACTGCTAGTGTGAATGGTGTAAATTGTCTCCAGTGTCCTGCTGTTATAATTAGCAATAGCTACTGTATATTCATGTCTGCAAAATGGGAGTATTGATGAAATGGTTTTGCAGGCAACCAGAGTAAAATGGGAGTAAGAGGTGGAAGAAAAAATCTGACTGCCCCCCTCCAAGTTGGCTGCGCTCTAATCTTGTGAGAGACAGCTGTGAGCTGCCACAGGGAAGAACATGGAGTGCCAAATCTCTTCTCTCCCAGCTCCAATGTTGAATGAATCCTTTGTCCCACCCCAGCCCAACTTGGCCTGAATTTTCTCTTTAGTTTTCTCTCCTATTTATAGGAATTACCAGTGCTAAATGTGTGTTACCCAAACTGAATCCCATGATACATGCACAGAAACAGTGTGTTGTTTGGACAGGGTCACTGCTGGAAACGGAATTAGCACTCGTCCTTTCTTGTATCCTGCCAAGTCACTAATCACCACAACTGAATACTGCTCTACTGTCCCCTAGCAACAATATGGTGTTGTGTAGTTTTTAGGGATGCACTGAATCCAGGATTCGGTTCGGGATTCGGCCTTTTTCAGCAGGATTCGGATTCGGCCGAATCCTTCTGCCTGGCCGAACCCGAACCCTAATTTGCATATGCAAATTAGGGGCGGGAGGGAAATCACGTGACTTTTTGTCAGAAAACAAGGAAGTAAAAAATGTTTTCCCCTTCCCACCCCTAATTTGCATATCCCTAATTTGCATATGCAAATTAGGGGTCGGATTCGGTTCGGCCGAATCTTTCACAAAGGATTCGGGGGTTCGGCCGAATCCAAAATAGTGGATTCGGTGCATCCCTAGTAGTTTTACCACACTACAGTGTAATGTTACACAGACTTTGTGATAGAGATACAATTTACAGTAGTACAGATACAAAAATTGACGCGCTTCAAAATAATTTTGGCGCCCATTGACTTCACTGCATTTCGCTAATTTTTCTAAACAAAATTCGCCCATCGCTAGTAATGGTCCCTAATAAAACTTAATCCCATTTTCCCTGGCAATAATAAGGGGTATTTACTTACCACACAGTGCGCAAATCATCATGTTTTTTTTACCCATAAAGCAGTGCTTCATGTGCACCTGCCATAATTGGGCCTCACAATGAATAGAATTGCCAGTGCATTTTTTTCACAAATCTGAGCAAGTTGCAGTTAACATTTATAGAGTGGGTAAGTTCAGGTGCAGATCATTAAAAAACAGATAGAGACTATTTATAAAAAAAAAAACTAATTTGGGAGGTTTTGAGTATTTTTCTGCTTTGAAGACCTCAAATTTTTTGAGTTTCTAGGGTAAAAAAAATTTGAATTTGTAGTTAAAAAGCTTGAAAATTCAAATTTAGGCTTGAAAACTTGAATTTAAAGGGATACTGCCATAGGAAAACATGTTTTATTCAAAAGTTAATAGTGCTGCTCCAGAAGAATTCTGCACTGAAATACACTTCTCCAAAGAGCAAAATGTTTATATTTAATTTTGAAATCTGACATGGGGCTAGACATATTGTCAGTTTCCCAGCATCTCCCAGTCATGTGACTTGTGCTCTGATAAACTTCAGTCACTCTTTACTGCTGTACTGCAAGTTGGACTAATATCACCCCCTCCCCCCTCAGCAGAACAATGGGAAGCTTGCTAACACACGATAACAGCTGCCTGGTAGATCTAAGAACAGCGCTCAATAGTAAAATCCAGGTTAGACTGCGACACATTCAGTTACATTGAGTAGGAGAAACAACAGCCGGCCAGAAAGCAGTTCCATCCTAAAGTGTTGGCTCTTTCTGAAATCACATGACCAGGGAAAATGACCTGAGATGGAGCCTACACAATAATATTATACATTTTAAAAAATGCACTGGTTCAGGAATAAAATGTTATATTGTAGAGTGAATTATTTGCAGTGTAATTTAGAAATAAAAATGACACCATAAAAATCACGACAGAATCCCTTTAATTGAATTTAAAAAAATGCCTTGAAATTTGCCTAAAGCTGGCCATAGATGCAAAGATCCGATCGTAGGAATCATCGTACAATCGGACTTTCCCATTTCCCGACCCGCCACTAACCATTCAGATCAAAGTCTTACCAAATCTAGTGACAGTCTCCCACTGAAAATCGTACGATCGGCAATACACGCAGAAATATTATCGGCAGCCGACAGAAATTTTCTAACCTGTCCGATCGACCAAACGACCGATCGCCGGTTGAAAAATGTCGGGACTCTCCACACACGGTCCGAATATCGTACGAATCCTCCATTCGTACGATCAGATCTTTGTGTCTATGGTCAGCTTAAGACAAACCCCATTGACTTCTACAAGAACTCGCCAGCTTTCAGATACAGATTTTTTACATTCATAACAAATACCAGACATTTGAGTTTTTGTAAATATAGTTCAAATTTGTGAGTTTTTGTGTAAAAATTCAAATGTGAACCTTGAGAAATCACCCCCTAGAGTTTGATTCTTTTGGAGCAAACCTATTGTACCTATTGAATACAGCCAGGTCAGGGCAGAGGATTAAGAGCTAAAATGTATTCGTGTTTTCTTGCAAACAGACAAAGATATAAAAAACAATCTGACAAATCTAGATTGCCTTATCCTCCCCAGCTTCACTTGTATATTTCTGTATATGTGCAAAATGATATAATATGCTTGTTAAATCTTATAAAACCACATTCACAATGCATTTCTCATTTTGAGCTTTTTTACTATGGCACGTGAGGAAGTATAAACACACAGCATGAAATGTAGACTCAGACAGGGTGTGTGATTAAGTAGGAAAAGGCTTCCCCATATATCCCCTCCCCCACCCCTTACCATTCTCGGCTTCGTACACAACTCTGTTATTGGGTTCTCCTTGGTAAATATCCAATATAAAAACGCAAGGATGTGGCAGTTGAGGGGTGAGAGGTTCTTTGTGGTACAGGGATGGAAGAAATAAGGATCTAGGTTTAAGGTTTAGGCAGCATCCTGCGTGTGTCTATATTGTATCTTGTTGTAGTTATTTACTCTACGGGGCAAATTCACTAACCTCCGAAAATTGCGCTCACATCGCAACACTTCACCAGGCGAAAATTCACAGGACAATGCTAATTTACTAAAATGCGAAGTTGCGTCCAGGGCGCCGAACAATGGCAAATTTTTCGCTAGAGTTAATTCAGCAAGCAAAGCGAAGTTGCGCTATCGTTGCCTAATTTGCATATGGCGGGAAGTTAAATTACAATGGACGTATATGTTGCAGCAAATACATTAAACAAGCCCAGGGAAGCTTAATAAAATAAAATAAAATAAAGTTGTTATATTGCCCTACACATGAGCCCAGTGTATAGTTTATGTGCCATATGTAAAGAAACGTAGGGGGAAGCCGGGTACCCCCAAAAAAATTATGCTCTTTTGCAGCCTATCACCCTG
Source organism: Xenopus petersii (assembly GCA_038501925.1). Classification (NCBI taxonomy): domain Eukaryota; kingdom Metazoa; phylum Chordata; class Amphibia; order Anura; family Pipidae; genus Xenopus; species Xenopus petersii. The sequence goes on along the minus strand of CM076687.1, from coordinate 19,668,893 downwards.
AAAAACTGAAAAGTCGCCAGTGTTTTTTGGGACTTTTGGGGAAATATTTTCAACTATTTTTTGAGGAACTCCTATCTACTCTATTGCACTTGGCCTGGTCTGAGGTGGCGAAGGCAAGTCTGGCGCAAGAGGTAACGTTCACAATTAAGCTGAGCTCTGCATTTGTCTCTGTGCATCGGTGATACATTTGTGATTACAGTGCTGGCGTGTTATTCTTTGTTGCAGTGGACGTGCTCGGTATTGGCGAGCTTGTGTATTGTTCTGTGTGTTGTAGGTAGGGTTGCCACCTTTTAAAAAAATCTTCACTGGCAGGTGGAGGGGGCTGGGGTTAAAAGGGCGGGTTGTGACGCTAAAGGGGGGGGCCGTGACGCGCTATTGGCTGGCCGGGTCGTGCCGTCAAAGGGGGCGGAGCCAAACACACGCATTTGGCAAGAAGCCCAGGAAAAAAGGTGAGTTTTGAGCAGGCTGGGGGCAGGCCACGGCTTTTTTTAGGTGTATTACAAATTTACCGGCAGCTACATTGTAATACCAGCCCAGGCCGGTAAAATACCGGCCGGGTGGCAACACTAGGCTATGCATGTTTGTATGTGTTGTTGCATGTGTTCCATCCTTACTTACTTTTTGTTGCAATATATACAGTACTGTTCTTTATGAAGGTACTGATTGATATTGCAGTGAAAGTTCCCCTTTGTCTGTAAAATGCTATGCATGTTGTCTCACATTGCCTGGTGACAAAGGGATAACATAACTCCTGAAGAGAACAACCCACCCTCTCACCTCCCTGAAGTTTACAGAACAGAGCCAGAAGGCAAAGTGCCAAAGGCAAAGATGCAGTAGCTCCTAATAAGAATGGACATTTTTATAAACAAAAGAGTATTATATTTGGATCAGTTAATGGGCGCTGAATCCTGCTGCCCCCATGCCCTTCCCCTCTTGAAACACACCGGATAAGATTTTATGTTCTAAGCACAACTTGACCCCAAAGATTGACCGGTCCTTCCAAAAAATGACCTCAACCAATCTCAGCTTCCTGTAAGACCATTTAACTATGCAAATACCTCCATGACATTAGAATAACCTGAAACCAGAACAAAAGCTGCCGCTGAGAACCCCTCAACCTACTCCAACTAGTCTGTCCAATATTACTACTAATACCCCCTGAGTAAATTCAGAAACGGCCCTATGATCCATCATGGCGCTTGCTCTAACTTGAAAAACTGTAAATGCAAACCCATTTCTCTACTAGGTCCAAAGGCTAGTGTGTGCGTGAAGTGTCTAATCCATGGAAATTCCATATCTATTTACAGCTGAAAAGGCCTTTTATGCACCATGGAAAATCAAGCCTAAGTGGGTTTACACTAAGCTAACAGGCTCACACACAGCTGCGCTAGTGGCTAGCAGGGTTTTTTCCCCATAAAGACTGTAATAATATCCAAACACGTGGCAGAAGTGATCCTAAAACGGAGAATCTGTTCAAGTGCTAATAACAAAGTACTAAAAAAGGATACAAATTTACCGGCAATAAACCACTATTTACAAAGGTACTTGTATCTATATATGCTTCTAAGCAACTTGTTGCAAGTGCCAATGCACCTATCCAACAGGCTTTTTTGGGCAGAAATGTTGCATTATGGATAAAAATCACAATGATTTGAGTATGAATTTTGCACTGTGCTCTTTTTTCATAAATTATGCTTTGCAGTAGGAAGATATTCATGAGTATGGGCATATGGGGTGATTTCAGATGCTTTGCTGCCTATCATTTATAGTCTCTTTATTGGTGGTGTGGTGTCAAATTGCCGCTGATTCTCTGCTACGGCGATTGCCTGAAGAAATCGTTGTATGACTGTCACTTGGAAACATGTCACACCACCAAAGTAACCAAAATCACTCCGAGTGGCATTTGATTAATGGGAGTATAACTTTGGTCAGTGTCTGCTACAGCAGACATGGATCCGATCGCTGAGCTTGCAACAAATGAGAGTAATGTCAGGGAGCACATTTTCAGGGGATCTAATGGCTCTTAGGTAAGGATTATATAAATTGCTGGATTTGTTCATTGTATATATGCAGCATTTTGTGGCAGCAATTAGATACCAGCTACTCACTACATAATCCAGAGGTCCCCAACCTTTTTTACCCATGAGCCAATTTCAATAGTAAAGAGAGTTGGGGAGCAACACAAGCATGAAAAAACTCCATGGGGTGCCAAATAAGGACTGTGATTGGCTATTCGGTAGCCCTATGTGGACTGGTAGCCTACAGGAGGTTCTGTTTAGCAGTACATCTGGTTTTTATACAACAAAAACTTGCCTCCAAGCCTGGAATTCAAAAATAAGCACCTGCTATGAGGCCACTGGGAGCAACATCCAAGGGGTTGGAGAGCAACATGTTGCACATGAGCTACTGGTTGGGAATCACTGACATTCAATCAAATGGGAAGCACCACAGTGGTACTAATAAAAACATGCCCAGGGTCCCTCTCCGGCCACCCCAGTGCTCCGCCAGTGCGCTGTGTATGTACGTATGTGCCAGTGGGCGCAATGTTTTTTCAAGGCATTAAAGGGAATCTGTCTTCATTTTAAACTTTTTTTTTTTTAATAAAAAACACACATCCATAAACACTGTCTGGCAAATGTTAATCCACAAATCCATGCATAAGTTATTTTGGTTTGTATTTTGTCATGGGGGCTTCCATTTCTGCTCATTACACATTCATCCTGTGCTGCTCTAACAGCAGGCACAGCATTACCTGTGTGCTTGGAGGCAGCCACTCTGTAATGAAAAGCCAGGTCGCACTACGACATGAGAATCTAGCTGTACCCTCCCCCTCTCTGCCGGTGTGTGATGTTTGGAGGAGAGAGGTCACATGGTTTGCAGGGAAGCAATTACTTTCACTTTCCAACGTCCTGCTCTACAGCTGCTCTAGCAGCCCCTCCTCCCACAGACACTATCAAAGCTCCTGCCCTTCTGTAAGTTTGTTCTCTGCTTTCCTTTGGAGGGGGGAACTTTCTCTCCTTGCTGCCTTCCTAGTTAGTTTTACTGGTTACTAGATGTGGTAAAGGAGCTGTGAGTTCCCTCTGCTTCCACCTCACACACACTGCGCTCCTTTCCTGCCTGCAATACTTCTTTTTTCATTAACTACTTACTGCCTCCTTTCTCCTGAGCTATTTTAACCCTTCCTAGACTTCCTCCTAAGTTTTCCTGGTTTTCAAGTATGTCCCCCTTATTTTATCCTTTTTTTTCTATTCCCTGTCATCAGTCCTGGGAGTGTACTCATGTGTTTCTGCCATTCATTTTTGTGTAAACAAATATAATAAACTATCTATATAAAATATTTTTTCCAGTGCCCAAAATTAATTGTGTGTGTATATATATATATATATATATATATATATTTATTTTTGAAACGTAAGTGGGGGCAGTGATCACAGGACTATCTTATTCCAGTCCTTCTGAAGTGGTGTCAGTGGGATCTTATCTTGATTCCTGCCTATTGTTCAATTGACTGGCTCAGCAGACAAGGCTCTATTTACATTACAGCAGCTTGTAGGAGGGAGGGGAAATTACATCACTCCAACTTGCAGTGCAGCAGTAAAGTGTGACTGAAGTTTATCAGAGCACAAGTCACATGACCTGAGGGCAGCTGGGAAATGTCAAAATGTCTAGCCCCATAGCAAATTTTTAAATTAGATATAAAAAAATCCATTTCTTGTTTTGAAAAACGGATTTCAATGCAGGATTCTGCTGTAGTAGCACTATTAACTGATACATTTTGTAAAAAACATGTTTTTCCATGACAGTATCCCTTTAAGGAGCCTTCCTATTGTGGATGTGGTTGCGGATCTGGGCACCCACCGGGTTTTTTCCCGGTGTCCCGCCGGCCCAGTCCAACCCAGAACACGCCAACATATATTCCAGTGGGTAGCAGTGGGTGCTAAGGGACCTGCAGTGCTTCGCATTCAACTTTATACATGATATTATACCATTTATAATTAAAAAAAAAGGATACAACAATTTCAGTAAGACCTCTAGGAAGCCACGGAGACAACATGTATAACACACAATCTATTATGGATCTACTTTATGGATCCAACATTCTACTCACCTCTGCTCACCCGCTGCTTGGCACCAGATAGGATACCTGGAGTGTCTATAAGACTAATGCTTTCCAAAACCTTATTAGGCAAATGGGCACACATAAACCTGCAAGAAATATATGAATAATTAAGTCCCTCTATTAAAAAGAAAGTGATGGAAGGTTGATGATATGAACATATAAGGCGTGGAAACAACAGGTTTCATAATGGTCAGGGTTAAATCTTGATAGTGAAGTGATACATTTCTTTACATGAGGATTCACGGCTGCAACAAATCCACTGCGGCCTCCAAATGGTTTCATTCTATGTAATTAAAAACACAATAACTAACATGAGGTATTTCAAAGGAATTTGCTTCCTTCATACTTTTTTAATGGAAAATTTGATCTAGGTGATGGTCTTGGCTCTAAGCCTATTGCTTTTTTTTGCCCTGGGGGATTTGACATCTCAGGTGTGCAAGGAATCTATACAAGGGTCCTGCTTAGAAATAGCAGCCCTGACACACACACACAAATATATATCTAATGCAATATGCTTCATAAAAAAGCACCATTCTACAAATCAAATTTTAAGTAAAATTTTAGTAAACTTGTTTCTGGAATTGCAGCTGCTTTTTGGGTAGATTGTAGTGAGATTATAGCAATAGCCAAATAATAGTGTTTTGCTCTTCTGACCCAAACAGCAGCTGCAGCAACAACTCCCTTAGAAGTTTTTAAACCCGATCAATACGAATCTCTGCTACAGAACAGCACAGTATGAATTCCTGGAGCATAAGTCAGACATGGGTTGGATCTATATTTATACATTTGTATGAAAGTTACTGTAATATCTATAAGAGGCACCGTGAAAGGTATTTTTACTTATTATTACTTATTATTGCTGAACTGTACTTTAGCTGTCAGAGAGTATCACAAGGAAGCTGCAGAATGTATCCTCCAGTTCAATATTTGACCTGCTTCATATAAAAGTATAACAGAATTTGTTATTACAAGTTTCACTATTTATCATCTCTTAAGTTAACCATGTTTCGGCTCCGGCTTGGGGCCCCAAACAGGAGGCAAAACGTTGGTGTAAATGATAAAATAAAGATATTCGGAGTGTGAACCACCTTCATTGCATGCATTCTATCTTTTTGGTTCTAGGCACCCAGCTCTAAGGGAGTGCACACTAGAGAGATTATCTTCACTGATCCATATCACTATATGAAAGTGATTAAGTACAATCGCCTATTTAAAGTATTGCCTTTTTTTTAGGATACAACAGGGATTACAGGACAGAAGGAGCTATCTGCACAGTAGCCTTTAATATACTGATATTGGTAAGTGCAAACGATCACCTGTTTCTCTGTGTATAAATGATGTGGTCACACCCTCAATGCACCTCTGCTCCCAGGTTCAAAAATGTTTAGTGGTGAGCACAATTTTCTCAATTGCTATTATTTATTTATAAAGGCAGCTGTAAGAATTGTTACAATAGTTGCTAATATTCCACAGATGCTGCTGAGAAATGGATCAACTAAATGTATCAGCTAAATGTAGCAAATTGTAACAGTTTAGAATCTGCACTAGTGATACGCCCGATACCCGCGGGTCGCCTGGGGTCGGACCGACCTCCCGGCTTTTTTTTTTTTATAGACAAGGCGCTGCTCCCCCGCCCCTTTTGTGACATCATCGGCGGGGTGGGTCGGCGAAGGTCTATAAATGGAAGTTGAGCTCAAGCGGTTGCGGGTCGGGTTTAACCCGACACATCACTAAACTGCACCTGGATCACTGAGCTGCCAGACTGAAACACTAGAGACAGGAACATTAACTTTTATTTTAGAAAAATGCTCAAAAATAAAATGATGGAAGCAACGGAAAAAAAGTCTTTATTTTTTTAGTGAAAAATCTGAAAATGACTGAACTAGAAAAAAAAACTGGAAAAAAAACAAACAACTGGAATGCAAATCCCATCATTTACTATTGCCTTCACCTGTCTGTACATGATGGGAGATGTAGTTGGACAAAAGTGGGAGAATCCACTGTTAGGCAAGAATTTATATGTACAGAATATACAGCTATAGGTGCATTAAGTACTGAACTAGCTGAACCAGCACATATTGATAACAGAGAGACTCATCATAGCTGGCAAAGTAATGTTTCTTTATTCTAACATTACTATGTAATTATTAAAGACAGGGTACAAGCGGACAACCCATATTATATGTAATGAAAATCAATAAAACATAGTTTAAAAACAAAAAGTTTTATCAACATACTGCCAGGGAGTTCCCTATACTCTCCCTCTCTGATCATAAATTATTTCTTACTAAAAATTGACTAGGACACAGGTGCAAGTAGTCTCCATGGAACACTGAACATACATAGACCTACACCCAACATCAAGGGTCAGATTTACTAAGGGTTGAATTTCGAAGTTAAAAAAACTTCGAAATTTGACCCTCGAATTGAAATCCTTCGACTTCGAATAGCGACGTTTTTAGCAAGATTTTTAGCATATTAGAATGATCGAATAGAAATCGTACGATCGAACAATTAAATAGTATCAATCGAACGATTTTTAACGATCAATCGAAGGATTTCTAAACTTAGAAAAGTGCTGTGGAAGGTCCCCATAGGCTAACATTGCACTTCAGTAGCTTTAATTTGAATGTATGAAGTCAAAGTTTTTTTTTAAAGAGACAGTACTTTGATGATCAAATGGTTGAATATTCGATTTTTACTTAGAATCTAAGTCAAAGTAAAATTTGAAGTCGTAGTATCCTATTCGATGGTCGAAGTACCCAAAAAATTACTTCGAAATTCGAACTTTTTTAACTTCGAAAATTCACTTGAGCTTAGTAAATCTGCCCCCTAATGTCAGCTCCTTTAATTGGCATTCCTCTCAACCTTTGTAGGAATATCCAATAATAACCCCATGCCTTAGCACAGGAGCGCCCATACTTTACTAATGTGAGGTCTACTTTTAGTGATGTCCCATTATGAGCTACGTAAAATATTGTTAGCATTCTGTTCCATGGAAAATATTACTTAAATATTGATTTATTCAACCATAACATAATAAATATCTGAATAAAAAGCATGATATAGGAGGGTGATTTAGACACATGACCGTGTCTTGAGATCTACTGATCCCCAAAGGTCTACTGGTAGATCCTGATCTATCTTTTGGGCACCCCTGCCTTAGCAGTTACACAGTGAAGCAGGAATAGTTCCCAAACAGGCCTTATTGGGGTCGATTTCTAGAGGAACTGCTGTACTGTATAAGGGAATGAATATCCCATGTAAAATTACAGTAAAGAATAAGGAAAACTGGTCTCCTGGACCCACCTGTTCAGAAATGTGTTTCCGAAGGGATCGAGTTTGCGGAAAGGTTTCTTGGGATCCACCATGAGGGCATTACCAGGTATCACTCCTTCTGTCTCGCCATGCATGACAGCTATGAAGGAGTCGGTGGTAGGCTCTGGTCCAATGCGACTACCAGGGATGTCCTGCTCCAGCAGATACTTGATGAAGGTGGTCTTCCCGGTGGAGTATTGTCCCACCACCAGCACCATGGGCTTATTGTCAAAATCAGCATCCTCCAGCGCTGGGGAGTGGAAGTCATGGAACCTGTAAAAGTCCTCTACTGGCTTCAGCTTCTTCTTGTACAGGTCCTTCAGGCCTTCGGTCACTGTGTGGATGACCTCGGGGGTCTTTTTGGTTTTCTCGTTTTTGCCCATCCAGCTGAACATATTTCACAGTAGCTTGCTCTGATGCACGAGTGGGTAAAGACTGGAAATTTGCTGCTCCCAAGAGAAGCTCTCCTTTTATTCTCTAACAATCTCTTCTCTATTCTCTTTAAGCAACTTGCTCCTCTTCCCTACCCAGTCACAAACAAAAAATAATCCAAAATCTCACAGGAGGGCTTGAAAAAGGGCAGGCAGGAACAGGGTGTGTGAGCAGAGGCATATGGGAGTAGGAGGGTGTGGAGAATGTGGGACCACCTTGCTAGCTTCTACAGAATGGGGATAGGTTCCAGGGTATTTTAAAAGAGCTGGGACAGCCTAACCCAGCCCAAACCAAATCAATATTACAAAAAAACTGTCTAATCCCAAAACATATGTTTCATTTAACAAAAACTTTGTTTTCTGCAGTCTCCTCCCTGGGTTCCCTTGCTCCCCCACCCTAGGAATGTATCGTTTTGGTGCAACTGGGTCTTTGGTATTATATTGTCACCTAGTGGCAAAAATAAGCATTGCCAGATATCAAGTTTCCCATGAAGTTGAACAGTGTAGGCAAAGAGCATACATTAACTTTTAAAGTTAAAATAAAAATTCATAGAGAGTCTGTTTGTAGCCTTGAATATAAATGTATAGATTTGGCATGAATAGGGTGCCAAAGCAACATGGGCATTCTCATGTTCCAGGCCATACAGGTATCTATTTGACAACCTGTGCCCACTACTACCTGTGCCCATTACTACAATCTCCTGCGCCCACTATTGGATGTATCTGCCTAGGGTTTGCCAAAAGGTAGTTACACCACCGGTATAGACAAGGCAACATCTTTTCTATGCGACTTACTATTGATGAATAATTCAAAGACTGGATAACATTTCTTCCTCTCATCACTTCTCTGCCCAATCTCGTCTACAAGACTTCTCTCGGGCTTCTGCTTTTCTCTGGAACGATCTGCCTCGAGCTGTCAGACGTTCTCCTTATTTCCAAACACTCCCTAAAGACCCACCTTTAATGTAACTTAATGAATCAATCATTGCTGTATCATAAATCACAACATTGTTTCTAAAATCCTAATGTCTCAATTGTACCCTAACCTTTACTTTGTAAATTCTTGTGTGTAGGACCGTCTAATCCTATTGTACTCTGTAAACCCTTGTTTGTTATTCACCATTTATTTTAAGAAGAAAAACTTGAATGGGTTCGTTGTGATCCCAGGTGGCAGTCCACCCAGGTGGGGTCACTCCTTAGGTTGGATCATCATTCTTCTGTGTTTTACCACAATATGGTAAAAATCAGCAGTTTGCCGGTTCTTTATGAAGACAGTGAAAATCGGTGAAATAGTGGTGTGAGGAGATTCGGAGAATTGCGCTCCGCCGTGGAACGCACATGCTAAAGTGAACCAGGTGCCATCTTGGATCTTCAGGAAAAGGTACCTGCAAAGTGGAGAAATCGTGAACAGGCTATTTATCACTAAAAGTCTATGCCCGGCTGTGCCTTAGAGGAAAGACCGGAACGCAGGATCTGGTGAGATCAATCCAATTATTTCGGGGGGGCATTTACAGCTGGAAAATAGAGGGAGTGGGGGACGCCCCAGCAAATCCCTTTGGAAACTCGTTTTTCATCATCAGCCTTATACAAATTAGCTTGGAGAACTATAACTCCCACCCCACACAAAAAAACTTTTCCAAGTTGGAGAACTTTAACTCACAGCCTTCCTTGCTATTTCACAATTGGGGCAATCACCTATCATAACCAAGGAGTATAAACAGGATTGTATTATTAATATTAAAATGAGTGACCATCCACCTGGAGTAACCTGATAATTGTTTTTACGTCATTTTACTGATTATCTATTTATTGTGTTCCTGGATCGCCAGATTTTAAAATTGTTGTTTGATAAATAAATTATTTACTTTTTGAACACATTGGTCTTAAAATACACCTTTAATTTATTCCTCCGTTCATTGTGATCATGTTTAACCACAACAAAAAGTCAACTGTAAATTGCATTCAGTTATAATGGTTTTTTTTTTTTTTTTACATCCAGCCATTATATTATTATTATTTACATTTCATTGCCAGAATATGGACCAAAACCAAGATGGCACAATCAGCAAACAGCAGGTGAGAAGATTGATGCCAAACTTGGTGCCTTCTTAGTTTAGGAAATGCCAGCTTAAAGGGAAACTGTCATGGGAAAACATGTTTTTTTTCAAAGCGCATCAGTTAATAGAGCTACTCCAGCAGAATTCTGCACTGAAATCCATTTCTCAAAAGAGCAAGCAGATCTTTTATATTCATTTTTGAAATTTGACATGGGGCTAGACATTTTGTCAATTTCCCAGCTGCCCCTGGTCATGTGACTTGTGCCTGCACTTTAGGAGAGAAATGCTTTCTGGCAGGCTGCTGTTTTTCCTTCTCAATGTAACTGAATGTGTCTCAGTGAGACCAGGATTTTACTATTGAGTGTTGTTCTTAGATCTACCAGGCAGCGGTTATCTTGTGTTAGGGAGCTGTTATCTGGTTACCTTCCCATTGTTCTTCTGTTTGGCTGCTGGGGGGGGGGGGAAAGGGAGGGAGGTGATATCACTCCAACTTGCAGTACAGCATTAAAGAGTGATTGAAGTTTATCATAGCACAAGTCATATGACCAGGGGCAGCTGGGAAACTGACAATATGTCTAGCCCCATGTCAGATTTCAATATTGAATATAAAAAAATTTGTTTGCTCTTTTGAGAAATGGATTTCAGCGCAAAATTCTGCTGAAGCAGCACTATTAACTGATTCATTTTGAAAAAAATGTTTTTTCCCATGACAGTATCCCTTTAAACCTCTTTTCCTTTTTCCATGTTGCTATTTTAGAAATTCCCCTGGTTGATATATTACTGTTGTAAAATGCTGCATACATTTCAGGAGATATATCAATACAAGGTTATTTCTGTATATAATTTATTGAATAGGATTTATATATGACAAGCAAGTATTCCTCAAATGAAGAGGCAAATCTCAACAGGTGGGCCGTGATAGAACTTTTTGTCCCATGTACTTTAGATGGCAGTAGATTTTTCTATCTTATAGGGCTTATTTAAAGTGCAAGTATTTACCTGATCTGCATTCAAATGTCGGAAGACTCATTTGTGTTTTTGAAATAAAATATATAATTCCAATTGGAATTAATATAATGTCATACATATTTCAAAGGCGTGAGTCCTGGTCTTGACTGCTGTATTATACATGGCGGTGGCAAAATTTTACAACTCCTTTGATAACAGTAACCCATATATTTTTAAAAGCATCTTATTTTTCCCTTGTCCTCACCACAGTAACAGTCCAGTCTCTTGTTCCCTGTAATTTGAACCCTTAATTAATGGTAACCCTCACCATTTATTCATTAAAGGGATCCTGTCATCAGAAAACATGTTTTTTTCAAAACACATCAGTTAATAGTGCTACTCCAGCAGAATTCTGCACTGAAATCCATTTCTCAAAAGAGCAAACAGATTTTTTTATATTCAATTTTGAAATCTGACATGGGGCTAGACATTTTGTCAATTTCCCAGCTGCCCCCAGTCATGTGACTTGTGCCTGCACTTTAGGAGAGAAATGCTTTCTGGCAGGCTGCTGTTTTTCCTTCTCAATGTAACTGAAAGTGTCGCAGTGAGACCTGGATTTTACTATTGAGTGTTGTTCTTAGATCTACCAGGCAGCTGTTATCTTGTGTTAAGCTGGCCATAGACGCAAAGATCTGATCGTACGAATCGAGGATTCATACGATTTTCGGACCGTGTGTGGAGAGTCCCGACATTTTTCGTCCGGCGGAGATCGGTCGTTTGGTCGATGGGACAGGTTAGAAAATTTCTGTCGGCTACCGATAATATCTCTGCGTGTATTGCCGATCGTACGATTTTCAGTGGGAGACTGTCACTAGCTTTGGTTGGACATAGATATCGTACGATTGCTGTCAGGGGCAGAACACTGCTGATCTGTTCTTTTACTAATCTGACTGGTAAGACTTTGATCTGAATGGTTAGTGGCGGGTCGGGAGATGGGAACGATCGGATCTTTGCATCTATGGCCAGCTTTAGGGAGCTGCTATCTGGTTACCTTCCCATTGTTCTTTTGTTTGGCTGCTGGGGGGGAAAAGGGAGGGGGGGTGATATCACTCCAACTTGCAGTACAGCAGTAAAGAGTGATTGAAGTTTATCAGAGCACAAGTCACATGACTTGGGGCAGCTGGGAAATTGACAATATGTCTAGCCCCATGTTAGATTTCAAAATTTAATTAAATATAGAAAAATCAGTTTGTCCTTTTGAGAATTGGATTTCAGTGCAGAATTCTGCTGGATCAGCACTATTAACTGGTGCGTTTTGGAAAAAAAAACATGTTTTTCCATGCCAGTATCCCTTTAGTATTTGTGCTGTTCTGTTCTGTTTTATATCTTTAGAAAAATAATTATATTTTAGCTGAAATACAAAGTAAATTTTTCTTTGGCTTAAAATTCTGTATTTTTTTCTTTATTTTTTTTTTTTTTTATACAATTAAAAAAATGCCTAAATCTCATTTAAAAAAAATTGCTTGGTGCTGGGATTTCAACCCAAAGGTGCTTCTAGCTGACATCTGTCTGTGCACACTGTATGTCTGCCAAGGAACTTTACTGGAAAAAGCCAGTCTCCAGCAAAGTTCTAATACTTATGTAATGGTTCAAAATGCCAGATTTTAGGGTGCCATGACCCTGACCGTTTTCTCAATTGATCAATTAACCTCAGGGCAAAGCAAGTTATTCCAGCAATTTTGTAAACTGAAAGCTCATTGCAAATGATTTTACCTACAGAAAACTATAAAAGCCCTGAAAAACCTGTATATAATAGCCTTTAAACGGTGCTTTGTCATGTGACCTTCATGTGTAACGTGACTCGTTGACCTGTGTGTTAAAGAGCAAAGACATAGCAAAGTAAACAAATAGAAATAAAAAACAAAAGCTACAGAAAACATCACCACTGTACATGAAATACAATGCAAGATTTCTTAAGGGTGGTGGCAGACGAGGCAGCTGTAAACTCAACTGATCAGACAATTTAAATACAGTGTGACTTCAGTCTAGTCATTGGATGCAGACTCTGTGTAGCCCGGCTACTATTCATATTCAGTTTTACACATGCACACAGTGACAGATAAAATGTAAATGGAACATGCCTAAAGCTAGAGATACACAGGCCATTAGCTGCCATCTTGGCCAGTAGCTTACGATTCGTATGATTTTCGGACCGTGTGTGGAGAGTCCCGACATTTTTAGCCCGGCGGAGATCGGTCGTTTGGTCGATCGGACAGGTTAAAAGATTTCTGTCGGCTGCTGATAATTAGGGATGCACCGAATCCACTTTTTTGGATTCGGCCGAACCCCTGAATCCTTCACGAAGGATTCGGCTGAATACCGAACCCTAATTTGCATATGCAATTAGGGGTGGGAAGGGGAAAACATTTTTTAATTCCTTGTTTTCTGACAAAAAGTCACGCAATTTCCCTCCCCACCCCTAAAGATTCGGATTCGGTTCGGCCGGACAGAAGGATTCGCTGAATCCGAATCCTGCTGAAAAAGGCCGAATCCCGAACCGAATCCTGGATTCGGTGCATCCCTACCGATAATATCTCTGCGTGTATTGCCGATCGTATGATCGTCAGTGGGAGACAGCTTAATCCGAAAGCTGGTCGTGCACCGCCAGATCTACTTACTTGGTAAATGAGCAGATCTAGGACTAGGGACTGACTCCATCTAAAAGGGCAGAATTGGCAACTTAAAGGTGAACTATTGTGAAAATGAAAATTTAATACAAGCTTCAGCATTTCTAAATACAATAGATTAAAAATTTGGTACCGTTTCTGAAATAATCAAGTTTATCTTCACTGTTCCTCTCTCAGCATCTGTTTCTCTTCATTCTGTCTTAATGCAGGAATTGGGTGTCAGATATTCATTGACAGTTAGATCCAATATATCTTATAGGGGGGCTCCCTTTCCTGGCAGATCTATTAGAGCTCATTCAAATAACTAATTCCAGTACAAACAAAGTCTAACAAAATAACTGCCTTTTGCACAAATTCTGCATGTAGAGAGACATGATGTCTGGTGATTTTAATAGAATGAACTCTAATACATCTTCTAGGCCAGGGGTGCCCAAAAGCTAGTTCGGGATTTAGCATTACCTTTAGATGGTGTCAACAAACAGCTTGTCTATCTCATCTTCCTATTTCATGCTTTTCATGCTAATTATGTTAAGGTTACATAAGAAATAGTTGTTAAACAGAGCAATATAAATGCTCTCATAAATCAATATAATGTTTATATAAGTAATACGTTTCCATGGAACAGAATGCTAACAATGCTTTTATGGATCTAGATCATAATGGGACAACATCACTAAAAGTTAAGGATGCACCGAATCCACTATTTTGGATTCGGCCGAAACCTTCGCAAAAGATTCAGCCGAATACCGAGCCGAATGGGAAGGGGAAAAATGTTTTACTTCCTTGTTTTGTGAGAAAAAGTCACACGATTTCCCTCTCCGCCCGTAATTTACATATGCAAATTAGGATTTGGTTTAGCCAGGCAGAAGGATACGTCCAAATCCGAATCCTGCTGAAAAAGGCCGAATCCTGGATTCAGTGCATTCCTACTAAAAGTAGACCTCACATATGTAAAGTATGGGCACTCCTGTTCTAGGCAAAAGGAGCCCCCCTATAAGATATATTGGATCTGTCAATGAATATCCGACACCCAACTGCTGAATGAAGACGGAATGAAGAGAAACAGATGCTGAGAGAGGGATAGTGAATATAAACTTGATTATTTCAGAAACAATGCAGAATTTTTAATTGATTGTATTTAGAAAGTTTCTTATTTCAGTATGCTGAAGTTTTTTGTAATAGTTCCTCTTTAAATCTGCCTGTGTATGGACATTTTAAGGGATATCAATTCATCAAAAATATAACTCGGTATAAAGAGCAACATGGAAGTTTTTTTTGGAGAAACTGTAAGTCAGAACTGAGTGTACATCTTCAGAACATTAGAGAGGCACCACAGATGCTCAGGAACCATGTCTGGAGCTCAAGAGGAGTGAGAAGACAGTCCAGATATCATAGCATTGATATTTGGAGAGAAAAGCAGAGAATTCAATTACTACGGTGTGTGTAGGACAGTGGGAGAATAGGAAAGCCTCCTTAGTTGACAGATCATTTTCAGGAGATGGAGCCCTAAAAATCTTTTGGAGGACAACATCCAACCCTATTTAACCATCCCTGCCACTGCAATTCTGCATGAAAATGGTCTCTCACATGTACGTGACTTATTTGTTTATGTGGGGGAAGCAAGTTGCCTTAGTAAACCCCAAATTCCATTCCTCCACTTACGGATGGTTTAGAGATCTGATACAAGCCATGGTATTGCTCATTTTGAACCAGAGGTATTGGTATTTTCAGAGAAATGTCGGGCTATGGACAAAAACAAAGATGGTGTAATCGGCATGCAGGACATTATAGCTTCACATACACGTGTGTCTAATTGAACAAATCATTTCCTCTTGCCTTAACTTTGTATAAACCGAAAATACAATCTCACATCATCTTGAGCATTACGAAAAACAAAATACAACCTGGCAAGTCTTAAAGGTTCCTAGTAACCTGTACAGGATAATCAATAAAATCCACTGATGCTGCCAAATGCCCATTTCAAGCAAATAGTAATAAAATATAGTTCTAGTAATAAAACGTTGCACAAATGAAATTGCCCAGTGGTTTTCTGCCCACATTACGAGGCAAATTCACTGAAGCGTGAAGCGGCTAAAGCTAGCACAAATTCACCAGCGTGACGTCATTTCGTTACTTTGCTGATTTACTAATGGGCGCAGGAGTAAATTCGGTAGCGAAGTGGACCTACTCTAGCACTACTTCGCACACCCTTACGCCAGGCGAAGTTGCGCTATGGCGAAGGGACGTAACTACGCTAATCCACTAATTTGAGCATTTTACTGAACGTTACTTCTTGCGCCAGACTTGCCTTCGCCATCTGAGACCAGGCGAAGTGCAATAGAGTAGATAGGGATTGCTTCAAAAAAAGTTGACATTTTTTCAAAGTCCCAAAAAACACTGGCGTCTTTTCCTTTTTTAAGGGTGATAGGCTGAAAAAATCGTAAACCCCTACAGTTCCGAACATATGGCACCTAAACTATACAGTGGGCACATGTATAGGGCAAAATAACAACTCTATTTTATATTATGAAGCTTTCCCAGGCTTGTGTAGTGTAATGTATTTGCTGCTACATATACGTCCATTGTACTTAACTTGGCGCCGTATGCAAATTAGGCATCGCTAGCGTAACTTCGCTTTGACGAATTAACGCTAGCGCAACTTTGCTCCCTGAGCGCAACTTTGCATTTTAGTGAATTTTTGTATCGCTGGCGAAACTACGCCTGGCGAAGTGCGGCAAAGCTGTTGCCGGCGCAACTTCGGATCTTAGTGAATTTGCTCCTACGACCGAGGGATGAAAAAAATATTACCTCCAACATATGCTTGTATTTAATATCCAAATACCATATGGGTTATATATTGATCTCAAACATTTATATTGGCCATTCTTATCCTACAGCTTGCAATAGTAATCTAGTCTGTAAACTTTCAGTGGCTACAGCTCTTACGTTTAGACTGAACTACATCTATAAAAAGATAAAGACATTGGAAAATCGTATGTGGATATGTGAAAATATGCGGCACTGAAGCCTTACTGAACAGGCAAAGAAACATTGTTTGGTTAATCCAGAAATGGCACAGACTTTCTTTTTTCGTTAACTTAATATTTGTACAGGCAGCCCCAGGTTACGTACGAGATAGGATCTGTAAGTTTGTTCTTAAGTTGAATTTGTATGTAAGTTGAAATATGTACATTTACTTATTAAATGCAACTTAGACAGATCTGTCTTAAAGGGTAAGTAAATCTTTAAAATAAGTGAATGTAAAATTGATGAGGGGGCTACTCTAAGCACTTTTGTAAAGTACATTCATTATTTTTTCATTCCAAGATATTAAGGGATACATGTACTGTTAATATGAATGAATTTTGTTACAACAGCGCCACCTGCTGGTCAGTTTCCCACCAGTCTGATCACCAAGTAGTCAAGGAAGTTGTCAGGAGAAAGAAAGAGGCTGCTCTGATGTTCTTCTAATTAGGAAAGAAATAAGAAACCTCTCTCAAATCTTTCCTAAGCAGAAGAACATCAGAGCAGCCTCTTTCTTTCTCTTGACAACTTCCTTGACTACTTGGTGATCAGACTGGTCAGAAACTGACCAGCAGGTGGCGCTGTTGTAACAAAATTCATTCTTATTAACAGTACATGTATCCCTTAATATCTTGGAATAAAAGAAAATAAATAATGAATGTATATTATAAAAGTGCTTAGAATAGCACACTCATCAATTTTACATTCACTTATTTAAAAGTTTACTTATCCTTTAACATAGTATTTATTTTTACCTTTCTATGCTCCGCAGTAGAGAACACATGCCAGCGGGGATTGGGGCAGGTGGTTTATTACAGCTAAAAGCTAATAAAGGCCAAGCAAACCACAGTATCATACTGTAATAGCCTCTGTGAGTTGTGAGTCGGATGTCGGGCTCCCCTGTATTGTAATTGTCTTTTTCAAGATCACTTGTCCAGTAACACTGCAGTATTCAAAAGGAATCCTTGTGCTGCGCTAACAAACAATAAATCATTTACTCTCTGTATTCCATTCTGTATTTTTAAACATTTTTCAGAAAAAAAAAAAAAAAAAACAGTTTTTAAAAAGAGGAGCAAATTTAATTTACACAGCAGTACTAAATGTACATCATTCTTTTAAAAAAATCATTATACATTATAAATACAGTACAAATCCTTTTATAGTACTATATTCAGACTGTAATATTGGCTTGGATGATGAATGAGAGGGGGGGGTCTGTTGATGGGGTGAAACAAAACTTTCAGAGATGGCACAGATTAATACATAACAGGGGAGGGTGTAGGCTTCAAGATGGCTCCTTACAGACTTCTAAAGCTTTGCACAAGAAAATAAAAATAGATGTAGGGGTATTTGTACAGGGTTGAATCGGCTCAGAGTATTTCTCTCCTGAAAAAGCGAGGGGTATTTAATAGGGGCTTCAATATAACCGGCTGCCCAAACATTCCAACTTTCGTGCACCCCATCCAATGATAATCCTCCAAAATTCCATTAAATCTCATTTTATCTTACCAAATTGTTGCTTTCGGCCTTAATCTATAGTTTGTTCGCAGCTGAAAGACAATCACTTCTGTATCCAATAAACTTTATTTTACTAAATTTAATATAAAAAAAAAAAAAAAACATTTTAAGGACATATAGGGTCGATTTGCATCTCCCTCCCAGAAGTTTGCCCAATTTGGGTGCTTACAGGATACTGTTTTTAACTGCAGGAATATCTGCTCCATTTTGAAACAAGTAAAACTTTGATTTCATTATCAGATAGACCCAGTCGGCACACTAGGCTGGGAATGGGATGAAGGAAGACGGTATATTGGTTACACCAGAGCACAATTAAAGGTGCGTTTCAACGGTTTTCTGCACATTGATAACGGAACATTAAAGGGATCCTGTCATCGGAAAATATGTTTTTTTTTTTTCAAAGCACATCAGTTAATAGTGCTACTCCAGCAGAATTCTGCACTGAAAGCCATTTCTCAAAAGAGCAAACAGATTTTTTTATATTCAATTTTGAAATCTGACATGGGGCTAGACATTTTGTTAATTTCCCATCTGCCCCTGGTCATGTGACTTGTGCCTGCACTTTAGGAGAAAAATGCTTTCTGGCAGGCTGCTGTTTTTCCTTCTCAATGTAACTGAATGTGTCTCAGTGGGACATGGGTTTTTACTATTGAGTGTTGTTCTTAGATCTACCAGGCAGCTGTTATCTTGTGTTAGGAAGCTGTTATCTGGTTACCTTCCCATTGTTCTGTTGTTTGGCTGCTGGGTGGAAAAGTAGAGCAGTAAAGAGTGATTGAAGTTTATCAGAACACAAGTCACATGACTTGGGGCAGCTGGGAAATTGACAAAATGTCTAGCCCCATGTCAGATTTCAAAATTGAATATAAAAAAATCTGTTTGCTCTTTTGAGAAATGGATTTCAGTGCAGAATTCTGCTGGAGCAGCTCTATTAACTGATTCATTTTGAAAAAAATTTTTTTTTCCCATGACAGTATCCCTTTAAATTAGGTTAAATAGTGTCACATTCTTAGCTTTGTGCAAATTCTACCAAGACTTTGTCGGTCAGGTCCACCCACCCATTTCGTGTATGTTCCAATGCCTAATAATTGGATGCACGCTGAGAAAAATGCAACTACCCTAAGGAACCAAGATTTAAGTATTCGTAGGAGTTGCTTCTTAGGAGCTGGACTGTTTTGCTTTTCTGGGTTTTTTTTGAATTGCAGCGGTTTTATTTGCAGCATTAGTGAATGAACACTCTTAAGAAACCCTACAGCTGAAACAAGTCTCTGTTGAAACAATTATGGGGAGCTTGATTATTATCACCCTTCAAAGTTTCCACCCTCTCTGTAGAGGAACCCTCACAAAAATGGTCAATTCAAAAATAATCATTAAGTTAAAAGTCCCATTTATGGTTGCAGTTTTTTTTTTTTTTCCTCTGCTCCTTGAGCGCTGTGCATTCATTTGCTCGTTCCCCCAGACAGGAATAGAATATAAAAAAAATAATAAAGAAATACGACATAGAACATAAAAATCCCCTGACAGGTTGTATGAATAACTTAAAAGAAATAATCATTATAATAATTTTAATATGCTTTGTTTATAGGCCAGTCCCATTCTCTAGTAAATCTGGTTTCTTTGTCAAGGTCGGTCTTTACCCCCCCCCCCCCAGCTTTGAAAGTTCATCAAGTTGAGATGAGAAAGGAGAACACAGGGGGGGAAAGAAGTAAAGGAAGAAAGAAAAAAAAAAGCTTAAGTTTTAAAGGCAACAGATAACCAACTGGATATGTTCTTAAAATCTTTGACTGCACAGACAGGAGAAATCAATGCACAAGTATTGCTGCGCATTTCCAATTCTAAAGGCCGTCCTCACAAGGAGCAATACAGGAGGGGCAGCACAATCTTCTTGCAAAACCACTCACAGTTGAACACTGATGAATGGAAAATATTGAGGCTTATTTTGAGAATAAGAGTCTACTGCCCCCTGCTGCAGATAAATCTGGCATTTCATGTCCCATTTGCAAACTCCCTTCCAACTCTTTTCTCCTCAGCCAGACACATTGATTAAAATCTCATGGCTCACTCAGTTCTACATTGTCCCCTCGTTATCTGTTTAACGTCCTGGTACCTAGGCCTCCATTATGGTTGGGGGTAAGGTAAGAGTCTGTGCGGTGGACCGGGGAGGAGAACGGAGAGGACGACGAAGAATGGTGGTAAGACGATTGGGTAGAGGAGCGGAGAAGAGAATTTGTTCCTCCACCACTCTGGGGCTGCTGTAGGTTGAGAATACTATCAATAGCACTTTGTAGGTGCTCATTTAGAGTATCATCTTGTGGACTATCACTGGAGAAGCTAGCATTATCAACATCAAAATGTTCAGACTTAAGCCTTTTTGCAGAAGGAAGCTGCATCTCCCAGTTCAGCTCTGTCTCATTATCTGGAGGTTCTGTTTTAATAATCATTCTGTAAAAGCTCTGGTTATCATCCTTGACATCATGCCTTAACCCCCCAGGGTTCTCGTCACTGTTGTTGATCTTAGATTCTACTCGGCTGTAAATCCCTAACTTGGCACTCTCCTCTTTCTTCGCCTTTTCAGTATTCGAGCCCCCTTGTGTCTTATGGGAGGTAATGACGCTTCTCGATCCATCCTCCTGCTTTACCTGTTGCATCACAGTAGGAGGTTGTGCTGGCTTATCCATTTTTGACAACTTATCTGCTGGTTTCCCCGTGACAAAGGCATCCACGTTCTCTCTGTATGTCTTGCGCAGAGGTAGCCGGCAGTATGTCGCCAGAGGCTTCTTCTCAACAGGTAAAGAATGCTCTAATGTACCATTCATCTGTCCAGTGGGTGTAGTGATGGAGGCTGGAGTAGACTGGACAGCAGCTTTGATGACAGTGTTGGTAGGAACTGTAGGTGGAGCAGGGGGTGGAGGTGGTGGAGGAGGATTCTGATGCACAGGATCCAAGGCTGTGTTGTGGATAACTTTGCTGAGCCCAGCCTCTTGCTTGATCTTCAGTTTTAATCCTATTCTGCTACGTGCCTCATATGTCTTAATAGGAGGTCTGCTGCGGGATGGAAGAGCTTCATCATCAGTGTCAAGGGACGGAGACGCTTTAGCCCATGTGACAGAAGGAGAACCTCCGCCACTGTGCTTAATCACCAGCTTGGTTGGGTGGATTGGGGTGGAAGTCTGTACTAGAGTAGGCTTCAGGGTCTCTGGTGTTGGGACTGGACAAGGAGAGGAAGATACAGAGGGTGCAGTCGGCACAAATGTTTGAGACCGCGAGGAAGAAGTGGATACATATTCATCTACAACAAAGAGAAACATTAAAAATATATATTTATACTGCTTCTAAAATGTTTTCCACATATTCAAAGCAAATACTAGTACCTTTGAAACACACAAGGATATGTGGTGTAGCCTATTTAGATAAAATGCACAGACACAAATAGTATGCTATGCAAGTATAGAAGTGGTGAAGCAATGTGAATTATCTTACCTGGTCTGTCCTTGGCCAGCTGCCGGTCTAAGGACAAAGTTACTTTTTCCTCCTGAATGAACATTCTGTCAATCATAACCATCTCTGCGGAAGGGCTCACTCTCTGCACGGATTAAAAAGTATTACATAATTAGTTGCTCCCAATGTTTATATAGGGATTCTGTTTTACAGTAAAGCGCTGGTTTATGTGCGGTCATGTAGTCAATTATCTGCATTAATTACTAATCAGCCTTATATTGTGACATTTCTATTCTATGTGTACTGTATATTGTGAGTGGGTCCCTAAGCTCAGTAAGTGACAGCAGCACAGAGCATGTGCAGTGAATCAGCAGAAAAGAAGAGGAGGGGCTACTGGGGCATCTTTTAAAGGGCTGTGGTTGCCTTGGGCTGGTACAGAAGTACAAAACATAATGTATAACATTTCTACCTTTCTTTTTTATTTAAAGGGATACTGTCATGGGAATATAGTTTTTTTTTCAAAACGTATCAGTTAATAGAGCTGCTCCAGCAGAATTCTGCACTCATATGCGTTTCTCAAAAGAGCAAACAGATTTTTTTTGTATTTAAATTTTGAAATCGGACATGGTGCTAGACTTATTGTCAGTTTCCAAGCTGCCCCCAGACATGTGACTTGTGCTCTGATAAACTTCAATCACTCTTTACTGCTGTACTGCAAGTTGGAGTGATATCACCCCCTCCCCTCCCCCCCCCAGCAGCCAAATAAAAGAACAATGGGAATGTAACCAGATAGCAGCTCCCTAACACAAGATAACAGCTGCCTGGTAGATCTAAGAACAGCACTCAATAGTAAAATCCAGGTCTCACTGTGACACAGTCAGTTACATTGACTAGGAGAAACAACAGCCTGCCAGAAAGCAGTTCCATCCTAAAGTGCTGGCTCTTTCTGAAAGCACATGACCAGGCAAAATATCCTGAGATGCACCTACACACCAATATTACAACTAAAAAAAATACTAGAGACGCACCGAATCCACTATTTGGGATTCCGCCGAATCCTTGGTGAAAGATTCAGCCACATACCGAACCGAATCCTAATTTACATATGCAAATTAGAGGCAGGAAAGGAAAAAATCCTTCTTTTGTGATGAAAAGTCACGTGATTTCCCTACTCGCCCCTAATTTATATATGCAAATTAGGATTTGGATTCGGAATCCTGGATTTGGTGCATCCCTAAAAAATACACTCGCTGGTTCAGGAATTAAATATTATAAAATTATATTATATATTGTAGAGTGAATTGCAGTGTAAACAGTGTCATTTAGAAATAAAAACTACATCATAATCATGACAGAATCCCTTTAAGTTTTAGTCCAGTCTGTGCCTAACAAGGATGCATAAGAGCCTTTTTAATGTCTAAATGAAAAAGTCACACACATTTCTAAAGGTGGCCATACACGGGCCGATAAAAGCTGCCGACAGACTGTGTCGGCAGCTTATTGGCCCGTGTATGGGGGCCCCCGACGGGCTTCCCCGATCGAGATCAGATCTCGATCGATGGGTTTAAAAACCCCGTTGGATCGCGGCCGCATCTGTTCGTTGATGCGGTCCCGCGATCCGACCGTCCATTTGCGAATGCTAGGACCTAGGGCCCAACGATCGGATCTGCCCGATATTGCCAACCTCAAGGTGGGCATATCGGAGGGAGATCCGCTCGTTTGGCGACATCGCCAAACGAGCGGATCTATCAATGTATGGCCACCTTAAAGCTGTGATATTTATCATCATCATCATTTATTTATTTAGGCTGTCAAGATACGCAGTGCTTGGGTCTGATTGTGTTATCAATAGTACCCATGTCCGTTCCAGATATAAATAATTACAATGAGGGTAGTTAGCTTTGAGCTACAGGTTTATGATGAATCTTTCTCACCCTGGATTCCTCCAAGAGCAGCAGGCGATATTTGTTCAGCATGGCCTGAGTGCGCTTTAGAAGCTGAGTAGATACAACTTCAAATTCTTCATCAACTAGCAAGAGATAATAAAGAGTTACAAGAGCAAATAGTCATCTTAATAAAACAATTTCAATTATTTATGTTATGGCTAGACTCATCTAAAACAGCTTTTCAATTGTTTTTCCTATAATTTTATTATCTTACCTATTTTGCGTCTTCCCAGTAAATTCTATCTGGTTGGGTTTTTTTTCTGCTTATCTTGCAATTAAGGTAATTTCTAATTCATAGTCAATGCTGCCGCTTGGTTTCTAGGGTAATTAAGTCCTAGCAACCAGACAACAGTTGACATTTCAAGGCCAGGACTTGCAGAGCAAGGCATGTTAATATCAAAACCATGGAAAATTAGAATTGCAGCTTGACCTAGAATACTGTAGTACAGTACTATAGTTAATGTTAAAGGGGATCGAAACCCACCACAATTGAATTGGCATAAACTTATTCAGTGTTGTCATCTAAGCATTTTGCAGACTGCTGTATAAGCCCATCAGTCCAATTTGACCCAATGTGTGGGAGGCCGAATGAAGCAGAGAATAGATTATGTGGCAGCTTCACCAAATGAGCAGATCTCCACATTTATGAGCAGCTTTAGACTAGTGTTTACAACACCCCATGTTATCCACTTCAAAACGAGCAGCTTTTACTAATTTTAATTTCACAGTACAGAAGGAACGCAGTCAGATAAACAGCCCCATGGATGCTTTCTTATATTTAAGCCAGACTCTGTGGAAATGGCCAATAAAAAATAGCATCACAAGCATGCTGGATGAGGAATTAAACACTAAGAATGTTTATTTATTCTGATCCAGGCACCCACACAATTTGATATTCTGCCCATTAGCCTACCTGATGGAACCACATCTTAAGGTTGCCATACACGGGCAGATAAAGCTTACGATATCGGTCGCTTAGACCAATTTGACAGCTTATCTGCCCGTGTATGGGGCTTCCCGATCGATATCTGGCCACGATATCGATCGGGAAGGTTTGATTTTCACCCGACCGACCCGTCTGAGCCCCTTGGCGTATCGTAGGCCGAACGTTCGGATTACCCTGATATAGCCTTGTCGTTGTCGATGTCGCCAAACAAGCGGATCTTGGAGTCTATGGCCACCTTTACCCTTGTAAAGGATTTGTTGAATGGAAGACATTTTCTCTTACAGTATTAGCCTCCTAAAAGTTACCTTTGCTCTGTGGGAGTGCATATAACTATCTGCAGAATATTGGTTGTCACCTCTGCAAAAGTCCTTCATGAGCAGACATTCCAAAAAAGTATCTAGATGTCTGGCTCCAATAATATCCCTAAATGCATGTGGAGGCTTGCAAATCTTGGTTGTACCCTAGTCCTTGTGTAGTTGGCAGAAGACCTTCCTGAGCAGAGATTCCAAAAAAGTGCATTTCAGAGGGCTGAACCTTTGTGGGTAAACTTACTGCGTTTTCCCCCATTACACCATTCTTAAAACCTACTATATATCTTTTAGATTATTTTATTTGCATATCTACATGTCTGGCTCCAATAATATACCTGAACACATGTGGATGCTTGCAAATCTCGGTGGCACCCTACTCACCCTTCCTTAAGTCCTGTGTAGTTGGCAGAAGACCTTGATATACATGATAAGGAAGAAGTTTATGAAAGGCATCTTCGAATGAGTGAAAGGGAGACTTGTAGTCAGGATGCAGAACTGAGCCTTGATGTTTATGCAAATGCTCTAAAAAACTGAGGAGAGAAAAAGCCTTGAGATAAGATGATTTTGAATGTGAAGATACTGCTATGAGCACCCATTGTAGAGCACACCATCGCTACACTACATGAAACACACTGAAGTTACATCTTTGTAGTGTTATCACACCTACGCATTTGTATATCTGACCTAGTCAACCAGTGTAATGTGTTTAAAACCATATTTTTCTATAATTGTCCTGTGCCCACTCCTAATAGTGCTCTAATTTTTTTTATAATGTTAAGTGTCATCACTATGTAATAGTAACCTTTACATCACACCATATCATTTTGGGTAACTGCTCTATATTTTTGCACAATATGTTGAGCATATAATATCGATTTATTTTACCATGGATGCTTTTTCCAATAGGGTACCCTTGTCCCATGTTTCTGTACTGGACAGTATAAATACTCACCAAGCTTCCTTGCTTGGCTGTAGTGTAGGAAGTTTTTTCAGTGCTCCAAACTAAAGAGATAGCAGGAAAGACATTTAACATTATAGATACAGGAGAATAGTCATCCTTAAATGCAGATACAAAGTTGCAAACATTTGTCTTGCAGTTGCAATATAAAGAACAGAGCACAAAGAAACAATATAAAATGAGTACTCTAATGAGGAGAATACTAGAAAAAGAGAGGGTTGTCTGTAGCAGTATACCAAGTATTTATTTACTGTAAGGGCAGTAATGTTTTAAAAAAGGAGATTTTGTGTACTGACTGTTAAATCTCTCTCTTCAGTCACTTGAGGGACACAGGAGACAGTGGGTATAGCTAATGCCACTAGGAGGCAGGACACAACAGAATAATAAAAAAAAAGGTGACTCCTCCTCGGCTGGCTATACCCCCAGCAGTAGGCAGAGCCTGAATCAGTTTGTAACAAAGTAGTAACCGAATAACTGTATGGTAATTTTAATAACTTGAACTATAACATACTGGCTAGGGCCAGAACCATGTCAGACGGATAGAGGGAGCCTCCATCTGGGGAGGAAAGTCCTGTGTCCCGCCATTGAAGCTCTCCTAGGCGTTTTCCTGAGGAGAGGTGGTGGGAGTTTGACCACCAAAGAAGGGATGTTTGAGTTTTTTGTTGATAGGGACTTCCGTTTCCAGGACTTTAGAATGTTCCACTGCAGATCTCGGAGGTGATGCTGGACAAATGGAACTCCTTCTATGGCCGACACTATGACCTTCATGAAGTGTCTGGCTGAATGGGTCAGCTTGGTTAGTAATGTGTTCACGAGACTTTGTAATCTCGTTGTCTTGTGGTAGCGAGACTGTCCGAGTCCTCGCGTTGAACTGCATTAGCTGGGGATCAGAGGCGACTTTTCGAAGGTTGATGCACCATGTCCAAGCTCCTGTAGCTTGGACATGGAGAACTGAGGGCAGCGTTGCGCTGCTGCGAGGGAGGGTGCTTTGATTAACAGGTCGTTGAGATAATAATTTATATCCCCTCGTTTCTGATGACTGCAGTGGCCGCTGCCATTATCTTCGTGAAGACTCGGGGGCTGAGGTGAGGCCGAAGGGAAGGGCTGTGAACTGGTGCGAGATCACGAGACGAAAGGCCTTTTGTTTGGCTGGTTTCTGAGGGATTCTGGACATGAAGAAACGATGAGGGGGCCATGAGGAGAATTCTAGGTGGTAGCCTTGTGACACTACCTCGTGTATCCAGGAGGCCAGTGTAATGGAGAGCCAGGTATCCGCAAAATGTTGAAGTCTTCCTCCTAGGGGTACCTGGTCTGACAGGGGAGGTACCCCATCATGCAGAGGTTGATTTGTCCACAGGTCTGGAGGAGGGCTTGCGGTTTTGCCAAGTGGATCTGGGCTTGCCTCCAAAACGTCCTCTGCTGGAGGGGGCGTGTCGTGGAGGGGAGGACATGGTGTTTTTGTTTTGTGAGGGACGAAAAAAAACTTTCCTATGTGAAGCGAAAAGTGAGTCTTTGGCTGTGGAAGTAATGTGCTCTTGCGCTGAATTTTGAGCGAACTGGCCGGCCCTATGGGTTTCTCTGGGGCCGCTGGGAGGCTTAGGTTACGCGCTCTGCCTGAAGGTGCAGGGGGAGGGTGCACAGCCTCGAGGGAGCTATTATAGCCCGGTTTCCTGACGTGGGACGGGGGCTGCTGAGGGCAGATGGGATCCCGGGGGGGGGGGGGGGGGAGTACTCGCCTTTCCCTGGGCCCCCGGATTTCGTCCTTGTCTCCTGGCCAGTCGACTTCTTCCTGAAGGGGGGGAGGAGGAGTGCGTTAGGCTGGGTGGCCGGAGCTGCCTTTAGCTGTGGTGACCCCAGTGACAGAATCCACCGTAGGGAGATATCAAAGACACACAACTTAGACTCTCCGGTGTCTAGTTGTAAGTGTATTTGTAGGAGTAATTGAGAGAGTTTTAACCTCCTTAGGACACAACAAAAAACAGATTCAGGCTCCGCCTACTGCTGGGGGTATAGCCAGATGAGGAGGGGGTCAACTTTTTTTTGTTATTCTGTTGTGTCCTGCCTCCTAGTGGCATTAGCTATACCCACTGTCTCCTGTGTCCCCCAAGCCGACGTGGAGAAAATTAGCACTTAAGACCAGTAATGAGCGTTTTGGGGTTCGAAAATGAACTCAAATTATTTTGTTTTTAAAGAATAAAGGTTGAAACCTGGGAAAGTTTTCTTATTTAAACTCACAAAAACCTAATGAAAGTGTGCATGCATAACTTTAAACATTAATATTTACATTTACAACTAATGTCTCTACATTAAGCAATCTATTGTAATAAACAGCTTTATATTCATTTTATTAGCAGATGAGTGTTCTGAAAGGCATTTCTTGTTACTGTGGTTCCAACAAGATTAGTTGCAGGTGGGCTTGTCGCTGGAGCAGCACTAATATTTTGACTATTTTGAAATCTGACATGGGGTTAGACATATTGTCCATTTCCCTGGTGCCACCAGTCACGTGGTCTGAAAAACTTCAGTCTCTCTTTACTGCTACACTGCAAGTTGGAGTGATGTCATACACCTCCACCACCCCAAGCAGCCTTACAATAGAATAATGAGACAGTAACCAGGTAACAGCTCCCTGACACATATGAGAATAGCACTCAATAATACAAATCCAAGTCCCACTGCGACACCTTCAGTTACATTGAGTAGGAGAAACAAAAGCCTCAGTCAGAAAGCAGTTTCATAGTGCAGCTAAATAATTTGTTGGTTCAGGAATAAAATTTTATATGGTAGAGTGAATATTTCCAATTGTAACTTTAAGAGCCATATTTCTGTGTTTTGACTGGGAAATTAAAGGGATACTGTCATGGAAAAAAATTTTTTTTCAAAATGAATCAGTTAATAGTGCTGATCCAGCAGAACTGCACTGAAATCTATTTCTCAAAAGAGCAAACAGATTTTTTTATATTCAATTTTGAAATCTGAAATGGGGCTAGACATATTGTCAATTTCCCAGCTGCCCCCAGTCACGTGACTTGTGCTCTGATAAACTTCAGTCACTCTTTACTGCAAGTTGGAGTGATATCATCCCCTCCCCCCCCAGCAGCCAAACAAAAGAACAATGGGAAGGTAACCAGATAGCAGCTCCCTCAGATCTAAGAACCCATGTCCCACTGAGACACATTCAGTTAAATTGAGAAGGAAAAACAGCAGCCTGCCAGAAAGCATTTCTTTCCTAAAGTGCAGGCACAAGTCACATGACTGGGGGCAGCTGGGAAATTGACAAAATGTCTAGCCCCATGACAGATTTCAAAATTGAATATAAAAAAATCTGTTTGCTCTTTTGAGAAATGGATTTCAGTGCAGAATTCTGCTGGAGTAGCACTATTAACTGATGCATTTTGACAGAAACATGTTTTCCGATGACAGGATCCCTTTAAGCTCTACTAGAGCAGAGAGTGCTGTTGCCTTGTAAAAAAAAAAATGTATAATTTCTTGGTGTGTTTTTTCTTAGAGTGACTTCTGCCAGAACTTACTTACATAGGTCTGAACTCTTAAAGGGAACAACAGACAATAAGAAACAAACCTGTGGATGGGCTGGTGTCTGAGCATTGGGAACAATTTGAGACATGCCCTTGCCAACAACCTGGATCTGAACAGAGCCCTTGCCCAAGCTCAGTCCAGAAACCGAGCTGATCACTGCTGTCTTGGCCTGGAATGGAAAAAGCATATGTTAGGTCAAAGCAGAAGAGTATTGAACAATGGGATAAAACATGCATATAATCCTAGTGTAAAAATCCTACCTGTGTTTGTACTGGAAGAGTTACAACAGATTTACTCTGTCCACTAACAGATTTTCCCACAGAACCAGGATACACATTCATGTCTGGAGGCACAGTAGCAGCTGCAGGCCCTGTAGATAAAAAAACAATAGTTTGGAGCTATTACAGCAGGGGTGCCCAAACATTTTGCAATGCTGGCGGGCCGCATTATTATTCATTTCATGATGGAGGCTGAGGGCCGGTGTAAATTTGAAAAAGGGCCACAAGTGGCCCCCGGACCTGACTTTGGACATGCCTGTATTACAGGGAATAGGGGCACAGACTAGCATCCCAAGGTGGCTGGACATACCTGAATTTTTGACCAGAACCGTTGCCTGTTGCTGCTGAAGTAGTGTTGAAAGTTGTGCTGCCTGGCTACTTCCTCCAGGGGTAGGCTGCACCAATACCTGGCCAGGGGAATGCCCAAGCAGAGGACCTTGGGTGGGCACAGATTGGCCTTGTCCACTGGTCAGCACAGAGGGGGCCTGCCCACTGTACTGTCCTCCAAGTGCCGGGGATGTCTGGGTGCTGGTTGCTGGCTGCTGGGAGGGAAGCATTAGACCTTGTTGCAACTGCTGCATCTGAAACAAAAATAATATTAGTTTTACTTAGGGAGCTACATCAAAGTAAGCAGCAGGTACACCACAAAATTCATTTTTCAGGGAAAAAAGGGGTCATCATATGTCATAAGAATAATTAAAAGGCAACTAAAAGATGAAACAGATCCTTTTATTAAGTGTAACTTAAATCCCTAGAATAACATATACATGTATTACTTGCAGAATACAAATCAGACTTAACTTGGTGCAAAATCATTTAGCTAGTTCTTAGTTAGTTCTTAGCACATTCTCTGGCTTAAAAAATATTTTTCGCATCTGCTAAAGGAACTACAAAATAAAATCCAAAGGATCAGCCCTTTTACTGGAATAAAAAACAAAAAAATGGTTGGGTTCTTATCACTGCTGCTCTTTTTACGTCACCAGTTAAAGGGGTGTTCTGATTATATATCTATATCTCTAGCTATATCTCTAGCTATATCTCTAGCTATATCTCTAGCTATATCTCTAGCTATATCTCTAGCTATATCTCTAGCTATATCTCTAGCTATATCTCTAGCTATATCTCTAGCTATATCTCTAGCTATATCTCTAGCTATATCTCTAGCTATATCTCTAGCTATATCTCTAGCTATATCTCTAGCTATATCTCTAGCTATATCTCTAGCTATATCTCTAGCTATATCTCTAGCTATATCTCTAGCTATATCTCTAGCTATATCTCTAGCTATATCTCTAGCTATATCTCTAGCTTTATAGACATATAACTAGATAGGTGCACTCAGCCATGGTGATGCCTAGGTGCTGGAACAAAAAGTCATATCTATAAAGCAAAAAAAAAAACTTCCGCACACATAGGTCTTGATAATGAACAAAAAGCTGGTAGATTTATTTCAACATTTCGGCTTACAAACTCAAGCCAGTTCGGATCTGGGGTCTGGAATTCAAAAATAAGCACCTGGTTTGAGGACACAGAGCAATATCCAAGGGTTGGGAGAGCAACATGTTGCTCACGAGCTACTGGTTGTTGATCACTGCTCTAAAGGATACAGTGAAACATGTACATACACAAAATATCCATACCTGTTGATACCTTTCCAACAGTTGTTTTTGTTGGGGCATGGAGTTTTGGAGAGAGAGTGCCTGTATCTGGCTTTGTGTCATCTGGAAGGAACGCTGGGACTCCGCAGTGAGATGAAGCGGCTGACCAGCAGTTTGAGGTGAGATGGAGGTTTTGATAGGGGTCTGTGCCTGGAACTGTAGTTGGAATGAATGGGTCTGGGGATCTGATGAAGGAGGAGTGGCTTGGAAGGAGACAGGGACACCTGCTCGAACCTCAGATTGAGGGGTGCTCAGCTGAACTTGAAGCTGAATGTGCTGCTGAGGGGAAGACAAAGTTTGTGGAATATCTGACTGCTGATGGGAAGCAAATGGAGTCTGTACCTGAGGTTGAGATGGGGGACGTAAGGGGTGCTGTGAGGACCCATGTGGTGAGGCAATTTGGTTTTGAATGACAAACAGATTCTGCATCTGGGGGGTACAGGATCGGGAGAGGGGTTCAGAGGGAGGGCGGGAAACACTCTGTGGCTGAGATGGAGGGCGTGAATGAGGACGCGATGGTGGTCTAGAAAGGGGCTGTGGCTGCGAGGGGGGACGAGATTGGTGGGGTGACTGCATTTGAGAAAGGTGAGAGGAGGAAGGCTGCAACTGTGGGCTTGGAGGATGAGGTAGCGAGTGGGATGGGGAGGCTCCGGGCAGCTTCTGTTGTCCGGATGGAATCTGAAAGAAGAAATAGCTTATCACACAACAGTCTTTGTGAATGTTCCCACTAGTTATTCTGTTGATAAACAACAGTTTGAACAATCTAAGGAAGCAATGTAAAAAAAAAAAAATCTAAACATGTGTATATTGTACAGAAATAATGAATGTGCCATTTTCCTATAGTTGGTGTGGGTTCTGGTTAATCTGTACTTATTTCCCACATGAAAAATGCTAAGGAAAGTTGCCTTTTAAGAAACGGCACATTCAGGTCATAAAAAGAAACATCGTCATATTTAATCAAAACCGATATTTCCAGTCATTGCGTTTTCAGTGAATGAGGCCTCCAATATTACCTACAAGAGCTGGGACTCAAAGGGGAAAATGGTTTTTAAAAAGGTTAAATTTGGTGTTTTATAACATTCACAATGTATAGTACTTTCTGCTCTTGTAAAATGATGGAGTCTCATCACTCAACACTGACCCAACACCGCGGTACAAAACAATATACAACAGAAGCAAAACGTTTGCGTGAAAGAGAAAATTATTCTGAGCGAAATTTCAGAGGAAGAGTTGTACAGAGGAGAGAGCAGCATCAGCAGCACTGGGTAGGAATTAGTAAAAAGTACAAGCATTGTGAGCAGAGCAGAGGAAAGATGCGAGTTGAAGCAGGATGGGGAAGAACAGAGGATAGTTCTAAAACAGTTCATAAATGCTCAAATTGCCAATAGTAACTAATAAGGTTCTTTTTTTAAAGGAGAAGGAAAGATACCAAAACAGTTTATTGCCAACAGATTAGCCACAATAGTGCAGCTATAACACAATATTTATTCTGCAGAATGCTTTACCATACTGGAGTAAACGGCCCTGAAAGCTCTCTGTTTGTTTAGGATAGCAGCAGCCATTTTAGGTGTGACATCACTTCCTGCCTGAGTCTCTCCCTGCTCACTCATAGCTCTGGGCTCAGATTACAGCAGTGTGGGGGGGAAAGGGAGGAGCAAACTGAGCATGCTCAAACCCTAACCCTGGAGGTTTATGCTGAAAACAGGAAGTCTGATACAGAAGCCCATGTGTACACAATAGAAGGAAAGAAAAGCTGTGTTTCTTTTGACAGAGGACTCAGAGCAGCATTACTTTGAGGGTTTACTGGTGTATTTTTATAGACGTTTCTGATAAAGATTACTTAATTTTAGCCTTTCCTTCTCCTTTAAGATTCAACTTGTAGCAGAAAACAAATTGTGGGTTCGCTGCAACTTGCAACTGCGCTTATGCAATTTATCACCTATGTTTGCAAAACAGGCCCAGTAGATAATCTGTTCTGTCCAGCTACAGGATACGAAAGGGGGATTTATTGAATTAATCAGGAGATTATTCTTTGGAAAAATTTACAGAATTTCCTGAAAGTGTTGTATAAACTGGAGTTGGCGAAATCAGCATCGGATTATGGATATTAAAATCAAGGAATGCAAAGATTTTCCACTTTTTGCACAGCCCTTTTTTTTTTTCCAAAGAAATTAAAGGGGTGGTTCATCTTTACAGTAACTTTTAGTATGTTACAGAATAGCTAATTCTAAGCAACTTTTTAATTGGCCTTCGTTTTTTCATTTTTACAGTTTTTGAATTATTTGCCTTCTTCTTCTGACTCTTTCCATCTTTCAAATGGGGGTCACTGACCCCATCTAAAAAAACAAATGCTCTGTAAGGCTACAAATGTATTGTTATTGCTACTTATTATTACTCGTCTTTTTATTCAGACCCTCTCCTATTCATATTCCTGTCTCTTATTGAAATCAACATATGGTTACTGGTGTAAATTGGACTCAAGCAGCCAGATTGCTGTCATTGCAAACTGCAGAGCTGCTGAATAAAAAGCTAAACAACTGAAGAACCACAAATAAAAAATAAAAAACCAATTGCAAATTGTCTCAGAATATCACTCTCTACATCATACTAAAAGTTCATTTAAAGGTGAACCACCCCTTTAAAGGAGAAGGAAAGGCTAAAAGTAAGTAAGCTTGATCAGAAAGGTCTATATAAATACACCAGTAATCCCTCAAAGTAATGCGGCTCTAAATCCTCTGTAAAAAGAAACACAGCATTTCTTTCCTTATACTGTGTACACATGGGCTTCTGTATCAACTTCCTGGTTTCAGCATAAACTTCCAGGGCTAGGGCTTGAGCATGCTCAGTTTGCCCTCTCTCCTTCCCTGCTGTAATCTGAGACCATAGCTATGAGTGAGCAGGGAGAGACTCAGGCAGGAAGTGATGTCACACCAAGCTAATATGGCAGCTGCTATCCTAAACAAACAGAGAGCGGTTTACTCAGGTATACTAAAGCATTCTGCAGAATAAATATAGTCTTATAGCTTGCACTATTGTGACTAATCTATTGGCAATATACTGCTTTGGTAGCTTTCCTTCTCCTACGCAGCCAGCAGTAAAAATATGGCAAACTATACAGGTCCCATCTGAATTATATGTAAACATGGCAAGAATAAGGAGCCTGTAGATTTCAGATTAAAAAGGACCCATTTGAAAATTCGCATAATGGTGGCTGGACTAAATCTCTGAAAGTTTTAGATGCCAATACAAAGTAAATAAAGGAAAGTAAGGAGCGCAGAGAAGGTCAGAAACTGCCACCAGAAGGAGGTAGAAAGGAAATTAGAGGGGTAGCCAGAGAAAGATTTGGGTTGAAGCAGACTGAGTTTGAGGGGTGTGTCAGTAACTGAGTGGCTACCTGGCAGGTCAGAGCCTGCTGAGACTGGCTGGATGGGAAATGAGGTATGTGGCTCTGTCCTTTGGGCTCCGCTGCGGTTCCGTGGTTCTGGACTAGCTCACGGTTGAGCTGGGAGGCACTGCTGCTCACTATGACGGATGCAGGGACGCTACTGCTGGTAGTGGTGGTACTGCTGCTGTTCAGTGTGCTGGCGGAAGCTGCTAGGCTGTAGATTGGCATGGGTATGTGTGTTGCAGCAGAGGTCTGAACCAGGCTGCCCTCCTGCTGCATTTTCAAGGCTGCTTCATAAAACTGCTGATCCTTCTGAAATGGTCAACACCAGTGACCTTCTGTTAACAAACTCATATTCTGACATAAAACGCAACATTTTTTTTTTTTTTTGCACAGGCACGAACCAGATTATGTGGGAAACCTGTGCCAGAAAGAGCGGCCATACAAATACAAAGGAAAATCTGTGATACATGAACTTTTACAAGAAAGTGTATATTGCCCATGATTTCCAATAGAAATGAACACATACATCATCTTACGTCTGGCAGGCCATGCAGGTACAGAAGAACCACTCCAAGTTCAGTTCTGATATTAGGCCACTAGAGGGGTCATTTTAATCTGTGCAGAAAACTAAATGCACCTCGGTTAAAAGGGATAATCTAGGCTGCCTCCTTTCACTGTAGAAATGAATGAAATCCATGTCATTTGGGTGACAATGATTATTCTTGAGATCTGATTTCATTAATACAAAGTTTTGCTTATATAATTGGCATTGCTACCCTTTAAATTAATTCTGTCATGATTTTTATGACGTAGCTTTTATTTCTAAATTACACTGTTTATACTGCAAATAATTCACTCTACAAAAAAAAATGTCATTCCTGAACTAGGAAGTGTTTTTTATTTTTTTTTTAGTTGTAATATTGGTGTGTAGGCGCCATCTCAGGTCATTTTGCCTGGTCATGTGCTTTCAGAAAGAGCCAGCACTTTAGGATGGAACTGCTTTCTGGCAGGCTTTTGTTTCTCCTACTCAATGTAACTAAATGTGTCCCAGTGGGACCTGGATTTTACTATTGAGTGCTGTTCTTAGATCTACCAGGGAGCTGCTATCTGGTTACCTTCCCGTTGTTCTGTTGTTAGGCTGCTGGGGGGGGGGGGGTGATATCACTCCAACTTGCAGTAAAGCAGTAAAGAGTGACTGAAGTTTATCAGAGCACAAGTCACACGACTGGGGGCAGCTGGGAAACGGACAATATGTCTAGCCCTAGGTCAGATTTCAAAAACACAGAATGTTAAAGACAATGAGTTATGCGATCGCATGTAAGGCTATGGGGAGTTGTTTCAGGCACATTGGCACCTTTGAGTACCATTGTCTTCTAAAAATAGGGTTTTGCTGAACATACTTTTTCTGCAATAATTTTAATCATGAAAAATCTTTTTTGTTGTTTGTTGAACTAAACAGGGAAATTAGTCCATATTGGATCCTTGATGAGGTCGATTATTTCCCTGCAAATTCTTTAGAATAGACACATTTTATGGCCAGTTGCACGTTTTTTTTTTAATGGCTACTCATAGCATTGCAATTTAAACTTTGGGGCATATTTTTCAAAACAAAACTTTCCAGGGCTAAAAAAATAAAAACCTGGACAGCTATGCCACTTATAGGCACATTCATCAAAGGTCTAATTTCAAATTCATGTGAGTTTTTAAAAAAAAAAAAAACCTAAACTCACATACATTTTAAATTCAACCAATCGAAATTTATTAAAAAAAAAAACCCTAATTTTTCAAAACTCGGATGAATCAAGTCAACCCGAAAACTCGCATCGATTGTCAGGAAGACTGCATCCAAATTGATCCCTGGACGTCTCCCATTGACTTAAACGGCAATTCGGCAGGTTTTAGGGCCAGAGTATGATAAACGTCGAAAATCAAATTTGAATTTTTAAAAAAAGACTAATAGAATTTGAATAACTCCCTAGTCAAATTTGACAGTTTTGACCATAAAAAACAAATGCGAAAATTTCAATTCGACCCTTGATAAATCTGCCCCTTATTTTTGCCTACTGACTTTTCCCTTTTCCTTCATACATTTACGCCTGTCTCTGCCTAAACACTTTTATTAAATGTAATCAAATGTCACAATGAAAGCTCCATGGGGTCCATGTGAACAATAAGAGTAAAATCATCAGTCATGCACCCCCCAATATAATCTTTTAGAGGATTTATAGAGAGACACTTACCTGCTGCAAAAACATCTGCATGGATTCTGCATTCAGGATAGTACCCGATGGTGTTCCACCCAGAACAATCTTGTCCGGGCTAGTGGCCAAGCTGGGGCTGGGCTGAGACTGGATAGGTAAAGCTTGCTGAGGTGGTGGGGGAGCTAAAGGTTGTGGCTGCTGTTGTACATTCAATTGAAGCTGGGGCTGGCCTTGAGGAGCCTGCTGTGCAGTTTGGACGGTCAAAATAGAGGGCTGGTCTGCATTGGGATGGATGCCGGCCCCCTGGACAACTTGCTGAGTCTGCTGTTGCTGCTGGACAATGCCTGGGCTCTGTCTGCTGCCAGCAGTTGCTTGCTGGATACTAACGGTTTGCCCAAGATTCTCGGACGGATTAAACATTGCAACATGGTTGGGTAAATTTACCCCCTGGATGACTGTCTGCCCTGCTTGATTCAAAGATGTGGCAACTGACGACTGGCTCTGAGTGCTCAAGCTCCCAGCCAAAGACACAGGCATTTGAAACAAGGTGGGTTGGCCAACCTGTCCAGCTTGCAGCTGTATTGGCCCTGACAAGATGTGAGCTGTGCCATGTGCATTCTGCGATGCGAGGACCTGTCCCAAGTTCAATTGGCTTGCAATATTCTGGTTAGTAAGGTTGAGGAGCTGGCCTCCTGGGCCCTGGCTGGCAATGATGTGAGCTTGTCCACTAGGATGGGAGGCAGCCAGGATCTGCCCTGCCATATTGGCCTGGAGGGCAGACGCCCCTGCAAGCTGGCCAGGCAAAAGAAATTGATTTTGCCCCTGCAACATAGCTTGGGCATGCTGGGCAGGTATGACAATACTACCGCCTTGGTTTAGAAGCTGAACACTCATTGGCTTGCCAAGGGCCTGATGCTGTGAGGGTGGCTGTTTAAACATATTGGTGTGGAGCCCATGGGGAAAGCTGGACAGCACCACGTTTGGTCCTGACTTGCCTGTCATAAAAGCCAAGTTCTGCTGAGTCTTTGACTGCTGCAGTGCAGCCTCTCCCTGAATGGTAAGTGTAGCATTGTTTGGAGTAAAAGATTTGGGTGATATCTGGAACAGTTTCGGTTGCAGGACTCCAGCAGGTTTTGGCTGAATAGGAGTTGGAGTTCGCTGTATAATAACCTGGCTGTTTAAGCTAGATGTAACTGTAAGGGATTGTGTACACTGCGCTGCGGACACACAACCAAACATAGAATTTCCATTAAGCGTTGTCGCCACTGTTGGGATTTTGTTCTGCAAGACTAATCCTGTGTTCTGTGGGGATACTCCACTTGATGTAAGTGTGACTTGCTGCTGCTCTGTGTTTGTCCCTGCCAAGTAGCTGCCCACAGGTAAGTTAGCAACTTGAGTTGGTTGCACCTGCTTGGCAATAATCTGTTGTGCAGGTTGGTTAATGGCCATGACCTGCTGTCCAACAACTTGTATCTGCCCAATGCCAAGTGCCCCACCAGGGCTGCCATTTGGTAGTCCAGGGAGGTTAGAGATTGGCTGAATAGTAACATTGCCAAGGCCAACTTGTTGAAGAAAAGGTTGCACACTGATAGCTTTGTTGACCGCATCTGCCCCTACAGACTGTTGCACGAGGGCTTGATGGGTCAGCACTGCTGGCTGCTGCAGCCCAATAAGGTCAGCTCCTCCAGAAAATATCTGGGGGGTCCCATCCGGGGTGGCCTGCACCACCGGCTGTAGGTTAGGGAGCTGGAAGGAGCCTAAGTCCAACTCTGCCTCAGCTTCCAGAGTCTGTTCTGTAATGTTAGCCTCCTGCAGGCTCTGCTGAAGGATATCACAGGGCTGATCAGCACCAGCAAGGCTGCCACTGCCAGCTGAAGGAGACCCAAGAATGTCATCATCTTCCAAAAAGTCTAAATCTACACTTGCGTTGGGAGGGTTAGGTTCTGTTGTTAGATGGTTTCCTGGAGCTTCCTGAACGTGAAGCTGGAACAAAAAACAGAAAAAAAAAAATTTTTTAAAAACAGTCAAGAGATTTTCTGTAGAGTGCGGTCATCTTAAAGGGGTGGTTCTTCAAGTTAACTTTTAGTATGTTATAGAATAACCAATTCTCTTCAACTGGTCTTCTTATTTTTTATAGTTTTTTTAATTATTTGCTGTCCTCTTTTCGACTCTGTCCAGCTTTCTATTCAGGTCCTCTCCTATTCATATTCCAGTTTCTTATTCAAATCAACGCATGCTTGCTAGGCTAATTTGGACCCTAACAACCAGATTGCTGAAAATGCAAACTGGAGAGCCGCTGAATAAAAAGCTAAATAACTCAAAAACCACAAATGATAAAATGAAAACCAATTGCAAGTTGTATCAGAATATTACTCTCTACAGCATACTAAAAGATAACGAAGACGTGAACAACCCCTTTAAAACTATTTGAGATACGTATCAGGCAGTAAATGTGAAATATATACGATCTATGCTCTCAACAGTTAAGTGAAAGAAATGATGTCTGGAACTGCAGATTAACTTGTCTTAATCACTAATGGTCGTTCAGGGAATGCAGTGGGGAACCCCTATGTTAAAATATTAATGGTTAGCACAGTGAAAGCCATCCAGTCGGTGTAGCAATAAGAGGCATTCATATGCTTTGAGAACACAGCCATTAATTATTAGTCTTCTCTGAACTACACTTCAGAAGAAAGAATAAAACACTTTTTTTCCATTTAGTTTTATAAATAATCGCTCAGTAAAACACACTGGCACAAGTTATTATACACTGGACAATAATTTTGTATTAGTCTTTACGACTAGAAAATGACATAACTCATCTGTAGCTTCCATAGGCCACAAAAACATGAAGATGGGCCTTGGTATCGACCCTCATCAATATGCTAACGTAGCATTTTGAATAGGAAACGGTCAATAAATGACAGCCATAACCATAACACGGATTTTCATTTGACACATTCAGAACTCGCAGTCACAGTAGGTGCCCAGTAAATAGGCATTCTCTGAGAATCAAATGAGCGTGTAGGGCTGGGTAAACTAGGGACCACGGACGCCGCTGGAAAGCAAAAAAGGGAAACTATATCCCTAAAATATAAAAAAAAGATATCAAATAAACACATCTGTAAAACACTGCTTCTTCTAAATGAACAATTTGGTAAAAATATACTTTTCTAAAAGTATGTGCCAAACGAGCAGATCTCTTCCCGATGTGCCCACATTGAAGTGAGCGATATCGGGCTGATCCGTTCGTGGGCCCTGATACGGACGGTCAGATCAGGGGGCCGCATAGATGCAGCCGCGATCTGACGGGATAAACCCGTTGGATGGCCCTACACACGGGCCAATAAGCTGTCGACACGACCGTCTGCAGCTTTTATTGGCCCATGTATGGGGGCATTTACAGAGCATTTGTTTTTTTAGAAGGGAGTCGGCAACGCCCATTTGAAAGCTGCAAAGTGTCAGAAAAAAAAGGCAAATAACTATAAAAAATAAATAACGAAAACCAATTGAAAAGTTGGCTTAGAATTGGCCGTTCTATAACATAAGTGTTACCTTAAAGGTAAACCACCCCTTTAAATGAATAGTTTGGGCCCCCTCCCTAAAGCCTTGTTGTTACGGTTTTGTAAGTAGGAGTCCATTTTACAGGGGCTTATCTGTGCATTAGTAATCAAATTATTTACCATGCAAGGATAAACATGTCATGGCTTCAAATCACCCTCTTGAAGTTCAAGAAATGTTTTGTTATTGAAACAATAGGAAAGAGTATATTCAGCACAAGCCCAATTCACCTAACTCATGTTAAATAAGGGGACATACAGCCCCTTTACTTAAAGGAGAAGGAAAGCTACGGAGCCATTTTATTGCCAATAGATTAGCTGCAATAGTACAAGCTAGAATGCAATATTTATTCTGTAGAATGTTTTACCATACCTGAGTAAAAAGCTCTAGAAACTCTCTGTTTGTTTAGGATAGGAGCTGCAGTATTAATGTGGTGTGACATCACTTCCTGCCTGAGTCTCTCCCTGCTCTGGGCTCAGATTACAGCAGAGAAGGGAGGGGGCGGGGGAAGAGGAGCAAACTGAGCATGCTCACGCCCAGGGCAATGAGGTTTAAGCTGAAGGCAGGAAGTCTGATACAGAAGCCCATGAGTACACAATAGAAGGAAAGAAATGCAGTGTTTCTTTTGACAGGGGACTCAGAGCAGCATTACTTTGAGGATTTACTGGTATATGTAGATGGACCTTTCTGATAAGGCTTACTTAGTTTTAACCTTTCCTTCTCCTTTAATGAAGTTTCTCAAACATTTTGGCATGCTTGAAATTATGGTGAGGAGTTAGCGCTTGCTAAACATATTGCTGCTTTCTCACTGAATCTGCCTAAAATGTCAGGGTGC
Organism: Xenopus petersii; assembly: GCA_038501925.1. Lineage (NCBI taxonomy): Eukaryota > Metazoa > Chordata > Amphibia > Anura > Pipidae > Xenopus > Xenopus petersii. Next base: position 19,627,736 of record CM076687.1, on the reverse strand, counting down.
TCTTCTATAATAAAATAGCTCCTGATTCAAAATTTTACAGCTCAATGGCGAGTCCACAGGATTTTCTTTTTTATATATATTATACAACACATTCCAATTGCTGCTTACACACTTCCTTTTAAAGCAGCACAACAATTACAGCAAGGTATGCTGCATTATATGTAAACTGAATTATTTAGTATTCAACATTACCTCTAAGGGTCGGGCCACACACTCAGATTCGGGGAGATTAGTCGCCCAACGACAAATCTCTTCTTCTGGGCGACTAATCTTCCCGAACTGCCTCCCACCAGCTAGAAAGTAAATTGCAGGCGGGATGGCAATCCGTGCACTACATTTTCCGAAGTTGCATAAAGTTGCCTCACGAGGAAACTTCGAGCGACTTCGGAAAACAAAGCGCTCTGAGTGCCATCCCACCGGCGATTTACTGTACATTCTAGCCGGCGGGAGGCAGTTCGGGGAGATTAGTCGCCCTGAAGAAGAGGAGATTTGTTGCCGGGCGACTAATCTCCCTGAATCGGAGCGTGTGCCCTGACCCTAACTCCTATCTTAGCTATGTGCACAAATGTGCATGCACAATTGAAACTTCTGTGCGCATTTTTAAAAACTGCATGCTCCGGTCAGAATAAATAAATCATGTTGTATTTTTACACTAAATTCTTTGTGCCAATAGTTTTTCTATCAAGACATATGATAAAATGAATTACCCCAGTGCCCACAAAGAAGGCACTTGCAGCATCTCCTGTGTTATCCAAGAGGTCATCAGCACCAATCTAAAGAGAAGAACAAATACATTAATTACAAATATCTCAGATAAATATTTTCAAGAAAAAAAAAGCGAATATGAGCAGGCTCAGCCTAATGTTAGATATAAAATACACATTTCCTTACACTGTGATATAGCTTTTTTCGTTTTTCTACTCATTAGAACTGTGACTTTTTGGGGAATTTAAAATTGGTCGCTAATGCAAAAATCATTTGCAATTTGTTTGCAATGCAAATAAATGTTTGCAAATTTTGCCCCTCACACAACAGTAGGATAGAAATTGCAAATGTTATTGTTTGTGATAAAGAATATTACATTGCGACATGTGAATTTTTATTCTTATTTGGGCAAAAATTGTTCTTTTTTTACATGTCCCCCTATGTCACCAAAAATCCATAGTGACAAAAGGAGGTTCAACCCCCCTTGAAATGTCACTTTTAAGAGTAGACCCGTGTCTGCATTTTGCTTTTCTATGCTCACCTGATCATGTCCGTGTAAGAAATCATTCAGAGCCTGGGGATCACTAAAGTGGAAAAAAAAAAAACAAATTATTAGTTAAGAGCACAAGTTCAGTTCTTTGTTTCTATTTTGACATATGCAATATATATGCCAACTGGCACTGCCTTCTGAGTTTTAGAATCCTCACTGGTAGTACATTATGCATTAGGTATATCTACTGAACTGGAGGACAAGCAAAACAAACAACTCATGGTACACATAAGAGAAATGACAGCTCCAACAAATAATTTTTAAACCTGTGTTAAGAGTCCTTAAAAGGATGCGGTCATGCATTTTCAAAATGAATCAGTTAATAGTGCTACTCCAGCAGAATTCTGCACTGAGATCAATTTCTCAAAAGAGCAAACTGATTTTTTGTATAATTAATTTTGAAATCTGACATGGGGCTAGACATATTGTCAGTTTCCCAGCGTCCCCCAGTCATGTGACATGTGCCCTGATAAACTCCAGTCACTATTTACTGCTGTACTGCAAGTTTGAGTTATATCAACCCCCTCCCTTTCCCCCCAGCAGCCTAACAACAGAACAATAGGAAGGTAACCAGATAGCAGCTCCCTAACACAAGATAAAAGCTGTCTGGTAGATCCAAGAACAGCACTCAATAGTAAAATCCAAGTCCCACTGAGACACATTCAGTTACATTGAGTAGGAGAAACAACAGCCTGCCAGAAAGCAGTTCCATCCTAAAGTGCTGGCTCTTTCTGAAAGCACATAACCAGGCAGAATGACCTAAGGTGGAGCCTACACACCAATATTATTACAACTAAAAAAAAAACACTTGTTAGGTTAGAATTAAATTTTACATGACTGTTATCTTGTCTGAAAGCAAGCATCTAATAGGCTACTCTGAGTTACACAACCTGGTCCATATTTTAGGACTTTACTCACAAGTTACATTCCAAATCATACAAGCTGTATGAAGGAGTTACTCACCATATCACATCTAACAAGCACCGGCCATCTTCTTCGTCCATGTCAACTACAAGAAGAGAATGAGAGTGGTCACTTCATATGGTTAAATGAAACAAACATTACTGATTTAAGTGGGGAAGGATATCTTGTGCTAAGCCCTGCCACTCTGCAAAAAAGGCAGACAATCTTTTTAGAGGAAAAGGAAAGGCTAAAACTAAGTAAGCTTTATCAGAAAAGTCTATATAAATACACCAGTAAACCCTCAAAGTAATGCTGCTCTGAGTCCTCTGTCAAAAGAAACACAGCATTTATTTACTTCTATTGTGTACACATGGGCTTCTGTATCAGACTTCCTGTTTTCAGCTTAAACCTCCAGGGCTCGGGCTTGAGCATGCTCAGTTTGCTTCTCTCCCCTCGCTCCTCCTCTCCCTGCTGTAATCTGAGCTCATAGCTATGAGTGAGCAGGGGGAGACTGAGGCAGGAAGTGATGTCACACCAAGCTAATATGGCAGCTGCTGTCTAGAGCTGTTTAGTCAGGTATGGAAAAACATTCTTATGAATAAAAATAGCATTCTAGTTTGCACTGTTGTGGCTAGTCTATTGCCAATAAACTACCTTGGTAGCTTTCCTTCTCCTTTACATAATGACTAGGGAAACCTTTTAAACCTGCAAAGGGAAAGCAGCAAAGGAAAAGTTTATTTCACTCAAGTTGTCTTACATTTCAATTGCTGCAGTCTATCATTTTGCTTTTTTTTTTTTTTTTTTTGCCATACAATATATGCAATACTCTTAATAGTTAAAATGTATGACATGCCCTATGTACTAGTACTATGGTTCACTCCTTAAGGGAAATACAAATTAAATAATAACTAAATAAGTGTTCATTCATTCAATTGCTTATCAGATCACACTGGGATGTTATAGATTAAGCATTGGTAGTACTCTATAATGAATTCTTAAAAAGCAAATACATATTGAAAAGTGCTTGTGCTCTTTATATATAGTGTATTTATGCATACCTCCCAACATTTTGGAAGTAAAAAGAGGGACAAAATTTTTTCGTGTGTAGAACAGTGGACATTTTTGACCACGCCCCTTTTGTGGCCACACCCCCTAATTACCATGTTCATTTTACAAAATTTGGCAGGTTATGAAAGTTTGAAAATATTTCTCCCTATCTAAACTGTATTCTGTGTCTCAAAATTGTTACAAAGTATCTTATTTGCAACTGTTAGCTGTTCTGTGCTCTCTGCTAAAAGCCAATAAAGTTAGAAACTTTGTTTCTTTTTCTGGCTGTTCAGTGCAGAGAAAAGAGGGACTTTCCAGTTTGAGGTGTCAAAAGAGGGACCGTCCCTCCGAAAAAGGGACAGTTGGGAGGTATGATTTATGTATTAATAAACATATACTTTGCTTCTATTAGTTTGCTGGCAGACAGCTTCGAAACCATTATTAGGAGGATAAGAACATCATGCTAATGGCTATCTGGCACACGCAATAGCTGGAAGGTGAGAGATGACTTTGTTCTGGAAGCCATAAGATCTGGCAGCAAGCCATGTCTGGGCAGAGGCAAGGAGAGGTTCCAGTTACAAGCCAGGAAGATCTCTCTCTCTCTCAGTCATGCAATGTGCAATACATCTGCACAGTCTGCGAGCAGGACAGCGGAAACACTACATGAAGAAACAATTGCAAGCAGCTTGTAGGAAATGCACAGCAAGATTTCATCACCAACAAACAGTGGGCCTTTGAAACATTCAGCCTGTGCAACGTGCGTGCTCTTTTCCCATGCAACTTCATAAGGCAAGGAGAAACATTCAACTCCATGTTAGCTGTCTGGCACGGGACTTTGGGGTCCGTTTACTAAAGCGCAGTGAAAATAAGCGCACAAAAAATAGACAAATTTGTCTCCAAATATGTTTTCGCCAGTTTACTAACCTGCGGTAAATATAAATTTGCGAATTTTCTTGTGCAAGAAGAATATGTTTTCGCCAGTTATTGCATTTGTTGAAAATAACGCTACGTACACATTAATACCTGGTTTACTAAACAGCGAAATATACAATAGACAAAATTAACGCCAGAATATTTTACCTATAGTAGTGGCGGTAATTTATTTTTTCACCAGAAAATTCTCAAGGGGACAGGAAATATCCCATAACACCTTGTTTTACCCATCATGCTGTTCCCATTCCTGACAGGAAAGAAGTGACAGGATAATCAAAGATGTTTTGGATTATTACTTTGTCTGCTGCTACAGCAGCTTTTTCATCTGAAAGACGATTTATTATGGCTAGGAGGGACCAAAGGCTTTGTCAGCCTAGATTAGACTACATTTATATTAGGGATGCACCGAATCCACTATTTTGGATTCCGCCGAACCCCCGAATCCTTTGTGAATACCGAACCGAATCCGAACCCTAATTTGCATATGCAAAGTCGGGGTGGAAGGGGAAAACATTTCTACTTCCTTGTTTTCTGACAAAAAGTCACGTAATTTCCCTCCCCGCCCCTAATTTGCATATGCAGATTAGGGTTCGGATTGGCCTGGCAGAAGGATTCGGCCGAATCCGAATCCTGATGAAAAAGGCCGAATCCTGGCTGAATCCCGAACCGAATCCTGGATTTGGTGCATCCCTAATTTATATGATGCACACAGATTGATTGGTAAAACTTGTTTATGAATTTTATTTATATGATTCTATTGGCAAGGGGAAAGTCTTGTCACTGTATGTATTGAAATGTGGATTTATATGATGCATACAAGTTTGATTGGGTGAAATCTGTTTGAAGATACATATCTGGCCATGAATCATGCCATAATAAACGCCATAAAACAAGACTATTTTATAGCATAAATAGTTGCAACCTTAATTTGTCGCCAGAAAATTCGCAACTCGGTAAAATCACCGCTAACGTAAGCTGGTTCATCAACGTAGTTACCGCAAGTGATCGCAATGACTTCTGAGTCCATGCAAATATTCTGGCGGAAAAATATTCGCAGCGATAACATGTGGAAATGTAAAGTCAAATTTACTGCACTTTAGTAAACGGACCCCAATGCATCTAAAAAGGCGTGCGCAGCCCAAATATAGTATTCCCCTAAAACCAAACATTTAAAACACAAAATATGAAGTGCTAAACGTTGGTCAGATCAGTAGTGGACAGGTTTCTGTGCAGACAAGCAGTATGCACTCATCGGAGTTGGACAGTAACCATCAGCACAAGTATAAACATGAGATTTTAAAAGGATAATACCCCCTCAAATGAAACTCATAATTAACTAGAGTTTATTAGAGATGCAGCTTTGCTTTTAAAGGTTTATTTTACTTTTAGTTGTTAACATTATATTTCAAACTAACAATGCATGTTTGATAGACTGTAAGTACTAAAGGTGGCCATACGCGCAGCGATATTATTGTACAAAACTAATTTTCATGCAATATTCGGTGCATGTTTCATGGGAAAAGAGCCTACCAACATCAGCAGAAGCTTTGGATACTGGACAGCTCATCGATCAGGCCCTGGAGGAAAATTTTGATCAGGTGCCGTGGCGTAACTACCGGGGGAGCAGGGGGTGCAATTGGGCCAGGGCCCCTCGGCAGTCACGCGCCCACTGCAGCGGCGAACGGAAGAGGGTGGGGGCGTGGCCCGGCTGCACAGCCCCCACCTAGTTCCGTCTCTGATCAGGTGCATCATCGGCCGCTGTGTTAGTGCTGAATCGTCAAGATAGAGTAGAGTGAAAAGTGGAACTAATCAACGAAAAAGCTGGCTATTTCGCTCTACTGCTCATGCGTCTGTCCCGGTTAATTTGAAGAAAGAAGCCGGAAGACGATGGCTCCGTGGTACTCGCTGGGAGAATCCTGGGCCAGTGCAGCTTTCTCCTGATAGGTGCACCGGCCCCGGGTGTCACGTAAGTAGATACAATCACTTGGGTGTGCCTAAGTTTTGACACCCACAAGTAAAAATGCCTTTCCTTCTCTTTAAAACAAGTGGGTTATTCTGGTATTCTTCCACGTTAAAATAGGAAACCCTGTCCTTCACCGCAGATTACTAACTGTTGTGTAAGCTCCATCACAGGGGTCCCCAACCTTTTTTACCTGTGAGCAACATTTAGATGTAAAAGGAGTTGGGGAGCATTAAAAATGATCCTGGGTGTGCCGAATAAGTGCTGTGATTGACGATTAGCTAGCTTCAGTGTGAACTGTCAACCAGCAGGAAGCTCATTTTGGTAGTAAACCAAGTTTTTATGCAACCAAAGCCTGCCTACAAGCTAGTAATTCATAAGTAAGCACCTGCTTTGAGGCCACGAGGAGAAACATCCAAGGGGTCAGGGAGCAACATCAAAGGGGTCGGAGAGTAACATGTTGCTCACAAGCCACTGGTTGGGGACCACTGCTCTACCATATAAAATAACCAGGAAGCCAACAAACAGATTAATGATATTCCTAGAGAAGAACAACAACATATATGATAAATATGAAGCTTTCAGTTGTACACAGCGACTGTAGTTTCAGGGGACATTACATGATACAATCCATGGGAACATCCCTTGTAATTGAACAATGGGAAACTATTGTGTGGCACAGTATAGAGGGAACACTAGCCCTGCATGGGTCAATATGGGGCAGAACAAGCTCTGCACAAAAGGATAGACTAGGCCCGGTATTGTGCAATATTTGGCAGCGATAGGGTTACATAGCCCGGCGCTAAGAAGCAAACACAAAACACATGTCTCTCCTCCCTCCCCTGCCAGAAAAAATCCCAGAGCTGGATTCTTTCCCTTCACTGTACATGCCACCACAGCCTGTCTGGTTGCAAATGGACGAAGAGATAGTAGGAACCCATTTTCACTATTTACACAAAAACACGCACAGCCACATCACTTACTTTGCCTTCAAACATATCCCAAATCTCAAGAACGCAACAAACTAAATAAAATCATGGGGGAAAAAAACACACAGGAGGAGTAAAGAAAATAAAAATATTTTAGTTGAAGTGTTTAGAGCCCGGAGATCTTCAGAGGATATATGAGAATCAGACTTTAACTGCCTGTTGAAGTTCTGCGTGTTGTGTATGAAGTACATTCCAGTAGCCAAAGACATTCACCCTGGAAGCAAAGTCATGCAGTTCCAAAAAACTGACCCAAGTCTTGTCAAAAGGATAGAGAAAGTGGCTAATCCTTGCTATAGAATTGCTTAAAGAATTTTCAAGGGAAACTATAAAACAGTAGGTTATTTTGATAATGTCTAAACACGTGCTTTAAAGTGAAGAGAATATTTCAAATCTACACTGAATTTAAATGTGCTTAAAAAATTATTATGGCTAGAAAAGCCATGTTTTATATACTGAACTTACGGCACCATCAGAATTTCTACAACAGTAATGATCCAGAAAGTTGTGCATTGAAGCTCATCATCTTGGATTTTGCTAGGACACACGCTCAGTGGGCTCTGGGCAAATTAGGGGTCAACGCAAATCAAAGCGGACCTGTCACTGATACATAAAAGGCTGTATAATAAAAGTCCTTTTCTTTTTTTTTTATCAAAGTGTTCATAGCTGTTGTAAACTCATTTAAAAATCTCAGCTGTCAATCAAATAATGCCTGCCCCTCCTCTGTCTTAGGCAAAGTAGGCAATTACTTTCACTTTCCATTCAGCACTTACTTAATGTCACTGCTCTACTCACATTCCACCTCTCCCGTTACCATTTAATTGTCTAACCGGTGCATGGGGATGGACTTCAAGTCCCCCATTCTGGTGCACAAACAAGATTCTGAGAAGATGGCTTAATAGCAGCGTCCACTAAATGGCGCCTGCTTGCTATAATTATGGATTCCCAGACCGAAGGAAACAAGATTAAAATAATTTATATAGTGTAATTAAAGTTTAATTTACTTGATTAATGTGATAAAATAGTACATGGAATCATTTTTTTTCGAGTGGCAGGTCCCCTTTAAGAAGAAAATGCAGTTCATCTCGTCACTTGTACAAATTGATAATTAAATTAAGATGCATATGGTCTCTGTGATGATGTGTAATATTATTATATTGGTATACATAATTAGAGTCCATCCCTATGCTCAGGTAATGGACAGCAGTGCAGAGAATCAGAAGAAACATGGATGGGGAATAGTGATGTGTGGGTCAGGGTTTTCCTGACCCGCACCCGACTCTAACCCACCCTGCTGCAGCCCGCGCCCGCCCGCACCACTTCTGGTGTACTTTTATAGACCCGCGCCCGCCAATGACATCACAAAAAGGGGGGCGGGCGAGCAGACGCAAGACTATAAAACCGGAACCCGGATGCTGGCATTTGAAGGTGGCGGGCGGGGAGAGCAGGAGAAGAGCTCAACCAACACCCGCCCGCGAGGAGCAGTTAGAGGTCGACCCAAACCCACGGGTCCCGCGGGTATCGGGTTGGCACTCACATCACTAATGGCGAGCTACTGAGGGCATATTTGAAGGCACAGATGTTCACTGCTAAGGGCTTGTAATTAACCCTTAACTGCCAAGCATGTAGGTACTACGTTCTGGTTGAAAAATGCTCTAAGTGCCAAGCACGCACTACCTACATGCTTTGCATTAAAGGGTTTCCTCACTGCACTGGTGGCTTTTGCCGCTGCGCAGCGAGTCAGAGGCCCCTACCCCCTAGGCAACATCCGTGTCAGTCCTGCGATGCGATCATCACAAGGCTGACTTTCTTACTGGATTGTCGCAGGACTGGCACAATCTGACGCATCACGAGACCTCCAGGACCCAGCGCCCACCCACTCACTTCCTGCTCTGCGATTGTGATCCTCCAACGCTGCCAAGGTCCCTCCTGCCCACAGAAACAGTAAGTGGCCTTTAGTTTGCTCTTTGCACACTTTTACACAATCATACATTTATACACTTTTTAGATCTGTATACGCATGCATACACAAGCACACATTTGTTTCCTTTTTTTTTTTTTTTTTAGTTCTTTATTTTATCATTTTGCCTCTTGTTTTACCACTAAAAACTTAGTTATTGTCAGCTCAGTTATTTTATTTCATTGATTTGCCTAATTGTGTTTGATTTTTGTGTTTTTATTGTGGTTTTAAGCTTACATTGTTGTTCCCTATGTTTATTTTAGGGTAACTTTGCAGTTTGGTTATTTTGGAGTAGAAAGTATAACATACTTTGCAATCAGGGGGCTTTGTTCACAAAGGTCAAATTGGTAGCTGAGAAAATTCATATGCACTATTTTTATTTGGGGTCCGCACATGCCAGCTGCTTTGGTATACTTACGCATATGGGGCATCAAACTGTTCAGTAGACCCTTGGCATCAATATTTAGCTTTTTTTAAAAAAAATTACATGTAAGAAATTGGGTGAGATAAATTCATAGGAATTAGACAGACAGGTATACAACAGTCAACAAGTGACTCCAGTAGTAGTAGTCAGTAGTCAAATATGCAGTAAACACAGTAAAACTACTGGGGCAGTGTCTAGAGAGTTCTGCACCACCGGGGGGTTACCCCTTTTACTTAATTAGTTAAATGAGCAAGCTTTATAAAATCACTATTCATGCAAAATAAATAATTACAAACCAATAAATTATATTATCATCCTGTTCTTTAGTAAATCTATAAATTGAAATTTGATGCGCCAATAAATACTGACCAGTAATGCAGGAAGAGTAAGGGTTAGTAAGTGGTAGGAGCACTGGCAAGGCTGAACACTGTACAGGTATGGGAGCTGGAAACCTGTTATCCATAAGCTGTGAATTATGGAAAGGATTGTCTACCATATACTCCATTATAATTAAATAACCAAAATGTTTAAAAACAATTTAATTTAATTGCACTTTCTAATCCATTTGGTTTTGTTAACGGACTGACTAAAGGATTGTTCTAATCCCAATTCCAAAATTATACAGAGATAAACAGAGCATAAAAATCTCTAACAGGTGCCCATACCAAAGCAACATACAACACACATCCATATACTATGTTTTACCCACTTTAGGGCAGAGACACACGATGCAATTCGGGGAGATTAGTCACCCGGCGACAAATCTCCTCTTCTTCGGGCAACAAACGTAAATCGCCGGCAGGATGGCACTCGGAGTGCCTCGTTTTCCGAAGTCACCCGAAATTATCTCGTAATGCAACTTCCGAAAACGAAGTGCTCCGAGTGCCATCTTGCCTGCGATTTATATTCTAGTCAGTTGGAAGGCAGTACGGGGAGATTAGTCGTCCCGAAGAAGAGATTTGTTGCCGAGCGACTAATCTCCCCGAAACACAGTGTGTGTCTCTGCCCTAAAACTCTGTGATTGAACTAAGAAGTGAAACAACTGAACATTCCTTATTGGTGTGCTGCTACATTGATTTTAGTGATTGGCTTTCATTTTTTGTTTGTTTTTATAACCCAGCTGTAACAACCTAAAGTACACAAACACCATCCTCTCAAATTCCAGCTCAGACTCTGTCCTGTACTCACACTGAATCATTTTTATTGTGCATTAATAACCAGAAGCGTGGAACAGATCCAAAAGAGGTAGTGTGTACTGCACACACAGGGATAGCTGTTCATAAGACCTACACTTCCATGCATATAATAAATGTCTCAAACTGGTCAAGAGAAATTGCAAGTAGGGCACACGGATACTACATTGTCATTCTGTAACCACTGATGATGTAGTTACAGTTCAGTCCTAATATTATAAAGTATTTTGCGGAAAGCAAAATAAGTCTAAAAAGCTATTTAAAGCTGGCCATAGATGCAAAGATCCTATGGTACGAATTGAGGATTCGTACGATTTTCGGACTGTGTGTGGAGAGTCCCGACATTTTTCATCCGGCGGAGATCGGTCGTTTGGTCGATCGGACAGATTTGATTTTGCCCCGACCGTCCGATTGTTCGGCCATAGGGCCGAACATTTAGATTACCCCCCGATATAGCCATACCCGTTAGTGGTATATCTGGGAAAGATCGACTTGTTTGGCGATGCCGCCAAACGAGCAGATCTTTGCGTCTATGGCCACATTAAATCAGTACAATAAGGGGCAGATTTATTAAGGGTCTAATTTTTTTTATCGTCAAAACTGTCAAATTCAATTAGGGAGTTATTAAAATTTCTATTTAAGTTTTTTTTAAAAAATTCTAATTCGATTTTCGAGATTTATCATACACTGGCCCATTAAGAACTCCAATTCGACTATTCGCCACCTGTTGATTTGCTGTTTAAGTCAGTGGGAGAGGTCCAGGGATCAGTTTGGAGTGGTTTGCAGTCTTCCTGAGATTCAAGTTTTTTTTCGGAATCAAATTCGATTCGAGTGTTTGGGTCAATTTAATTCATCCGGGTTTAAAAAATGTGATTTTATTAATAAATTTCGATTGGTTTGAATTTACTTGTGAAATTCTAACTCCGCCCGTGTCAATTTTGGACTGGCATCCGAAAAGTGGCTTGTGTCAGTTCTGATGCTGTCTTTAAAGTAAATGGGCGTCGAATAGTCTTGACGCGCATCGATTTTTACACAAGAGCGACTTTCGCAAATGTATTCGCAGTCTGTGAAATGTGGAAATTCGCTGCAAATTCGCGCTTGCCAAATTTATTCGCCCATCACTAATAAGCAGCTGATTTTAGCTAGTTCCTGAATTAGCATGGAGCTCCACCCCATTTTCTTTCCCGAGTTCTCCTCCTCTTTTTGACTGTGAAGACTATCAAAGAGTTATATATTGTGCACCTCTTTGACTGTCTTCATAGCCAAAGAGAGGAGAAAGACAAAAAAAGGAGGTTCAACACTAGACCAGAAACTAGCTGAAATGATCGCCTGGTGCTTTCAAAGTGATAGACCAAATGCAGAAAGAAAGGTATGTTATTTAGGGCACTATTTAGAATTTTTTTTTAAAGAAAATGTTAATATAATCTAAGACTGTGGCATATTTCACTAAACCAGACAGAAAACTACTTGAAATGAGCTTCAGTAGAGCTGCTAGTGCTTTAGAAATGACATGAGACTGAACGCAGGGAGAAAGGTATGCAATTCTGGGCGGCTGTTTAGAGGACTTTAAATAAAAAGGTTAACTTATCCTTTAAGAGTACAATGCAGCAGACTTTTCTTATTTAGCAGAAACGGAGGTCAGTTTGTTACCTTGAGTCATTGCTGGAATATACAGTGTAAAGTATTCTGCTGGATGTTAAATCTACTTTCCGTTCTAAAGAAGGAAACACTGTAAAACTTCCCTGTGTTTCTTACCTTTTGCAGATATATCTTTTTGAGGAAGAGGGAGGGTTAAGAGCTTTCTCATATGTACCAATAAAAAAAAAAAAACAAAGCTAATTTGCATGACTGCAATTGCCAACAGCAACTAGTTGATAAACTTCAAGTTGCAAAGTGAAAGCAAATACCCGACTGGTTGATGCTAGCAGCTGAGATTTATCACCTATGTTTGCAGAAGTCACGCCAAATCTTAGTCAGTAGTAGAGATGGGCGAATTATTTCACCTTGTTTCGCCGCGGAAATGACACCCATAGACTTGTATGGCGCTGTGCGTCAAAAAAATTTCACAGCGTGTCAATTTTTTGTCGCCCATAGACTTTAATGGGTGTCAGCGATTTTGCGCCGACGGCAAATTTTTTGCCAAACGGGTCAAATTCGTCCATCCCTATTCAGTAGACCAAGGCACGGGTTGTGTCAGGCATAACTGCAGAAAATATCCCTTAAAGAGATACTGTCATGGGAAATAATTTTTTTCCCCCAAAACGCATCAGTTAATAGTGCTGCTCCAGCAGAATTCTGCACTGAAATCCAGTTCTGAAAAGAGCAAACAGATTTTTTTTTATATTCAATTTTGAAATCTGGCATGGGGCTAGACATACTGTCAGTTTTCCAGCTGCCCCAGTCATGTGACTTGTGCCTGCACTTTAGGATGGAACTACTTTCTGGCAGGCTGTTATTTCTTCTACTTAATGTAACTGAATCAGTCTCAGTGGGACTTGGCTTTTACTATTGAGCAGGGTCAGACTGGGGGGCTCGGGGCCCATCGGGACAAATGTCCAAGGCCCCTTCCAACCCTCCGCCCCCGTACTATGACGCACCGAGCGCACATGCATGAAGGCGCCGCCATGCTAGGTGCCACGCTGATGCACAAATGGCACTGTGCGACGCCTAATCAGGAGAGGGGACTGGCCAGTCCGACACTGCTATGGAGTGCTGTTCTGAGATCTTCCAGGGAGCTGTTATCTTGTGTTTGCGAGTTGCTATCATTACCTTACCATTGTTCTGTTGTTAGGCTGCTGGGGGGGAAGGGAGGGGGTGATATCACTCCAACTTGCAGTACAGCAGTAAAGAGTAACTGAAGTTTATCAGAGCACAAGTCACATGACTGGGGGCAGCTGGGAAACTAACAATATGTCTTATTTCAAAATTCAAATGTATGCAACACTATATAACTCCATTGGCAATAGAGACGACAAACAGAAACATCCATACAATAAAGAATGTACCCAAGTGCAAGATTCACTGAAAGCCCCAGACTCTTATGGGAACTAAAACATCACCATCCTTTATTTATATAAAAAACATATTTACAAAATGCTATACAGCAAAGAAACCTTGATGAGAAGACTAAGAATATTACCAAAAACTATAGCCCCAGCACAGGCACATTAGTACATTCATTTGAGTATATGAACAGAGTGTGCCATCTTTAGCCAAATTAATATAAAAAGGATCCACTGTTCAGAAATTGCCTCAGACTTCCATGCCACAAGGACAAACTGCAAAGCTGCCTTTTAGATCCATTTTTAATAAAGTGGTCATTTAAACCTGATTCATTGGATAATTCGGTGTGAACAGAAACATTCTTGCTTAAGGCTACTCTCGAGGAACCCTGAGCTCAGCCAAACATCCACTCACATTACAAACAAGCCTTATTCAGAGTGTCAATATCAGCACACACGCCTTGAGGGCAAAGGCTAAATCCACATAACCAACAGATATACCTTATTAGGCTAAGGCCACACTAGGCGATAGCGCTGCGATTTGACTCGCGGCGAAAAGACTTTTAAGCCGCAATCGCTGGGGAAACTTTTGCGCTGGCGTCTATAGGGAATCGCAAAAAATTGCCAGCGTAAAAACACATGCGGCGATCTTATTTCTATTGTCGCTCGAAATCGCCTAGCGAGGCAATTTCGAGCGACAGTAGAAAAAAGATCGCCGCATGTGTTTTTACGCTGGCGATTTTTCGCGATTCCCCATAGACGCCAGCGCAAAAGTTTCCCCAGCGATTGTGGCTTAAAAGTCGCGGCGAAAAGTCGCCGCGAGTCAAATCGCGGCGCTATCGCCTAGTGTGGCCTTAGCCTTAGGAGGAGAAAAGTAAAGGGTATGGGATCTCTTACCAGGAAACATGGTATCCAGAAAGCTCTGAATTATGGGAACATCATCTCCCATTTCATTTTAAGCAAACAATTCAATTTTTTATAATTATTTTATTTTGCTCTGTAAAAATAAAGGAGTTCACTGTAGTTAATCCTAACTTATCTGCATAAATCCACATCTCTGGAAAAACTATCCCATTGGGTTTATTTCGTCTTTAGCGGGTTTTTGAAGACTAAAAGTAGAGCCCTGCGCAGATATACAAAAAAAAAGTCCAGCACCCTTTTTGGATTTCTCAAGAAAACTCCTATTCACTGAGCTCAGTCACTGCGCAGAACCAAATTCTAAGACCCCGACCGGCACATTTACCCACTTTGATCCTCTACCCAACCCGGACCAGCAACTGCCTTATCCGCAACCCGCTGACCATCATCAAACAGGAAGTGGTGTTGCCACAAACTGGAAGTTACATCATCAAAAGTGGGCGAGACAGAAACAAATTTTGTAAAATTTTAAAAGGACTAAAATATAGACAATATAACATTAGAAAAGATATTCAGACGAGACCTGCAAACCAACCTGCAGACCCGCATCTATACCCGCACCTGAAAATCCTACCCTCATTCCAAAGGGATTTTTTGCGGGTAACCAACCCGCTGCAAGACTCTAACTTAAAGTGATAGCGAGACTTTCCTATTTTTATAGGAATGTGTCAGTATCACTTTAAAGGGGACCTGTCACCTTTAAAAATTATTCCAAATCCTGCTTTATGATGTTAGTCAAGCAAAATAAACTTCAGTTACACTATATAAAATTATTTAAAACTTGTTTCTTTTCAGTCTTGGAATTCACAATCATGTGAAACAGGCAGCAGCCATTTTGTAGACACTGTTATTAAGGCAGGCTTTCGATCAGAATCTTGTTTATGCACCAAAATGGGGCACCCGATTTCCATGCCCATGTACTGGCTACAAAATTAACTGTTGGAGACAGAAGGGTTAAGTAATGAGAGCACCGATATCTAGGAATCGCAGAACGGAAAGTGAAAGTAATTGCCTGCCCTGCTTCTATGCCTAAGGCATAGAGGCGGGGCAGGCAATATATGATTGACAGCTGAGAGTTTTAAACGCGTTCATAACCATTATGGTATTTTTTAATGAAAAGAAGAATTTGGATTTAAAAATTAATTTTAAAAGGACTTTTATTATACAGATTTTCAGGTGTGGATGACAGGTCCCTTTTAATTGTTATAATCCATATTAATGGAAAAAACCATTGTTATCGAAATCACCAGGTTTTAATAATCCCAGATAATACATCCTTTTACATTATTCTTTCTATATTTAGGTTTTTTAAAGTTACACTCACTTTTTGTGCTTGATTGGATGAGATGATTTCCTGTTAATCACATGATTTGCGTCAGCTTCTTCCTGATCAATAGCCAGTAGGTCTTATGGAAACTGGACTATCTGGAATGACCCAGTAATTCTACCGTTACTTCAATGCAGTAAAATAATGCCTGTAGAAAGCAGTTAGCAGAGCAGCACATTTACTATAGAGCAATGATATTACAACAATTGATGATCAGCGATGTACTTGATTGCTATTCTAGAACTATGACAGTATTTCCTGAGTTCCTAGTCACTAGCCCATTATGATCTCAAGATAATAAATGTGGATATGAGCCTTACAAAAAAAAAAAAAAACCCTGAGTAAATGAAACCATGTTTTTCATAATGGCTTTTAGTAAAAATGGAAAGATGGCGCCAACAGGGAAGGCCATTTTAATAAGCATGGTGATAATAAAGCCTGTGCGATTCTGCTTTAATGTTGGTTATATATGGCCAGCTTTGGTCTTAAAGTGGACTCGTCACCCAGACATAAAAATCTGTATAATAAAAGTCCTTTTTAAATTAAATATGAAATCCAATTTCTTTTTTTATTAAAGCATTCATTACTGTTGTAAACTCATTTAAAAATATCAGCCGTCAATCAAATATTGACCACCCCGCCTCTATGCCTAGGCATACAGGCGGGGCAAACAATTACTTTCACTTTCCATTCAGCACTTCCTAGATGTCACCGCTCTCCCTGCTTTCCCCCAGCTCTCTTAACCATTTAATTGTGTAGCCAGTGCATGGGGATGGACATTGGGTCCCTGTCCCCTGGTGCACAAACAAGATTCTGAGATTATACAAGACTTGCCTTAATAACCACAAAATGGCTCCTGCCTGCTTGCTATAATTATGAATTCCCAGACTGATGGAAACAATATTCAAATAATTTATACAGTGTAATTAAAGTTCATTTTGCTCGACTAACATGATAAAATAGGATTTGGAATAATTTTGTTTGGGTGACGGGTCCCCTTTAAGCAGAATTATATGGCCAGAGTAGCAGACAGCAAATCTGCTAGATAAATATTCTCCACAAATATTAATCTGTCCAAATTTAAAATAAAATCTGCCAATTAAAGGAGA
Organism: Xenopus petersii; assembly: GCA_038501925.1. NCBI lineage: Eukaryota > Metazoa > Chordata > Amphibia > Anura > Pipidae > Xenopus > Xenopus petersii. The sequence continues at coordinate 19,610,719 of CM076687.1, read as the reverse complement.
AGGAAAGTCGGCTTGCACTTGGGGTGCCAAATGTTAGGCACCCCCTAGTGATGGTATTGACTTACCTGAAACCCTGGCCGCTGCTCCTATCGGCAGAACACTACCCTGGCCATGGGTTTTTCTAGCGAGCACCACGGAGAGATCTTCTTCCTGCTTCTTCTTTCTTCAAATTTACCAGGGCAAACGCATGCGCAGTAGAACACAATAGCTTTTCATTCTACTGCGCACGCGCAACCATGCTAAGAATGAGGAAGCAGGAAGAAGATCTCTCTGTGGTGCTCACTGGAATAACCCCGGGCCATCGCAGTTTTCTGCCGATAGGAGCACCAGCCCGGGGTTTCAGGTAAGTCAATACAATCACTTGGGGGTGCCTAACATTTGGCACCCCCCAGGCACAAACAGACTTTCCTTCTCCTTTAATCTAGTTGGTGGATACATGCGTGGGAAGTAACAGTTCCTCTTAACTGGTCAGTCCAGAAAATGCCATTTTGCCATTACTGTATAAGGCCAACAAAACAGCCTTTATTCGATTTGTAGGATACCTTGAAGGGTCAAGGCAGTGTATGACAAACAATCTATGAGGGCTCAAAAAATGATTTTCCTAACAGAAAAACAAAGTTTAGTAATGTGGTTAATAGGGATGCACAGAATCCACTATTTTGGATTCGGCCGAACCCCCGAATCCTTCGTGAAAGATTCGGCCGAATACCGAACCGAATCCGAACCCTAATTTGCATATGTTAATTAGGGGTGGGAAGGGGATAACATTTTTTACTTCCTTGTTTTCTGACAAAAAGTCGCTCATTTTCCATAATGGTAGTAGGACATAGGTAGTGTTATAAAAATGATGTTATAAAACATGTGTTATAAAATTAGCAAGTAGACCCACCATCACTTCCAGAAAGGCTACGGACAGCATATTTCCCCTGCCTAGCTCTCCCGTGGTTGAGGATTATGCAAGCTCCTGATTGAGATCACTGCACTATTAAAATATATATTTGTTTACAAAATGATACCTGTCAACAACTGTTAACGCAATTAGGAGATAAAAGAATTTCTCTTTGCGTTTGCTAAAAAGGAAAAAGATAATTTCTGAAATCTTAAATGGCCCACAGCTTCCCAAACCCCAGAATATAGTTTAAGATGTGGCATGTTTCACATTCTCCCTGGACAGTGGCATTTGCAGTCTGTAAAAGCTGCCTAATGAGCGTCTACCCTCCCCCACCACACACACCCACCCACCCATCCAGGGGGAAGCTCACAGAGAATAAGGGAAAGGGGGTGGATAGGGTGCCGAATACGAACAATCAGTGCGAGGAAAGAAACACACCCAGGAGAAGCACATTTAAATTGGACTATTTCCCTTTAAAAATAATATTATATGTGGCATAATACATACATACATACATATACACATTATATATACATACATATACACAATATATATATATATATATATATATATATATATATATATATATATATATATATATATATATATATATATATATATATATATATATATATATATATATACACACACAAATGTGTAGACGGACAATATACAAATGTGTAGACGGACAGCACCTCTTCTCCAAATAAGCTAACTTGTAGCTGCCCCTGTGCCCGGTATGCACTTCATACAAAACTAGAACAAAAAACCAGCACCAGGGGACAAAAAAAACTTGTATTTGTTACATTGTATACAATAATCTATATAAATCTCTCTCTCTCTACATCCCTCTCTCTACATCTCTACATCCCTCTCTCTACCTCTCTCTCTCTCTACCTCCCTCTCTCTCTACCTCCCTCTCTCTCTACCTCCCTCTCTCTCTACCTCCCTCTCTCTCTACCTCTCTCTCTCTCTACCTCTCTCTCTAAATAAAATTCAAGAACAATATATTATTCAAGAAGGAATCTGCCTATTCTAACTTGCACCTGATGTATCAAGCAAAATAGAATTCAGTCTGGGGAGAAAAATATCTTCCCTTCTTTCAGGCAAACTGAATACCTGTGTCAGGCCTCATACACATCTGTGAGTTTAATGCAATCCCAACCCGACTGGCTATACAATGATGTTATTCAGATCCACAGCCTTGCACTGCTTGTTTACATCAATCTGGATCAGATTCAGACTGTTAATGTGGCCATAGACGTGCAGATTTACCTTCATATCGGACGAACGATTGTTCATCTCCCAACCTGACATTAACCATTCAGATCAAATTAAAAGGGTTGCTCACCTTCCAAACACTTTTTTCAGTTCAGTTGTTTTCAGATTGTTACCTAGAAATAAAGACTTTTTTCATTTCTTTATTTTTAATTGTTTTTCCAAAATCGAAGTTTAAAGTTGAATGTTTGTGTCTCTGGTGTTTGAGTCTGGCAGCTCAGTAATTCAGGAGCAGACTCTGAACTGTTACAATTTTGCAACATTGAGTTGATCCATTTCTCAGCAGCATCTCTGGAGTATTAGCAACTATTGTATCAATTCTAACAGCTGCCTGTAATGAAACCCAGAGATTCTGCTCAGCAGGGACAAAGATAAGAAATGTATCAATTAGAACAGTTTACAGGGTCGGCGACCCCTCCTCCCAGAGCTGCTTCAGAAGGTGAAAAACGACACTTTACACTTCAATATTAGAAAAACAGTCACACATAGAAAATGGAAAGTCATTGGAAATAGTCGTTATTTCTGGTGATGTATCTGAAACCAACTAGTTGTTTGAAGGTGAACCACCCCTTTAAGTAGTAAAAGAACAGATCAGACAATGTTCTGCCCCTGACAGCAATCAAGCGAAAGTTATATCCGACAAAAGCTGGTGAGTCTCCCACTGATATCGGCAAAACATGCAGAGATATTATCGGTAGTCGATAGAAATTTTCTAACCTGTCTTAACGACCGATTGCCATGGCACGAAAAATGATGGCACACTCCACAGACGGCCTGAAAATTACACAAATCTTCCATCAAATCTTTGCGTCTATTGCCAGCTTGAGAAGTTTGAACACACATCACCTTTAATCTAATACATTCACTATCATGTTCACTTGCATCCCAATCCTCTACATTCCTATTCAAAAGGATTTCCGGCTTTGGAAGCTGAAATATGCCAGTGGAGCTTGTCCACCATAAGAATCAGATAATTAGATAGTATACAAGTCTCCAACCAAGCAGTCACACCAAATTGCACAGCAATTATCAGTCGTTGCAATCAAGTAAAACTGTAGCACTACACTCACGTGTGTACAGTATAACATCTCCTACACTGGTGCAAATTGGCTGCTTTTATACAGTTATGGAAGCTGTTATTCAGAATGCTCGGGACCTGGGGCTTTCCGGGTAAGGATCTTTCCATAATTTGGATACCTTGGGGCAAATTCACTAAGCCGCGAAGCGCCGAACGCTAGCGTTAATTTGCTAGCATTTGCCATTTTCGCTACTGCGCAAATTCACTAACGAACGCTGGCGTAGTTTCGCTAGTGTTACTTCGCAACCTTACGCCAGGCGAATTTTCGCTAGCGACGAAACTACGCAAATTCACTAACTTGCGCAGTGTACTGAACGCTACCTTTTACGCTAGACTTCCTTCGCCACCTCAGACCTGGCGAAGCGCAATAGAGTAGATAGGGATTGTTTCCAAAAAAGTCACATTTTTTTCTAAGTCCCAAAAAACGCTGGCGTGTTTTCTACATGATGGGTGATAGGCTGAAAAAGATCGAAAATTTTTTTGGGGCTTCCCTCCTTCCCCCCTACATTTCCTGACTCATGGCAACTTACCTAGACAGTGGGCACATGTGTAGGGCAAAATAACATTTTTATTTGCTGATTTGAAGGTTTTCTAGGCATTTGTAGTGCTGATACGTGTTCCTCCATTGAAATTTGAATTTCGCGCTGTATGCAAATTAACCTTCGCTAGCGTAACTTTGCTTTATATAGCGAATCAACGCTAGCGCAACTTCGCAACCTTACGCTACCCCTGTGCGCAACTACGGATTTTAGTGAATTTGCAGAGCGCTGGCGAAACTACGCCTGGCGAAGTGCGGCGAAGTTGCGCCTGGCGCAACTTCGCATCTTAGTGAATTTGCCCCCTTAAGTCCACAAGAAAATCATGTAACCATTATCAGGATTACTTATCTCTTCGTTGGGATCAAGTACAAGGTATTGTTTTATTATTACAGAGAAAAAGGAAATCATTTTTAAAAAATTGATTATTTGGAGTCAGCCTTTCCGTAATTTGGATCTTTCTGGATAATGGGTTTCCGGATAACCAATCCCATACTTGTACTTGCATTAATGATTGGTAGAGGCAGACAAAACACACACTTGTAGGAAAAAAGCAATAGCTAAAGCGATGAGGAAACGATACAGCAAGTACTGTACATCAATTCATCACCTGTGTTATATGTCTGAACTAGTAATGTAAAGCTCCTGTGCTGTTAGCAAGGCCTATTTAAAACAACCCATGTATGCAAGTGCCAAACAAGATTGATAAATAGGAAAAGGGGCATGGTTGTAGTTTAAGCAAGGAATACTGGGACATTTTATACTGTTAGTGCTTTATTCAGGATTTCCTCATGTGAATATTTTTTAGCAGTAAGAAAAGAGCAGGAATGGAGGTGGGCAAGCGCTTAGTTTTCTGGAAGTCGCCCGAAGTTGCCTCAAGAGTAAACTTCGGGCGGCTTCTGAAAACGAAGCGATCCGAGTGCCATCCTGCCAGCAATTTAAATCTCCCCAAATCTGAACGTGTATCTCTGCCCTAAAGCAAAGCCATTTTGCCATTTCTCTTTTGGAATTTCCTTCTAATGCCCAGTTTGATGCCCAGTTTGCATAGATTTATGTATGTGACCTGTAGGGACCCCAAATTGAAATTGTGCATTGTGACTTTTCTTGACTGAAAATTCAGCTTCTGCAAACACAGCGCCTTTTCTGTGTATTGTATATCACAACATAGAAAAATATATGTTATATAGAATATGATGGGGTAAAGCCCCCCAGTGTCTGTAGGCAAGGCTTTACCCCATCATATTCTATATTATCCAAGATTATTTCATATATATTATTCTCTCACTATTCCTTAATCCGCTGCTGTTTAATACCTTCATTTTCTTTTTTTTGTTTCCCGTGTTTTTTCTTCTCTCCTTTTCTCTATAACACTCTGATGCCTCCACCTTCTTTATCTGTTCTTTTCTGCTTCTCTTTCAGCAATCTTTTCTCTCCTTTAATCCTCTATATATTTAACTATATTTTACCTCTGCATTGTATTTGCATGCAGAAGTGGAGCAAAAGAAAATCCCGGGATTCAAAACCCTTGCTTCCCCACTGAGGGGATGCTATTTCACAGAAATAAATAAGTAAAGGGATGGCATCCCTGTGCATCCCCCCCCCCCCCCCCCAATTCCAGCACTGGTTGTATCTCATAAAACAAGGCTAAAATGATTGTCACAGCCATCAGTAAGGGTTACAAAACAGTTTACAGAACTTCGGAGAAGCACCACGGCGCATGCGTTTGCCCTGGGAAATTTGAAGAAAGAAGAAGACGGAAGTAGGTCGCCGGTGCAGTTTTCTGCTGATAGGAGCACTGGCCCGGGGTTTCAGGTAAATCAATAAAATCACTTGGGGGTGCTTAACATTTGGCACCCCCAAGTGCTGCAAGCCTTTAATTCTCCTTTAAAGAGATACTGTCACGGGAAAAAAAAAAATTTCAAAATGAATCAGTTAATAGTGCTGATCCAGCAGAATTTTGCACTGAAAGCCATTTCTCAAAAGAGCAAACAGATTTTTTTATATTCAATTTTGAAATCTGACATGTGGCTAGACATATTGTCAGTTTCCTAGCTGCCCCAAGTCATGTGACTTGTGCCTGCACTTTAGGAGAGAAATGCTTTCTGGCAGGCTGCTGTTTTTCTAGCCCCAGGTCAGATTTCAAAATTGAATAGAAAAAAATCTGTTTGCTCTTTTGAGAAATGGATTTCAATGCAGAATTCTGCTGGAGTAGCACTATTAACTGATGCGTTTTGAAAAAAACATGTTTTCCGATGTCAGGATCCCTTTAAAGATAACAAGTGGGAATGGAATTCTGTAAAACCTAGAAGTATAAAAGAGTGAAACAAGCGTCATATTTTTGTAGCATTCGGATATTAGAAACTCTGCACACAGATAACTCACCTAAGGTACCTCACTAAAAGCTTTCTATAAGTTTTGGGTACAATAAACCAATCAATAGACAAAATGTTTTAAAGGAACAGTAATACCAAAACATTTTTGTTTTTTAAAGTGATAATAATATAATGCTGTGGTGCCCTGCACTGGTAAAACTGCTGTGTTTGCTTCAAAAACATTACTATTGTTTATAAAAATAAACTGCTGTTTAGCAAAGGAGAAAAGACTTGGGTTATACAGCAGATAAGCCCTGTAGAACATTATCTGTTATCGACTATTTAACCTGTGTGATATAGCCTTTTTTCAATTTCCGCCATTGCTACACTATGTAAACTATAGTAGTGTTTCTGAAGCAAACAGAACAGTTTTACCAGTGCAGGGCAACACTACATGATATTTTTATTACTTTAACTTCTGTAGACCAGACCTCTATAGGGCAGAGTCCACATGGACTAGAATAGAGCTACAGGACAAACAAAAAAAAAGTTTAAGATAAATCATTGGTATAACCTTAACTGTGGCACTGATTTTATGAATAAAGAAACATTTTGTTTCTCTATGGGTTAATTCTGGCCAACCACCAGCACATAGATGCATTGTGAGGTTCATTTCCATGCAACTTATAACCACAAGCCACTAGAAACTGGCAAAAATATTGTGAAAACACACAAAAGTATCCACCAACACAGAATCTGGTCCTCTGAACAGAACTCATATATTTGTGCAGAATAGTCATGTGCACAAATTCATCAACTGTTGTCGATCCAGTTGCACAGCACAGGCAGCAACGTAACTAGAGGGGGGCGGGCCCTGGCGCAGGACGCGCAGCCGGGCCCCCGCCCCCCTCCGTACACCTGGAACTGGCCGGAATAAGTGGCGCGTGAGCTGCCGGGGGGCCCTGAGGGGGTGCGGGCCCTGGCCCAATCGCACCCCCTGCTCCCCCGGTAGTTACGCCACTGTGCACAGGATACAAAGTTCACTTTGCCAAATTAATCCCACAGTCCAAAACACTCAGGGGCAGATTTACCAAGGGTCGAATATCGAGGGTTAATTAACCCTAGGAATTGAAATCCTTCGTCTTCGAATATCGAAGTCGAAGGATTTAGCGCAGAAAATTCGATCGAACGATCGAAGGATTATTCATTCGATCGAACGATTAAATCCTTCGAATCGAACGATTCGAAGGATTTTAATCCAACGATCGAAGGAATATCCTTCGATCAAAAAAACTTAGGCAACCCTATGGGGACCTTCCCCGTAGGCTAACATTGACTTCGGTAGCTTTTATCTGCCGAACTAGGGGGTCGAAGTTTTTTTTAAAGAGACAGTACTTCGACTATCGAATGGTCAAATAATCGAACGATTTTTACTTCGAATCCTTCGATAGTCGTAGTCGAAGGTCGAAGTAGCCCATTCGATGGTCGAAGTAGCCCAAAAAACACTTCGAAATTCGAAGTTTTTTTACTTCGAATCCTTCACTCGAATTTAGTGAATCGGCCCCTCAGTGAAAAAAATAAATAAATATGGCCATATATTTGGATACCCTCACTTGGAAATTCAGCATTTGATAAATCTGCCCCTAACAGGAACATGCATCAATTTTCTAGTCCCCTAGAATATAATGTAGGAATACAGAAGCATTTACAAAAATGTGATAGAAACAGATACAAACCCAGAAACAAGCAGACATGCAGTAGAAATACCCCTAAACATAAAAAAAAATCTGACCTGCGCTAATACTATACAGATTTATTGCAGTCACTTTATTTTTTTTTTTCACTTCTGTATGAAAACAATTGCTCATGCACAGCTAAAAATTGCCAATCATTCAATTCTGGTTTAAGGTTCACACTCCAATTCCTACAGTATTTGTATTAAACTAGCTAATACACACAAAAGCATTACATAGTTTGGTGTGTAGAATTTCAAAAACAGAATTCATCCATCAGTCTATTTCTTTTTTTTAAAAAAAAAAGTATGAATTTGAATGGACAGCCATAGGCTCAATAGGGGTTCAATAGGGGATATTTACGCATCTGCTCGTAACAAACATACAACTTTCCCTTCTGAAAGCAATCCGTGTGCATACTTTATTGGAGAGATTAATCTCCCCTCCTAAGAAAGATTACTTTTCTCTTATCCTTAGTTTTCATCTTGTGTATATCATTGTTCTAATCTAATGGAATCGAACAACAAACTAACCTTTACTACACACAATGAAGCATAAAGTCAGCACTACAAGCAGTTTTCCTCTGTGCCCAATAAAGTATTCATTTTGATTGATGCTACCTGCAGCCTATTGCAAAAAAGCCAAACTAAAAGGTCCTAAAGCTCACCTGCTGACAAGTCACTAGAAAGCATCCAACAACTCAATTGCTATTTTAACTCAATTAGGCCTAGATGACCAAGTCACCAAGAATGCCTTATCTAATGTTGTCAGTTAAAGGAAAACTATACCCCCCCAAACAATGCAGGTCTCTATAAAAAGATATTGCATAAAACAGCTCATATGTAAAACCCTGCTTCATGTAAATGAACCATTTTCATAATAATACACTTTTCTAGTAGTAGGTGCCATTGGGTAATCATAAATAGAAAATTGCCATTTTAAAAAAATAAGGGCCGCCCCCTGGGATCCTACGATTCACTGTACTCACAAACAAACCAAACAAACCATACATGTTAGGTCACATGAGCCAATTAACAGACAGAGTTGTGTCTTTTGCTTACACTGTTACAGTAAAGTTGGCCATAGACGCAAAGATCTGATCGTACGAATCGAGGATTCGTCCGATTTTCGGAACGTGTGTGGAGAGTCCCGACATTTTACATCCGGTGGAGATCGGTCGTTTGGTCGATCGGACAGGTTAGGAAATTTTTGTCGGCTGCCGATAATATCTCTGCGTGTATTGCCGATCGTACGATTTTCAGTGGGAGACTGTCGCTAGTTTTGGTTGGACATAGATATCGTACGATTGCTGTCAGGGGCAGAACACTGCTGATCTGTTCTTTAAAAGGGCATGTAAAGTCTAAAATAGAATAAGGCTAGAAATGCTGTATTTTGTATAATAAATATAAACATGAACTTACTGCACCACAAGCCTAATCAAACAAATAATTTGTGCTTTTAAAGTTGGCTACAGGGGGTCACCATCTTGTAACTTTGTGAAACATCTTTGCAAGACTAAGACTGTGCACATGCTCAGTGTGGTCTGGGCTGCTTAGGGATCGTCATAAACAAAGCTGCTTGAGTTCTGCATGGCTGGGAAGTAAGGTGGGGGCTCCCCCTGCTTTTCATAAGTATGATTGTTTCCCTGCTCAGCAGTTAGGGACCGTCTGACAATTCCTATCCACAGCAGTAAATGAAGGGAGAATTTGACTGCATTCAGTCAGGTTTCTTATAAAAACAGTACACATTTTTTAATTAAAGTATATTGGAGATAGGTTTCTTTTTCATTAAAGAAAGTAAAAATGGGATTTTATATTTTTGCCTTTACATGCCCTTTAACTAATCTGACTGGTAAGACTTTGATCTGAATGGTTAGTGGCGGGTCGGGAGATGGGAAAGTCCGATCGTACGATGATTCGTACGATCAGATCTTTGCATCTATGGCCAGCTTTAGAGTTGAAGTATTTCTGGTCATGTGATCTCTGAGACAGCACACAGACCATCACAAAATGGTGGCTCAAGGCAAGAGATGTAAAAGGGCAATATGTACTTAAATATATATTCCAGTTTGGTGAGATTCTTTAATATGCCACTTAATATGATATGAACTGTTGCTTAAGTGTTCATTTTGGGGGTATAGTTTTCCTTTAAGGGTCAGGGCACACAGGCAGGTTCGGGGAGATTAGATGTCCTAGGCCTCATGAGGAAACTTCAGGTGACTTCGGAAAACGAATCGCTCCGAGTGGCATCCCGTCGGCGATTTACATTTTAGCCAGGGGGAAGGTAGTTCAGAGAGATTATTCCCACCGAAGAAGAGGAGATGTCGCCATGAGACTAGGGTTGCCATCTGGCCCGTATTTTACAGAGCTGGCCGGTAAGAATGATGGCTGGTACTGATGTTATTAATAGGGAAAAAAGATAAATATATAGGAAGGCCGGTATTTTTTTTCTAGAAAAGGTGACAACCCTAGGCCTGTAATCTCCCCGGATCTGCCTGTGTGCCCTGGCCCTTAGAAAAACCCTTGCAAAGTCACAGCCAAGTATCCTTAATTTGCTTAAAGGGGTTGTTCACCTTTCAAACACTTCTTCGGTTGAGTTGTTTTCAGATTGTTCTCTAGAAATAGATTTTTTTTTTTTAATCGCTTTTCATTTTTTATCTCTTACGGTTTTCTTTAACGTTCCTGACGCTTGTGTTTCAGTCTGGCAGCTCAGCAATTCAGGTGCAGACTCTGAACTGTTACCATTCTGCAACATTTAGTTGATACAATTAGTTGATACATTTCTCAGCAGCATCTTTGGAATATTAGCAACTATTGTATCAATTCTATGAGCTGCCTTTAATGAAACTCAGGGATTCTGCTCAGCAGGGACAAAGATAAGAAATGTATCAACTAAATCTATCAATTTAGAACAGTTTAGAGAGTCAGCGACCCCCCACTCCCAGAGCATCTTTAGAAAGGTGAATAATTAGACTTATGCTTCAATATTAGAAAAACGGTCACACAGAAAATAGGAAGTAATTGGAAAAAGTCTTTTTTTCAGTTCAGTTGGTTTCAGTTCACCAGAAATAAAGGGTTGGAATGTGAACAACTCGTTTAATGTTGAGCAGTGCCCATGGTGCAGATATAAATACTGACAACTCTAGCACACCTTCCTCACGAATGAAAAATGAAGTCACGTATACACCTGGGCCTTACTGGATTGTGTGCCTATAAAAATCAGAAACATTAAATGATGCAAATAATTAATGTATTCTGTATATGGCACATTTCTTGGGCTATCACCTTAAAAATGACACATTGAAGCTCCACATAGATCCTACAAGTTTCTATAACAAATGATCAACACATCTTTACTGTAAAATGTGTGTTGTCACTTTTGGGCCCTTATACAGGGAAAGCATTTCCTTGTCAATACTACTACCCCCAAGGTCTCCACTACTGAAATCTAGTCAATGGAAATGTTCTCTGGAATAAAATACATGGCATTTCATCCTGTGGCAGTCTGAAAAGTCAGTGTTTGGCAAATGCCAGGAAGACTACCTGCCTGAATCCATATTGCCAACAATAAACTTTGGTAGTCGAGGAATAATGGTCTGGGCTAGGGACCCTAGTTCCATTGAAAGCGAATTCCCTAATCTATAGCACACAATTAAATTCTTGAAAATTTTTTGCCACAATCTGGGGCAGGGGTACCTACATTTTTTTACTTCAAGGAGAGTCAAATAAGGGCTGTGATTGGCTGATAGCCCCCATGTGCACTGGCATGCTAAAAGGAGACTCAGTATGGCAGTACATCTGGTTTTATGCAACCAAAATTTGCCTCCAAGTCAAGAATTCAAAAATAAGCACCTGCTTTGAGGCCACTGGTAGCAACAGCCAAGGGGATGGTGAGCAACATGTTGCTTGCATGCCACTGGTCTAGAGCAGTGATCCCCAACCTGTAGCTCGTGAGCAACATGTTTCTTCCCAACCCCTTGGATGTTGATCTCAGTGGCCTCAGAGCAGGTGCTTATTTTTGAATTCCAGGCTTGGAGGCAAGTTTTGGTTGTATAAGAACCAGGTGTACTAGCAGCCAGAGCCTCCTGTAGGCTGCCAGTCCACATAGGGGCTACAAATAGCCAATCACAGCCCTTATTTGGAACCACCCAGGAACATTTTTCATGCTTGTGTTGCTCCCCAACTCTTTTTACATCTGAATGTTGCTTTTGGATGAAAAAGGTTGAGGACCCCTGGTCTAGAGAAAGCCCTTTCCTGGATCAGCACAATCATGACCCATGGACAAAGTAAGGTCCATTTGGAACTAGTTTGCCGAGATGGTGAAATAACTATACTGTCCTGCACATAGAACTAACCTCATCTTTAAAAACACTTAAGAATCTAACTATCAACTGTAAGCCAGGCCTACTACAGGTATAGGATCCTTTATCCAGAAACCCATTATCCAAAAAGCTCTGAATTATGGAAAGGCCGTCTCCCATAGATTCCATTTTATCCAAATAACCCAAATTTTAAAAAATGATTTCCCTTTTCTCTAATAATAAATCAATACCTTGTATATGATCCAAACTAAGATCGAATTAATCCTTATTGGAGGCAAAACCAGTGAATTGGGTGTATTTAATGTTTATATGATTTTCTAGTAGACAAGGTATAAAGATCCAAATTACCGCAATATCTGTTATCCGGAAAGCCCCAGGTCCAGAGCATTCTGGATAAAAGGTCCCACACCTGTACCTAACATCAGTGTCCAATCTATTCCCAATTAATACCCTTTGTTTTAGAATAGGATGTGGGAAAGGCAGATATTCACTTTTTGCCATATTGTGCCTGCTCTCCTGCAATCAACATAACCTTTAACTACTACTACTACTATTTATTTAACTATATATCTCTATATGGCTCTCTATAATTCACTGTTTCTGCGTAATGGGAAACATAACAGTATGTAGAGATGAACGAATCATTCATTCAAGATTCATAGTATGAGCTGCATAACCAGCAGAACTTTTCAGAACTGCTGTTACACAGCTAACCTTTTTGCCAGGAAGGCTAAAGCTTTATATACATTGCTGAATATTTAAAAGCAAGTTAACACTAAAAATAAGCTGCCTCCTGAACTGTACACATTGAATGATGTTCGGGTAAAGGATTTTCTTCCTGCCAAGTGCGGTCAGTCAATGCCCCACAAAAAAAAGAAAATACAGTAGCCCTTCCTACAAATGTTATAGCCTTTGTTCTTTACAATTACCCTGTTTTTATTCCCCCAGCCCACAATAAACACTGGCACAATATGTACAGTATTATACCCCTTACATACATCTCTCAAGCCTCTAGTGAAACATGCATCTTGACAATCCTTTCTCCTGTGCAAGAGTGAAACCATGCTTGTGATTTTTATTCCACTCATTGGATCCACCATGCCATGGAAACCACACATACATACAATATTAAATGCTAAACATCAGGCAACACCTGTATGTCATGTTTTTGCTACTAGTTTACAGTCTTTCCTGCAACTCATTATTCCATACATTCTACAATTTCCCTTGCATCCTATGCATCATTCTCCAGCCATTTATTATACCATGCCCCCAGCAGCTGCAGAAGATTATTGTTATTGTATAGTTTTCACCAAACATGCAAAACTTTTCTTTCCTTCATGGCTCCCCACCCGGATTAACTTTCAGTCACCATTAGGCCCAGACTGGCAAATCTTTAGCTCTTTACCTCTTGTCTAGGTTAAAGGGGTTGTTCACCCTTAAATTAACTTTTAGTATGATGTAGAGAGTGCTATTCTGAGACAATTTGCAATTGGTTTTCATTTATTATTTGTGGTTTTTGAGCTTTCCATTCAGCAGCTCTACTGTTTGCTAGTTCATCTGGTTTCTAGGGTCCAAATTAGCAACCATGCAGCCCGAGGCAAGGCAGTACAGTATGCCCCCCATCAATGCAACACAATCAGCCCAAGCCTATGGCAAACATTAGCCTACCCTCTGCATATCACCAGGCAGGAATGACACCCTCATGGTTATCAATCGATATCGATTGATGCTCTCAAACCTTGTATCGCCACATATATTTGCAGGCGCGTTTCAGCCTGTAATGCCAACTGAGGGGGTGTTCAAAATGCTGTCCCCCTCCCGCCACGCTTACCTTAAGATCGCTGATGGGGGTCCGGGGGAGGACTCATCACTAGCGCAGAGAGCAAAGTTGCGCTCTTTGCGCTAGAAAAGTCGAATGTCCGGTTTAATAACTGGAAATTCAGCTCTTAAAGTTACCAGAAGCGGCTTTTTGCCACCCCTGGTAACTTCTGGGGAGATATCTTCTGATGCAAGGTGCTCACCCTGCCTCATGACAAAAATGCCCCTGTCTATTTCCCATTCTAACACTAAGGGGCAAATTTACTTATGGTTGAATATCGAGGGTTAATTAACCCTCGATATTCGACTGCCGAATTGAAATCCTTTGACTTCGAATATTGAAGTTGAAGGATTTACCGCAAATAGTTAGATCAAATGAAAAATCGTTCGATCGAACTATTAAATCCTTCGAATAGTTTGATTCTAAGGATTTTAATTCATCGACCGAACGATATTTCTTCGCCCTAAAAATTGTTCCAAAGCCTATGGGGACCTTCTCCATAGGCTAACATTGACTTCTGTAGGTTTCAGGTGGCGAACTAGGGGGGTCAAAGTTTGTTTTAAAGAGACAGTACTTCGACTATCGAATGGTCGAATAGTCGAACGATTTTTAGTTTGAATCGTTCGATTCGAAGTCGTAGTCTAAGGTCGAAGTAGCCAAAAAAACATTCGAAATTTTTTTTAATTCTATTCCTTCACTCGAAATAAGTAAATGGGCCACTAAAAGTGTAAAAAAAAAAAAAGTCTGCATTTAAATATGTATCATTTCAACTTTCAGGCTGTCACCATACAAAAGGTCCTGTTTGTTCTAAATGAAATGACACAGCATAAGCCACGGCCTCATTTAAAGGGGTTGTTCACCTTCCAAACACTTTTTTCAGTTCAGTTGTTTACAGATTGTTCTCCAAAAATAAAGACTTTTTTCAATTACTTTCCATTATTTTATTTTTTTTTTACTGTTTTTCCAAAATCTAACTTTAAAGGGAAACTCCAACTTTGAACTGTTACAATTTTGTTGATCCATTTCTCAGCAGCTTCTCTGGAGTATTAGCAACTATTGTTTCAATTCTAACAGCTGCCTTTAATGAAACTCAGGGATTCTGCTCAGCAGGGACAACGATAAGAAATGTATCAACTAAATGTATCAATCAAAGAACAGTTTACAGCAGGGGTCCCCAACCTTTTTCACCCATGTTGGAGAGCAACACAAGCAATGATCAATTTTCCTGGGTGGCTCCACATAAGGGCTGTGATTGGCAATTTGGTAGCCCCTATGTGGACTGGCAGCCTACAGGAGCCTCTGTTTGGCAGGAGATCTGGTTTTTATGCAACCAAAACTTGCCTGGAATTCGAAAATAAGCACCTACTTAAACCACTGGGAGCAACATACAAGGGGTTGAGGAGCAACATGTTGCTTGCGAGCTACTGGTTGGGGATCACTGGTTTACAGGCAGTGTCGGACTGGGATGCCAGGGGCCCACCAGAAAGCCTTAGAGAGTAGACCTATCCAAACTAGTATTCATCCTCTACTCACTCAAACTCTTTATTCTCCTAGTTATATATATATATATATATATATATATATATATATATATATATATATATATATATATATATATATATATATATATTAACAATATTCTCCCATTATTAAGCATTTTTCCCCATAAAGGGAATGACCATGAAATAAGCCAAATGTTTTGAAACAAGAGGGAAAAGGAAAGAATTACTCTCGCACACCCTGGCCGTCCAGACAAACGTGAATCCCAGGTGCTCAGTGATAAGAAGAATTGGCAGCCTCAAATGCAACGGAGAAACAAAACACACCGGCACAGTATCCATGCTGTGCCAGCGTATTCGGTTTCTATGTTGAAACAAGAGGGCCCACCGAGAGTTTTCCTGGTATCCCGGTCGGCCAGTCTGACACCGTTTACAGGGTCGGCGACCCCTTCCCAGAACTGCTTTAGAAGGTGAAAAAATGACACTTTTAATGTTAGAAAACCGGTGACACGTAGAAAATAGAAAGTGATTGGAAAAAGTGGTCATTTCTAGTGATCTATCTAGCTGTTTGAAGGTGAACAAACCCTTTAGGTACAGTACTAAATGCCTGTATCAGTATGATTGCATGAAACGCCCCCAGACAACATGATGTAGCAAGTGCAGCCAGTTATCCTTTTACAACTGTGCAGCCCCAAGTATTATAAGAAGTGATGCACCGGTATTGCCTCCTCTGGGCATGATGTGACTTTTATTTGTTGTCCTTGTACCCGCCAAAACCCGAGGCAGTCATAAGAACCCCAGGAGCAGCAGCAACAACAAGCCCAAATCACTGAACAAACACATCTGAGCCCAATGCTGGCAGTTGTAGTGGCGCATCAGCTGAAGGGCAGCAGACTGGACGAGGAGCCGGAACTTTTATTCGGTGAGATGCAGGTAACAGCGCGCAATGTAACAAAGGGCTGAGATCTCCCAAGTGCATGTCCGGCATTTCCCCTGCTCAGCACAAGCCCGCACCCCGCCACTCTCACTCATCACTACCTCCCCCAGTTTCCTGGGCTCTGCAAACACCAATAGATTCCTATTCACCAGCCAGGCCAGCAGCGATCAGACACATGATTACATCACCCCTGTCAGATGGAACAGCCCCCCACATTGATACCCCGTCCGATTTAAAGCCCCATTCTATTCTGCAGACGTGACAGGGAGAGCCGAAGAGGGAGAGAAAAGAAGGGGGGGACGGTGGGGTGAGATTGAGGAGAGAAAGGGGGGAGGTGGGTTCTCCCCCTCTCTCCCCATCTCTGGTTCCTGATGAGGGTGCAGGTAAGGGAGAGTTATAGAGATTTAAAGAGAAATTGCTACAATTGTAACAAACTCACCGCGGTGTTTGAGCAGCAGTCGGCCCGGGGTCTCCAAGTCATCCCAGCACGGGTTCTCAACGCAGGACCCAAGTGGCCTAGACACATAGAGGGTTATTGCGACGCCTGTTCAGAGGATACACAACACACGCGCCGCCGGGGGGGAGGGGGATTACATACACCACTTAGAATCGCATGGATAGGATTAAAAAAAATCCAGAAATTAATTGATCATATTTTAAGGGGGGAAAGTGTTCAGGCTGGATTATATATTTGTTTTTTTTCTTACTTCCCCCTGTTGTAGCTCCGCCTCTTCTCTCCCCTCCCCCATAACAATGCGAAGAACCCAAGTGGGAGGAGCTTAGCGCTCAGCTTGTTCTGTTTTGCATGCTAATAAGAGCGGAAAGCTAGGGAAAGAAGTCCAGCCGTGAAGGATGTCCCATCTGTGACACCGTACATTTATACACAGGACCTGCCACTGACGTTATACAGGAACTACTAATCCCTGCCCTGAGCATATGAGAATTCTAAAATGGGGCAACGTAAACATAACACTGAGGCGTTACTGTACTGTATCCTGCCAAAATAATTAGGAAGAATTCCCTGACTCGTCCATACAGAGCGGGAGGGCGGGACTTGGGGTCGGCTGGGCCTATCACCGTGCGCTCCAATATCTATGCAAATGAAAGCGAGGCTACCTGTGTTCGCGCTCAGTTAGCTGACAGGGTGAATAGCAGGTGTATAGTTAGAGGACATGATGCGGTACTTACCAGTTGTGCGAGAGTATGAGGCAAGGGATGAGCAAGTGGGTTGTACATAGGACATTGCAATGGGCCAGACCTGCTTTCCTTACTTATTTACCTGACACTGTCATGTTTTTACTGGCGATGTTTCAGGCATTTCTAATAAAGCAATTAGCCAGTTACCTCTTCACATTCATTCGTTTTCATTTTACACGTGTCCCATTACATCTATTGATGTTTCTAGGCTCCTTTACGCACGTCCCATATGCGGCTTCCACTCACATTCCAAACAGGCAATGCAATAGCCACCTTTAGGATGGGTCCTTCCTTAAACCATTAGAAACTGGTTCTGCCAGAGAGACAGGAGTGTCTGCTGATTGGTTGTGGCTTGTTATAGGTGGGCGGGGCTTCGTTAGCTGTACTGTTGGCCTATTGGGCGTGTTGAAAGTGAGTGACCACTATGTGGAATAATAAATCAAGTAGGAGGCGCTGCGTGCCTGTGTGTATGTCGCTATTGGTTGGATTCGAATGGCATTTCATCCTCTTAGTGGGATGCGCCCTGTTTCCTTCAGTAGTCATGAAATGTATATATTTTTATACAGATTGCGAGCGTCATTCTGTGTTGGGAAGAGCTCTCTTCAGCTCATACAGACAGAGCACTGTGCTGAACAGGTTTTCCGGGTTTCCAGCCACATTGGGCTGCTAGTTTAAAGCCCAGGCGTGTTTCAAAAGTACAAACTAGCCAAGGTACAAATTTGGGCTACTTTTGGGCTGGTTTGTAGGCCCTAAATGCGCCAAACTTGTGTCTCCCAGTCCATGTTGGGTAATGTAGTTTTTGTTCAACAATTTGCTGACTACCAAGTTTCATGTAAAACTACAATACCCAGCATGCAATGGGACTGACGTGTAGAAGTTGGGAGTTGCCAGATTTTGGGGTCTGTACCCCAGTCTTAAGCATTCTCCCATTTACCAGTGACTTTAATCGATTTCAGACAATTTTGGGGCAAAAATCTGCTGGCCACAGGCTGACCTGTTGTACCAATATTGTATATGCCTTTTGGGGCGCCTATACCTCCTGAGCCCCACCTTGTGACGGGGAAAAGTGTCCCATTTTGCTTCATGGAAAAATTCGAAAAAGGCATATTTTCACATATATTTATTTTTTAGACTTTTTTTGCACATGTGCTATTTTTGGGCTACGTTTGAAGTGCTCCTTGGCTGGTAGATTGGACAATTAGATCTGGCATCCCTGGTATACTCACTATGGAAAAATGGCTTTGCTCCTTCTCTGGATTCCTTTTCAACTGACTCCTTGTTTTATTGATACTTATTTTTATATATATATATATATATGTGTATCTATGTATGTGTATATATATGTGTATCTATGTATGTGTGTATATATATATATATATATGTGTAACTATGTATGTGTGTATATATATGTGTATCTATGTATGTGTATATATGTGTATCTATGTATGTGTATATATATATGTATCTATGTATGTGTATATATATGTGTATCTATGTATGTGTATATATGTGTATCTATGTGTGTATCTATGTATGTGTATCTATATGTGTATCTATGTATGTGTATGTGTATATATATATATATATATATATATATATATATATATATATATATATATACTCTCTTGGCAAACTTTCAGTACACATTCTATAGATTTTTTCAGTAATTTGGCATTTTGAACAAAGCAGTATCTTTTTCTTTTGCTATTGCTGCTTCTTACCACTGAGACAATATAGCACAAATCAGCTGATTAAAACATCTATTAGGAAACTTGAAAGGAAATGTAGACATTTGAATTAGGGATGCATCGAATCCAGGATTTGTTTCCGTATTAATCCTTTCTAAGCAGAATGCGGCCAAATTCTCTTGCTTGGCCGACCGAATCTGAATCCTTAATATCATTGTGACTTTTCATCACACAATTATGGAAGTAAAAAGATTTTTAACCGAACTGTACACGTGGTTCTCTTGCACCCTTCCCATCCATGATTTGTATATGCAAATTAGGATTCAAATTTGGTTCGGTATTCGGCCAAATCTTTCACAAGGGGTTCAGTTGAATCCCAAAATAGGGGATTTGGTGCATCCCTAATTTGAGTCTTGGCTCCCCACAAGAGTGATTTCAGCCAGAATGGAAGGCTAGAGCACCAATTTAAAGGAATAGTAACGTCAAAAAATGAAAGTGTTTTAAAGGAGAAGGAAATGTTAAAACTAAGTAAGCCTTATGAGAAAGGTCCACCTAAATATACCAGTAAACCCTTGTGTACACATGGGCTTCTGTATCAGACTCCTCCTCCTTGCCCCGGGAGTGAGCATGCTCACTTTGCTCCTCTCTCCCCCCTTTCTCTGCTGTAATCTGAGCCCAAAGCTATAAGTGAGCAGGGAGAGACTCAGGCAGGAAACTTTGTATTTTTTCTGGCTGTTCAGTGCAGGAGATCAAAGAGAAAGTCGGGACATTTCAGTAACAAGCCCAGGACTTCAGGCTGAGCTTTCAAAATTCGGACTGTCCCCGCGAAAAACAGGACAGTTGGGCGGTATGAATCAGGTGCAGAAGTAATTTTAATGGCTGGTGCCAGAATTGACAACATACTGACACGTTTTTCAGTGCAATTGCATCTGTGCAGTTGAATGTGTTTAAATGCATGTGGCACATCACCAAACTTAATTTGGAATTTTGGGGGAAATGCTGCATTTGATTATGAATAACCATTCATAAGTCATAAGGTATTGAGATCCAATATGGGGCTTCTATGTATGCCCAAATGAGGCCAAGTTTGAACAAGGTGAAAATTATAGCAGGGAACAATTTAGTACTAGCCCACAAAAATATTTAGATACATCTAGAGACTAGATTGTGAATTCTTGATATATACCATGGTTTGATCAACAAACTCAAATATACAGGACTAGTGGGGTTAAATTAAGGCAGAATCTGCAAGCAAAGTCAGAGAAAGTGGGGAAAACAGTATAACTGTTAAATAATTTGTTTACTTCTAAGTAAGGCTCATTTGTAAAATCCATAGAAGGGTCCATAGTCCAAAAAATAGGCACAAGCTGCACTGTTGTTTCCACTTTGTACCCTTCCCAAATGTGAATGTGTGGAAACAGGTAGTGCCTGATTTATAGGCAAACCCCACAGTCTTTCCCCACCTTCCCAAACCAGCACATGTGCAGGGCAGTCTTTGCACAAGTGCAGATCCCCTCAGGGAGAAGCACATCATGTGCCCCCCCCCCAAAAAAAAACTCTTTTCTCTACCTGCCCTCCAACCTGAGAGTTATTCAGACATGCAACCAATGGGTGATAGCCCTGTTCTCACCGCTTGCCATAGGCTGCCTTATGTATGCCAGCACTGCGTTGTGCCCTGGACACAAGTGTGGTATATCTATCAGTTATGCATGTGATCTTGCCAATGTATCAAGTAAATATTATCAAAAATCAGTTATCCAGAAAGCTCTGAAATACAGCAATGCTAATTTAGAAAAACAGTTTTTTATTGTTGATTGATTTGCTCTTTTTTTTTGTTGTTTCTGTAATAAGACATTAACCTCACTTGATAATGTATTGGCCAGATTAGTGTTCAGTTTTCACAAGGCTGAAAACCGAACAGAAACTGGAGACCCGAACAGGCCTTAGAAAAACCAAACAGGTTGCAACCCTACTCTTTACTTACCGATCGGTGCAGATTCAGGGCATCGGAGTTCACGGGCAGCATCTTCCGGCAATTTGGTAATCTTCAGGTCTTCTTCCTTCATTTCGGCAATTTCCGTGACTTTCGGCGCATGCACAGTTGTTGCTAAACTGAAGATTGCTCCAACTACGCATGCGCCAATACGCCGCTATCATTCTGAAGATTACCAAAGAGAAGATAGTGCCTGTGAACTCCGATGCCCTGAATCTGCACAGAGGGGTAAGTAAAGAGTTAGGGGCATTTAACCAGGGTAACACCTAGGCTGGGGGGGAGGGGGGTCTGTGTAGGGTTTTTTTTTCATTAAGCCAGGGTTTAGTTCTCCTTTAGGGTTAGGTCACATGAAGAGATACGGGGAGATTTTGTCGCCTGGTGACTAATCGCCTCTTCTTCTAGGTGACAATCTCCCCGAACTGCCTCCGCATGTCTTCCCATCCGCTATAATGAAAAGTTGCCTTTGCTAAAGCACACGCTGCGCTGCGTTTTCTGAAGTCGCCCGAAATTTCCTCATGAGGCCTCGTTCCTGGCAAAGTTGCGCTCTGGCAAATGGACGTTACAACGCAAATTCACTAAGATGGGGATTTTACTGAACGTTACCTCTTGCGCCAGACTTGCCTTCACTTCCTCAGACCAGGCAAAGTGCAATAGAGTAGATACCGTAGAAACATTTTCAAATATTTTTTGAGGAAGTCCTAAGTCCCAAAAAACGCTGGTGACTTTTCATTTTTCAGGGTGATAGGCTGCAAAAAATTGTAATTTTTTTCTGGGGTACCCAGCTTCCCCCCTACATTTCCTAACATATGGCACATAAACTATACACTGGGCTCTTGTGTAGGGCAAAATAACAACTCTATTTTATTTTAAGGTTTCCTGGGCTTGTGTAATGTATTTGCTGCAACATATACGGCCATTGAACTTCAACTTCCCGCCGTATGCAAATTATGCAACGCTAGCGCAACTTTGCTTTGCTTGCCGCAGTAACGCTAGCACTACTTCGCCAGCGTTCGGCGCTCTGGACGCAACTTTGGATTTTAGCGAATTAGCTTTGTCCTGGCGAAGTGTTGCTGGGCAGAGGTAAGTAAATTTGCCCCTATGGGATCTGCAAGTTTGAAACTACACTTTACGTAAATACGCAGCGTATTTTAAATATGGCATCCAAATTCTCGTGATATAAATGACACATATACGTTTTTACGGCCAGTGACGTAATTCTTAAGTATTGCCGATCATTCCTGCTCCATTTTGCATGTAAATAGTTTTTCCATTTCGAAATAGTTTTTCTATTTTTTATTTCCAGCCAGCGGAATTATGGGGGAAGAGAACAATGAGAAGTGCATGTTGGGAAAAGAAACCTACGTGCTGAAAAACGCTTGTTGATGGTCACGTTTGGTTTCAGTGGCGTATTTACGCCTGACAACGTTTTTTTAAAAAACAACGTAAAAACGCCATGTCTGGCCTTGCCCTTAGGGTGAAGACACATAGGGGCAAATTCACTAATTTATATCACTAGAATTTGGATGCCATAAAATACGCTGCATATTTACATAAAGTGTGGTTTCAAACTTGCAGATCCCATAGGGGCAAATTTACTAACCTCCGAAAATTCACCAGCAACTGCTTCGCTCACATCGCAACACTTCAACTGGACAACGCTAATACACTAAAATCCAAATTGACCTATACTAGATATACCATGACCTGGATGAATGAAAATCTTCATAGTTACTAAAATCCAAAGTTGCGTCCAGGGCGAATGCTGGCGAAGTTGCCATAGCGTTACTTTGCCAAGTGAAGTTGCGCTAGTGTTGCCTAATTAGCATACGGCGGGAAGTTAAGGTTCAATGGACGTATATGTTGCAGCAAATACATTATACTACACAAGCCTGGGAAACCTTAATCAAATAAAATAGAGTTGTTATATTGCCCTACACATGAGCCCTCTGTATAGTTTATGTGCCATATGTTAGGAAATGGAGGGGGGAAGCCAGTTACCCGAAAAAAAAATGTATGCTCTTTTAACTCCTTTTTGCTGAAAAAAAGGAAAAGTTGCCAGCGTTATTTGGGACTTAGTAAATTTTCCAACTAAAGTTTGAGGAAGTCCTATCTACTCTATTGCACTTCGCCTGGTCTGGCGCAAGAGGTAACGTTCATTAAAATCCGCATCTTGGTGAATTTGCGTAGTTACGTCCATTCGACAGAGCGAAAATTCGCTGGGCGTTAGGGAGCAAAGTACCGCTAGAGTCTATCTCCTTCTCTAGCAAAGTTAATAAATTGGCGAAGTTCCAAAACGACTTCGCACTTTAGTAAATTTGCCCCATAGAGCTATTAGTAGCAGATACTTGTTACGGCTACAAAAAAGACAATGGAGATAACTGACTTTGCTAAGACACTACACATGTTTTATCAGAGGCAATTCTATGGCAGGGTAGTTTTTGTGGCATTTTAAAGGAACAGTTCAGTGTAAAAATAAAAACTGGGTAAACAGATAGGCTGTGCAAAATAAAAAAATGTTTCTAATATAGTTAGTTAGACAAAAATGTAATGTATAAAGGCTGGAGTGATTGGATGTCTAACATATCAGTCAGAACACTACTTCCTGCTTTTCATCTCTCTTGGTTTACACTGATTGGTTACCCTAGTTACAAAGCAGTAACCAATCAGAGACTTGAAGGGCCCCCCTTCAAGTCGCTGACTAAAGGTGGCCAATACTTATTGGCCCGTGTATGGGGGCCCCCGACGGGCTTCCCCGATGGAGATCTGGCCGAAAGTCGGCCAGATCTCGATCGGATGGGTTTAAAAACCCCGTCGGATCGCGGCCGCATCTGTTCGTTGATGCGGTCCCGCGATCCGACCGCCCGTTTGTGAATGCTAGGATCCGATCGTTGGGCCCTAGGGCCCACGATCGGATCTGCCCGATATTGCCCACCTCAAGGTGGGCATATCGGAGGGAGATCGCCAAACGAGCGGATCTATCCGTGTATGGCCACCTTAACTCAGAGTTAGAGAGCTGAAAAGCAGGAAGTAGTGTTCTGGCTATTATGTTAGACATCCAGTCACTCCAGCCTTTATACATTACATTTTTGGTTAACCAACTATATTAGAAACATTTTTTATTTTGCACAGCCTATCTATTTACCAAGTTTTGATTTTCACACTGAACTATTCCTTTAATGCTGAACACTTGTTGAGGGGGAACACTGGCTCCTCCCTATCCACAGGGCTAGATTCGGCCAAACGTCACAAAGTCCCTACGTCATTCTTCACGTAAAACGTGTCAACGCTACCCGAATAGAAAAACGAGTAAATCAGATAATATCTATGAAAGTTGAACTTATAATAAACTAGAATTTATTCCTACAGCTCGCTTGTGTAAAGACAACACTGTATAACACTGGTAGGAATCATTCATTTCCGTCGTCCTGTCATTTCGTATTAGGAGCCAGAGTCACAACTGGACAAAGCGCCATCAACAACAACAGTACTTGGCCGGATGTGAACCTGGAAGGCTGGTGGTCACGTGGCACGGAACCTGGGCGGAAATAGAATAATCATGTGTTTTGCGGGCGGAAGTTTTGCTGTCAGTGAAGCATAGCTGCTGCTGATCCGGAGAATTAGTAAGCGGAGTCATTATCTGGCTGCTAGATCAGGTGAGTGTCTCTCTCGGCTCTAGAAGATTATTCACCCCATCGTCAGCTGTTTGATTGTGGCCTCGG
The DNA here is from genome assembly GCA_038501925.1 of Xenopus petersii. Classification (NCBI taxonomy): domain Eukaryota; kingdom Metazoa; phylum Chordata; class Amphibia; order Anura; family Pipidae; genus Xenopus; species Xenopus petersii. The sequence continues at coordinate 19,585,714 of CM076687.1, read as the reverse complement.
CATCTCCTCATCCGCGAGTATTTATGTAACTTGCGCCGGCTCTTCAGCTTCCTACGAGGCCTGTCACTCATCTGCAGAGATTCATTTTTGGCTCTTGTCGCACTGATACCTATTGCTCCCCTCGCCCCATTCGCTTTGCGGTAAAAAATGTTTCATAGATTCTCGACTTCCAACCCGTGCTGCAATGGTTGGTTGTGCCTAGCCCTTCTCAGTTCCTTTAAATTAATGTGATTATTCCTTGCTTTTTATGGCCTTGGTCTTAGCGTTTCATTATGCAATTTAAAGGAGAACCAACCCCTTGCTTATAAAATCCCCTACTCCCCCCTACGTAGGGTTGCCACCTTTGTAAGAAAAAAATGTACCGGCCAACAGGGGGTGGATCCGCATTGCGCAAGGGCAATATGAGGAAGAAAAGTGAAGTTTCCACCCGAGGGCAAGGCTTTTTGTTAAGGGTATTACAAATTACAGGCAGTTACATTGCCAGTAAATTTGTAATAATGGCAGTGTCAGACTGGGCCGGCGAGACACGGGGAAAAAACCCGGTGGGCCACGCTGGCCCAGATCCGCTTCTCAGTGGCGCGCAACCCCTCTTTGTCAGGGGTCGCATTAAAATCGAAATTTCGTGCGTGCACACTAGAATTGTAACGTGCATGCACACTGACGTGGTGCTACCACACATACGCACACCTGGCACTGGAGCAGCAGGTGGTGCCGGAGGGGGGCCAGGGTCGGACTGGCCCGGCGGGAGACCGGAAAAAACCCGGTGGGCTAGACGCCCTCTGCCAATCTCCTGGGCCTTACTAAAAAAAATCTATATGCGGCGCTGCACATGCGTGCCGGCATGGCTCCGGCTGCACCGCTCCGTTGGGACTACCACGCCACAATTATAGTGGGGTCTGGAGGGGGGGCCTGGACAGAAGTCCTGGTGGGCCCAGAGCCACCCAGTCCGACCCTGCCCAGGGCCAGTAGCCCCGGTGGGCCCCAGTCCGACCCTGAATACCGGCCCTGGCAGGTGTTTTATGATTGGTTGGTTGATGGTGTACGAATGACCGTTGGACGAACGATTGTCTCGACATTATCGTTCGCGAAATTGGTCGGATGAGTTTTTAAAAATTTTAGTCGTTCAGTGATGAAATCCCTCTTTGCGCATGTCAGGATTGTAGCAGAAGCCAACGAACATATATACGGAACAACGAACATATACGGAAGGACCCTAACGTTCTTTGCTGAAAGCTTCATTTGCAACTATATGAACTATGTAAATAAATAAATTGGTGCTGAGTGCAGGAATAATACCCTATCACCTCATATGTGAAAGAAGTTTATTATGCCATAGCAAGACATAAATCCATACGTCTGCATGGAGCAGGGAAGGAGAAACTGACGATATACTACAGACAGTGACACAATGCTGGCACCACTCCTCATTTGTTGAACAACGTTCGTCCATACACGAAGCAAACAATACGGTTATATCTGTTCATATAATCGTTCTCCGTGGATGGCATATCGTATCGCGGAACTATAAAAGTATGCCCGTGTATGGCCAACTTAACACTTTACTTACCCCTTGGTGCAGATTCAGGGCATCGGAGTCCACGGGCGCCATCTTCTTCTCTTCTGTAAGTTTCGGGTCTTCCAGCGCTTCGGCATTTACTTTGACTTTAGGTGCATGTGCAGTTGTCGCGATACAGAAGATTGTTCCAACTGCGCATGCGCCAATACACCGCTCTATTCCCGAAGATTAACAAAGAGAAAAAGATGCTGCCCGTGAACTCCGATGCTCTGAATCTGCAATGAGGGGTAAGTAAAGAGTTAGGGGCATTTACCAAACGTACCACCTAGGCTGGGGGTGGGAAGCAGGGAGGGGGTCTATGCAGGGCCGGATTTACATAGCGGGCACCCCTAGGCCCACTGCTGTTTGTTGCACCCCCCTCCCCTTTATTCAGGCAAATTTTAGTTGTTGGAGCACGGGAAATTTAAAAACTATCATATCTCCTGTGCATCCCCAGTGTTTCTGAAAAAATGTGGGTGTGGTTGAGCAGCATGCCGCCCCTAAAATCCTGCCGCCTTAGGCCCGGGCCTTGGTGGTCTTTCTACAAATCTGGGCCTTGGTCTATGTAGGGTAGAGGTTTTTATTAGCAAGGGTTTTTTTCTCCTTTAATGTTGCAAATGGACTTGCTCTTTGTCACAGACATAAGCCTCTGACCCGTGACCTCCAGTTTTTGTTTTTTTTTAGATCTTTTCTTTTAATACTTGGCATATATTTCCCAACTTCTCTGATCAGTGGCGTAACTAAATATTATTGGGCCCTCAGGTTGACCAGTTTTACCAATACTTATTTAAATCGTATATGAGTTAGGACCTCATGGGGCCCCTATTCTTCCTGGGTCCCCCCTGCAGGGTCAGCTTCCTCTATAGTTACGCCCCTGTCTCTGATGTTATTCTCATTGACAGGACCCACCCAACCATGGATAACTCTGGGAAGGAAAAGGAGGCTCTGCAGCTCCTGGCTGAGGCTGACAAGAAGGTGAAGTCATCCCAGTCATTCTTTTCAGGGCTCTTTGGGTAAGTGAATGCTGGTCAGGATATGTCTATAGTTTCATGATCATTTACGTATACAGGGAAGCGGTTACGTCAAAATGGCATGGGGACCTTGCCATGAAGATTAGATTATGTAACAAAGCACGGTGCACCATGGAAGGAGAGACTTTCGTATTGCTTAAAAATTCACAGTTTTATTAATCCATTAAAATAGGCACTAAATTGCATAGACAAGGAACCATTGCTAGACGTGTTTCGTGGCTATCCAGCCACTTCCTCAAAAGTAAAAACAAACAAAAACATTATAACCCAGCCCCTGCCTTCCTGGCTCTATAACTATTTTACGTTAGACATTTGAATTACTTATAAAAAAATACCCATATTCAGCATTTCCAACACTGTAGCTGTCACTACACAAATCATTTTACATCCTGTTAAAGGGGTTGTTTACGGTTACTTTTGGTGTGATTCAGAGAGTGATATTCTGAGATAATTTGCAATTGGTTTTAATTTTTTATTATTTGTGTTTTTTGAGTAATTTAGGTCTTTATTCAGCAGCTCTCCAGTTTGCAAGTTAACCACCAAACTGGTGTCTAAAATTACCCTACCAGCCATGCATTTTTTTAAATGGGAGACTGGAATATAAATAGGAGAGGGCCTGCATAGAAGGATGGACAATAAAAAGTAGCAATTATAAGTCTGTAGCTTTACAGAGCATTTGTTTTCTAGGTCGGGTCAGCGACCCCCCTTTGAAAGCTGAAAAGTGTCAGGAGATGCAGGCCAATTATTCAATACCTATAAAAAAGTAAAAATGATAGGCGATTGAAAAGTTGATTAGAATTAACCGTTCTATAACATACTAAAAGTTACGTTTAAGATGAACCACTCCTAACTTGAACTTATCTGTTTCTGTTTGTCTACATTTAAGTGGTTCCTCAAAAATGGAAGAAGCGTGTGAACTTTATGGTCGGGCTGCCAACATGTTTAAGATGGCCAAGAACTGGAGTGGTAGGTAGTATGGAATCGGTGAATGCGTTTGGAACAAGTTTTCGAGAGACTTCTCAGAGTAGTGCAATAAGATCTTCTTCTCTTCACAGCTGCTGGCAATGCCTTCTGCCAGGCTGCCCAGATCCACCTTCAGGTTCAAAGCAAGCATGATGCAGCCACTAACTTTGTGGATGCTGGAAATGCATTCAAGAAATCTGACCCCCAGGGTAAGCTAGATCCTAGTTATGTCTTGAATGTTGAATTATCTTGAGCAGGTGCATATAAACTAATCAGTCTTTAGTATAAAAATTGTTTGTATTCATGGGCAAAGAGGAAGGACAAGTCCTATTCCAAGCACAATGAGAGTGTTGTTTTTCATGTGGTTTATTATGTAAGTGTAGAGGACAAAAATATCTCAAACATAATTAACAGCCAAGCATAAACCACAATGAAAATAGGAAAATCTTGCAATTGTCTTTGGTCATGTGCACAAAGTTGATCTTTCACGCACACTTTTAAATAGTTATGTGCGCAGAAAGGGGTGTTTTAGTTAGGGATGCACCGAATCCACTATTTGGCATTCGGCCTAAACCCTGAATCCTTGGTGAAAGATTAGGCCAAATACCGAATCTGAATCCTAATTTGCCTTTTCAAATTAGGGGCAGGAGAGGAAAAAGTGGAAAAGAATCTTATTTTGTGACGAAAAGTCATGTGATTTCCCTAGCTGTCCCTAATTTACATATGCAAAGTAGGATTTGGATTTAGTTCGGCCAGGCACAAGGATTCGGCCAAAGCCTTCGAAAAAGGCCCAATCCCGAACCGAATCCTGGATTTGGTGCATCCCTAGTTTTACTATTAAATAGTAAGGAGCCAGTTTATTCAGGATTTTATTTTTCATTTTCCTGAATCAAACTTTTTAGTGCTAAAAATCATGTATTAGACGAATTACTCTAAACCATGAAAAAATATAATACAAAACTTTGCCATCTGAAAGTTGACGAGGTCATGTAGAAGTCAAAGGGAGCTGTCCATTTCTAAAAGTAAAAATATTTCTTTGCTTTGAGCATTTCGATTTTTTCCATTGCACAAAAATTCGGATGAAAACGAGGATTTGGAGGTTTTCTTACTCTCATTTGGCTAGTTCAGCATTTTTATACATTTGAGCCTTTGTATTTTGATTTTCTAATAAATAAGTATACTGTTATGGTTTTTGATTGTGAGTTTATTCGTGAAAATAACCTCTAAAATCTCATATTTGAATTTTGTTTTCATACAAATTTCCCTGTGAATACTGTCCCTGTCAAAGGCACCTTGGCGCTGATTGCAGATTTTGAAGTTGATCTGCTATTGGCTTGAACAGAGTATGCCATGCACAGCCAGGGTCGTAATTGTATTATCTTAGGCCACATTGTAAGCATTTTATCGATTAAAATACTAAAGACAATTTCTCGGCTAAATAAAGAAATACTTTATATTATTCAGAAATAAATTTCATAAATGATAACAGTAGTATCTATTTTGTTTTTAGAGGCGATTAACTGTCTGCTTCGAGCAATAGAGATCTACACTGACATGGTAAGAACAATTCCAAACTATCTCCCACTTGTATCACTCCCTGAGTTGACCACAGAGTGGCAATCAAAATTTGGCTGAAATAAAACAAGACATATAGCAAGATATTTGATGTTTGAAGAACAAGGTGTGCAAGGAATGCAGTTGGTGGAGAATGATGCATGCGTGTTTGGGAAATGGCCAAACAAAATATGATGGTAACAAGGGTCTAGTGAAAATATAATAAATTACATAAATATGGAACATCAATATTTTTCAAATAGGGAAGATTTACCATTGCTGCCAAACATCACATTTCCATAGCAGAGATCTACGAGTCAGAGCTGGTTGACATAGAGAAGGTGAGTTGTTTTCCCTCGGAGTGGTAACTTTTTAGAATACTGAATATGCGGGTGGTTGCTGTCTGACCAAAATTGTATATTTTACATTTTCTCTGCCCTTCCTCTAGACCACTCCTTTAACTGCCTGCCGCCACTTTCAGATTACCTTTTTCTTCACCTCCCAACTGCCATCCCTTCCTTCATATTATCTCTTTTTGTCTGCTGTCCTATCCCTCGAATCAAAGTTACCTCAGATTTCTTGTTAAAATGGAAAATGCTAATAAAGAAAAGACAAAAAGTTACCTCCGATTTCTTTTTGGCGATATGCACAACAATTATCCTTCGTGTACTCTTATAGCTGGTTGCATAGAGATATGGGTGGGTCCAAATAAGTGTAAAACTATGTGCACACTACAGTTTGTTGTATGTGCGTGGATAATCGCATGGCTTACAGGGAACTTTGTCCTAGATCTTCCACCTTTGCCTGCTGTCCCTTTCTTTAGATCATCTCTTATTGTGCCTGTCATCTTGTTTCTGAGATCATCTCTCACATTTTTTCCGTATTTTACTATTTTTCTGTCCCATTAAGTTCTCTAGATCCCCTCTTACCTTGCATTCTCTTCTGTCTCCTAGTATATCTCTTCAATTTTGTTCCCCTCTGTCCTCCAGGTCCTCCAATTTTGTTCCCCTCTGTCCTCAGGTCATCCATTCCTTTTGCCTGCCTACAGCTTATCTTACTCTTTGTACTCTGCCTTCTTTTTGTCTCTACCCCTCAGGCAATAGCACATTATGAGCAAGCAGCAGACTACTACAAGGGAGAGGAATCCAACAGGTAATCCAAGTCACGCTAAACAGTTTCCTTTCAAATAGCTTCATATCTATACTTTCCACTTTTTTTTTTTGAATGTACATAATCTAGTGTATTGTGGGCCCTTTATCTTTACTTTTAAAACCTTTATGTGTATTGAGATGTTCCTTTGTGTGAGCCAGTTATGTCAAACTAAAGAGCCCTATATCTTATTCTTCTGTTTCTCTTGCAGTTCAGCCAACAAGTGTTTGTTAAAAGTCGCTACCTATGCTGCGCAGCTGGAGCAATATCAGAAAGCTGTTGAAATTTATGAGCAGGTATTGCTAATTCTGAGAACATTTGCTTTTATCTACATGTTTCCCAGGGAAACCACCTCTTTATTTTGGTAAGAATTAGGGCTACAGCTTTGTTCACTTGTTTTTCTTAATGTTAGGTTGGTACCAATGCCATGGACAGCCCACTTTTGAAATACAGCGCCAAAGATTATTTTTTCAAAGCTGCCCTTTGCCATTTCTGCATCGACATGCTCAATGCCAAGGTAAAATAATATGGCAATCACTCTGGTCAATGCACTGTTAAAATTACTCGGGTATATATCTGTAGAGTTATGTATTAATACTGCTATCAAACTTATTTTCCTCTTAGTTGGCACTCCAGAAATATGAGGAAATGTTCCCAGCTTTCACTGATTCAAGGGAATGCAAATTAGTTAAGGTAAGAATCAATCATTGACTATTAGCTATACAACTAGCGAGTTGGTCGGCTTTGGGTCTTCAGGGAAAGTAGGGAGGTGGTGAGTATTACCTGATGACTTAAACAAGTTTATGCATACACAATCAAAGGAATGAGGAGAGCAATCCAAAAGCAGAATAACTGCTACAATGTGATTTATTAGCAACTACAAAACACTACATGTTTAGGGCCACACACGCCCGATAAGAGTACATTGAAAGAAACTTACCACTGTATACGCTGAGCCCGCAAGCACACGCCCCAGACCTTCAACTAAGGGAGCAAATACCAGGAAACGTCAAAAGAGGCTAGCTTACCACTTGGTGTGGTCCAGGCTTGTGCCAACCTCTTTTGATGTTTCCCAATAAAATAAGGTGCACAAAAGTTGTAAGCATCTGCCTTTTAGAAGGTATTGTTTTATGTGTCACCAACATGGAATATAGTTTGATACCCACATGTGGCCTCTGAAATTTACCATGTTGCCCATTACTGGGCAAAATACAAAAGGTTTGGTTGAATTTAAATTTTGTAAAAATTAATTTTCGACAACTCTTGCTTAATAGCGCAATGTAAAGCGCTAATTAGCGCAGTGTAAAAAGACAAACTACGAATCAAATTTAGTAGTTTAACATATTTCATCAACACTTGAAATTCTCTTGCTCCAGCTTATACTCGTTTGTTTTAGAATCTGAACAGTTACACTTTAGTAGATTAACTTTGCAAAAATATTAAGTCTCTCTCTATTTTTCATCTTCCCAAAAACAGAAGCTCCTCGATGCTCATGAAGAGCAAAGTGTTGACAGTTACACAGATGCGGTAAGACCAGATGTCTCAAATAGCACGCGTGCATTACTTTATGCCATACGTTGCAGTCTGATGAGCTCAGCATTGGGCTTTTCCATAGAAACTAGAGTAATGATAACCTAATTTGACTTAAATTCAGTATCTGAAGGGTAATTTCTTAACACTAAACAACTTTGCTAACATCAGAAAAGTGGACAATAGTCTTCCATGAAGACTATTATGTAGGTTTTTGCTCATTCACTAAACCGGTTTTTACAGGGTGCACAGTCGAATTTGATATACAAAAAAATTTTTACGACCCTTCCAATGTATTGTTTAACTTTATTTTCAACATGTATGAAAAAAAATCTGTTTCAGTCCATGCTTGGACCTTCTCAGGGATAGTACAAGTGTTTAAACAAACTTTAAATATAACCTTTAGTTTGTAAACTCTAATTTGTAGGGCCCTCTCATCCTTTTGTACTCTGTAAACCCTTGTTTGTTATCCACCATTTATTCCCCGTTTGTTATAAACAAGGTAAAGCACTATGGGGCAAATTCACTAAGCGCCAAATCGACGAACGCTAGCGTTAATTCGCTAGCGTTTGGCATTTTCGCTACTGCGCAAATTCACTAATGAACACTGGCGTAGTTTCGCTAGTGTTACTTCGCATCCTTATTCCAGGCGAATTTTCGCTAGCGATGTAACTACGCAAATTCACTAACTTGCGCAGTGTACTGAACGCTACCTTTTACGCTAGACTTCCTCAGACCTGGCGAAGCGCAATAGAGTAGATAGGGATTGTTTCAAAAAAAGTCAATTTTAAAAAGTGATAGGCTGAAAAAGATCGAAAATTTTTTGGGGCTCCCCTTCCTCCCCCCTACATTTCCTGACTCATGGCAACTTACCTAGACAGTGGGCACATGTGTAGGGCAAAATAAAATTTATATTTGCAGATTTGAAGCTTTTCTTGGCATTTGTAGTGCAGATACGTGTTCCTCCATTGAAATTTGAATTTCGCGCCGTATGCAAATTAGCCTTCGCTAGCGTAAATTCGCTTTATATAGCGAATCAACGCTAGCGCAACTTCGCAACCTTACGCTACCCCTGTGCGCAACTTCGGATTTTAGTGAATTTGCGAAGCGCAGGCGAAACTATGCCTGGGGAAGTGCGGCGAAGTTGCGCCTGGTGCAACTTCGCATCTTAGTGAATTTGCCCCCAAGTATCTTGTCGGTGCTTTATAAACAAATGATGATGATAAACAATGTAAATAAGTTAGATAAGTGCCCCATTAACATCACAAAACGTTGATACACGGTTATATTTCATTAAAAATGCATACTAAACCATTAAAAATCCTTTTATACAGCAGTGGTAGACATTTGCACAATACTGATTTATATAATACTAAATATTATGCTAAAACATATAAAAAATAATATATACAGTAAAAATGTGTCCAATGCCTCTAATCTCACCAAAAGGAGTCATCATGTTTATCGTTAAAAGCACATATTACTAGGGATGCACCGAATCCACTATTTTGGATTCGGCCAAACCCCCGAATCCTCCTTCAAAGATTCGGCCAAATACCGAATCCGAATTTTAACAAAATATGGGTGGGAAGTGGGAAAAATTTTACTTCCTTGTTTTGTGCCAAAAAGTCACGTGATTTCCCTCCCCACCCCTAATTTGCATATGCAAAGTAGGATTTGGTTCGGCCGGGCAGAAGTATTCGGCCGAATCCTGCTGAAAAAGGCCGAATCGCGAACCGAATCCTGGATTTGGTGCATCCATACATATTACACTATCCATTTAAAATACTTACTGTTAAAAATCCTGAGAAAGGTAATCATTTTTGTAATAATTGCATAACAATTCTATAACCGTGTTATCAACATAAAATGCACACTTAATAATGCTATATACACTAAAAAAAACAATGTACCGTATATTCTACTATATCTAATCTTATTTAAACTACAAAGATAAATGGTTATAAATTGTTTTTCAAAGTTCTTCTGGGCTACCACTAATTCTTGCTTAATACTGAATTACTTCAAGTTAAAAAGCAACTAAAACTCTTTTTTAGTTATTTTTGAGCACCTATACAATTGTATTATACATTGTACTGAACGCTACCTTTTACGCTAGACTTCCTTCACCACCTCAGACCAGGCAAAGCGCAATAGAGTAGATAGGGATTGCTTCAAAAAAAGTTCAAATTTTTTCTAAGTCCCAAAAAACGCTGGCGTTTTTTCTATATTATGGGTGATAGGCTGAAAAAGATCGAAATTTTTTTTGGGGCTCCCCTCCTTTCCCCCCTACATTTCCTAACTCATGGCAAAATAACAATTTTATTTGATGTTTTGAAGGTTTCCCAGGCATTTGTAGTGCTGCTACATATTCCTCCATTGAAATTTGAATTTGGTGCCGTATGCAAAGTAACCATCGCTAGCGTAACTTCGCTTTGCTTAGCGAATCAATGCTAGCGTAACTTCGCAACCTTACGCTACCCCTGAGCGCAACTTCGGATTTTAGTGAATTTGCGGAGCGCTGGCGAAACTACGCCTGGCGAAGTGTGGCGAAGTGTGGCAAAGTGCGGCAAAGTTACACCTGGCGCAACTACGAATCTTAGTGAATTAGCCCCTATGCATTTTTTACATCACTGCATGTTTACAATCTGATCTCGCTCTTTCTTCTAGGTGAAAGAATATGACTCAATCTCCCGCTTGGACCAGTGGCTGACGACCATGCTGTTGCGTGTAAAAAAGACCATCCAGGGAGAAGAGGAGGATTTACGTTAATTCTTAAGGAGGGATGCCTTTCCTCTAGATGGAACCAACTGGAGGAATATGGGGAGGGGGAGGAGGGGCACGGCTTATATCCTATTTACTTTTACTACCCAACTTTCCGGCAATGCAAGTTCCCACACCCTACCTATGTGCTGTGCATTGTGGCCTGCTGTTGCTGTGTGGTTCCAAGCACAGTTGTGGAGTGATGAATGAAAGAGTTTTTAAATCATGATCAGCCAGAATTACATGTGTATAAAAGTACGTATTTTAGCAATTCACCAAACATCCACAACTACATTGCATGTGTTAGTATGTAGTGAGTGCCATTAACGTTTTGGCTGTCAGCTGTACTACATTATCTGCTTCCACCCAGAAAGCACTTCGTTCCAGCTGGAACTTTCTGGGGGGTTTGGGAAAAGGCTTATTTAAAAGCATTGCATGGATTTTAAGAGGTGTGGTGCAATTTAACCCCTGTTACTAATATGACTCGTTGTTTTCTTTTTCATAGATTTGTTAATGAGGGAGTAAAATGGAAGAGCATTTTTAACCCTTCTAACTTTCTTAACACAATGGCACCAAGATGATACATCTCTGGAGATTTAATTCTCTGGGTGGGGGATAGTGTAAATACGAAATGCAGCAATAGTTCCTTGTCCTGCATAGTGACAGGTGTGTATTGCACTGCAAGGCCTTTGATTTGTGCCCTGTCGCTAAACATTTTCCATTTACACTCAATGAGAGGTAGATTTTTCCATTTCCAAATTGCTATGGAGCCAAACGCTGCAAATCTCCCTGTGTGCCATTAGCCTTATTGTGCAGAGTTGTCTCACTTGTGCTGTATTTTCCATACTTTCTACTGCCTGACCTGCTGCTAGATATTTTCCTAGTTATTTGGATAGTATGCCTGCACAATGTTTCTCCTGTTTAAATTTGATACAGTAGATAATTTAAAGTATCGATACTGGCAGAAGTGAACACTCAGTTTGCACCACAGAAAACTTTTTTTTAGAAATGCTCTGAAATACAAAAGCTTTACTACCCCATTAACTACACCTTGACCAAATGGATTGGTTTCTGCCTCCTCCTCCCTCCTTTTTATGGTTTGCATTAATTTGAGTATGAATCGGTATAGCTAATTCCACCAAAACAAAATGTACTGCATCTTGGCAATTCAGGATGTATAACTATAAATACACTATAAATACACTGCTATTTATTTATCTTAAGAGCTTAGAAAAGATATGTATCCAGAGTTAAAAGTTTTTATCTGTACAATTGATCCTTTATTAAATAACTAATTAGCAGTCTTCTCCAACACTGTAGCATCTAACTAATGTCTCCTCTAAGTAGATTGCAGTAGAAGCTGTCCTGTTAAATATTATTTGCCGCTGCCTTGTGCATTTACATCCAAACGAAACATAGGGCTGATAAAGAAAATAGCAGAGGTATCCGGTGACAGCTTTAGAGAGTAATTTAATGTTAAATGATAGGTTATTCTAAATTTGCTAATTAGTGGCACTTTCTACCTTTACATATCACTCTAAATGTTCTTTCTAGATTTTTTGTTTTGCCTCCTGATTAAGCTGTATTTTAGTTATGTTGTATCCAAGCCTCTATTGTATTGTGAACCATCTCATCACACAGCTAAACTGATAAATAAAGCGAATGAGTTATTAACCAGTTTTGTGTTGCACATGGTGATACACTAGCTGATACCCCATATGAATTGGCCACATCTGATTCACACAACTGTAATTGTTTACATTTACACTTTGACCATATCGTATAATCAAAACACATTTAAATCAAGTACAGGAATTTGTGCAACAATACAAATTCTGTAAAGGGATTTAAAACAACATTGGATTTTGTTGACTATATATGAAAATCTGCCTGCTGTGATTCCTTACCTTGTGTAAACTATAAAAGGTACCGGTACTGAGATAGTCCCCTGCATTGTTTAAACTTCAAATACAGGCAGTAAGCTCCTGCGCTGTTCACACCTGCAATCCCCCTGCATTGTTCCAATCCCTGTGTCACACAGCTTGCCCTATGCTCCCTGTGTGCCATACTCTGCCTGCCCTATGCTCCCTGTGTGTGCCATACTCTACCTGTCCTATGCTCCCTGTGTGTGCCATACTCTGCCTGCCCTATGCTCCCTGTGTGTGCCATACTCTACCTGTCCTATGCTCCCTGTGTGTGCCATACTCTGCCTTCCCTGTGCTCCTGTTTGTGTCACACAGCTTGCCCTATGCTCCCTGTGTGTGCCATACTCTACCTGCCCTATGCTCCGTGTGTGTGCCATACCCTGTCTGTCCTATGCTCCCTGTGTGTGCCATACTCTGCCTTCCCTGTGCTCCTGTTTGTGTCACACAGCTTGACCTATGCTCCCTGTGTGTGCCATACTCTGTCTGACCTATGCTCCCTGTGTGTGCCATACTCTACCTGCCCTATGCTCCGTGTGTGTGTGCCATACCCTGTCTGACCTATGCTCCCTGTGTGTGCCATACTCCATACCCTGTGGGACGTGAGTCTGGTATGGTTTGTTCTGGGGTTATCATTTGGAAATTGTTGTAAGGCCCCCTAAGGTGTTTAAACAAATGCTGCGGGGGGAGGGTGCTGTGTTATCCACAGGAGAGGATTTATAGGTTTAAGGTATATTTAAGGGTATGACATTTTTACATATGAGTGATATCCCTGCAGTGAGCACCAACCATTTGATTTTGTTTTGGTGTGTTAATTAATGTGGACATGGTTTTAAATATTCTTGAGATAACACAGGTGTGGTTTTGAATGGCTTCCATTATTGGCCCTCCACCACGTAGGCCAGAAAACTTCCGGCCCTCAGTACCACAGAAGTTGGACAGCACTGCTCTAGATCAATTTGGCCAAACTAAAAGCGTTCTAAAAAAAAAAAAAAAAAAAACGATTGATTTAAGCAAATTTTACTATAGTCTAGAAAATTAATCTGCAATTGCATGGAAATTTCAAAAACAAAATAAAATTCTGACACACGGGCTGGTTTGCAACTATAATAATTGAAGCAAAAGTGTTTGATGATTTACTTGAGACACATCCAGAGGAGAATGGATTTTTCGGGCTGGCAGGGATAGAACTGCAGAAATCCTGGAAAACGGAAAAGATTATTCACGTAGAATCTTGACCTGGAGGAAAATTTTTGTCATATGACTAGTGTTTGAGTCTGACTGCGGAGTGTGGATTGGTGCAAAAACCAGCCAGAGTTGATATGATTTATTGTTATTTAGGATTATCACATTGATATTAGCATTCGCTTTTTTTACATTACAATTTCCATCCTAAAATGTTCAGTAGAGGGAAACTGGTGCCATCTGGTGATGTATAGTAGAGCTGCACCAAATCTTCCACAATAGATTCTGCCAAACCCCAAACATTCTGTTTAGACCTTTTCTCTTAATTTCATAAATTGTGGATAGAAAGTAAGTCATATGACATTAAGGGGCAGATTCACCAAGGGTCGTATTGAAAATTAGAATTTTCGAGTTTTTATGGTCAAATTCAACTAGGTAGTTATTCAAATTCGGTTAGAGTTTTTCAAAAAATTCATATTCGATTTTAGAACAAAACCCGAATTAAGTTTTTTAAATTCAAATTGAATTTGATTCAAATTCGATTTGAGTTTTTGGGTCAATTCCATTTACTCGACTTTCAATTGGTCGACCCTTGATAAATGTGCCTCCCCTGGTTCAGATTCAGCCTTGTGCTTTTGTATGTCATGGAACTCCTCGGTGGATCATGGAACTCCTCGGTGACTTATTATATCCTTATATTTTACAATAGGGGGTACTTATGTATATGTGTATATATATATATATATATTGTGCACAGTTATTTTGTTTATGATCACCTGGTACCTAGTGTGTGTGTGTTTCCTAAAGCTACTCCAGTCAGGGCTGTCATGGTGTACAGGGGGTGCTGTTTCAAGGCCCCATGGTGGGGGGGCTGAGAATATGTAGGTCATGACAGGTGGGGAGCTGTCACCCCCCCCCCCAATTTTATTGGGAGTTACTAGAATCTGCGGTATGTCCCCCGGTATCCCATCACTCCAAAACATTCCCTGGATTTCTGACGATTTTCCAAAATATTCTCCAAAAATCCTGTGTTCGAACATTTCTGTGATGTCAGCTGCAGCTATATACGCATAAGCAGTGCTGTTTCTTTGGCTTCAGGAGTAGTTGTGCGCATGCACGTGACCATATACCTGGAAATTTTTCACAGGTCCGTGGACTGATTGACAGCTTTATCTGAACCACACAAATCCAGAGATTTAAAGGTAGTCTCACAATGCTGTAGGGACCAGTTCCCCACCCACTCAGGTTCACAGTGTAATGCGACCCCTCACACACCTTGTTCCAAAGTGTAGTGATGGATTCTGAGTCTGAGACTTGAAGTCCTTTTACTTTCCATGGAGAGAATGAAAGCAAATGGACTTTAAAGGGGACCTGTCACCCTAAAAAAATATTCCAAATCCTGCTTTATGATGTTAGGCAAGCAAAATAAACTTCACTTACACTATATAAATTATTTAAATCTTGTTTATTTTTAGTCTTGGAATTCACAATCATGTGAAACAGGCAGCAGCCATTTTGTGTGACACTGTTATTAAAGCAAGCTGTTCTGTACTTGATCAGTTATACAGGTCAAAACAATAGCAATAATGTTTATCCAAGTATGTAGCAACGTCAAAAACATATGGATGTTTGGGTCATTTTGCAGATTGCTCAAATACTTGTAAAGGCTGGACAGTGTGTTGACACATTTAGGAAGTATTCATGAGATAAGGTAATAAGCATCTAAAATCAGTGATTTTTAATATGTTAAAGGAATAGTTCAGTGTGAAAATAAAAACTGGGTAAATAGATAGGCTGTGCAAAATAAAAATGTTTCTAATATAGTTAGTTAGCCAAAATGTAATATATAAAGGCTGGAGTGAACAGATGTCTAATAAAACAGCCAGAATCCAACTTCCTGCTTTTCAGCTCTATAACTCTGAGTTAGTCAGCGACTTGAAGGGGGGCCACATGGTACATTTCTGTTCAGTGAGTTTGTAATTGATCCTCAGCATTCAGCTCAGATTCAAAAGAAACAGAAATGACCCATGTGGCCTCCCCTCAAGTCTCTGATTGGTTACTGCCTGGTAACCAGTCAGTGTAAATCAAGAGAGCTGAAAAGCAGGAAGTAGTGTTCTGACTGACTTGTTATACATCAAATCACTCCAGTCTTTATACATTACATTTTTGGCTAACTAACTATATTAGAAACATTTTTTATTTTGCACAGCCTATTTACCCAGTTTTTATTTTTACACTGAACGATTCCTTTAAAGGGATTCTGTCAAGATTTTTGTGGTGTAGTTTTTATTTCTAAATGACACTGTTTACACTGCAAATAATTCTCTCTACAATATAACATTTCATTCCTGAACCAGCCAATGTATTTTTTTTAGTTGTAATATTGGTGTGTAGGTGCATCTCAGGTCATTTTGCCTGGTCATGTGCTTTCAGAAAGAGCCAGCACTTTAGGATGGAACTGCTTTCTGGCAGGCTGTTGTTTTTCTACTCAATGTAACTGAATGTGTTCCAGTGGGACCTGGATTTTACTGTTGAGTGCTGTTCTTAGATCTACCAGGGAGCTGTTATCTTGTGTTAGGGAGCTGCTATCTGGTTACCTTCCCATTGTTCTGTTGTTAGGCTGCTGGGGGGTGGGAAAGGGAGGGGTGATATCACTCCAACCTGTAGCACAGCAGTAAAGTCACTCCAACCTGTAGCACAGCAGTAAAGAGTGACTGAAGTTTATCAGAGCACAAGTCACATGACTGGGGGCAGCTTGGAAACTGAAAATATGTCTAGCCCCATGTCAGATTTCAATATTAAACATAAAAAAAAGTTTGCTCTTTTGAGATTTTTTCTTGTTACAGCATTATGAAATCTCCATGGCTTCTTCTGCTGGAGAATATTGTTTGTTTTTTTAATATGATTACTAAATGCAGAGGCAATGCCCAATGATAGTGTTTAGTGTTTACGTGCAAAGAGGTAAGGGCTTACGTAAAAGCTTTTTCATGCAGGTTAGAGTAGTCTGTTAAAGGGCTGCACGTATTTGATTGTTTTCCAATGCTTGTGCATACAAAGTAAAAGCAATCAAAATTCTCACAACCTCTTTTTCTTGTTTAGATTTTACATTCTCTGATTTTTTTTTGCAAACTCCAGCTTTAGTTTGAAGTCTCCAACTTGCTTTCGTTATAATATATATATAACTGAGTTAGATCTAATTTATAAGCTTCTAAAAGGAACACAATCATCAACAAATATTTCTCGCTTGAATGTTTTTTCGTTCCTGTTTCTTGGGTCTCTTTAATGATATGCGGGTTTGCAATATCTAGCAGAGTTGAAAGGAAAATTATAACATTCGTTGGGAAGACTTGGCTTGGCAGCATTTCCAGACCATACACAGGACTCACACTGAAATTAACTTGTCTATCAGTTGGAGAGGTGTTATTCGCCCAGTAGTAATTGTCCATTTTGTAAGGATTTGAAAGTTCGCCCTGAAGCTCTGGAGTGTTTCCAGTATAATCTGCCACATATCGTTTGGGATGTTTAATAAACATGTCCTTCATTTGTGTAGTTTGGTTTATTTGGTAATTTTTAGGGGCAGATTTATCAAGGGTCAAGTTTCGAGGGGTTAAATCCCTTGAAATTCGACTGGGGAATGGAATCGAATAGGGAATTCGGGCGAATTTACGCGCTGGCGAATAGTCGAATGGGCGAATAGTCGAGCGATCGAATATTCGATCGAAGGATTTTCATTTGATCGAACGATCGATGGAATGCCTTTTTAATCAATCAAAAACGTAGAAAAAAAGCCTATGGGACTTTCCCATAGGCTTTTAAAGCAATTCGGTAGGTTTAATCTGGCGAAGTAGGCAGTCAAATGATTTTTAAAAGAGACAGTACTTCGACTATTGAATGGGCGAATAGTCGCAGCGTTTTTTCGCTCGATCTATTCGAATCATTCTACTCAGGCGAATTTACGCCAATTCGATAGTTGAGGAGCACAAAAAACTCCTCGAAATTCGAGTTTTTTTTCCCTCTATTCATTCACCCAAGCTTAGTACATGTGCCCCTAAATGTTGTCCATATTTGTAAATATGGTAATGACTGCAGGTGGTTCTTACTGCAATAATGGACATAGTTTCTAAAATAAGCATAAAAGGAACCTGCCTCTCTAGTTTGGGAAAAACATGTTATGCTTATTCTAGGCACTGCCACCTTCCAAATCAGAGCAGTTGTGCATTTTCAGTACCTTGTATAAGAGGTTGTTAGTTCCATAGTCAGCTTTGGCTTTCCTTCCTTGTCAGCAAGTATCTCTCTAGTGATAATCGTCTTTTCCATCTCGTGATATCTTGCCTCGGGTTACATAACTCGTGTGTAGGGGTTTTAGTGCAGCCACACACAATATATTTACTGGTTAAATACTGAGGCAAATTTAAAGGGAAACTATCACAAAAATGAAAATTTAATATAAGCTTCCTCATACTGAAGTAAGAAACTAAGTACAATCAATTAAATATTCTACATTTTTTCTGAAATAATCAAGGTGAACCATCCCTCTCTCAGCATCTGTTTCTCTTCATTCTGTCTTCATGCAGCAGTTGGGTGTCAGATGAATGATCCAATATATCTTATAGTGGGGCTTCCTTTCCTAGCAGATGTATTAGAGCTCTCTCAAATAACTGATTCCAGCACAAACATCTAAGAAAACAACTGCCTTTTGCACAAATTCCGCCTGTAGAGAGACAGGATTTCTGGTGATGTTAATAGAGCAAGCTCTATTACATCTTCTAGGCAAAAGGAGCCCCCCTATAAGATATATTGGATCATTCATCTGACACCCAACTGCTGAATGAGGAATCAATATCAGCCCCTGTGTATTCGAAGTAAAACTTGATTGTTAATGGAAGAGGTTTTGCAGCCTACAAAAAGCCAGGAAAGGAGCTTATTTTACTGTTAAACTGAGTTCATGGAAACCGAATTAAGCACAATTTTGTAGAATGGTAGTCCGCTTATTGTGGGTGTTAACTGAACATTATATGACATTTTTACATGTGCCTAAATATATTTTGTTTAAAGGGGTGGTTCACCTTTAAGTTAACTTTTAGCATGTTATAGATTGGCAAGTTCTAAGCAACTTTTCAGTTGGTCTTCATTATTTATTTTTTTGTAGTTTTTTTAATTATTTGCCTTTTTCTTCTGACTCTTTCCAGCTTTCAAATGGGACCCCATCTGAAAACAAATGCTACTTTTTATTACTCATCTTTCTATTCAGGCCTTTCCTATTCATTTTGCAGTCTCTTATTCATATCAGTGTATGGTTGAAAGGGTAATTTGGACACTAGCAACCAGATTGCTGAAATTGCAAAATGGGGGACTGCTGAATATAATGCGAAATAAGTAGAGATGCACCGAATCTAGGATTCGGTTCGGGATTCGCCCTTTTTCTGCAAGATTCGGATTCGACTGAATCCTTGTGTCTGGCCTAACCGAATCCAAATCCTAATTTGCATATATAAATTAGGGGCGGGTAGGGAAATCACGTGACTTTTCGTCACAAAAGAAGGATTTTTTCCACTTTTTCCTTTCCTGCCCCTAATTTGCATATGCAAATTAGGATTCAGTTCGGTATTCTGCCGAATCTTTCACCAAGGATTCGGGGGTTCAGCCGAATCCCAAATAGTGGATTCGGTGCATCTCTATAAATAAGTCACAAATTATAGAAAATTAAAACGAATTGCAAATTGTGTTAGAATATTACTCTCTACATAATACTAAAAAGGTGAACAATCCCTTTAATAAAAATTAGTGTATGTCATTATTATGCACATAATATATTTTGATTAAACGCTAGAATGACCGAGCTTTACTTACCTGATCATGTAACCTGTGTTACTAGAGAGGTGCAGCTTTGCCATTGGTCATTGGCTGTGAGGAGTCTGCTAAGATGCAATTACCCTTGACCAGACTACACAAACATATCCTACTAGAGAAAGGCTGCACAATCCTCAGCCTTCCCTAATTCCTGAACTGTGCCGAAAATTTTATGAAATTTCGATTCATACAACTCTATCTTTGGCCAGCTTAACACATTTCAGGTCTACACAATCTTATTTGCCCTACTAATTATGTCTAATTTGGACCTTCAAAGCACTGCCTGGTTGCAGTATTGTAAAATGTTATGCGATGATAGCATCCCTTAAGGATAGAAATGGGTTGTGTTATTAGGTGCTAATTTGGGTAATCATATTAAATGTAGGGGGATCAGACAAATCCTTCCCCTGTTTTTCTGTCTGTGACATCATCCAACCCAGTTACAGGCTGGAGAGCCATCTGATTGGCTGGGTGCCCCAGTGCATCCATGGGAAAGAGGGTGTGCCTGACTTTGGAGTCAAATGTACAGGGTCTCCAACAGAGCTTAACAGGGGTTCTATGCTGCAGCAGCCATAGAGATCCAGATCTGTGAAGTGTGGCAGTGCTGCTTGAAAAGGAGTTCCAAGAAGAAAAAGAGAAAAGGCTGTATTTTGCTCTGCTGGATAAAGTGTGTGAGCATCAGGGAGAGCCTGTTTCTATCTCTTTCTTGTGGAAACTTTGGCCACTGTTTGTTGTCCCAGGGTGAGGACAGGTCTTGCTCATGTACCTGCCACGTGGGAGCGTGAAAGTGAAAGGTACCTTGGGACAGGTAGCGCTACCTGGGGACATAAGAGCTTATGGGGAAGGGGTTTTGAACTGACCAGAGTGATTCTGCATCCAAAAAAAAATGAAAGTTGGTATATTTCTTCCACTACAGTGTGAAAATGGTATGACCTGGAAAAGTAAGGCTAAACAGAGTAGTGGAAACTAGACTGGAATTCAGTTCTTGTGTGTTTTGGTTGTCAATGCAACGCAGACAAAAATGTAACCAGATCATGCAAGAAATAGAATCGTACCTTACACAAGCCACTGCTAAATATTGGATATACTGCTCACTGAAACACTCTCTTAGCCAATCAGTTGTTAAAGGGATACTGGCATGATTTTCATGATGTAATTTTTATTTCTAAATGACACTGTTTACACTGCAAATAATTCACTCTACAATAAAAAATTTCATTCCTGAATCAGCGAGTGTATTTTTTGTAGTTGTAATATTGGTGTGTAGGTGCATCTCAGGTCATTTTGCCTGGTCATGTGCTTTCAGAAAGAGCCAGCTCATTAGGATGGAACTGCTTTCTGGCAGGCTGTTGTTTCTCCTACTCAATGTAACTGAATCTGAATGTGTCTCAGTGGGACCTGGATTCTACTATTGAGTGCTGTTCTTAGATCTACCAGGCAGCTGTTATCTTGTGTTAGGAAGCTGCTATGTGGTTACCTTCTCATTGTTCTGTTGTTAGGCTGCTGGGGGGTGATATGACTCCAACTTGCAGTACAGCAGTAAAGAGTGACTGAAGTTTATCAGAGCACAAGTCACATGACTGGAAGCAGCTGGGTAACTGACAAGATGTCTAGCCCCATGTCAGAATTCAAAATGAAATATAAAAAAATCTGTTCTCTTTTGAGAAACAGATTTCAGTGCAGAATTTTGCTGAAGCAGCACTATTAACTGATGCATTTTTTCCCCCATGACAATATCCCTTTAAATATGTGCATGCTAATTATATCCTTTGACCTCAGCCATATGAGATTTATAGTTTGTGCCAGCCAGTGTACCTTTTATTCTTAATTTATGGGGCTTACTTAGGGGCAGATTTATCAAAGGTTGAGGTGAATTTTCGAATGAAAATAATTCAAATTTCGAGTTATTTTTAGTTCCTCGGCTAGGGAATAGTTCAAATTTCGAATTTGAAAAAAATCAAAAATTCGAATTTCGAAATTTATCTTGCACTTTAAAAATTCGAATTCGACCATTTGCCATCTAAAACCTGCGAATTGCTGTTTTAGCCTATGAGGGACCTCCTAGAACCCACAATTGGTGGACTTTGAAAATTCAAAGTTTTTTGGGGGAAAAACTTTGAATCGAATTCGATCGAATGAGCTATTAATTACATTTGTACGATTTGGCTGAATACAGACCTATTTGATCGAAAACGGACCAAAAAAAAAATTCAACTTAATTTCAGTTGGTCTTTTGGAATTCGAATTTCAAAGTTTTTTCAATTCGAAATTCGACCCTTGATAAATATGCCCCAAAGTACAGAAAAAATACTTCAAAATTCAAATTTTCACTTCGACCCTTGATCAATATGTGTTGCTTTCTCCCCTTTGCAACATTTTCTAGTAACTGCTAGGTGTAAGTTATGACCAGCAAAAAGTAGCTTCTCTTTTAAACCTTACATATTGTCATTAAAGGTTTCATGTATAGGCATTTTTTTTTGGGGGGGGGGGTGTATAGATGGGATTCTGTTTGTCATGTTTACATTTATTTAAAAAAACAAAATAACTGTATAATTGTCATGCATGGAGATTAGTTCCTACAACCTGCCACTTTACAGTTGCAAAATGTCCCTAGAAAATCCTTAGTGTAAATCTATGGTTATGGTGGATTAAAGGCAACACTAGGGGGCAACATTGTGCACTTGATAATATATATATATATATATATATATATATATATATATATATATATATATATATATATATTTTTATTTTTATTTTTTTTTTTTCCCGTTATATACATATTTTTTATATATTCTTCAACTGATATTTTCTTATATGTAACATCAGATATTTTTCAGATATAGGTAAAATGCAAATTGTTGTTTTTTTATTCTTTTCACAAAGAACATCTGTCTAATAATTGTGTGACTTTTAGTCACATGTTACTGATCAAAAAACTGACACTGTGCCCTTGTTGTTTGGCTGAGTTTCTCCCCAAGACATTCTAGTCCTGCTGGGATCTGTATGTATGGCTCTCCATAGGGAAGCGCATATTGTGTAACTTCCATTTATAATTAGTGCCATTTCATTCAGCAGCTTATCAAAGGAAAAGAAATACAGTATGAATAGAATTTGATGACAGTCAATACCTAGGGGCAGATTTATCAAGGGTCGAATTTCGAGTTTTCGGGAGTTTATAAAAACTCCCATGAACTCAAAATTCAAAAAAAAAAAACCCGACCAATTGAAATGTATTAGAAAATTCGATTTTTTTAAAATTCGGGTGAATAGCATCGACATGCAAATCGAATTCAATTTGAGGTTTTTTTTACATTTTTTTTTAAAAGTTCACTAAACGACTCCAAATTGATTAAAAAAACACCAATTCGGCAGGATTTATATTTATAGTCAAATAGATCAATTTGAATTCTTAAAGGGACAATACATGATAAATTTCGAAATTTGATATTTTTTTAAACTCATCGAATTTGAACTACTCCTTAGTCGAATTACACTAAAATAAACTCGAAATTCGAATTTAAAAATTTTAATTTTCAATTCAAAATAAATCTGCCCCTTAGTGACGCTCCAAAAACAGTGTAACGGTTGGTTTAAGGGTCAGGGCACACAGGCAGATTCGGGGAGATTAAGCGCTGAGCGACAAATCTCCTCTTCTTTGGGGCAACTAATCTCCCGAACTGCCTTCCCGCTGGCTAAAATGTAAATCGAAGGCGGGATAGCACTCGGAGCGGTTCGTTTTCCGAAGTCGCCCGAAGTTTCCTTGTGAGGCAACTTTGGGTGACTTCGGAAAACGAATCGATCCGAGTGCCATCCCGTCTGCGATTCACATTTTAGCCAGTGGGGAGGCAGTTCGGGAGGATTAGTCACCCCAAAGTAGAGGAGTTTTGTTTCTCCCCGAATCTGCCTGTGCGCCCTGACCCTAAAAGAAAAAGCATTTCTAGAGAAAGCTCTGTTGTACTTACATATGAATTAATGTCATGCATTGTGATCACAGAAATAATTAATCGCTAATTAACCTGTTTATAAAGGTGTGCAATTTATTTTACACCAGACTAAGTCTACAACTTACACCATTGTATTTAGACTATTTCAGGCCTACAGTAAACCCTTGAAATCAATGGCACAAATTCAAGCAGAAGAGAATTTCTGGTGTGAAAAGTGGTGTTAAAGGGAGTGACTGGCAACACTTTTCATAGGCAAATTTAAGCTTGGATTTACATTCACAAAACCATTACAGAGATTTTCAAATACAGTTTATATAGTTATTTTAAACAGAGAACGTGGTTTCATAGTGGCAATGTTTGCTCCTTCATGTAAAGAATATGAGCAATACGTAGGGTTTAGCTTATTCCTTTTCTATAAAATTACAGTAAAGCTCCCCATAGACGCGACGATTCTTCTTGCCGAACGACCGATTTTAGGGAAGTCCGACCAATCCTTCGAAATTATTGTGCGGTTAGTGGGATTTGAACGATCGTATGTCTTACTATTTTTCGGCCGACATCTGTCAGGAAATTGATCGGCCAAAAAATCTTTGTCGGTCCCAGTGCAATCTCTCTATGTTTGCCGGGCCAAGCAGGCAGCTCCCCTTTGTTTTCCTGCCAAATTGGTCTTTTTAGTTGATGGTCAATTCGTACGATCGTTCCGAGAAAATCGTGGTCTCACGATGACGATCGGATCTTTTAAAAATCTCAACATCTATGGCCAGCTTAAAGCATTTTGTGTGTTCTGAATTGTATGCAAAGGCCTGCTAGGATATATATGCTTAGAAATATCAGCTTGCAGTAAGAAATCATCACCAACAGCTTCTGCATATTGGTAGCAAAAGGTAATTTCTAATAAATAAAAAAGATTCACTTTCTCAAGCTTAGATGAAGACTTACTCCTATATACAATGTGCAAGTTATATATATATACCGTAGTCATGCTCTGCTTTTTGGTTTGGGGTTAATCATGAAACATCTGTTTTAAATGAATAGAGTTGTTACACCGTGTGATTGTGCAGCATCTAATCTGACACATTATTCCTTTCCCAGTTAATGATGAATGAAATGTTGCCAAAATGCATTGGAGTCAATAGAGAGGCAAAATTACATTTCAGTTAAGACTATCTTGTTAATGAACTCATTTACACTATATCGCAGTTGTACTTAATAGAAAAAGAAAAGTTTCCAGGTTGAATGCTGGTCCATAGTGGGGAAAGGAAGATCTGTGATGTCACTTGTATCATGTCATGTGATCCCCTGGATTTTAGACCACTAAGAAATATATGGAGGAGGGGTAGACACTTGGAGGCTTATTTGGGAAGGTAACCAGATAACACAAGATAACAGCTGCCTGGTAGATCTAAGAACAGCACTCAATAGTAGAATCCAGGTCCCACTGTGACACATTCAGTTACATTGAGTAGGAGAAATAACAGCCTGCCAGAAAGCAGTTCCATCCTAAAGTGCTGGCTCTTTCTGAAAGCACATGACCAGGCAAAATGACCTGAGATGGTGCCTACACACCAATATTACAACTAAAAAAAAATACACTTTCTGGTTTAGGAATTACATTTTATACTGTAGAGTGAATTATTTGCAGTGTAAACAGTGTCATTTAGAAATAAAAAAAAATACATCCTAAAACAGACAGAATCCCTTTAACAGTGAAAATATACTGTAGAAAACCGTTGAACCCTCTGCAGTGCAGCCACAGGTAATCTTTCCCACTGTTTGTGAAAGCCAAAGATTCCTTTTATGGAGATTCATTAAAAAAAAACAAAATACAGCAAACATTTCATTTTACAAAGAATAGATTGCTCAGTACCTGTAAAGCAAAAGATTTTCTTCAAAACTCGGTACAATAATGACAATATCAAGAAAAACACATTCACTGGGAAAAAAGAGCATCAATCAGCTACAAATTGAAATTTGATTTGTGAAGATA
Source organism: Xenopus petersii (assembly GCA_038501925.1). Lineage (NCBI taxonomy): Eukaryota > Metazoa > Chordata > Amphibia > Anura > Pipidae > Xenopus > Xenopus petersii. The sequence continues at coordinate 19,560,278 of CM076687.1, read as the reverse complement.
ATAACATCTGCATTTGGATTCAAGTCCTATGGTACTGAGAATTTGTTTTTTGCATTTTAAAGGAATACTGTCATGGGAAAAAATGTTTTCTCAAAATGAACCAGTTAATAGTGCTGCTCCAGCAGAATTCTGCACTGAAATCCATTTCTCAAAATAGAAAACAGATTTTTTTATATTCAGTTTTGAAATCTGGCATGGGGCTAGACATATTGTCAATTTCCTAGCTGCCCCAAGTCATGTGACTTGTGCTCTGATAAACTTCAATCACTCTTTACTGCTGTACTGCAAGTTGGAGTGATATCTCCCCCCTCCCTTTTTCCCCCCAGCAGCCAAACAAAAGAACAATGGGAAGGTAACCAAATAGCAGCTCCCTAACACAAGATAACAGCTGCCTGGTAGATCTAAGAACAACACTCAATAGTAAAAACCCATGTCCCACTGAGACACATTCAGTTACATTGAGAAGGAAAAACAGCAGCCTGCCAGAAAGCATTTCTCTCCTAAAGTGCAGGCACAAGTCACATGACCAGGGGCAGCTGGGAAATCGACAAAATGTCTAGCCCCATGTCAGATTTCCAAATTGAATATAAAAAAATCTGTTTGCTCTTTTGAGAAATGGATTTCAGTGCAGAATTCTGCTGGAGCAGCACTATCAACTGATTCGTTTTGAAAAAATTTTTTTTCCCCATGACAGTATCCCTTTAAGCTGTCAACACTGCAGCACATAGAAGCCATTGGGCTTTAAATCATGACAAGCATTAATGTTTTATAAAGTTTAAACATGTTAAGGCAATCTGCTGGCTATTCAACTTGGAAACAAATCCCAATGTGTGCCAACTGTAGGCTAGAAAGTTTGATTATCAATCTTCTTCCTTATGATTTACAGGTTTAGCCATATCGGTCAGGTCTTGGGTCTTGATTCAGTAAATACAATATAAGTGGTACTGACCATTGGAGGGGACGATGCAGATGAATCACACTAAATGAATAAGTCATTCTATGACTAGCTGCAAAAAAGGTTCAATTTCTTTTTAAGTTAAAGGAAAACTCCCCCCCCCCCAAAATCATTACTTTAAGCAACAGATAGTTTATATCAAATTAAGTGGCATATTAAACAATCTTACCAAACTGTTCTATATATTTAAGTAAATCTTGCCCTTTTACATCTCTTGCCTTGAACCTTTTGTGATGGTCTGTGTACTGCCTCAGAGATCACCTGACCAGAAATACTGCAGCTTTAATTGTAACAGGAAGAAGTGTGGAAGCAAATGACAGAAATGACTCTGTCTGTTAATTGGCTCATGTGCCCTAACAAGTATAGTTTGTTGGTTTGTTTGTGTGCACCATGAATCCTAGGATACCAGGGGGCGGCCCTTATATCTTAAAATGGCAATTTTCTATTTTTGATTACCCAATGGCACATACTACTAAAAAAGTATATTATTATAAAAATGGTTTATTTACATGAAGCAGGGTTTCACATATAAGATGTTTTATTAAATATATTTTTATAGAGACCTACATTGTTTGGTGGGTACCGTTTTCCTTTAAATACAGACAAATACAGAGTAAATGCTCTAAAAATCAGTTCACAAAAATCGTGACAAAGTGTCCAAGATGGTCGCAGTGATTTGGTACAGAAGGGTTCAAGAGCAATAAGTTTGCTCAGTGGTTTATACCACCTTTATCAGCATTAATTAAATAAATATGGCTTGTGCTGAACATTAGTGATGGGCAATTTGCCAGGGCGCGAATACGCAGCTAATTTCCACGTTTCGCTGGCAGAGAATACATTTATGAAACCGGCGAAAAATCAGTTGCATCAAAATAATTTGGGAGTGCGCGCATATTAATTGTCCTGCATCAAAATTATTCGAACGCCCATTAACTTTAATGCATTTGGACAAAATAGGCACACATATAAAAATGTTGCGCTCGTTGAAATTGACGCTTGTCAAAATAATTTTGACGCCCATTGACTTCAATGTGTTTCCCAGATTTTTCGGCGTTTCACGAATTTGGCGAGAAATTTTCGGCGTAGCAAAACAGGACAAAAAATATACCAAACATTGAAATTGAAAGTAAAGTCACATTCATCGTCCTGTTCTTATAAGCACAACTAAAACAAATCAAGACTTTTAATAAGAAGCCTATTTTTCCATCGAGGTCTTACAAACCCTGCAGTTGTAGGAAGGGAGGGATATGTTTATACAGAGGGCTTTACGGTGGACAGGCCATTTTTTTTTTATTTTTTATCTCGTACATACCATAACGTAGGATATATATTTACTTTATTCACATATATTTATATAATAGCAGAAGTTGATATTAATGAGATAGACCGTAAAAATATCAGATTGGGTATGTAATTGGAAATGAGCATTGCTTATGCGTTGTGTATCTAGAGTGCAGTGCGAGGGAGTTGTGTGTTGGAGTCTGTGACACAGAATACCCATTTCCTATGTTGTGGTGGTGGCTGAGCATAGTAAAACTACTTTCCTGTCCATGGAACATGAGAAAGTGAAACATATCATTTCATGAGGTTAAGTTACTGAATAAAGTCTCTCACTCCAGTTTGTTATCCTACATAATGTATGTGAGAGGGTGGAGAACCTGAACTACACCCCCAACCCAGTGAATAACTGAACTGCTGTTGGATTCATTCTGCTACAAGGTTCAAGGACTCATGCATAATATATTGTATGGTTATAGGATAATGGACTGCAAAATACAGATCCTCAAGTTGCTCCATATTCACTTTCTGACACTTTACCTTAAAACAATGCTGAAGCATATGAAAAAAATTGCTGTATAATGCATCACCATATGTTAAATTAGGGAAGCAAGCAATACTGATCACAAATGTCACTGTAATTGGATTCCAGACTGGGGTCCCCATTCTCTGCTTAAAGGGGAAGTAAAGGCAAAAAAATAAAATCCAATCTTTACTGAAAAAGAAATCTATCTCCAGTATACTTTAATAACAAAATGTGTACTGTTTTCATAAGAAACCTGATTGTATGCAGTGAAATTCCTCCTTCGTTTTACTTGCTCTGACTGATGTAGTTAGGAAACTTCAGACGATCCCTAACTGCTCTGCAGGAAACAATCATACTTTCAAACGGCAGGGGGCCCCCCACCCCCACTTTACTCCCCGGAACTCAAGCAGCTTTGTTTGTTTCCCTGTACAGCAGCCGGTGACTGTGTAGAGTTCTGTATCCGTAGACCCAGTGCACTCTGCATATTCTGATTATTAATCAGTCTTGCTGTATAGGCAGATATTATTTGCTGTTTTGATAATTTATGACGATCCCTAGGCTTAACCTCCCAACTGAAACACAGACCACACTGAGCATGTGCATGGTCGTGCAAAGATGTATAGTTACAAGATGACAGCCCCCTGCAGCCAACTTTAAAAGCACAAATCATTTGTTTAATTAGGCTTCTGGTGCAATGAGTTCATATTTATATTTACTATACAAAATACAGCATTTCTAGCATTATTTTTTTTTAGACTTTAGTTCCCCTTAAGGAGCCATCCATAGCTTGCAAAGAATGGTCATAACATTTAGTTTGCTAGGGTTGTAAGGACCAGTACGTCTCCGCTTAATTGATTGTTTGGTTTATCACCCTGCTAATAAAATACTCCTTATTACTCTGCCTTCTGCATCTATCAATTCCTTCTTCTGATTTATCGTATTGACAACTTATTCTATTATTCCATAAATCCCCTTGTGTCAGGACTATTTATCTATGCTCTCCTGCTTATAACTACAGTACTTATTTTTTCCTTTAACACCTCTTATTGTCCTTTACCTAATTTAATTTTCTTTTTATAACCCTTCCTTGCTTCCTGTTTCTATAAAGCCACATCACCCACCAATTTCCCTTTACTCCATGTAAATCTGCTATGCACCTTCCCGTACAGTTCTGTGTAACTCTACCCGTATACTAAAGGACCAGTATCATTAAAAAAAATTAAATTGTTTTAAAGTAATAAAAATATAATGTAGTGTTGACCTGCACTGGTAAAACTGCTGTGTTTGCTTCAGAAATACTACTATTGTTTATATAAATAAGCTGCTGTGTAGCAATGGGGGCAGATATTCAAATGAGAAACGACTCAAGTTACACAGCAGATAAGCTCTGTAGAACATAATGTTATCTGTTATACAATAATTATCATGTGCCATATAGCGTTTTTTCAATTTCCGCCATTGCTACTCGGCAGCTTGTTTATATGAACTATAGCAGAGTTTCTGGAGCAAACAGGTCAGTTTTACCAGTTCAGGGCAACACTACATAATATTTTCATTACTTTGAACCACTTACATTTTTTGTTGTTAACGTTCCTTTAACACATTTTGCTTTATTTTGCTTTGTAGGTCCATATTTTCCCCAGTGCATCATTGCAATGCAGCACAAGGCTGCCAGCCAAAGCTTTCTCTGTTTTGTCTTAACCAGGTGTTGGGAATCCTTCCCCAATGTACTGTGTGCATGGAGCTGTCCGGTGCTGATTTACAGTGATGGGAATCAGATTGAGAAGGGGGAGAGAAGCCTCACAATAGAGGTGGGCAACTGATAAAGGAGAGAAGGAGGAGGAGAAAGGGAGGGTACACACAGTATTCTGAAAGGGAGAGAGAAGGAGGGAGGGAAGGAGGGGAGGTGGAGAGAGGCTGGAGGCGCAACAGCTGTGGAGAAGAGAGAGGGGGTGGGAGCACAGGGCTTTCTGCAGACATTGATACTCCCAGCCACCCCTCTTACCAGGCAGCCAAAGGACCCCCTGAAAGAACCAGAAGACGGACAGATATGCATTGGCGCATGTGATGTGGAAAGCAGCCGGAGTACCGGGAGACAAGAGAGGGAGCAGGTGAGAGATGTATCTATCTGCCTATAATCCTAGCCAGCCACTAGTACATGGTATCTATCCTGTGCCAGACTCTCCTCCTCCACTATCAACTATCCCACTCTCTCTATCCATCTCTCCTCTCTCCTTCCATCTCTTCCCCTTGGTGCTGCTTGGTGTTGCTCTCCCAGTTTCTTCATTCAAGCTGATTACAATAGACACTGTCTCTCCCTTTGACTCCCTCCCAGATCCCCCTTCAGCCGTGTGACATTCAGACTTTTACATCTGGCTTTTTATTCAGTTTCTAACTCACCCCTCTGATGCTGATTTGTAATTTGTATAATTGCTGCTTTTTTTCTATCTCCTTCACATACAGACTCCACTCTGTTGCTCAGACACGCAGAATAACACATCCCTCTCTACATCCTCTTGTCTGTCTAGCTCTTGTGCATAGTCTCAATGGCTTTCCCTTTCTCATCTTCACACCAGTCTCTCCAGTCTCCCTCTCCTCTATCATAAGAGACACACTGAAGCAGTTACTGTATCTCCCAGTAATTGCACTTCCATTTTTCTGTCCCTCTTTCTATATCTCTCCATCTATATTTCAATTTGCTTGTTTTTCCTGCCCTTCCATAACTTCCCACCTACCTTCTTTGCTCGCTGTACCAATTTTTTTCCTCTCTAGTGTGCATAGTTACTAATATACTGCATTCATGGATTCATGGATGTCTCAGAAGCTAGAATTAGCACTGGGAAGGGTTTTGTGTGACATGTCGATGATTAATCTTCAATTAAAGTGTCTCTTGTGTAGCCATTCCCAGTATGGAATTCCAGGCTCAAAAAAATATTTAACTTTAGCTGCTCCCATATAGAACATAGGCTCAAAATAAATTTCTATTTTTGCACTTATTCCTAATTAAACCCAATTCTAGTTCTCAAATGAAAGCAGCAGCTTGCAGCACTAATGATGGAGCACGTGTAAAAGAATAATGGGTATTGTTAACTCTAATTGACTCACTAATATTAACAATCAAACCTTTACCCCCGAACGAGGGGGCAGTTAGCTAACTGTTCACAGATGATGGATCAATACATAAAGAGGAGTATTTGCAGAAAAGGGAGATTTAACCGACGTCAACATTTGTCAGGTTGGTTCATAATTGAACTGTAATTATTAAAGGCCAACTAGATCTAAGATCCCTTTCCTCTCCATTTACCTAGTTAATTAACTTGGGAGATTTTATTGAAAGCTCTAACTATCTATGTGCACCAAACAAGAATCTGTTACGTGTTACGTGCTTTAAAAATTATTTTCAGTTATTTGGCAGTGTTTTAGGGGCAGATTTATCAAGGGTCGAAGTGAATTTGAGGGAATTTTCGAAGTAAAAAAATTCGAAATTCAAAGTAATTTTTTGGATACTTCGACCATCGAATAGGATACTACAACTTCAAATTTGATTCGAAGTAAAATCGTTCGACTATTTGACCATTTGATAATCTAAATACTGTCTCTTTAAAAAACTTCGACTTCAATACTTCGCCAAATTAAACCTGTCGAAGTGATCTTCTACAGCATTTTTCTAAGTTTTTTGAAGTGTAAGTAAAATCGTTCGATAAAATCGTTCGAATCGTTCGATTCAAAGGATTTAATCGTTCGACCCAATGATTTTACTTCAATTCCAGAATACCCAAATTTGATGAAAAAAATTTGAATTCGATGGTTGAATTTCGAAGTATATTATACTTCGAAATTCGACCCTTGATAAAACTTCCCCTTAGTGTCACCTTTGTGATTGAAACCTTTAAATAGGGATGCACCGAATCCAGGATTCGGTTCTGGATTCAGCCTTTTTCAGCAGGATTCGGATTCGGCCGAATCCTTCTGCCAGGCCGAACCGAATCCGAATCTTAATTTGCATATGCAAATTAGGGGCGGGGAGGGAAATTGTTAGACTTTTTGTCACAAAACAAGGAAGTAAAAAATGTTTTCCCCTTCCCATCCCTAATTTGCATATGCAAATTAGGATTCGGTTTGGTATTCGGGCAAATCTTCTGCGATGGATTCGGGGGGTTCGACCGAATCCAAAATAGTGGATTCGGTGCATCCCTACCTTTAAAGAACCTAAAAGGAAAGAACAAGACATGACTGTAATGTAAAATACATCTATACCCTGTTGTATAGCATGCCGATGATTCTGTTGATTCCAAGAAACATATATCACTGTGTAGCAGTAACTTAAAACTCCCTTTGCTCCCCGTCTCCCATTTCTACATATAGGGGCCGATTCACTAAGGGTCGAATATCGAGGGTTAATTAACCCTCGATATTCGACTAGGAATTAAAATCCTTCGACTTCGAATATCGAAGTCGAAGGATTTAGCGCAGATAGTTCGATCCAACGATGAAGGATAATTCCTTCGATCGAATGATAAAATCCTACGATTCGAAGGATTTTAATCCAACGATCAAAGGAATATCCTTCGATCAAAAAAAGTTAGGCAAGCCTAAGGGGACCTTCCCCTTAGGCTAACATTGACTTCGGTAGCTTTTAGATGGCGAACTAGGGGGTCGAAGTTTTTTTTAAAGAGACAGTACTTCGACTATCGAATGGTCGAATAGTCAAACGATTTTTACTTCGAATCCTTCGATTCAAAGTCATAGTCGAAGGTCGAAGTAGCCCATTCGATGGTCAAAGTAGCCCAAAAAAAACTTCAAAATTTGAAGTTTTTTACCTTCGAATCCTTCACTCGAAGTTTTTGAATGGGCCCCATAATGTTCTACTCCTCTAAAATATTTTGCCTAATGACAGCCTACTGCTCAATGTACTACTTAAAGAAATACTTGTAGTAAAATGGGCCCATGTCACTCAAGGAGAGACATCTAGGGGCACATTTACTAAGCTCGAGGGAAGGATTCAAAGTAAAAAAAGTCGAATTTCGAAGTTTTTTTTGGGGTACTTCGACCATCGAATAGGCTTCTACAACCTTCGACTACGACTTTGATTCGAACTTAAAATCGTTCGACTATTCGACCATTCGATAGTTGAAGTACCGTCTTTAAAAAAAACTTTGACTACATAGTTCCCCACTTTAAACCTACTGAGCTACAATGTTAAGGTGGCCATAGACTCAATGGCCACCTTAATGGCCATAGGCTCGTTTGGCGATGTCGCCAAACGAGCGGATCTTTCCCTGATATGCCACTAAACTGCATGGCTATATCGGGGGTAATTCGAGCGTTCGGCCGTACGGCCGAACAATCGAATTACGATGCGTCAAGCGGCTCCGACAGGTCGGTCGGGTAAAAATCCAACCTTCCCGATCGATATCGTGGCCAGATATCGATCGGGAAGACCCGTCGGAAGCCCCCATACACGGGCAGATAAGCTGTCAAATCGGTCCAAACGACCAATATCGGCAGCTTTATCTGCCCGTGTATGGCCACCTTTAGCCTATGGGGACCTTCCCCATTTCTTTTCTAAGGGTTTTTTGATTGAAGGGAAATCCTTTGTTCGATGGATTAAAATCCTTTGAATCGTTCGATTCGAAGGATGTCATCGTTCGATCGAACAATTTTTCCTTTGATCGATCGTTCGTAGGATTTGCGGTAAATCCTTCGACTTCGATATTCGAAGTCGAAGGATTTTACCTTGAGGGTCGAATTCGAGGGTTAATTAACCCTCAATATTCGACCCTTAGTAAATGTGCCCCCTACTGTCATAGTAGCATAGTTGTAGCTTTGAATAGACTAACATGCATCAAGTTCAGCCCTGGAACTTTTATGGCTTTTAAATGGCAGTTGGAGCCATTCCTGGATCAACATTAAGTAACAGCTTTTTATACAATATCATTATGGTTAAGACAGAAATATTCAGCTTCTTCATATTTAATTCACTTTAGAACATGCTCAATATATATTTATATATATATAATGCTTTCTGTTAATAACTCTTTTTACTCCACATCCCCATAACTGTATACTCTTTATATCGTCCTTTGTAACTCTCCTTATATCTCTTCCTGTAGATGTAAAATACATATTACTGTATATACTCGAGTATAAGCCGAGTTTTTCAGCCCCCAAAATATGCTGAAAAACTCGCCGGCGCCTAAGAATAGTTGCCCGCATCTAAGAATAGTTGCCCGCGCCTAAGAATAGTCGCCCGCGCCAAAGAATAGTAGTCGGCGCCTAAGAATAGTCGCCAGTGCCTAAGAATAGTCTCCAAGAATATTCGCTGGCGTCCAAGAATGGTCGCCGGCATCTCCAATGGGAGCAGAAACCCTCAATTTTTTGATTGAAACTTACCAGAAGCTGCTGCATTTCTCACCCTAGGCTTATGGTCGAGTCAATAAGTGTTCCCAATTTTTGGAGGTAAAATTAGGTACCTCGGCTTATACTCGGGATGGCTTATACTCGAGGATATACGGTAGTAATCCCTTCTGTGTTAGAGCTATTTTGATTCACCGTGTAGTGACGTGAGATGGTTTAGCATGCATAGTAAACTTCCAGCACTTCTTGAAGATTTTCACACTCTAAAATTACAGTTTTGTAAATGCTATTCTAGAGTGCCATTGATATAAGAACTCGATCTAAGAGAATGAGGATCGGAAGAGAGCGGAAACATAAGATTTTTTGAATTGTTTATTGATGGCAACATACACACATTCAAATTTTAATCCCCCTATTCGAATGTAAATTTGAATGTGATATTTATCACACCTCGACCATGGAAACATTTCTAATTCAAATATTCGCCACCCAAAACCTGCTGAGTTTAAAATTGTCACGCATCAAAATTGTTTATCTATCCTATTTATGGCATTTTAGAAGCATTTTTATAAATGGGTGAAGGTTACAGTTCACCATTTGATAAAAACGTTTTTAAAAATACCATAGGAATGAGTAGGAAGTGGAGCATTTTATTTGTGCGGTGAGCTATAATTTAACACTTGGATAAATCTGCCCCTTAGTTTTTAACTCACACGTGCGTTAATTTTTCAGGTATGGATTCTGTTATCTGGAAACCCATTATCCAGAAAGCTCAGAATTATGGAATGGTCATCTCCCATAGACTCCATTTTATCCAAATATTTTAAAAATGATTTCCTTTTTCTCTGTAATAATAAAACAGTAGCTTGTACTTGATCCCAACTATAATTAATCCTTATTGGAAGCAAAACCAGCCAATTAGCTTTATTTAATGTCTACATGATTTTCTAGTACACTTTAGGTATGAAGATCCAAATTACGGAAAGATCCGTTATCTGGAATACCCCAGGACCCGAGCATTCTAGATAACAGGTCCCATAGCTGTACTAGTTTTAGCTTAATGAATGAGGCAATATTAGCAATTTCAGTGAATATATTATCTAAAGGAAAAGTAAAGCCTCCTAGCCATTTTTTTAGTTTTAGCAGCAATTAGACACTTAGGGGCAGATTTACTATGGGTCGAATATCGAGGGGTAATTAACCCTCGATATTCGACTAGGAATTGAAATCCTTCGACTTCGAATATCGAAGTCGAAGGATTTAGCGCAGAAAATTCGATCGAACGATCGAAGGATTATTCAGTCGATCGAACGATTAAATCCTTCGAATCGAACGATTCGAAGGATTTTAATCCAACGATCGAAGGAATATCCTTCGATCAAAAAAACTTAGGCAAGATTTTGGGGACCTTCCCCATAGGCTAACATTGACTTCGGTAGCTTTTATCTGCCGAACTAGGGGGTCGAAGATTTTTTTAAAGAGACAGTACTTCGACTATCGAATGGTCGAATAGTCGAACGATTTTTATTTTGAATCCTTCGATTCGAAGTCGTAGTCGTAGTCAAAGGTCGAAGTAGCCCATTCGATGGTCGAAGTAGCCCAAAAAACACTTCGAAATTCGAAGTTTTTTTACTTCGAATCCTTCATTCGAATTTAGTGAATCGGCCCCTTAACCTAAGATAATAACATTTTTTATATTATAAAAAATATTATATTTCTGATACAAATCCCTCTATTATGCAAAATAGCCTTTCTTGTATTTAGACCCTTATATTTTGTTACAGCATTGGAATTACACAAACATGTAGGCAGATTTACAAAGCCCAGTTTATCCTGAAAAAAATGATGTATATAATTTTCCTAAGTAAAATAACCCCCCCCCCCCCAGAAATTCCAATTTAATGGCTGACTGGCAGTTTTTGTAAGAGCTTAAGACAAATTTATTAAAAATGTAGTTAAAATGTTGTGCGCAAGACAAAATCTGAAAAGTGTCTGTTTAAAAGACTAATTTACAAAAGTGGAGATAGAGGTTTGTGAATTTGGTGGGAAATCCAAAATTTTTATCACCACTTTTATTTTGTCTCCCCTTTTATGAATTCCCCCCTTAGTGTTTTCCTAATGTAAAGAAAAATACAGTTTATCGATAGTGATGGGTGAATTTGGAGTGTTTTGCTTAGCCGAAAAATTTGCGAAACGGCGAAAAATTTGCTAAAGGCGCCGCCTTCTCATTTTTGATGCTGGCGTCCGTTTTTTTGGATGCCGGCGTCTGTTTTTGGTGAAAATGTGCCGGTGCCCATAAATACGGATGTCGCCGTCCATTTTTATTCACCAGCGGGAATTCGCCACTAATTTGCGCCTGGCGCCCATCACTATTTATTGACTCTCCTAAATGGGTCATTAAGAGGCACTACAAGACAAAAAAGTTCACTGGCACACAGGTAATGCTGGTAGGGGGAAACCCTTGCTTTAAATTTATTTAGTGCGGCATGCAACGTTTCCGGGACAACCCCTTTATCAAGCATCAGGGCCGCCATTAGAAATCACGGGGCCCCGTACAACAAAATTTTTGGGGCCCCCTGGGCCCCGCCCACACTGAAGACCAAGCTCCACCCCATTTCCCGCCCACTCCACATCGCAGTTAAAAGACCACACAGACATCAGCGCTAAAAAAGTAACCCCCCCCACACAAGTTGTAAAAAGCTATTGATGGTCAGGGCCCCCTTATAAAAAATTGGGGCCCCAAAAAAAAAAAAATTAAAATTTTTTTTTTTTTTTAAAAAAAAACATTGGTGGCAGGGGCCCCCTTATAAGTTAAAAAAAACTTGGGGCCCCAACAAAAAAAATGTAAAAAAAAACTAAAAAATAAACAAACATTGGTGGCAGGGGCCCCCTTATAAGTTAAAAACAAATTGGGGCCCCAAAAAAAATTTGAAAAAAAAAAAAAAAACTGGTGGCAGGGGCCCCCTTACAAGTTAAAAACAAATTGGGGCCCCAAAAAAAAATTTGAAAAAAAAAAAAATTTTTTTTGAAAAAAAAAAAAAAAAACATTGGCGGCAGGGGCCCCCTTACAAGTTAAAAACAAATTGGGGCCCCAAAAAAAAATTTGAAAAAAAAAAAAAAATTTTTTTGAAAAAAAAAAAAACATTGGCGGCAGGGGCCCCCTTACAAGTTAAAAACAAATTGGGGCCCCAAAAAAAAATTTAAAAAAAAAAAAAAAATTTTTTGAAAAAAAAAAAAAACATTGGCGTCAGGGGCCCCCTTATAAGTTAAAAACAAATTGGGGCCCCAAAAAAAAATTTGAAAAAAAAAAAAATTTTTTTGAAAAAAAAAAAAAAAACATTGGCGGCAGGGGCCCCCTTACAAGTTAAAAACAAATTGGGGCCCCAAAAAAAAATTTGAAAAAAAAAAAAATTTTTTTGAAAAAAAAAAAAAAAAACATTGGCGGCAGGGGCCCCCTTACAAGTTAAAAACAAATTGGGGCCCCAAAAAAAATTAAAAAAAAAAAAAAAAAATTTTTGAAAAAAAAAAAAAAACATTGGCGTCAGGGGCCCCTTACGAGTTAAAAAAAAAATTGGGGCCCCAAAAAAACATGTTTTAAAAAAAAAAGATTGGTTGCAGGGGCCTATAGAATATTAAAATAATACATTGGTGGCCAGGAGATTAAAAAAAAAAAAAAAAATACACAAACTGGTGTTCAGTAGAATTGAACTCACGGCTTCAGTACTTCAACTTCACCTCCTTTCGTGACTTCGGGTCTTTTCACCGCTTCAGGACTTCGGCTTCGGCTGTTTTCGTGACTTCGGGTCTTTGCGCTGCTTCAGGACTTCGGCTTCGGCTGTTTTCGTGACTTCGGGTCTTTGCGCTGCTTCAGGACTTCGGCTTCGGCTGTTTTCGTGACTTCGGGTCTTTTCGGCGCTTCGTGACTTCGGCTGTTTTCGTGACTTCGGGTCTTTGCGCTGCTTCAGGACTTCGGCTGTTTTCGTGACTTCGGGTCTTTTCGGCGCTTCGTGACTTCGGCTTTTTCCGTGACTTCGGGTCTTTTCGGCGCATCGGCTTCGGCTTTTCGGCACTTCCGCATTCGGCAGCACAGAGGCAAGACGTACGGCTCGGGCGCTCGTAAGGGGGGCCCGGATCTTCAAAAAATGCAGCGCTGCCGGGCCCCCCTTCATGCCCGGGCCCGGTACGCTTGTCCCCCCTGTCCCCCCCTGATGGCGGCCCTGTCAAGCATACTGGAACAGAATGCACAAGTAATTTAAAGCCTAGGTAGGTAATGTGACAAACAAGTGGGTGTGACCAAAATTAACATAATTAACAAATTAAATAAGCAGTTAAAGGAAAACTATACCCCCAAAATGAATACTTAAGCAACAGATAGTTTATATCAAATTGAATGACATATTAAAGAATCTTACCAAACTGGAATATATATTTACATAAATATTGCCCTTTTACATCTCTTGCCTTGAACCACCATTTCGTGACTCTATCTGTGCTGCCTCAGAGATCACCTGACCAGAAATACTACAACACTAACTGTAACAGGAAGAAGTGAGGAAGCAAAAGGCAGAACTCTGTCTGTTAATTGGCTCATGTGACCTTACATGTGGTTTGTATGTGTGCACAGTGAATCTTACGATCTCAGGGGGCGGCCCTTATTTTTTAAAATGGCAATTTTCTATTTATGATTACCCAATGGCACATACTACTAAAAAAGTATATTATTATGATAATGGTTCATTTACATGAAGCAGGGTTTTACACATGACCTGTTTTACTCTGTAATAGAGACCTACATTGTTTGGGGGGTATAGTTTTCCTTTAATTAATAAAGTGCATACACCGATACAAATGAATTAAAGTTAACGAAAAAACAATAATTCATTAACAAAACACAAAAGAGAAAAAAATAAAAAAAAGGCAATAAAAAATGATCCATAAGCACCAATTCATAATGTGGGGCGAAGTGAATGTGTCCAAATGATCAAATTGTCCATAAAAAACCCTATAATCCATAATAGTAAAAATTCTTAACTTCATTATTCTTAAAATCCATAAATAGTCCAAAGATTAAAAACATCCAGGAAAAAGAAGACAAAGTATCAATAGACAAGATACAGCAGTCTAGTATATAACAATGGATCAATCATCAATGAGGAAATAAGTTAACTGACTTACCCTGTGAGGGGGAGAAGAAAACTGTCCATATGCGGCAACATCGCTTATCTAAAAGGAAAACAGCACAGTTTAGTAATATATACATTTTACAGAAAACAAGCCATATTGAAACTCTTCATTTAACCCTTTCGGGGATCGCGACTGCATCAACCAGATCCAATAGCATTCTCGCTGTCATCGATTTTTCTTTTTATCCTGGTTTAAAAACAACTTTCTCCAAAAACCTGCCGTCTCAATTGAGATACACGGTGTCCATGTTCAAAAAAAATGTTTTGCCAATAAAGATTCTGTTTTTGGTTTATTTATTCTATTAACTGTCTTTTTTACATTGCACCTGTGCCGCGGGGAGTACAGGGTCCTGATATTTGATTTAAGCTCATTGAGCCTTGTTTTAATAGCCCTACTGGTCTGACCGATATATAATAACCCGCATGGACACTTGATACAATACACCACATTGCATGTGTCGAAAGTGAATAAGCCTTGAAGTTCATGTTTAACACCTGAATGTGGATGTGTCACAAAACTGCCGGGGATGATAACATTGCAGTGGCTACAATTTGTGCAGGGGACGGTACGTACCTAGTATGTTACGTACCCCTTTGTGTGAGATGACCTTACGCTTCATCAATTCACCAACATTCCTGCCCCTTCTATAAGAAAAAATGGTGGTGCCCTGAACAAATGCCCGTGTTTGGAATCCATGCTCAGAATCTTCCAATGTTTCAAAATTACATTACGGTGAAATTTAGAATTAGTGTCGTAAGATGTAACAAACGGGATTCTTTGGGGTTTAACTGATCTATCTTTTGATTTCTTAGTTAACGCAGTCTCCCTTGGTATAATCTCAACCTCTCTTTGTGTGGCCAGCAATGTGGATTGATCATAACCCCTCTCAATAAATGTATCCACCATAGTAAGTGATTCAGAGTTGTAGAGTTCAGGCGTGGAGGGGATCCTTCTGACCCTCAATAATTGGCTACGAGGAAGGCCCTTAAAGAGGCTGGGAGGATGAAAACTTGAGGGCCTTAACAAGTGGGCTTACTGTATAATGATGTAACAAAAGTGGATCCCACAACCTGAATGTTAACATCTAAGAAATGACGTTCACATGGTTTAGCTTCAAATGGGAATTTGATCGTTGAATTAAGATAGGACACAAAGTCATGCAATGCTTCCATGGTCCCAGACCATATGAAAAACAATACTTTTTTTCATATGGTCTGGGACCATGGAAGCATTGTATGGATTTGTGTCTGCCTACATGTTTGTTTAATTCCAATGCTGTAACAAGATATAAGGGTCTAAGTCGTGCAATGCTATTTTGCATAATATAGGGATTTGTATCAGAAATATGTTTTATTATCTTAGGTTAAGACATTTACTACGGGTCGAATATCGAGGGTTAATTAACCCTCGATATTCGTCCGTCGAAGTAAAATCCGTCGACTTCGAATATCAAACGATTTGAACTAAAAATCATTCGACTATTCGACCATTCGATAGTCGAAGTACCGTCTCTTTAAAAAAAACTTCGACTACCTACTTCGCCACTTTAAACCTACCGAGCATCAATGTTAGCCTATGGGGACCTTCCCCATAAGGTTTGTAAGCTTTTTTTGATCTAAGGAAAATCCTTCGATCGATCGATTAAAATCATTCGATCGAATGATGTAATCCTTCGAATTGAAAGATTTGAATGATTTTAATCGATCGATCGAAGGATTTTCCTTAGATCAAAAAAAGCTTACAAACCTTATGGGGAAGGTCCCCATAGGCTAACATTGATGCTCGGTAGGTTTAAAGTGGCGAAGTAGGTAGTCGAGGTTTTTTTTAAAGAGACGGTACTTCGACTATCGAATGGTCGAACGATTTTTAGTTCGAGTCGAAGTCGTAGTCGAAGGTCGAAGTAGCCTATTCGATGGTCGAGGTACCCAAAAAAATACTTCGAAATTCGAAGTTTTTTTCATTCTAATCCTTCACTCGAGCTTAGTGAATGTGCCCCTAGGTGTCTAATTGCTGCTAAAACTAAAAAAAAATGGCTGGGAGTCTTTACTTTTCCTTTAGATAATATATTCACTGAAATTGCTAATATTGCCTCATTCATTAAGCTAAAACTAGTACAGGTATGGGACCTGTTATCAAGAATGCTCGGGTTCTGGGGTATTCCAGATAACGGCTCTTTCTGTAAGTTAAGAATTTCTACTATTATGGATTATTTTTCCGGTGGATTTTGTATGGACTATTTGATCATTTGGACACCTTCACTTCGCCCCACATTATGAATTGGTGCTTATGGATAATTTTTTATTGCCTTTTTTTATTTATTCTCTTTTGTGTTTTGTTAATGAATTATTGTTTTTTCATTAACTTTAATTAATTAACTGCTTATTTAATTTGTTAATAATGTTAATTTTAGTCACACCCACTTGTTAGTCACGTTACCTACCTATGCTTTAAAGGGATACTGTCACGGGGAAAATGTTTCAAAATGAATCAGTTAATAGTGCTGCTCCAGCAGAATTCTGCACTGAAATTCATTTCTCAAAAGAGCAAACTGATTTTTTTGTGTTCGATTTTGAAATCTGACATGGTGCTAGACATTTTGTCAATTTCCCAGCTGCCCCTGGTCATGTAACTTGTGCCTGCACTTTAGGAGAGAAATGCTTTCTGGCAGGCTGCTGTTTTTCCTTCTCAATGTAACTGAATGTGTCTCAGTGAGACATGGGATTTTACTATTGAGTGCTGTTCTTAGATCTACCAGGCAGCTGTTATCTTGTGTTAGGGAGCTGTTATCTGGTTACCTTCCCATTGTTCTTTTGTTTGGCTGCTGGGGGGGGGGGGGAAGGGAGGGGGGTGACATCACTCCAACTTGCAGTACAGCAGGAAAGAGTGATTAAAGTTTATCAGAGCACAAGTCACATGACTTGGGGCAGCTGGGAATTTGACAAAATGTCTAGCCCCATGTCAGATTTCAAAATTTCAAAATCTGTTTGCTCTGTTGAGAAAAGGATTTCAGTGCAGAATCTGCTGGAGCAGCACTATTAACTGATTCACTTTGAAAAAAAATTTTTTTTGGGTTGCCGATGCCGTGTTTGCTGAGCACCAGGGATCTAGTTTCCAGGAGTCCAGGGTGTGCGTCTCCAGTTGGATAAATCATTAAGAGGCACTAGCCATAGTGTCTAGTAATGGTAAGTCGAAAGTACTGGACATGCTGAGTAATTCTGCAACCAACTAGCTGATTCAGCTGAGTAGTAGGGAAACCCTTCACAGACAGTAGAGATAGCATTTCGTTAATATTTCAGTGCATATCAAAGATGCCTTGATAACTAAAGGCTAATGTGGCAAATTATATATATATCTAGATTAATTCAAGTGGTGAAGCACTTGATTTTCTAACGCACATCGGATCTTTCTCTTTCCTTGGTGTTTTCCATTACACCCTGTGGTTCAGGGGCCACAGACAGCTTTCATACTACATGCCCCTAGTATCCCGAGTTTGAAATCCATATATCCTCTTTCCTGTGAATATTATTCTTGCTGTCAGCTTTAAGAAGCATTTTATTAAGTCATTTCTGTAGTTTAAATTGTGTATCAAGCACCATTTACTATAATCACAACTAAAAGCTACCCGGATTGACTTGACTGCCCTCCATATATCATAGTACCTTCACAAGATCTTCTTTTTTGAACGGATGTATAATTTTTATGTGAATAAGCACTCTTTATTTTATTCTTAGCTTTGTGACATAGAGTGGCAAGGTTAGGAAAGGAAAATTCTAACTGATTTCAGCTGTATCTGCTTTTAAAAATGTATCTTATGCAGTCACCAAGACAACGATTTCTCCAAAAATAACCAGGTATTGTGCAGGCTGCCTGAAACCACCATTAAGAACCTGAAGTTTGAAGAACCAATGCTACCATGCTGCACTAAGGTCAACCAGAAAAAGCTTACAATAAAAGCATTAAAACTACACATGGTACTTATACACAATGCTGTCTTAGCAATGATGTAAAATGACAAATATAGCTATAAAGGAAATGTTTATGCAATGTGGGAAAATGTAAAACATACTTTGCTTCGGAATTTAAGGGGCAGATTTATCAAAGGTCGGGGTGAATTTTTGAATGAAGAAAAATTCGAATTTCAAGCTATTTTTTGTGTATTTCGACTAGGGAATAGTCCAAATTCGTTTCGAATTTGAAAAGAATTCAAAAATTCAAATATCGAAATTTATTATTCGACTTCGACCATTCGTCATCTAAAACCAGCCGAATTGCTGTTTTAGCCTATTTGAGTCAGTTGGTGGACTTTGAAAAATCTTATTTTTTGGGGGGAGGAAACTTTGATACAAATTCGATCAATTGCGCTATTCGATCAAAAACTGACCTATTCGACCTAAAAAAAAACTTCAACTTATTTTCGGTTGGTCTTTTTGAATTAGAATTTCGAACTTTTTTAAATTCAAAATTCGACCCTTGATAAATATGCCCCTAAATGTAGGGGAGAGCAATGTATCATATCTTTTACAGGGTAAATAAGAGAAGAATAAAAAGAGAATGTTTAAAATAACATACCAGATAGTTTTTTAGTTGGTGCTAAAAGAAGAGAAAGCTAGGTCAGATACAGGTATGGGACCTGTTATCCAAAATGCTCGGGACCTGGGGCTTTCCGGATAACAGATCTTTCCATAATTTGGATCTTCATACCTTAAGTCTACTAGAAAATCATTGAAACATTAATAAACCCAACAGGCTGGTTTTGGCTTGAATTCGGATTAATTATATCTTATTTTGGGTCAAGTACAAGGGACTTTTTTGTTATTACAGAGGAATAAAGGATTTTTTTAAAAAGAAATATGTGTATTATTTGGATAAAATGGAATCTATTGGAGACAGCCTTTCCGTAATTAGGAACTTTCTGGATAACGTATCTCATACCTGTACTTCCACTGCCTTCATTCTTAACTTGCAAATTTTCTTTCAATTATATTGTGAATTTTTTTCCAAATTAAATAGACCCACTCAAGGCAGTGCACCCTGGGTTCTTTTTTTCTAATACCTCCATAGTCGTCTTCGTATAGATAATTATTTTAAGATAAACATATTTGGGAAAACTTTTTATTAACCAGCTATTTTTTTGCCTATGCAATAGATGAACTCTTCCTAGCTACTGTAAATCTGTCCTAAATTATTGTAAGAACTATACTTAATTGAATTAGATTGATTGCTACAAACGAAAGAAACAAGACAATTATTTATACAGTACTTCTCAGGGTAGTCAATTGTAGTAAAATGTTACCTTTAGGAAATGATGATTAAAACGAATGTGAGATTTTAACAGTGTAATCTTTCCCCTCAATCTTTTACTAGAGAAATATTTCCAAAGGGCTCGTACATGTTTGCAGAAAAATAGAGAAAAAAAGAAGTATTAGGGACTTCCCTTGCATTTTGACCCAATTTATGGCAGAATATTGATTGCAAGGCATTAATATGATTGTCTGAACCTTCACTAGAGTTTAACCTTTCCACCCAGCATCCACAAAAATCCTTTTCTTCAAGCCCCCAGAGTTGTTCTTCTTTCCTTATTATACGTTTTTCTTTTCTTTAGAAAAAAAAGCCTTTGTGGAGTCCCCAGATAATATCTTTGATGTATCCAAAAGACTATTTCATGTTCTTCTTTTGCCCCCTTCTCAGCCTATCTCAGCCCTTATGTTGAGCTCTATAGGGTCAGGGCACACGCTCAAATTCGGGGAGATTAGTCACCCGGCAACAAATCTCCTCTTCTTCGGGGCGACTAATCTCCCAAAACTGCCTCCCACTGGCTGCAATGTAAATTGCTGGCGGGATGGCACTCGGAGCGATTCGTTTTCCGAAGTCGCCTCATGAAGAAACTTCAGGTGACTTCGGAAAACAAAGTCCTCCAAGTGCCATCCTGCCGGTGATTTACATTCTAGCCACCAGGAGGCAGTTTGGGGAGATTAGTCGCCCCGAAGAAGAGGAGGTTTGTCGCTGGGGTTGACTAATCTCCTCCAATCTGAGCGTGTGCCCTGACCCTTAGGGGCCAATTCATTAACTTCGAGTGAAGGAATAGAAGAAAAAAAACTTCGAATTTCAAAGTGTTTTTTTGGCTACTTCGACCATCGAATGGGCTACTTAGACCTTCGACTTTGAATCGAAGGATTCGAACTAAAAATCGTTCGACTATTCGATAGTCGAAGTACTGTCTCTTTAAGAAAAACCTTCGACCCCCTAGTTCGCCACCTAAAAGCTACCGAACCCAATGTTAGCCTATGGGGAAGGTCCCCATAGGCTTGCCTAACTTTTTTTGGTCGAAGGATAATCCTTCGATCGTTGGATTAAAATCCTTCAAATCGTTCGATTCAAAGGATTTAATCGTTCGATCGAACGATTATTCCTTCGATCGTTCGATCGAAGTATTTGCGCAAAATCCTTTTTGGGATTTTCATTCCCCAGTCGATTATCGAGGGTTAATTATCGATGGTTAATTAACTCTCGATATTCGACCCTTGATGAATTTGCCCCTTAAAGTCTAAAGTCAAAAGATTTCTATTGCAAAATGTTCTTCTATTTTACTTCTCTCTCCTGATTTCCAAGATTGCTCTACTCTTTGACTAAAGAAAGATAGATAGAGTTAGTTATTTTTTGTGTGGTTTTATTGTCTTGTCTAGTAGACAAGGATACCCACCACATGTAAAGGCAATGGCACATGTCATGGAATGTTTTGTTGGCTGTGCAAAATAGGCTCATGTGCAAGTGACAAAATATCAGAAAATACTTTTATACAGGTATAGGATCAGTTATCTGGAAACTCATTATCCACAAAACTCCAAATGACAGAAAGACTGTTTCCCATGAGCTCCATTTTATCAAGATAATCAAAAAATTTAAAAATGATAAAATTTTTCTCTTGATCCCAACTAAGATATAATTAATCCTTATTTGAAGCAAAACCGGCCTGTTGGGTTTATGTATTGTTTACATGATTTTCTAGTAGACTTAAGGTATGGAGATCCAAATTACAGAAAGACCTGTTATCTGGAATACCCCAGGTCTCAAGGATTCTGGATAACAGGTCCCATACCTGTACTGCAAGCAAAAATTTGGAGCATAAAAAACATATTCATATTTTTCCTGTGAAACTGCAAAAAACCCGCAAAGCGCATTGAAGTCAATGGGCATCAAAATTATTTTTATTTATTGAATCATTTTGACGCGCGACAATTATTATGCGCGCGACTATTCTGACATGCTTCCAATTTTTTTTGACGATGCAGATTTTTTGCCGGCGAATTTTTTCCGCATTTTCACAAGTTTATTTGCCCATGGCAAAACGCGGAAGTTCGGCTCATATTCGCGCCTGGCAATTTTTTTTTTGCCCACCACAATAGCCAACTGCTACTTAACAAGTTTTAACCCTCTAATCATAAGTCTATGAATCATGTTTGTGTTTCCATTAGTTAACTGGTAAGGAGATGGTGCTTTGTACTGTAAGATTCACCCTGTGCCTTTGCTAAAGAAACAGATATTCCAGTTGAACTGTGAAAGACTTAAATGATCCCAAGGGTGATTGATGTTTAACGGTATGAATATTGCCGAGTATTGCACCTGTCATCAGATTCCTCCACAGGAGGTACTGATGGAAAGAACGGAATCTTGGGCTCTCCTGAGGGTTAGAGGCTTATAAATAGGCAGACAATAGGTCCGTCTCATGGGAGCACAGCAGACAAAGCTTTGCTCAGTGTGAGAACAAACACATACATGGAAACTAAATAACAACAATGCTCACTATTCATCAGTTACCAGTTAAAAAGTCCAGAATTATCTATGAAGCAAAGAACAGAATCTTGGGGAGAGGTGTTGGTACTGGTTTCTTTCTGTTATCTAAAGCGGAAATGACAGCAATAACAATGTAGATGCATTGTAGTGATCTGCATCACAGGTAGGTTTTCTATTAGTGTTGTAAGGCAACAGCATTTTAATGGCATGTGACAAGTTTGTGTTATTCTTTGTATGGAAGTATGAATCAGTATTTTAATCAGCACTTTTTTAATTTTTGCCCTCAGGTCTTAAAGCCACATAAACCTTTCAACTATCAATTCAATACCACATCAAGAGACTCAGCACCATGGCAGTCCTATTAAGAATTAGTGTATTGCTGCTTATAATGCTAAACTCAACCTTCTCAAGAGAACTAGAAAATGGGACTTGTGAAACATCCAGTGATGGGAAATGCCTACCGGGTATCCTGCTCCCAGTGTGGGAACCCTACAACCCTTCTATGGGGGACAAGGTTGCCCGGGCTGTTGTATACTTTGTAGCCATGCTCTACCTCTTCTTGGGAGTCTCCATAATTGCTGATCGCTTTATGGCATCCATTGAAGTAATCACATCCCAAGAGAAAGAGATCACACTTACTAAAGCCAACGGGGAGACCAGCGTAGCCACCGTGCGCATATGGAATGAGACAGTGTCTAACCTGACTTTGATGGCCTTGGGTTCCTCAGCTCCTGAAATACTCCTTTCAGTGATTGAGGTGTGTGGTCATGGATTTCATGCAGGTCAACTGGGCCCTGGAACCATTGTAGGCTCAGCTGCTTTTAACATGTTTGTCATAATTGGTATATGTGTTTACGTGATTCCCAATGGTGAGTCACGCAAGATCAAGCATCCACGTGTGTTTTTTGTCACCGCTACATGGAGCATCTTTGCCTACATCTGGCTATACATAATACTTGCAGTCAGTTCTCCAAAGCGTGTTCAGGTCTGGGAGGCACTGGTTACCCTCCTCTTCTTTCCTGCCTGTGTGGTCTTTGCATGGATTGCTGACAAGCGCCTTCTCTTCTATAAGTATGTGTACAAGAGGTACCGTGCAGATAAACGCAGAGGCATCATCATTGAGACAGAGGGTGAGTTCCCAAAGGGTATAGAAATGGATGGGAAGTTGGGGGCTTCAGCAGTAGTGGCACCAGAAACAAAGGAAACTGACATGCAAGATAGTGCCGCAGCAGCTGCTGAAGCCAAAGAGCTAGACGAAAGCCGTAAAGAGGTCATCCGCATTCTAAAAGAGCTGAAGCAGAAGTACCCAGAGAGAGAATTGGACCAGCTGGTGGAAATGGCTAATTACTATGCTCTCCTCCATCAGCAGAAAAGCAGGGCCTTCTATCGTATCCAGGCCACACGCATGATGATTGGAGCTGGCAATGTACTGAAGAAACATGCTGCAGACCACAGCAAAAAGCCAACCACCTTGCAGGAGGTGACATCTGATTCCAGTGAAGAGAACACTAGCAAGATCTTTTTCCAGCCTAGCAATTACCATTGTCTGGAAAACTGTGGATTTATGACTTTAAATGTTGCTTGCCAAGGAGGAGATGGAGCAAGCACCTTCTATGTGGATTACAAGACTGAGGATGGATCTGCAAATGCAGGGTCAGACTATGAATACAGTGAAGGCACCCTTATCTTTAAACCAGGAGAGACACAAAAAGAGCTTAAGATAGGGATAATTGATGATGACATCTTTGAAGAAGATGAACATTTCTTTGTCAGGCTCATGAACCTGCGGGTGGGTGACGCTGAGGGGATGTTTGAACCAGATGGTGAAGGGTGCCCAAAAGCTCGCCTGGTGCCCCCTCTAATTGCAACTGTGACTATACTGGATGATGATCATGCTGGAATATTCACATTTGAGGAGAAGCTGGTTCATGTGAGTGAAAGTGTTGGGATTCTAGAGGTGAAAGTGGTGAGGAACTCAGGGGCAAGAGGGACAGTGGTCATCCCATACCGGACAATGGAGGGAACAGCTAGGGGAGAAGGAGTTGACTTTGAGGATGCCTATGGGGAGCTGGAGTTCCATAATGATGAGACTGTGTAAGTACCACAAATCTCTAGTAATGCTGCATGTGCAATAGATAATAAATATAAACTAATTGGCCAAAATAGTTACAGAGTAATATCCCAGCAAAGAAGAAACATTATCTAGAATACACAGTACATAATTAATTTTCATGGTTCAATGGTGCAGTTACATGTAAGAAAGATCCATCTTATCTGCAGATAAGATTCAGGAAAAATGAAGGCAAAACTAGTGTGGGGTCTACTCAATTGCATGAAAATGTACAATTCTAATGGGACTACAAAAATACTTTGTTGGGGAAGAACCTGGGAATTCTCGTATAAACAGCTATGCTATAAGTCATAATCTTATCAAGAAAGGTTAGGTTCAGCTATTTAATGTATTTGATAATTAAACCACAAAAAACATTTTTATATAAACTCATCTATCAATAATGTGCATGTTTTTAACAACACACTGAGAGACATAATCATGGAAGACACAGTGACACATTAGAGGCGAGCAAGAGCAAGACACATTTAATAAGTATTATATATAAGTAGGCTAGGAGATGCATGGTTTGACTGGATAGGTGAGTTTGGAAAGGGTGCATTACTTAGTGAATAGGATGCAACAGAGTGAGATGCATGGGCTGGTTGTTTTAAAGGATAAGTAAATCTTTAAAATAAGTGAATGTATAATTGATGAGAGTGCTACTCTAAGGCTGCTCTGATGTTCTTCTGCTTAGGAAAGAAATTAGAAACCTCTCAAATCGTTCCTATGCAGAAGAACATCAGAGCAGCCTCTTTCTTTCTCTTGACAACTTCCTTGACTACTTGGTGGTCAGACTGGTCAGAAGCTGACCAGCAGGTGGCGCTGTTGGAACAAAATTCATTCATATTCATAGCACATGTATCCCTTAATATCTTGGAATAAAAAGAAAATATATAATGAATGTAAATCAAATTTACTTATTTTAAAGGTTTACTTATCCTTTAAGGCAGTGGTCCGCAACCTTTTTTTTTACCCGTGAGCCACATTCAAATTCACAAAGATAACACAAGCATGAAAAAGGTCCTGTAGATGACAAAAAGGGCTATAATTGGCACTTTGGTAGCCCCTATGTGGACTAGCAGACTACAGGAAGCTCTGTTGGGCAGTACACCTGATTTTTATGCCTCCAAGCCTGGAATTTAAAAACAAGCACCTGCTTTGAGGCCACTGAGAGCAACATCCAAGGGGTTGGGGAGCAACATGTTGCTCGTGTTGGGGATCACTGCTTTATGGCATGGAAATTGGTGCAGGCTAATACATGTAAAAACAGATGGGTGGGTAGGTTATGAAATGCCATCGCAGTAGGTTGTGATCTTGCCTTCAGACTTCAATAACTATATTTTACTGGACATATTTTATTAAGTGGCTTGCTACACAAAGTGGCAGGCATAGTGGATGCTGGGCATCCACTGGTAACAAACAAAGTGTGAAGGCTTACCCTGGTGGTCTAGTGGGGGGACGTCAGGTACGCCTGCTGCCCTCTCGGCGGGGACGCCCGCTGTGTCCTCTTCTTCCTGCAACTGAACTGTTAAGGGGCACGCGCCGCGTCTCTGCTGTTTTTATCGGTGCATGCGCACTGGCGTGATGTTGTCAGCGCGCAATGGTGTGAAAATTTAAAGGGCCATTGTACAGTTTCTCATGGCCCATTATAGGTTGTTCCTGGTGCCTTTAGCTGTTGCTATTCTGATTCTGTATTTGATTCTGACTACCTGTTGTGACCCTTGCCTGTTCCTGACGATTCTGACCTCTGTATCCTGATCCATTGCCTGAATTTCGACTACCTCTTCTGCCGTATCCCTCAGATTGATCTCCCAGTTTTGACCCTTGCTTGCCTGACCTCGCTTTGAACGCTGCCTGCCCAGACCCGGCTTGAATTGTTTACGCTGACTTTCTGCCTGCCTCGACCCGGCCTGATCTGAATACTCTATTGCCTAACGTCTTGTACGACCTTCTGCCCAAAGACTTTTGCTCTACAGCCGTGCCCCTCTGCCTATCCAGAACCCTCATCTTGCACCTCTCGTTTAAGTCAAGGTGGCATCCAAGTAAGCCGAGGGCTCCTCCCGAGGCCCAAAGGCGGTCACACTACTGGTGAAGCACGAGCCGAGACCAGGGTGCCTGGTGTTTGTTCTGGTGTTGGGTGCCGACCGTTACACAAAGGATTCACAAATCTCTTTCTCTCTTTATTCTTCATTTTTCTTCATTTTTTAATTTTTAATCTCTTAGCTTCTCCATTCTCCTTTTCTTTCATTCATGTTCCTTCTCTCAGTATCCCCTTCATAAAATCTCTCTTTACTCCCTTTTTCTTATCTGCTTTCCATCATACCTATTCATATCTTGCATACATCTGTATAGTCGGCTTCTCATTTGTCTTTCTGCTCTGTGACCCCATTTTCTCTTCCTTCCTTTTATATTACATTGATGTCTACAGTGTCCTGCCATGCCAGCACAACCCAAAAGCATGTCAGCAAAAATGCAAACTCTTGCATATAAAAAATTAACCCTTTGTAAGTGAGGACCATGAGAATGCATTGACCAGTTTAAGGAAACACAAAAGTAGCACAATGTGAAATATATATATATTTTCTAGGCAATACCAACAGTCAAATGTGTTAATACTACAGCATCATCATTATTATATAAGTCCCGTCTGTAATCTCTCTGACAGTAATTCACTTCGTCGTGCTGGTAGTCACCATCCTCCAGCTCTGAAAAACAAATGCTTAATCTATTCACATATGATGATGTTAGTTTGTTCAATAGTTGGTGAACAAGAGAGACAGAATCTGTTTCGGTGAATATGGGTTTACCACAAATAAAATGATTATACAATTATAGGAAAAGGAAAGTGTTAGTCCTTTAAACATTAATCAAGAGCTTTTATTATAATTTGATGTCTCCCTTTTTTTGTAACGACTTTTTCTAGAAGTCTAACTGTTCTCGCAAATCTTAGGGGTACTTTACCAGTACTAGATGATATGCCAGCCTTGCAATTTAACAAGGTGAAGAAATGAAGAGGTACAGGTATGGGATTCGTTATCCGGAAACCCTTTATCCAGAAAGTTATGAATTACATAGGCTCCAGTATAATCAAATTATTATTTTTTTTTAAAAAATGTCCTTTTTCTCTGTAAAAATAAAACAGTAGCTTGTACTTGATCCCAACTAATATATAATTATTCCTTTCTGGAAGCAGAACCAGCCTACTGGGTTTATTTAGTGTTTACATGATTTTCTAGTAGACTTAAAGCATGAAGATCCAAATTACGGAAATATCTGTTATCCAGAAAACCCCTGGTCCCGAGCAATCTGGATAACAGATCCCATACCTTCCGTATAGTTGCACTTGGCACCTCGAAGTATGGCAATGTTCCCGCTATGCCCTGCAATTTTGTAAATGATGCTTAATTTAGTACCAATTCTTGGTCACCCATCTTTTGGCAAACATAGGAAGATTACTCAGACAATGAAAAAGAAAGAAGAGGTAACATTGCAGTATAGGTGTACTTCCTACAATGGGATAAACATTGGATTACTGCTCGCATTCAGTACTTCATGTAGCCTAGTTCTCCCGTTTAGCTTCGCCGAAAAATTCACGAAACGTGAATTTTGACGCCCACATTAAAGTCAATGGGCATCCGAATAATTTTGATGCACAACAGTTTTTATGCACGAGACTATTCTGACGCACGTCGAAAAATTTTTGTAGACGCGCCAAATTTTAGCTGCAGTTTCGCAAATTTATTCGCCCACGGCGAAACATGGAAATTTGTAGCTTATATAGCTTTAGAACTCACAACGCACATTTACAAGACAAATACACAAGAAAACCAGTAAAAAACCAACAAAAATGTATTTTATTACAATGCATATAATTAGGTAGTAAGTGTAGATGTTTTCAGCACATGGTAGTGTATTTGTTCAATAAAATTGTTTATTGTCTGGAGTATAAGTGACCAATAACCCAAATTGTCTTTCCTGCATGCATTGGATATGCCATTTCTATACATTTCAACATGATTATTCCAGCATTATAAAAAAAGAAACGTTTCTGTTTTAAAAGGCATATTCCCTTCCCTAATCATTGAATCCCATTAATAAGAAGCCTTGTGATTTTGGGTAATCATATGAGCCCTGTATGAGCAGTACCTTGCCATAACCGGTCTAGTAACAGGATATCTGGAAACCGTATGATGAGCTGTGAGGGTATTATGAGCTCTCTGCAGACACGTGGCGATCATTGCAGCAGATCTTCGCCCCCTCCACCCACCGCTTCTGCTGATTCCAGGGAGAAACTTTTAGCAGGTTTAATAATTTGATTGTAAGCGCTGGCTGAGTGTTTGTGTGTGAGGAGCTGTAAAATATCAGTAAAGGAAAGGGAAAACGTTTTTGCATGTGCTAGTGACTTGTCTAATTCAGAAATAAATAATTTTCAGCTGGATTTACAAAGCCAACATAGACCTCTTTATGGACTCTCCTTCTTATATACAAATATCACAAGCCTCTATTTGTCTTACCTCCTTTCTTTTTACGTTCCAACATGTACCTGCCCATATATACCTATCCATTTTGGGGCAGTATGGTAGGGTAATGGTTAGTACTGTTCCTAGGTTCGATTACAGCCAGGCAAGGAATTTGCATGCTCTCCCCATTCTATGTGGGTTTGCTCTAGGTATTTTGGTTTCCTCCCACACTCCAAATACAAACAGGCAGGTTATCTAATTCCTAGAAATTGACCATAGTGTGTGTGTGAATGTGATAGGGACCTTAGATGGTAAATTCCACTGGGCAGGCACTGATGTGAATATATAAACTCTGTAAAGTGCTGTAGAATATTTGCTATACAAATATATACAATCTTTTTCTATATACATAGAACATATCCCTTGTTTGGATTAAACTGGCAAATTGTACCTTGTAAAATATATAATGAGAATCAGAAATCTTTCATCATTCAAGAGAAAAGTGTCACTCTTATACCTTCTCATATTTCTTCCATCTGACTATATGGAAACCATGTGATTTAATTCTTGTATATTCAGAAAATATATCATTTGCATCTT
Source organism: Xenopus petersii (assembly GCA_038501925.1). Taxonomy (NCBI): domain Eukaryota; kingdom Metazoa; phylum Chordata; class Amphibia; order Anura; family Pipidae; genus Xenopus; species Xenopus petersii. The sequence goes on along the minus strand of CM076687.1, from coordinate 19,531,014 downwards.
CTTGTATAAAGAACTCGTTTCTTTGCTCTTGAACAGCCACTTGGAACCTTCAGAGAAAATAAATAAGCGCTCAAAATAAATTAGTTGTTAATTAACTAGGGTAATCTAGAAATGAGAAGTTCTCACAATGTCAGACAAAAGAGGCCAAGCAGCTGTAGTAAGCAAGTATGGTAATCTGTGGGCCTTTCAAAAATAGTTGCACCCTAAGCAGGTGCCTCTCTTCCCTGCAACTACTTCCAGCACTGGTATCCGATAAAATCCTGGTAGTGAATCTTGATGCCAATCTCTTACACATTGGATGAGACAAAGCATATGGCTACTTACAACAATAACTTCAGCCTAAAAATACACAATTGAGCAGTGGTGAGAAAACAGTATGACATTAGCCATATGCTATATACTATAGGTGAGAACATCAAACTGTAATTTTAAGAGATCCCGAATGCTTGTCATTTTGCCTTTATATATTTGGATGTCTGAGACATCAGGCTGATTCTTCAACATGAGGGAAGATACATTTTCACTAAATACACTTTTCCCTAATAGGTTTTGGATTCCATCAACTTATCTGAAGTGTATGTTCCTGTCTCCTTTCTTCCTCTCCTATATTCCCTGTCTATGGATGACGTTTATGTTAGTGGTATTAGTAAATTGATTGTGTATTCTGTTCAGCTCTTCTATTTTATCTATTTTATACTGCTGATGCCCCAAGCTGTTCACATACCTAAAAGAAGCCTTGTTGCAGGTAGACCTTCAGTTTAGTTAAGTATAGCTGTCAGCGGGTCTTCCACTGCAGTGTAGGACCATAGGATCACCATATGTAGGACACAGAATATAATTTCTACTAATAGTGTCTTGATCGCTGGAGAACTATATTAAAGGCTCAGCTGCTGCAGGACCACATATTCCAATTAACTGTAAGCACAGTGGTATAGCATAACTAGAAGTTGCACAACCCTCACAGGGAAAATCATTTCAGGGCCCTCCTACACAACCGGAATTTGACATTATTTCATAGACATATAATTCAACTGATTATCATTTAGTGCCTGAGTGGCTCTCTATACTTACTGGGCACCCCAGCAGTCAGAGGGTCTACTTCCTCCCTATGTATGTACCCAAAAACTGATGCAGGGCTCAATGCTGCCTGTTTAACCTCCCCCCATGTGTGTCGGAGCTGGTTAAGGAGGTCTGTATCATTATTGGAAAGAGCACAAATGGGCTCTTGGCACTAGAAGAGACTCATTTCCACTTAAGAAAGGAGGTGGCTTGTTGTTGCCCCAAACTTGTGCAACGGTGCCCTTTTGTGCGAGCCAGGGTCTCAGTAATTTATGCAGTCTCTGTAATAATTATACTTGCTAAAGGAACAGTATTCCTTCAGAATGATTACTTGACCATCAGATAAATGTAATTATGAATGAATTTTCTATTCGAAAATCATCTCCAATTGGTATATATGTGTGTGTGTATATTGCTCATTCACATCTTGTGTGATCCCTCCGAGATCACTTGACATGAAATGTGGGCTGTAACTGTAATAGGCTTAAAAAGGCAAATACCAACTAGAGGGGTAGAGCATGGGCTACACTGGACCCTCTTTCAACAGCATGGGCTTTTGATAAGTGGAAACAACATGTGAGGGTATTGTTGATCTACACCTCTATACTGCCAAAAATATGAAATAATAGAAAAAGGATACCAGGGGCTCTTTGCAAATAAAATAACAGCAGGCTTTATTCAGTGTAAATCATCACAGGGTTGATAATACTCACACACACACAAGAGGTAGTCAATAAATTCCAGGGACAGACACAGGTGTAGCAGATACAGACAGAATTGCACCACTGAAGCAATAGCAGGGGGAGTTGAAGTATACACCTTCCTAGAGAGTGCTATTAAAGTGGCTAACCTGCACACTAGCTAATCTCGTTCATGGGGTCCCAGGTCCCCAACTGGGGTTGTCCATTTAGGGCTTACTGGGTATGCAAAAGTCCTATCTCGATGCAGAACCCAGTTGACACTCCAACAGTAGATCCAGTTGTCCCTTGCATGCGTTTTTAATGACGATTAACACTCCGTGTTGGGAGGAGAGAGATTGATATTGATTTCTTTTGTAATCAATGGAAGGTTCTCTGCTATAATTATATTATATTTATTAGAAATACCACTACATCCTAATCTGTGTTCAGGAGAGCATAGTGAGACATGTGGAAACACAAGAAAAATGATCACTAGGAAATCCCAGTGTATTATGCAGAGGAATATGCCATCCCCTGACCATTCCGGTAAACCATGTTCACTATTGAACCATGGAATCTATCAATACAGAAGACATATATCAATGCTGGGGCAGAGAACAGATTGTCATAATGTTATTTGGGAAAGACTTGACATCTGCATTAACAATCTCTTCTCTCTAAATGACTGGCTCAGTCTGAACTACTTTAACCTTATCAATTTAAGAAAAAAACTTAAACTTACTGTTTATCAACGATCGACGTCTGTAAGAAAAAACTGGAACTGAATTCTCCTCGAATTGAATATCATCCATGAGTTTTCACATGATAAATTACTTTTTTCTCACTGAATTGAATTTGGCCCAGTATTGTCATCTGAAGATGACTTTAAAAAACACAGTTTAAAGGGATTTTGTCATGATTTTTATGATGTAATTTTTATTTCTAAATTACACTGTTTACAATGCAAATAATTCCTTACAATATAAAATTTAATTCCTGAACCAGCAAGTGTAAAAAATATTGTAATATTGGTGTGTAGGCACCATCTCAGGTCATTTTGTCTAGTCATGTGCTTTCAGAAAGAGCCAGCACTTTAGGATGGAACTGCTTTCTGGCAGGCTGTTGTTTCTCCTACTCAATGTAACTGAATGTGTCACAATGGGACCTGGATTTTACTATTGATCTACCAGGCAGCTGTTATCTTGTGTTAGGGGGCTGCTATCTGGTTACCTTCCCATTGTTCTTTTGTTAGGCTGCTGGGGATGGGGGGAGGGGTGATATCACTCCAACTTGCATTACAGCAGTAAAGAGTGACTGAGGTTTATCAGAGCACAAGTCACATGACTGGGGCAGCTGGGAAACTGACAATATGTCTAGCCCCATGTCAGATTTCAAAATGAAATATAAAAAAATCTGTTTGCTCTTTTGAGAAATGGATTTCAGTGCAGAATTTAACTGGAGCAACACTATTAACTGATGCGTATTGAAATAAACATTTTTTCCCATGACAGTAATACTATGTAAAGTAATGAAGTAATGCAGAAAAAGTTGTAATTTTTCTTGAATGGAGAAATACATTTTCTGGTACACATGCCAGAAGTTATGACTTGCTTTATGGTAGAGAGAGAGAAGCATTAAGCAAATCAACTTTACAAACCAAGGGGGTTATTTGTCCAAATCAATCTCAATATTTTCTGCTACAAACTCCGATCAAATTCGCTGGGGTTTTTTTACGCTTATTTTTTACTACATTTTCCCAAAAATTTGCTTTGCGGGAAAAAAAAACAGTTTTTCACCATTTTTTTTAATTTTTCACCCGAAAACTTAGATTTCTTATGCCTTTTGCCTGAAAACTCAGAAAATTTCGGAGGTATTGCACGAAACCCAGCGCACATCAAAAAATCATTGGGAATTCTCCCATTGATTTATATGCAACCTCGATGGGTCTGAGATGCCGGATTTTCAGATTCAGACTTTTCCATCCTCCAAGTTTAATAAATTAAATTCGTAATTTTTTAAAAGTCAGATTTTATAAAAATAAATCACAATTTTTTTGTGATTTTTGCATTTGGAGTTTAGTAAATAACCCCCCTAGTGTTATCTTACCTTGATCCCAAAACATTGATTAACAGTCTTTTTGAGAGGAGAATTCCGCAGCTATGCTGTCTCATTACCCGAGGTTACCTTTACAGCAATGAGGCCAAACTTAAATGAGACAAAGTGCAGAACAAATATGGAATCTGACACTATTATGCTTTTTTTCCCAGAATTCCATAGTAATTAATGCCTGCTGAAATCTGGGACAAAATCTTGCTTAAAGTTAAGCTCAGCATTTTGCATAGGATAGGGAATCAGGTATAAATCTGCCTGTGATGTGTCCCTTTCAAACAAAATGAGCATGACACTGGTGGTACATTTGAATATATTTCAACACCCCTTTGCCAGAGATCTGCAATGGCAGAAGTAAACTATAGGGCTGCCTTGTATATTCAACCAAGTACTTTATTCACATTAATAGGTACAACCAGTGAAAGGAACGTGTTCACTGAATAGCTGAGATAACTACTTTTTATATGTTATTTTACTTCCCCAAACTTACACATGTTTTGGTGCCTAGATTTTGAGCCCAAGACAGATAAGAAGGCCTAGGCGCAAATTCACTAAGCCGCGAAGCGCCGAACGCTAGCGTTAATTCGCTAGCGTTTGGCATTTTCGCTACTGCGCAAATTCACTAACGAACGCTGGCGTAGTTTCGCTAGTGTTACTTCGCACCCTTACGCCAGGCGAATTTTTGGTAGCGACGAAAGTATGCAAATTCACTAACTTGCGCAGTGTACTGACCGCTACCTTTTACGCTAGACTTCCTTCGCCACCTCAGACCTGGCGAAGCGCAATAGAGTAGATAGGGATTGTTTCCAAAAAAAGTCAAAATTTTTTCTAAGTCCCAAAAAACGCTGGTGTGTTTTCTACATGATGGGTGACTCATGGCAACTTACCTAGACAGTGGGCACATGTGTAGGGCAAAATAAAAATTTTATTTTCAGATTTGAAGGTTTTCTTGGCATTTGTAGTGCTGATACGTGTTCCTCCATTGAAATTTGAATTTCGCGCCGTATGCAAATTAGCCTTCGCTAGCGTAACTTCGCTTTACATAGCGAATCAACGCTAGCGCAACTTTGCAACCTTACGCTACCCCTGAGCGCAACTTCGGATTTTAGTGAATTTGCGGAGCACTGGCGAAACTACGCCTGGCGAAGTGCGGCGAAGCTCGGTGAAGTTGCGCCTGGCGCAACTTCGCATCTTAGTGAATTTGCCCCCTAGTTTCTTTCTTTCTTTCTACCCGTGTGCCACATTCAAATGTAAAAACAAATTGGAGAGCAACACAAGCATGAAAAAAAGATCCTGTGGTGCCAATACAGGTTGTAATTGACTGATGGTAGCCCCTATGTGGACTTGCAGACTACAGGAGAATCTGTTTAGCAGTACAGCTGGTTTTTATGCAACTAAAACTTCATTCCAAGCCTGGAATTCAAAAATAAGCACCTGCTTTGAGGCCACTGGGAGCAACATCCAAGGGGATGGAGAGTAACATGTTACTCATGCGCCACTGGTTGGGGATCACTGGCTTAGATAAATACTTTTTATATGTTATTTTACTTCCCCAAACTTACACATGTTTTGGTGCCTAGATGTTGAGCCCAAGACAGATAAGAAGGCTTTCTTTCTCCACAACTTCCCCTTTTAGTGTCTTTAAGTTTTCTTTTTTCTGTATATGTCTTTCACTCTCAGCTACAGTATTTCCTCTACCCTGTCACTTCTATCTCTTAAAATCCAGATGTCTTTTACGCTTAAGCATTTCCTTTCTACTGTCACTTCCCTCCCTCTGCCTTCTAACTAAATAGCGTTCCCTCTCAGCTGTTTCCTATGTCTTGTCTTATCCATCTCTTTACCTTCTATTTATATACCTTCCCTCTCAACTGTTTTTTCTTTGTCTCTGTGCCTTCATTTCCACTCTTCTGATGACACCATCTCTTTGCCTATGTCTTTTCATTTCAGCCTTATTATCGCTTCTGTTTCTTGCACGTTTTTGCCTTCTGTCTGGAAACATTTGCTGGGAACCATTTCCACTGTCATGTTGCTGCTGTCAAGATGTTTTATGTTTGAACAAATTTAATCTAAACCATTTTCTTTCCTCAAATTTCCTTCCATTTGCCTTACATGTAAATGTAGTTTACTCACAGCAACCCACTATTCTTTTTTTTTTTTTTTTTTTTTTTACTTCTGTTTAGATTTTCCTTTTGCTTATGCCTCTTTGCCTCACGATTTTCACCACCAGCCCTGTCACTTCTGCAACACTGCTTTATATCCAGATGTCGTTTCATCTCAACCAATTCCAGTCTTCTGACAGTTACATTTTTTTGCATTTGTCTATGAATGTCTTTTTTTTCCTCAAACATTTCCAGTTTTAGTAAGCCCCACCTGTTTTAGCTTTTCACTAGATCTGATCGTGCTTTTAACTTCTCATTTCCTTAAAGAGTAGGATTCATTTATACTATGTTGCCCATAATGCTGTCTGGGCATGCAATTTAATGGAGAACTAAAGTATAACTCGATGAACGTGTGTCTTTTTTCAACCTAACTTACTATTTTACTATGTTACTATGTCAAATCTACAATAACAAAAGTATTCCATTCTTATCATCTTACTCGCCAAATTCTCCTATGCTCTCCTATTAATGCTAGGGCCAGACGGGGCCAAAACCAGCCTGCTGAATTCAACAGGCCAATTTCAGCCCTCGACCACTTGCAGACTTCTCTTCTGTGTTTACGTCCGGAAGCCTTGTGTTGGCTTGTGTCACGGTCTGAATTTAGCCTGTGGATTTCAGCAGGCTGGACCTAGCAGAATTCCCTGGTAACTTTATCTTTCTTTAATAGTGATGGTTGAATTTATTCGCCAGGCGTGAATTTGCAGCGAATTTGCCCTTTTTGCCACTGGCGATTAAATTCACGAAATGGCTGTGAAAATTCTCTGCCATTTCGCAAATTTTTAGCATTTCGCAAATTTTTCGCCAAAACGGCACAAATTCGCCCATCACTATTCTTTCATTTACACTTCTGTGAACAGATTTTGAGGAATGGCTATTATATATATATTTATAATAGCCATTCCTCAAAATCTGTTCACAGAACATATATATATATATACATATATATATCCCACAAAGAAGGTCAGCACTCTCAGGTCTTAAAAAAAAATGAAAATGTTTTATTAGCTAAAGGACTAACGTTTCGGCCTCTCCGGAGAGGCCGAAACGTTAGTCCTTTAGCTAATAAAACATTTTTATTTAAGACCTGAGAGTGCGGACCTTCTTTGTGGGATAATTATTCTAAAATTTTGGACACTGCACCCAGGCACCTTTGAACCAAATCACGTGAGTGCTGACTCCTCCACATACTATTATTATTACTATATATATATATATATATATATATATATATATATATATATATATATATATATATATATATGAAAAGAAGATCAGCACTCACTGTAGTTTTGGTGAATTCCGTGTTGATTTATTTGTCAAAAATCACATCTTATCCGACGTTTCGGTCCCACATGGGGACCTTTTTCAAGGTGGGACCGAAACGTCGAATAAGATGTGATTTTTGACAAATAAATCAACACGAATTCACCAAAACTACAGTGAGTGCTGATCTTCTTTTCATATATATGAACTACATTTGGATCGAGCACCACTGGCTTTACCTTTTGGTTTGAGTGCGGGCACTGTGGGGCTTCATATATATATATATATATATATATATATATATATATATATATATATATATATATATATATATATATATATAGATAGATATAGATATAGATATATCTATATCTATATATATAGCAAATTTAAGTATAGTGCACACGGATAACCGAAAAAAAGCAATGCCTGTGTGCTTCAGGAAGACGGCTCCAGCGGTCGAGCCGAAACGTTGAATAAGAGGTTTTCTATTTTTGTATAAAGACCTGTTGGTGCGGTTTTTCTCTCTTACCTATGACTATATATATATATATATATATATGTGTGTGTGTATATATACACACACACAAAACACACAATCTGGAAAGGTGTGATTGGGAGAGCGGCAAATGCAATCTACATGTTTCCCTTGTGCTGCAGGTTTCCCCAGACACAAAAGATTAATGAGAAAGCCCCTTCCCCCCCTACAGCTAATAAATAATTTATTCTTAATCAGAGCAGAACCACATAGCGAGACTTGTAGCGAGAGTGAGGCATTTCTGTATACAAGTGCCAGGGTTGATAGATAGAAGTGTCACACTTGGATAGAAAGCAGATTTCGCAGACTAAAAGGCTTCCACCCCAGGCCAGGAAACATTCTCACAGCTAATTAAAAAAGAAACACAATGATGAGAAAGGCATACAGAAAAATATATATGAGCTCCACATTGAACATTTACCGGTACCATCGCTGGTATATCAGCTATAGGATACATTCCATTCCTTACTAACTTACTAACCGCTAAATTCCATTCTCAGCGCTGCGTTGGTGAGCTGTTACACTTACCATTGTGACATATCTTGCGTTTGCATTTCACAGCAATTTAGTTGAAGTAGACAAGCATCTCAGTCCTGAAAGTAAAGGAAAACTGTGGATTAAATAAAATCTGCTTATTAAAAATGCCACATGCATGTACAGTAAATAAATGAAAACAAAAATGTTTATAAAATATGGCATGAAATATATACTGTATTTACACATACATATACAGACCTATCTATACACTCACATATATGAACTGTATGTACTGACACCTATAATAAACTAACTGTAACTTTTAAAGGGGACCTTTCACCCTAAATAATTATTCCAAATCCTGCTTTATGATGTTAGTCAAGCAAAATAAACTTCACTTACACTATATAAATGATTTAAATATTGTTTCTTTTTAGTCTTTGAATTCACTATCATGTGAAACAGGCAGCAGCCATCTTGTGGACACTGTTATTAAGGCAATGTTTAGATCATGTCAAAATCTTGTTTATGTACCAAAATGGGGGACCTGATGCCCATGCACAGCGCCCTACACAATTATAGAGTTGTAAGGAGGGAGGGGCAATGTGAGAAAGAATTTGGGTTTCATGATTCATTTTAAAAGGACTTGGGGAGGCCGATTCACTATGGGTCGAATATCGAGGGTTAATTAACCCTCGATATTCGACTAGGAACTAAAATCGTTCGACTTCGAATATCGAAGTCGAACGATTTAGCGCAAATCCTGCGATCGATCGATCGAAGGATTATTCATTCGATCGAACGATCGAAATCCTTCGAATCGAACGATTCAAAGGATTTTAATCCAACGATCGAAGGAAAATCCTTCGATCAAAAAATCCCAGGCAAGCCTATGGGGACCTTCCCCATAGGCTAACATTGACTTCGGTAGCTTTTAGCTGCCAAAGTAGGGGGTCGAAGTTTTTCTTAAAGAGACAGTACTTCGACTATCGAATGGTCAAATAGTCGAACGATTTTTAGTTTGAATCCTTCGATAGTCGAAGGTCGAAGTAGCCCATTCGATGGTCGAAGTAGCCCAAAAAAACTTCGAAATTCGAAGTTTTTTTATTTTAACCCTTCACCCGAATTTCGTGAATCGGCCCCTTAGTATATAGATTTTCAGGTGTTGATGGCAGGTCCCCTTTATGCTTGTCCGAGATATAATCCAAGCCCCTCTTAAAGTCATTAACAGAATCAACCATTAGTGATGGATGAATTTCTCCTGAAAAATTTGTGGGAAATTTGCGAAAAATCGTGAAATTGGAAAGTGCACAAAAAAATGGTGAAATTCGAACGTTCTCATGAAAAAATAGTGAAATTCGAACAGTTTCACAATAAAATCGTGAAATTTGAAGGTTTTCACAAAAAAATTTGAAAATCTGACATTTTCATGAAAAATCATGAAAATCGTGAATTTTCACCAGCCACGAAACGCGGAAATTCACCACGAATTTGTGCCAGGTGAATTTATTCACCCATCACCATCACAGCCTTGCATTTATCAACACGTCACCTCATTTGCCAGTTTGCTACATTTTCAGTTTAGTCAAATATTTCTGCAAAGTGACAGCAACGTATAATTTTGCACAATTTATGTTTCAGTTGCCATGCCGGCGACAATTTAGACGCCGTTGACAATTTACCGCACGCCCATTGACTTTAATGCAATTGGATAAAATGGGTGGGCATCAAATTGTCACAGATGAAAATTCAGCAATTTTCGCCGGCACTGATTTTGACACTCCCGAATTGACGCAGGCGTTAAAACTCCCGTTTCGTGGATTTTTTGCCATTTTGATAATGCGAAACAGGACAAATTCGCCCATCACTAGTCCTATGTACAATCCTTCACTAATAAATTGAGATAAATATGGATGTAGATGATAGTAATAGGGTCAGTCCACATTATTACTGCCACAAATGAGAGTAAGCATAAGCAATCAGCTCTCTTTCTTCATCCTGCTCTACTTCAGTTACCCCATAGCTACTGTATGTGCTGGAGGCTAAGGCCTGTTTATGAGCTTGCAAACAGAGCGAATCCAGCCGTGCTGTGGGAAACCTACTCTTATTCTGACCAATTAGCAGCCTCTGAGTCTCACTAAGCTCTGTGTCAGTATCCTAATTGGGATAATGGTACCCTAGGGCTGAACTTATGTCTATGTTTAGGGTCCCTCATTAGTCAAACCCATTCCAGGCAGAAGGGGAATATTTTAATGCATTACACAGTCACAGCTCTTGGAGAAGGATATATTTCTGTGTTTTTTTCTTTTACTGTGCATATCTCAATCTGTAAAGAAAAAAAAATGGAAAACTAAGGCCAACTGGGTGTTACCTGCAGCACACAGCTGTCAAGACTTGGGGCAGCTGGGAAACTGACAATATGTCTAGCCCCATGTCAGATTTCAAAATTGAATATAAAAAAAAATCTGTTTGCTCTTTTGAGAACTGGATTTCAGTGCAGAATTCTGCTGGAGCAGCGCTATTAACTGATTCATTTTGAGAATTTTTTTTTTCCCATGACAGTATCCCTTTAAGCTTTTTTCAATGGGGCTGTACTCACACAGGCTCCCCTGCGGCTGAGCGCAGAAAAATGCAGGGGAGCGCAGCTTCAACCGCTCGTCAGTAAGAGCCCTAAGCATGGCTAAATGAATTTTCTCCTGAACACTTTAGTGCTGAGATTATTTCTGATTTAAGGAAAATATGGGGTCAAATGTGTGTCCTTAGTGTTACCGCTTTAGGACTGATAAAACAGTCAAACATTAAAAGAAAACTATACCCCCCCCCCACAAACAATGTAGGTCTCTATAAAAAATATATTGCATAAAACAGCTCGGGGCCGATTCACTAAATTCGAGTGAAGGGTTCGAATTAAAAAAACTTTGAATTTCGAAGTTTTTTTTGGGCTACTTCGACCATCGAATGGGCTACTTCGACCTTCGACTACGAATATCGAACGATTCGAACTAAAAATCGTTCGACTATTCGACCATTCGATAGTCGAAGTACTGTCTCTTTAAAAAAAACTTCGACCCCCTAGTTCGGCAGATAAAAGCTACCGAACTCAATGTTAGCCTATGGGGAAGGTCCCCATAGGCTTGCCCAAGTTTTTCTGATCGAAGGATATTCATTCGATCGTTGGATTTAAATCCTTCGAATTGTTCGATTCGAAGGATTTAATCGTTCGATCGAATGAAAAATCCTTCGATCGATCAATCGCATTTTTTGCGCTAAATCCTTCGACTTCGATATTCGAAGTCGAAGGATTTAAATTCCTAGTCGAATATCGAGGGTTAATTAACTCTCGATATTCGACCCATAGTGAATCGGCCCCCTCATGTGTAAAACCCTGCTTCATGTAAATAAACCATTTTCATTATAATATACTTTTTTTAGCATTATGTGCCATTGGGTAATCATAAATAGAAAATTGCCATTTTAAAAAATAGATCCAAAGGAAAACTGGATGTGGCGACGCCTTGGGGCAGATTTACATATGGTCGAATATCGAGGATTAAATAACCCTCGATATTCAACTGCCGAATGTAAATCCTTCGACTTCGAATATCGAAGTCGAAGGATTTTCCGCAAATAGTTCGATCGAACAATTAAATCCTTAGAATCATTCGATTCGAAGGATTTTAGTCCATCGATCTAACGATTTTTTTTCGAACAAAAAATTGTTAGAAAGCCTATGGGGACCTTCTAGGTGGCGAAGTAGTGGGTCAAAGTTTTTTTTAAAGAGACAGTACTTCGACTATCGAATGTTCGAATAGTCGAACGATTTTTAGTTTGAATCGTTCAATTTGAAGTTGTAGTCGAAGGTCGAAGTAGCCAAAAAAACTTTCGAAATTCAAAGTTTTTTTTATTCTATTCCTTCACTAGAGCAAAGTAAATGTGCCCCTTATTGTAATGTTGTTCCATCCATTCCTGTGATGGTAAATGTTCATTTTAATCTGCATTAGCAGCTTAGCACTGGGTAGAGTAATGAGAAAGGTTATCAGGGTTGCCAGGTCTAATTTTCAACACCAGCCCAAGTCGGCTACAAAACCAGCCAAAACTAGCCAAGAGGCACTTCAAAAAGCAGCCCAAAAATAGCACAATATGTGCAGTGAAAAAAAAATCTATAAATGAAAATAAATGAATGTATGTGAAAATTCGCAAATTTTTCCATGAAGCAAAATGGGACAGATTCGCCAGTCACCAGGGGCGTAACTACAGAGGGGGCACAGGAGGTCTAAGGGCCCCGTAAGACCCTAATACATATACAATTTCATTAAATATTGGTAAAACAAGTCAACCTCTTGTTGGCCAGCTGATTTTTGCCCCAAAATCGTCTGACATTGAGGAAAGTCACTGAAAAATATTTGAATGCTTGAAAGGGATGAGAGACTGGGGTACAGAGCCCAAAATCCAGTAACTCCTAACTTCTACATAAGTCAGTCCCATTGCCTTATCTTTTTTCCCTATTAATAAAACTGGGATCAACCATCATTTTTACCAGCCAGGCTGGTAAAATACCAGCCAGGTGGCAACCCTAGCTGGGTATTGTAGTCTTACATTAAACTTGGCAGTCAGGAAAACAAAAAACTACATTACCCAACATGCATTGGGAGACACAGGCCTGGCACATTAGGGCAAGAAAAAACTTTGGCTGGTTTCCGAAGTATAAACCAGCCAAAGGCCCAAAAAATCCGTACCATGTCCAGAAATAAAGCTGATTTATGCTCTGCACTCTGGCATCTCTGTGTACATTCTTCCAGTTCCACAACACCCTGCACTTGGTTATCACAACAACGTGCCTCTCCGTGTCCGACCCCCGGACAGGTCACAACCCTAGGAACAAGTTACACAATGAAGGATGCCGCCATGAAAAATAAGGGCAGATTGAAGCATTTGCACTTGCACATTGTGTCCTGCATTGTCATTGAGGCCTAGGGGTATATTTATCAAAGAGTGAAGTTAATAGTGAAGTTCCGCCACTAGAGTGAAATTCCGCCACTCTCCATTCATTTCTATGGCATTTTTATAGGCGTATTTATCAAAGGGTGAACTTTCACTTTCACCCATTGATAAATACGCCTTTCAAAATCCCATAGAAATGAATTGAGAGCTGCGGAATTTCACTCTTTGATAAATTTACCCCCTACAGTTTTCAGCTGCTGTTACATTTACAAATTATTTTAAAGCTTTCAAAAACTTTACATTTAAAAAATGTATATTGAAAACTTGCTTGCAATGACATTTTCTTTCATTATGCATAAACCAGGTTTTGTATGGACACATTTCCTTAGCCCTATGATTTGAATATCTGATACCCGAAAAGCTTTAATGTTGTTTGTATTTTTCTTCTTCCTGACTTTATGCTCATTTTCTGTTCCATGAGACAAGGGGGTAGATTCACTAAAGGGCGTAGTGGCTAACGCTAGTGACAATTCGCCAGTGTTACCGCCCGCAGGGACATTGCCAATTTACTAATGGACGCAGGCGCAAATTCGCTAGCGAAAGAGACAGGCACTCTATCGTCAGGTGACAATTTACGAAGTGGACGCTGGGGACTTTTTGTCGGTTAGTAAATCTGACCCAAGGTGAGAAACTTGCCACTTAACCAGGGGAGTTATAAAGCCACCCTATGTAGCTGCATTTTTTTTAAATCTGGAAATTCTTTTTGTAGCTTGTATTGTTAGTGTAAGGGGCCGATTCACGAAGGGTCGAATATCGAGGGTTAATTAACCCTCGATATTCGACTGGGAACTAAAATCGTTCGACTTCGAATATCGAAGTCGAACGATTTTGCGCAAATCCTGCGATCGATCGATCGAAGAATTTTTCGTTCGATCGAACGATTAAATCCTTCGAATCGAATGATTCGAAGGATTTTAATCAAACGATCGAAGGAAAATCCTTCGATCAAAAAATCACAGGCAAGCCTATGGGGACCTTCCCCATAGGCTAACATTGACTTCGGTAGCTTTTAGCTGCCGAAGTAGGGGGTCGAAGTTTTTCTTAAAGGGACAGTACTTCGACTATCGAATGGTCGAATAGTCGAACGATTTTTACTTCTAATCGTTCGAATCGTTCGAATTCAATCGAATTAGATCGAATTTAACCAATTCGATGGTCGAAGTACCCAAAAAATACTTCGAAATTCAAATTTTTTTTTATTCTAACCCTTCACCTGAATTTCGTGAATCGGCCCCTAAGTGTCCATGCACAAATGAATACAGGAAAAACCTTCAGCAGTGTCATTTAACAACATGCGAATGATCACATCTTTGCAGCGAAACACGCCCAAAGCAAGACAATGGCTGCAAGTAACTGTTGTTATCCACACAGACGGATTGTGTCTCTCCGTCCAATGCTTACTGCATGTTAATACAACCATCATTATTCCCAGCACAGCATCAAACAAAGTCTGCCTCTGGATAAACAAGCCGTTATCTTATAAGGAAGGATAACTGAATTCACTGAATTCATCATGTTTCATACCATTTTAAAAATAAGTTAAAGCCTGTACTATATGTATTCAGAGTCAGTCATGTTGCTTATTGAAAAATCTCCTTTCTACCCTGAATAACATTGCCCAGTGGCTGTTTATTCTACAGCTCAGATACCATGCGGGTGTTCATATTAGTATTGCCTACTTTAAAACATAGCAAGAGGAATGAAGGGATGGCAATTGAGCTGCCATCAGAGATGGGGTAAAAAGGAAGCTACTTTCTTTGGCCTGGTCTGTGTGTGTTTTGCTAATTAAGTTGTATGGGGCCCCATGATTTCTGCTGGTGCTCTTGCAAGGGAAAGCATGCTGTGTATACAATTCAGGCGACTAATCTCCCTAACTGCCTCCCCGCCGGCTAGAATCGAAATCGCCGACGGGATGGCACTCGGAGCGATTCGTTTTTTAAAGTCGTCCAATATTGCCTTATGAGGAAAATTCGAGCGACTTCGGAAAACAAAGCGCTCCAAATGCCATTCCACCGGCGATTTAGATTCTAGCTGGTGGGGAGGCAGTTGGGGGAGATTAGTCGCCTGAAGAAGAAGTGGTTTGTCACTGGGCGACTAATCTCCCCCAGTAGCTTCATATGCCCCTGCCCTTAGACCTTTCAGGCCATTGAGGGAAATGATTAGCCTAATGGAGTCTGTCCAGCTCCTTATCTCCTATTCTCAGTAAAACAACTACTATATTTATATTGTCAATCCCTTTAAAACAAAACTATGAATTCTATTTCCCGATTATAGGTGACAGGTGAATATAGTAATTAAAATTCTCTGGCATAATTGTTATTGAATGTGTTTTAACGGAGTTCGACGTTACAGTGTGGCTGTTTATACTGCTCGAAACAACTTAATAATTTGCCACAATTAAATATGACTTTGTACCCCCAACATGAAAATCCGCAAATAATAAGACTATATGGGCCTTTAGAAAATGTTTTGTCTTGATAATAGTTTACCTGACTTTCCAGGTTGCTCAGGGAAAGGATCATCGCAGCAGGGCAAAGCAAATACGAACCCTTTGGGTCTTCAGACACATTTCTCAGTTGTTTTAAGTCTGATTGAAGCTGCATCTTGTTCCACCCAAACAGCAAGTAATGCAATGCTAATTGCCATTGCAAAATGTCAGTCCAATAAGGAACCAAAGATCTGTGCTTTTTTTTTTTTTTTTTTTTTAAACGATGGACCTTCTATATGCTTCCTGTGGTTGGCCATTTTCAGGCTTTATTTGAAGAAATAATTGATCAGCTTACTTTTTCCTGCATTAATGATTTTTCCAGGGTCAAATAACCTCTGACCCCACTGTGGGTATTTACACCACTTTAATCATCTGGAGTTGGGTGCCCTTTGTAGATTTTAGAGAGTCCTGGGCGATTTACTATGTTTAACGTACACAATTCCCAGCAATACTATTGGACTAAGCTGCTTTTCTATACTAATATGCAGACATTGACTTCACATTGCCAAAAACAAATACATCAGAGATAATTCCGGAGTGAGTGTTGTGTAGCATGAATAGTGTTTCTAAAATGGCATAAGGAACAGGTGACCCATGACCGTGTCAAGTCTTGAACACCATTGTATCTATTCAGGCTTGCCATCAGGATAACTTACCCATGATTGTGAAGTATAACATTCTTCAGTAACTGGGTTGGAAAAAAGATCTTGTTGATCTTTATCTAGTTACATAGTTACATAGTTAAATTGGGTGGAAAAAAGACCATCAAGTTTAACCAATCCAAATAAAACCCAACATATATACACACACTGACCCCCTCCATACCTTCACATAAATTATATATACCCATATCTATACTACTTATACAGGGGAATGTAATAAATGTCGCAAAGAGCAAAATAATTCGCACCAATAAGACTAAAAATCCACATCTCGCAATGTAGTATTGTTCCTTAAACTGTTATTGCATTGCGAATTTTAATTGCGAATTTTAATTGCGCACTCATAAGAAGTGCTTGAAGGTGTCGTAATCTTTTGGAGCAAACATAACGACTTTTTCAGTAAGAAGTTTTATTACATTGACTGCGCATTGGCGCAAACTATAAAATTCGCAAACGGTCTTCACTGTCGGAAGTGGCCGCTAAACAGTTTCCGGGCTCGCAAAAGCTATATTAAATTCGCACAAAGCAAAATTTGTTCGCGCAAAGGCATAACTTTTCGCATTGCGAATAGTTTTTCCGTTAGCGATTTTTATTACATTCCCCCGATAGAGTTTAGTATCACAATAGCCTTTGATATTATGTCTGTCCAAGAAATCATCCAAGCCATTCTTATAGTCATTAACTGAATCAGCATCACAACATCACCCGGCAGTGCATTCCACAACCTCACTGTCCTGACTGTGAAGAACCCTCTACGTTGCTCAGAAGCGTAACTACAGGGGGGCGGGCCCTGGCGCAGGACGCGCAGCCGGGCCCCCGCCCCCCTCCGTACACCCGGAACTGGCCAGGAATATGCGCCGCACATCGGCGCGTGGACTGCCGGGGGGCCCTGAGGGGGTGCGGGCCCTGGCCCGCTCGCACCCCCTGCTCCCCCGGTAGTTCCGCCACTGACGTTGCTTCAAATGAAAGTTCTTTTCTTCTAGTCTAAAGGGGGGGCCTCTGGTACGGTGATCCACTTTATGGGTAAAAAGGTCCCCTGCTATTTGTCTATAATGTCCTCTAATGTACTTGTAATGTGTAATCATGTCCCCTCGCAAGCGCCTTTTCTCCAGACAAAACAACCCCAACCTTGACAGTCTACCCTCATAATTTAAGTCTCCCCTCCCTCTAACCAGTTTAGTTGCACTTAGTCTCTGCACTCTCTCCAGCTCATTTATATCCCTCTTAAGGACTGGAGTCCAAAACTGCACTGCATACTCCAGATGAGGCCTCACCAGGGACCTATAAAGAGGCATAATTATGTTTTCAACCCTTGAGTTAATGCCCTTTTTTATGCAAGACAGAACTTTATTTGCTTTAGTAGCCACAGAATGACACTGCCCAGAATTAGACAACTTGTTATCTACAAAGACCCCTAGATCCTTCTCATTTAAGGAAACTCCCAACACACTGCCATTTAGTGTATAACTTACATTTATATTATTTTTGCCAAAGTGCATAACCGTGCATTTATTAACATTAAACCTTATTTTCCAGCATCTGCCATTGTAA
Organism: Xenopus petersii; assembly: GCA_038501925.1. Classification (NCBI taxonomy): domain Eukaryota; kingdom Metazoa; phylum Chordata; class Amphibia; order Anura; family Pipidae; genus Xenopus; species Xenopus petersii. The sequence goes on along the minus strand of CM076687.1, from coordinate 19,513,027 downwards.
TTTTAGTTAAAGGGATACTGTAATGGGAATTTTTTTTTCAAATGCATCAGTTAATAGTGCTGCTCCAGCAGACTTCTGCAATGAAATCCATTTCTCAAAAGAGCAAATAGATTTTTTTATATTCAATTTTGAAATCTGACATGGGGCTAGACATATTGTCAGTTTCCCAGGAGCCCCAGTCATGTGATTTGTGCTCTGATAAACTTCAGTCACTTTTTACTGCTGTACTGCAAGTTGGAGTGATATCACCCCCCCCCCAGCAGCCTAACAACAGAACAATGGGAAGGTAACCAGATAGCAGCTCCCTAACACAAGATAACAGCTGCCTGGTAGATCTAAGAACAGCACTCAATAGTAAAATCCAGGTCCTATTACAACACATTCAGTTACATTGAGTAGGAGAAACAACAGCCTGCCAGAAAGCAGTTCCATCCTAAAGTGCTGGCTCTTTCTGAAAGCACATGACCAGGCAAAATTTGCATCGACTAGGTTTTCTTCCCCTTTAAGAAACCGTAGAAGTACTAGCAAGTTGTTTACATAGCAGAATTCCCATATGTGTCTTAAAAGTGTCAAAACAAAAACAGACAGTAAAACATACATATGCAGCAAAAGTTGCTCATACAGAGGATTGTGGTGTAAGGACATGTTCCACATTTTATGGCCTTTATATTGGGCATGAAATAGACTAAATAAGTTGGAGGCTGTAGCTCGACAACAGGCAGAGGGCCACATGCTGGATATTCGTACAAAGGAATCACCTGCTTCAGTAGATAATAATTCAGTAGCAATTGCCAAGTGTACCCATGGAGGCTGGCTCCTTATTCATTCAGAGCAGCAGTGCTAATTTCTCTCATATATAACCAGTTCCGGCTGTCTTCCCTGTTAGCCAATTAACAGCGTATTTTTAGTGCCTCACGACTTTTCATCATCCTGCTTCTAATATTGATGAAGTCACATCCTTCTCAACAATGGCTTCATAAAACACTTGTTTTGAGTACTGGATGTGAAGCATTCGTAATTGAAAACATCCTCTGGTCTTACGTCAGGAGGACAGAAAAAGCTCAGAATGCTCTTCACACAGTAATAATCCACAAGAGGCTCTTCAGGACGTTGTTGTATTACAATTCGTCTCAGACAGTGAAAGGTGGAGGTGTTTGGCTGAGACAGGCCATGCATCTTTAGTGACTGCTAAATCCCATCAGTGTCTTGCAATCTTTGTAGAGGTAGAGAGTCCAGTTACAGACTCATACACTTGTCCTTGTGATTTGCTCCAGTTTCACTATAATGCTTTTATCAATTGGTCACAGAGTGGAAAGCTCATGTTCTTGTGCAATATGCTATATTTTTCTCATGATGTTCCATTCCATGCTGAGGCAGTGTGCCACAGTGTTAATTCTTGCGGATAGGCATCAAATTTGGAAGTCAGCCAGGTGATATCATAACCAAGTGCTGTCCAACTGGCCCCCTCCTTGTGTGCCCCCCCCCATACACTGTGGCTACTTTGATTGTGTACTTACTGCCTGTGCATACATTTAAATGTTATCAGAGCTATGATCAACTGGCCCCTGCATTGTTCACACCTCATATTCAAGATGCCAGTGCATTGCTCACACTTCTAATCCCATGTATTGTTCACACCTGTAAGGACCTGCAGGGCCGGAACTAGGGGTAGGCAGAAGAGGCACCTGCCTAGGGCACAACAAAAGGGGGGTGCTGGGCAGGTACCAGACTTCTGCCTACCCCTAGTCCATGTTCGCGCTCCCTCTCCATTCCCTAGCTCTCTCCACCTCCCCTCCGGCTTTTTCCCCTCTCTCTCCCCTGCCCTCCCTCTCCCTTGCCGAGCTCACCTCTTCGGTTTTTTTCCCTCCCCTCCGTCGCTCTGTGTATGTGTGCGCACGCTGGATCGGGGCGTGCATGCACGGAGAGGAGCGTGCACACAGAGAGGAGGGCGCGCGCACGCACACGCGCACGGAGGGGAGCACAGTGGCTGGCTGGGTCATCTAGGGCGCCCAGTCAGCTTGGTCCGGCACTGAGGACCTGTATTGTTTACACCTAAGACCCTGCATTGATCAAACCTCAGACTGTCAGTGCTCATATTGTTCACCGGTTCACAATTTAGACAGTCTGTAGGAGCAGCATTGTCCATGTACATAGCACAGTAGAGTGGAGTGGTCCTGATGGTCCCCTACCCTGCTCTACTCTGCCTGTGTGTTGACGTAGTTGGCCAGCTTTAATATATTGCAATATATGGACAAACAATCCCTGTTTTGTTTAAAGGGTAAGGCATTTTTCATTTGCAGTATGCTCAAAATGTCTCTGTCTTAAAATATTGATAATGGGTTGAGTGCATCGGACCTCTTGTATTTATATATCTATATATATATATCTATATATATATCTATATATCTATATCTATATATATATATATATATATATATATCTATATATATATATATATATATATATATATATATATATATATATATATATATATATATATATATATATATATATATATATAGGGATGCATCAAATCCACTATTTTGGATTCGGTCGAACCCCCAAATCCTTAGCGAAAAATTCAGCTGAATACCAAACCGAATCTGAACCCTAATTTGCATATGCAAATTAGGGGTGGGAAAGGGAAAACATTTTTTACTTCCTTGTTTTGTGGCAAAAAGTCACTTGATTTCGCTCCTCGCCCTAATTTGCATATGAAAATCAGGATTCAGATTTGGTTCAGCCAGGCAGAAGGATTTGGCCGAATCTGAATCCTGCTGAAAAAGCCCGAATCCTGGCTGAATCCCGAACCGAATCCTGGATTCGGTGTATCCCTAATATATTAGGAACCCCCGAATCCTTTGTGAAAGATTTGTCCGAATACCGAACTGAATCCTAATTTGCATATGCAAATTAGGGGTGGGAAGGGGAAAACATTTTTTACTTCCTTGTTTTGCGACAAAAAGTCATGCGATTTTCCTACAGACCCCTAATTTGCATTTGCAAATTAGGATTCAGATTGGGTTCGGCTGGGCAGAAGGATTCCGCTGAATACGAATCCTGCTGAAAAAGGCTGAATCCCGAACTGAATCCTGAATTTGGTGCATCCCTAATTATTCCTGCGAGGACATGTAATCGGAGGAATAAAGGTCTTCTTACTATTTATGAAAACTGTGCCGTGAGTGCTTTCTATTCGTGAACTATAATTGTATTGCTGATCATATATATATATATATATATATATATATATATATATATATATATATATATATATATATATATATATATGATATTCCTGTCTGTCCCTCTACTGTTATATATTTCAAAGCGTTGGGGGCTGAAACAACAGAGAAAGGGGACAGAGACTAGATTTCTTCTTGCACAAACGCCCACGCACACTGAACATTGCATTCCCAGGGAGAAAAATCAAGTTATTTGCACATCAAATCAAATTTGGCAGAGGTGAAATTGCATTGTTGCTGGAGAAGGCTATTTTCCACTGCTTGCAACAGCATAATGCTGCACAGAGGCCAGGGTCTGCAGGCATAATTATCCATGGAATGGATGTTCTTGCAAATAGGCTTCAGAACATGTGAGTAAAGTAATACAATATAACAGGTCCCTTTATGGCTGTGGTTGTAAGAAACCAACTGACTATCAGCTCTGACCATCTGCTTTTCCATGCAAATGTTACTTGTCAGGCCACAGACATAAAGAGACAAACGACCTGTGAACACCATTAGTAACACAGGATTTATGGTCGCAAGGAGAATCATATTCAAACCAGAGCATACAATGTGATTTGAAAGGTTGTGTAAGTAGCACAGCTGGAATAGCTTGGTACACTATCACTGTGTATCATTGTTGATATGTTTCACACAATAATGAAAGATTCATTATATTAAGAATGGCCCAGTAAGCAAATATCATAGGGGTGACTGGAAATTGCATGCAGGAGCTTTTGTTTAGCTAGGATTAAACATTATTATGCTAAACTGGCTACACACAAATACTTTGTCCTGAATTCACAGATGTGTTAAGGTTTGAGGCCAAAGCTGCCTCCCAAAAAGCCACATAAAAAACTTATAGCCGCTCTGGCATTTGCTAGAATATCAAGATTGCCGATCCGGACTTGGTTGTGGAAGGCTTTGCACAACTAAGAAAGTGTAAGGCTACTAGTAATAATATATTTGATCTGGTTAAAAAAAACTTAGGGGTTATTTATTTAAGTCCGAAAAAAAAACACACTAGCAAAACTCTATTTTTTTAACTGTAAAATCCAAATTATAGTGGAAAAAAACCCCCAAATTTTTCGAGATTTATTATACCCCAAGGATGGAAAAAGTCCAATACCGAAAATACTCAATTTTAGACCTGCTGAGGTTGTAAATAAGTCAATGGGAAAGGTCCTTACCCAATTTGGAAGTTTCTGGGGCCTGTCCTGGAATTAGCCCTAAAATCAAACATTTTCAGGCTTTTCCGGCAAAAGAAACGGGAAAAAAAACCCAGAGCGATTCGGATTTTCACTAGATCCGAAAAAATCGTGCTTTTTCAATAATAAATAAGGTCCAATCATGGATTCTAGTTTGGTCTGGCTTTTTTTATTTTAAATACAAAATTTGGATTTTGAGAAATAAGGTTTTAAGTGTTTTGGGGCCGATTCACGAAGGGTCGAATATCGAGGGTTAATTAACCCTCGATATTCGACTGGGAATTAAAATTGTACGACTTCGAATATCGAAGTCGAACGATTTTGCGCAAATCCTGCGATCGATCGATCGAAGGATTTTTCATTCGATCGAACGATTAAATCCTTCGAATCGAACGATTCGAAGGATTTTAATCCAACGATCGAACGAAAATCCTTTGATCAAAAAATCACAGGCAAGCCTATGGGGACCTTCCCCATAGGCTAACATTGACTTCGGTAGCTTTTAGCTGCCGAAGTAGGAGGTCAAAGTTTTTTTTAAAGGGACAGTACTTCGACTATTGAATGGTCGAATAGTCGAACGATTTTTACTTCTAATCGTTCGAATCGTTCGAATTCGATCGAATTCGATCGAATTTAACCAATTAGATGGTCGAAGTACCCAAAAAATACTTCGAAATTCGAATTTTTTTTTATTCGAATCCTTCACCCGAAATTCGTGAATCGGCCCCTTTGGAAGAAACAGTTTTTAAGACAACAGATTTTTATTCAATCTTCTGTATTCACAATGTGGCTTATTGTAACAAAGAGTTTAACTTGATGGAATGGTGTTCCCTTTCAACCAGAATTTTAACATCTTGAAGACCACGGTTTGCCCTGTTTTGGTTCTCTCTTCCTAATTAATGCTTCTCGTTCAATATTGTTGGATCCCTCAATTGGGTACTAATGTGAATGTTCTCTGCCTCGCTCCTGGGAGCTGAGGTTTGCTGGCCTATGATCAGTGCATAAATAGAAGAAAAACATGTATCCATCTCTATAGTATTTCCCAGCTGTTGCCCCCACAATGAAGCAATGCTTTTATGGATTATTTTAGTGGCCTCATGGGATAGCACATAGTTAAACTAAGGCTTAAATTATTCAATGGAAATTCTACTTCTCTATAGAAGCAGAAGAATTCCCTATGCTCGCCTGGCTGTTGGTGCTGTGGGCACTTATTTCTGGTACACACTTCTTTGTCTCTAATTTTTGCCAGCTCTCTTCAGCATCTCTCACTCATCACTCCCTCTCGCTATCATTTATCCTTACTTAACCTTATCGACACGTGAGCTTTAGAACAAAAATAGTTTTACACACATGAATTTTACAACATTACAGGTTGTGCTTCATCAATAGATGTTGTCTGCATTTATTGATGAAATACAACATCCAGTGGCTGATTTGCATCACATTTTTATGGAAACTTTTGTTACCCCAGTTTTTACCCCAGGATCTGCTTATCATTCAATAGTTGGGTGGTATGAGATTTTGGTGTTTGTATATGATTTGCCAAACACACACAGTGTAATGCTCTGACACTGCAGAGAGGTACTCAGGAGGTAATAGGTAAGGTTGGGAAGCCTGGGGTATACCCGTAGATTCTAGAAGCCATGATAACGTAAAGTTTTAATGAAAAAAGGTGCAAAACAGTAATCCGTAAACAAGCAGAATAAACTGAGATACCTGCAGGCAAAACACAGTCCAATGGGAAAGTCCAGAGAACAAGCCAAGGTCAGTACCGGGTGTTCACATGAAGTACGCAGGGAGTCAATGAGTGTAACATACTCGTCTGTTAGGAACCTTGGAAGCAGTGGGTATACTCAGATACACAGGGAACCCCTGTGGATTCCAGGGTTCACCGACACCCTTTTTGGGCCCCCAGGCTTTCTGCTGTGGAATCAACAAGGAGTTAGTGCGTGAAAAAGTATAAGTCCGTAAACGAGGTACCAGCAAGGATTAGACAAGACTGTAATGAAATTACCTCTGCGGCAGGGTTGCCCGCCACAAGGTTATTAGGAGCCGGCACCATCTTTGATTCCTAGGGAGCGCGCGGCGCGCCTCTTAAAGGTATGGGTGCGCTGGCGTGATTGCACCAGCGCGCATTGACGCAAGTTTTGGCGCAAACCGTGACCGTATTTAAGGCCCATTCTGACCCCCAGCCAGTGCCCGTGGTAGAACTTAGTTCTAGTGGTTTTCCTGAGCCTTGTGCGTCTGTCTTTGAAATTCTGATCTGATTATCCGTGTTTGACCCTGCCTGCTTCCTGACAATCCGACAATCTGTATCCTGACCTTTGCCTGCCTACGACAACTCTTCTGCTTAACCCTTTGTTTGATCACCCAGTTTGACCCTTTGCCTGTTTTACGATTCCGATATCCGCCTGCCTCGACCCAGCCTGTCTGACCATCCTTCTGCCTAATCCTTTGTAACAGCCGTGCCCCTTTGCCAACCAGAACATCTTGCCTTGTACCCCTCGTTAAGTCCAGGTGGCACCCAAGTAAGCTGAGGGCTCCTCCCGAAGCCCAACGGTGGTCACACTACTGGTGAAGCCGAGCCGAGACCAGGGTGTTTGGCACTTGTTCTGGTATTGGGTGTCGGTCGTGACAAAGACATAGCAATTAGGCAATAAGGGTCGAGACACGCCGGGAAGTAAGGATGCCCGAAGATCTCCTGGCGCGTCTTACAATGTGAATGTCCAGAGAGCTGGCTGAGGTCATTATCGGGAGATCCACACAAAGCAGACAGGAAACCAAGACAAGGGTACAAGAAAAGGAAGAGGACTCAGAACTAGGAACTTGGAACACAGAACTTGGAATCAGGACGGCAAGTCTTGCAGGAAAATGCAATGACCAAGCGCTGGGCAATGGTCAGGGCTTGACTTATAAAGGGGATATAAATGGAAATGGGAAACACATGAGTGTTTAGTAACGAGATGGGAGGAGACCAGGGAGTAACAAGATGGGAGGAGACCAGGGAGAGGACATACTGGGAACAGGCAGAGTCAGGAACATAGATGAAGAGTTCAGGGCCTGTCCCAGAGCCTCCAGTGGCTCACAAGGTAAGTGCAAGTGTCCCAGAATTGCACTACACAAAAGTTTGAGTCCGGGCTGGTCCTGACACACAGATTTCCAACCAAATCATTCATGGACGTGTTTAACCCCCAAAAACAGTCTCTTGTGTAATCATTCAGAATCTGAGTAGGCAAAAGAGTAAAGCGGATCATCCAGTATTCAATTTGGAGCATGCGTGACATCATATGTTGACATGGAACTCATGGGCCTACATCCAAATAGCGATCTCAACATTTAGCCCACAGGTTACTGCAGTCTGTAACCAAACTGAACTAAAATCCTAGTAACAATAAACAGTTTATTATGTTCAGTTATGAACAAGATGAGGTTTTCCAGTAAAATCTACAATCTGATTCCATTCCACCCCATAAGAAAGTGTAATTAATTGCATTTTGGTAATGAAAATACGAAATGGTAATTTTACACAAAGGAATAAACCTTGTTTGAAAGAAATCTCGAAGTGACGCTTTTATCAAAATACAAAACTTTTGCTTGTGCCAGAAAGAATATTTAATGTTGCAAGTAGTATTCTTCTTGATTCTTCAAGAGGCTCTGTTGACTTTATCTGCTTGCACACAGACCAGATAATGTCCTTCTAATTACATTAAATGAGCCTCTTCTTCCTGACATAAAACATAAAACTGTCATGTTCTATAAAAAAAAACTGCCAGACAAATTGTATAACAGAATACAGTAGTCCTGGCAGGATGAACAATTCTCTGTATGGATGATCCAGCCTTTCTCTTAGTAGCTGCATGCTGCAAGAGATTAGAGCCTACTTTAAAGCAAAATAAATTACATTGCCGTATCTATTATCTGCAGCCCTTCCCCTGTGTTCTCTTACACTCTCTTTCTCTCTCTATTTTCTCCTTTGCGCTCTCTCACAGTTTTACTCAGGTCACTTTTTGAAAATTCACCAGCGATGGCTTCGCAGCCACTGCAACACTTCACCAGGCGAAAATTCGCTCAGACAATGCAAATTTACTAAGATGCGAAGTTTCGTACTGGCAAACAGTGGCGAATTTTCGCTAGCGTTACTTCGGCAGTGCGCGCAAATCAAAACGAAGATGTGCTACTGTTCAATTCTGCCTCGCCCAACTTCATTAGAGGTCTTGCACTCAAGCTTATTTGCATATGGTGGGAAATTTAAAGTTGAAAGCACCTCTTTATGTTACATGGTGCATCTAATACATTACATTTACACTGATAATTGCTAGGGATGCACCGAATCCAGGATTCGGTTCGGGATTCGGCCAGGATTCGGCCTTTTTCAGCAGGATTCGGATTCGGCCGAATCCTTCTGCCCGGCCGAACCGAATCCGAATCCTAATTTGCATATGCAAATTAGGGGCGGGAAGGGAAATCGCGTGACTTTTTGTCACAAAACAAGGAAGTAAAAAATATTTTCCCCTTTCAACCCCTAATTTGCATATGCAAATTAGGATTCGGTTCGGTATTCGGCCGAATCTTTCACAAAGGATTCGGGGGTTCGGCCGAATCCAAAATAGTGGATTCGGTGCATCCCTAAAAATTGCATATGCCAAGGGAACCTTAATAAAGTCAATAGAGTTGTTATAATGCCTTGCACATGAGCCCACTGTAGAAAAATGTTCCCACATGTTATAAAATGTATGGGGGAAACCGGTTACACAAAAAAAAAAAATTAAGACTTTTGCAGCCTATCACCCTGAAAAAAGGAAAAGACGCCAGCGATTTTTGAAATTAACAAAAAATATGATGTAAGTAACAGAAGAATGAGGAAGATCTATGTACTTAAGTGCACTTCGTCTGGTCTGAGCTGGTGAAGGCAAGTCTGGTGAAAGAGGTAACGTTCAGTAAAATCCGCATCTTAGTGAATTTGTGGAGTAACATCCATTCGCCAGGGCGAAAATTCACCTGGCGAGTGTGAATCAACGCTATCTCCTTTGCTAGCGAAGTGACGCCTGTGCCCGTTAGTAAATCAGTGAAGTCCCTGAAAGTGGTCACGCTGGCGAATCTTTGTTTTCTCATGAATTGACATGCCATAATGTTATGGTCAACCTCACTGACCAGTAGAGAGGCTCAGAAGGCAGAGCTAAGTTTGGCAGTGTACAAAGTAAAAACCATGAGCACAATGTCTTTTTTTTGGTATTTTGCACACAGCCTTCCTGCATGAATAAATCATCACATTTAATAGGGCACTGAATACAATATAAATTATTTGTTGGTTAAGGGCTTTTACATACGGCTGTTTTTTTTCTGCTCTGCCCTGCGTTGCGATTTCTTCCATTCAGCCGTAGGGGAGCGCAGGAGTAGACGCACTCAATTATTGTGAAGGGGCTGTACTCACACAGACGCATGTATGTGCTGAATGCAGGTGAAATGAAACATGCTGCATCCTACCTGCGTTTGCCGCTTACATGAGCCCCCTTCACAATAATTGAGTGTGTCTACTCCTGCGCTCCCCTACGGCTGAATGGAAGAAAGCGCAATGCAGGGGAGCACAGGGACAAACGGCTGTGTGTAAGAGCCCTAAGTATGAATTCTGGAGATATAGTTCCTTTATTTCAGAATCTCCTGATGGGTACCTTGAGCAATACTAATCAATGGCCTGGAGCTTAGGGCACCATCTGCTGCTCTGCATTAATCAAACTTCTCTCTCAATTACTTTCTCCAGCTATCTCACAGTCATTCTCCTATACTCCACTATCACATTCAGCCTTTTCCTTTCCTTCCCTGATGATGTCCTTACAATCTCTTTTCTTCACTTCACAGCCCGTTTAGTATTGGTTTTTTCTCATCGCCAGTCTGGCAAAGTTCTAAACTCTTTGGGTTAGAGTAAGATATTTCCAATAAATGCAGTTTGCTGGGCTTTACTGATTGCACACGCATGTCTTTTGAATTAAATGGAATCACTGCAGCCCTTTTAGCTGTATTTTGAAGAAAGAATAATTTATTTGCAAAACTAGAGAAATGCACCCCTTTTTCGTGGTTCAATATCTCTGGCAAGGGACTAGAAATGGATCCCGGGAAGGTTAAGTCTGGGGCTCAATCTCTTTCCTTACGTGCAACTCAAAGGTTCTTAGGTTTTGCTAACTATTATCGTCATTTTATAAAAAACTTTTCTTTGGTGGTGTATGGTGTATGGATCCAAGTATGTGGCCTCCCGAGGCTATTCAAGCTTTTGAATTCCATAAGAAGGAATTTGTGTCTGCTCCCATTTTCCATCAACCTGATACTACCCTTGCTTTTATTATAGAGGTGGATGCCTCAGAGGTAGGGGCAGGGGCGGTCCTTTCTCAAAGGCATCCGATAACCAACAAGGTTCATCCATGTGCCTTCTTCTCTAGGAAATTTTCACCTGCCGAAGCCAATTATGACATTGGTAATAGAAAATTGTTGGCTATCAAATGGCCTTTGAGGAATGGCGACACTTGTTGGAGGGGGCTAAACATACTGTTTAGAATCTGTTTTACATCGAGTCTGCCAAATGGTTGAATCCTAGGCAGGCTACATGGGCATTCCTTTTGTTCCTGGTTTGATTTCTCTCTTACTTAAAGGCCTGGTTCCGAAAACGCTAAGGCCAATGCACTCTCTAAGAGTTTTGAGCCTAACCTGCCTGAACCTAGTGAGTGTGTTCCCATCATTCCGGGCGAGTTGATTGTGGCAGCTCTGGGATGAGACCTTGCTGCACTATTGTCCTCAGTTCAATCTTCTGCCCCTGTAGATACTCCCTCTGGGAGGTTATTTGTACCCGAAGACTTAAGGGAACAGGTGCCGGGTGAGGCTCATAATCCAAAAATGGCAGGACATCCAGGAATCTCTAAAACGGTGTCTTTATTGTCCCGTGATGTGTGGTGGCCTCCATTTAAACAAAAATTGTGTTAATTCCTACCCTGTTTGTCAGAGAGCAAAGTCTTCTAGGAATCTGTCACAGGGATTGCTAAGGCTATTACCTATTCCTGACAGACCCTGGTCCCATCTGTCTATGGATTTTATCGTTGACCTCCCTTCGTCTCATGATTTGGGTGGTGGATAGGTTCAGCAAAATCAGTCATTTCTTTTCCCTCCCACACCTCCCATCTGCTAAGACTTTGGCCGAGTTATTCATTTCTAACATACTCAAATTACATGGTTTTCCTGTTAATATTGTTTCTGATAGAGGGGAACAGTTTGTTTCTAAAATTTGGCGAGCATTCTGCTCTTTGGTTGGGATTGAGTTGTCTTTCTCTACCGCATACCACCCTCAAACCAATGGTCAAGCTGAAAGGGTTAATCAATCCCTTGAACAATTCCTGAGGTGTTATGTGTCTGACAACCAATCCTTATGAACTATTACCATGGGCAGAATTTACTTACAATAATGCAACTCATGCTTCTATTGATGAATCTCCATTTTCTATTGTTAATGGTTTACATCCCAAAGCATTTTCTTTTTCTGATTCATTATCCTCTGTACCCTCTGTCAATTCTTCTGTCAAACAATTTGCTAAGATTTGGTCTGGGGTGCACAACTCTCTTTCTGCAGCTATGGCCGCTCTAAAGAGAGCAGCTGATAGGTCTCGTAGAGAGACACCCAAATATCAGGTAGGAGACTCAGTTTGGTTATCCACAAAAAACATCAAACTTAAGGTTCCCTAGCTCAAATTGGGTCCCAGGTTTATTGGTCCATATCCCATTATTGAAATAATCAATCCTTCTTCTAGCCTCACAGGTCCGTCAACAGTCTTTTCCTCCCCCAATGTTGGTAGAAGGTCAGCCTGAGTTTGTAGTCCTTGATTCTCACCTTGTGCAGGGTTAGTTGCAATATCTAGTAAAATGGAAGGGCTATGGTCCTGAGGAGAATTCCTGGGTTCCTGTTTGTAACATTAGGGCTGATCGTCTCAGGAAACAATTCCACCTTAAGTTTCATGAGAAACCTGGGGGTCCAATGGCCCCTCCTCGAGGGGGGCGGCTAATGTAACATACCGTGGTGGTCTAGTGGGGGGTGGGCAGGGACGCCCACTGCGTGTCATGTCCACCTCCTCTTCTATGCCGGTTCCTTAGTGCGCGCGTGGCGCACATCTCCTGTATTTATAGGCGCATTGGCGCTGGCGTAATAATTCCAGCGGGCAATGGTGCCAAATTCAAAACTATTTAAAGGGGACTTGGCGTCCTATTCATTGCCCGTTATAGGATTGTGTTCCTGGTGCTTCTGAGCTGTTAGCTATCTGTAATTCTGATTCCTGTTGTGACGATTCGGACTTCTGTATCCTGACCCCTGCCTGATATCCGACTTTGTTACTCTATATCCCTGCTGATTGATCTCCTGGTTTGACCCTTGCCTGTCTGACTTTGTTTTGTACTCTGCCTGCCCCGACCCGGCCTGATCTGGCTACGATTCTGTCTACGCCTTGTACCGTGACCCTCTGCCCAAAAGACTCTGATTTACAGTTGTGCCCCTTAGCTTGTTCAGAACCCCTCACTTTGCACCTCTCTTAATAAGACCTGGTGGCATCCATTTAGCCGAGGGCTCCTCCAGAGGTGAAAGGCGGCTGTTAAAGGACGGAAGCAAGAGCCGAGAACGGGGTGCTTAGCATTTATTCTAAATTTAGGGTGCCAACCGTGACAGTCCCTGATTTTTCACATTACCTGGTAACCTTGTAGAGAACCTGTAGAGCAGTGATCTCCAACCAGTAGCTCGTGAGCAACATGTTACTCTCCAACCCCTTAGATGTTGCTCCCAGTGGCCTCAAAGCAGGTGTTTATTTTTTAATAAGTTTCGGTTTCATAAAAACCAGGTGTACTGCCAAACAGAGCCTTAATGTAGGTTGACAATCCACATAGGGGCTATCAAATGTCCATTCACAGCACTTATTTGGCACCCCAAGAACATTTTTCATGGTAGTGTTGCTCCCCAACTCCTTTAACTTCTGAATGTTGCTCATGGGTTCAAAAGGTTGTGGGATCCCTTCTGTAGAGAAATGCACGTGTTGAGTTGAATCCCTGACATTTGAAAAACCAAAAAACACAAGAGGTAGAGAAAATGTATTTCTAAGCACCCTTCCAGTATACAGTAAATACAAATCTACATTTTACATTTCAAGTAATTTGTAATTGCTATTGAAAATAGTACCTACAGTATCTGCCTTTTTACATTCACTACTGGTTCTAACTTCATAAACAACAATCCAGAGTCTAGCTGAATAACTATGAGGAAATTTGGCTTCTGAAAAATATTAATGGGGAAATGTAATATGTGTTGTTAGTGCAAAAAAAATTCACAAACACCTTTACAAACCAGTGGTGTAACTAAAGTGCATGGGCCCCCCTGCAAAAACATCTCCAGAGGGGCGTGGCGCACTCCAATCCCACACTGCCTCACCCACACCCAAATCTTCCATTTCCACACCCCACTCTGACCAGCCCACTCCCACCCGACTTGCGTCCCCCCCTTCTTTGCCGCCGGTAAGGGAGGAGGTTTTTTTTTATTAGCTATAGAGGAAGCAGAACCCCCAGTCTCTGCCTCCCTGTTCCCTGTGCCCCCCCGTGATTGTGGGATCTACTTCCTCTATAGTTACACCAATGTTGCAAACGTTAGTGACCAAGTTTGCATCCTTTTTGACCGATTCCAGACCTCAACAACTTCTTCGTAAGGTTTGAGACCAAATGGCGAACATTTGCAGTTTATGTAATAAAATTTTGCAGTGGCAAAATGGTTTTTGCGACAAAATATTTAATGAAACTCCAGAGCAGGTGTTAAAGCTAACCTTTACTTAGCGATAATGCGCAATGTAATATTCACCAGCGAATGGTTTTTCATTGAGAGCAGCGCTAAACATTTGCAAAAACGCCATTTTAACACCATGGTGAAGGTTATTAGTTATAAAACTTATCACCTTTTATTATACTGTTACTCTTATTAGTATTTACAGTTTCCATCTGTTCCATTTTCAGAAAAACCCTGCAAGTAAAGATTGTTGATGACGAGGAGTATGAAAAACAGGAAAATTTCTTTATTATTCTGGAGGAGCCACGATGGATGAAACGTGGGATTTCAGGTAACCCATAAAAAGCATAACTTTCTAAACGTAACCAATTAAATCTTGATAATTATTCTTTACTATCCCCTCTCCGCAATCTGTCTCTCTACATGCAGCTTTGTGTCAGAGCCGGCTATTTTGAAAAACAGTTTAAACAGCTTTAATACATTGTCTAGGCAAAGGGAGTACAGACCTTTATACTGTTATTTAGTTGCTAAGATCAATGACTGGCGCCATTGTGTATATATTTAATTCAGGGCTGTCCAACTTGATTGTGTAATAACCACAGGATCAGAGACATAACTATAGAGGAAGCAGACCCGCAGTTGCAGGGGGGCCCAGACTGTGGGGTTTGCATTCTCTTTAGTTAATACAAAAAAAAATCCCTGCTCTCTTAGCTGCGACGAGGAAGGGAGACGCAAGTCGGGACAGGGAGTTGGAGGAGAAGGGGCAGGGAGCGGGTGGGGCAGAGGTGGGGCATGGGCGGGGCAGAGGCAGCACATGAAGGGGGTGGGAGGATGGGGATCAGAGTGCGCCGGGCCCCTCTGAAGATATTTTTGCACTCTAGTTACACCACTGCACATTATGTGGCTTTATTATGGCCTCTATACTTCTCAAGGCCTACACTGACCTCTTTGGATCAATATTATATTAAACATATAAGGGGGTATTTCTTAAAACTCATTCTTTTCTCATTTTTGTTAAAAATATCCAACCAAACTCCCAACCATTAATGCCAGTAATTTACAAAAAAAATCACATGAGAGAAAACCACAACTTTTTTGTGTTGCACAAAAACCAGCGTCAAAATGCCCGAAACCCTCGAAGATCATGATCGCAAGAAACAACTTCCAATTGTAAAAGGGACATCTGCCATGGACTTCTACATGACTTCGACAGGTTTTAGCTGGAATATTTGGGGATTTGGATTTGTTGCAGTTTGTGGCATAGTAAATTCCAAAAAGTTGTGCTTTTTTTTTTCCTGCGACCTTTTCGGATTTTTTTCAACAAACCATAGAAAATCAACTTTTAATAAATGTGCCCCATAGTATAGTAAATAATTTATTCACTCTATGGGTAATTGGTCAGCATTGTTGTAGGACGATAAATGGGAGAGAGCAAATTGCCCTTTTAAGGAAATTATCGCCCTCTGTCTGCAATTAATACTTAAAGGCGAACCAAACCTTTTTTATTAAAATCCCCTATCCCCCTACCCTACATAGACCCCAATCCCTGCCCCCCCAGCCTAGGTGTTACCCTGGGTAAATGCCCCTAACTCTTTACTTACCCCTCATTGCAGATTCAGGGCATCGCGGACGACAGAGTTCACGGACGACATCTTATTCTCTTCGGTAATCTCCGGGTTTTCTTCTGGCGCTTTAGCAATTTCCGTGGCTTTTGGCATATGCGCAGTTGTTTGAGACCAGCAGATTTCGCCAACTGCGCATGTGCCAACATGCGGCTCTCTTCCCAAAGATTACTGAAGAGAAGAAGATGGCGCCCGTGAACTCTGATGCCCTGAATCTGCAACGAGGGGTAAGTAAAGAGTTGGGGGGGGTAACACCTAGGCTGGGGGGGAGCAGGGAGGGGGGTCTATAAAGGGGGTAGGGGATTTTAATAAAAAGGGTATGGTTCTCCTTTAACCTACTCCTCTTCATACATGCCATGGTTTGCTAGCATTTCTGCAGACCAGTTCATAATATACTTAGCTAAATATAGAAAGCACACTAGTGTGGAAATACATTGCAACGTAGGTAATGGTTAATCTTTTTCTTCAGAAACATCTCCATTGCTTTGGATGCATTCGTTTTCATGGTAACTTTGTTGCTTAGCAACTTTCACATGACTACACTTTCACATGGCAACAGGCTTCATCTGTTTCCTAGCAATGTATTTTCATGGTCAGTCACTGCAAAACAACATTACTTTAGAGGACATTATAGACAAATAGCAGGGGACCTTTTTACCCATAAAGTGGATCACCGTACCAGAGGCCTCCCCTTCAGACTAGAAGAAAAGAACTTTCATTTGAAGCAACGTAGGGGGTTCTTCACAGTCAGGACAGTGAGGTTGTGGAATGCACTGCCGGTTGTTGTTGTGATGCTGATTTAGTTAATGATTATAAGAGGGACTTGGATGATACTAAACTCTATAGTTTAGTATAGATATAGGGATATAGAATTTATGTGAAAGTAGGGAGCGGTGTGTGTATTTGGAGTTTTTGAACTTAGGACTTTCAACCTGATTTAACTGTGTAACTATTACTTTGTAGTATTAGAAACAGTTGCTTAGTAACAGTGTGCAATAAAAATCAACACAAATTTACTGGAACAATTACAATTAAAGAACAATAAGGGCTGCACTCTGAGAAATTGAGGGAGGTATAGTTATAGTTTTTTTTAGGCATAAAAGGATGCTGCTGCGGTCTACATGAGAAATGCATATGTTATGGTATGAAAATATTTTACCTATATCAATATATATACAGATACAGCTCTGAATTCTGAAAAGGCCATCTCCCATAGACTCCATTTTATCCAAGAAATGATTTTCTTTTTCTCTGTAATAATAAAACAGTAGCTTGTACTTGATCCCAACTAAGATGTAATTAATCCTGATTGGAAGCAAAACCAGCCTATTGGGTTTATTTAATGTTTAGTAGACTTAAGGCATGAAGATCCAAATAATGGAAAGATCTGTTATCCATAAAAACCATTGTCCTGAGCATTCTGGATAATGGGTCCCATGCCTGTACATGTAACCACTAGAAATGGAGGTTCACAGAGAGGTTTGAAATGGAAATGTTTTTGTCCTCTCAGTTCCAGAAGTGTCATTAATCTCCCAGCACCATCCCTCACATATTGATCCGCTGTGTAAATGAGAGGTGTGGGAGTGCAAGGAGCTGAATTCCCCTGGAGGTATACAGTAAATAACAAAGAAATGAATTACTTCCCTGCATGCGATTCGCTAAATAACCATAGCCTTGTATGCCTTTGGGTCAGAGTGCAAACATATGAAGTGACATTAGGAAAACTGCGATATGTATGATGCCTAGGTTTTTCATCCAAATATCTGCTGACACTTTCTTTTCTTTTTCTGCAGCTCTGTTAATCAATCAGGGTAAGGAATCATCTTCATTTGTTTCATTCCACAAACTGGTCTTTATTCAGTAGAATAGCAAGTGTTGCTATTGGCAAACACACACATATATACACAAAAGTGCTAGAAACCAACTATTTTGGAGGTTCTCTGGGTGGTTGGCCACAGATGAATTGATCACATTTCTGATGCAAATAATATTAATGTGAATGGTTGCAAGATGGAGCTCTTTCACTTCCAGATCCACCAATGGCTCATAGACTCCATGATCCTGAAAAAAAATTGGGGCCAACTACTCTGAAATGGATACTTGCTCCATAAGTGCATTGAGGAAATAAAAATTATATTTGGCACCTCTATGTAAAAGTGCACATCTTTGTAGAAATATATATCGACCTATACACTAATCCAATTCTACGTTAAATCTATTGACTTCTGTTGGTACTGGGAAAATGAACAGCCTTTTCATTTGACATATATTACACAAAATGTATTTATGTAGGTATATGGCTGAAGAAAGGTGTAGGCCTTATCCACACAAATCAATAGTAGACAGTACACATAGATTGTGCCCATTTATTGCTTTAATAATCAAGGCTGTCCATATTGGTACCAGGGTCCAGATAATTAACAACCTGTTACTGAGCCTCAACTTCTAGTATTCCCTGGCAACTCATCCGATGCAATTACAGCAATTACACAATGTAAATAAAAGCATTCAGTGGTAAAGCTAGATCATTTGTGATATAGTTGCAATGATGGCAATGCAGTAGGGCTGGAGCAAGTAAAGTGTGGCAAGCTTGATTAAGCAACTGAATAATTTGTGCTTTCGATACCACTGAGGGAATGATTAGGAAATCCAGCTGGTACCTAGATAATACTTAGAAACTGCCTGCATCCCTCTGTTGACAGATGAAGATGACAAGAAGCTGACAGCTGAGGAGGAAGAGGCAAAGAGGATTGCAGAGATGGGAAAGCCAATATTAGGAGAGCATGCCAAGTTGGAGGTTATTATTGAGGAGTCCTATGAATTCAAGGTAATTCCTGGTGTGTTGTCAGCAAATCCTTGTACCATGAAAGTTCAATCGATGCTTAAAAACAATATTGATTTTCTTTACAAAATGTACATCTTTCAATCATGCATTTTTAAATCTCAATCTTCGTTTGTAGTCATGCGTTACAGCGAACATAAGCTACACTGATGAGAAACCAGAAACACATCTTTCTCTTATACTCGTGATGCCATTCTATACTGTACTCTAAAGGGCACATTTACTAAGGGTCGAATATCGACCCTCGAGGTAAAATCCTACGAATTCTAATATCGAATTCGTAGGATTTACCGCAAATCCTACGATCGAACGATCAAAGGAAAAATCGATGAAATCTTTCGAATCGAACGATTTAATCCATCGATCAAAAGATTTTCCTTCGATCAAAAAAACCTAAGCAAAGTAATGGGGAAGGTCCAACATTGTACCTCGGTAGGTTTAAACTACCGAAGTAGGTGGTCGAAGTTTTTTTTTAAAGAGACAGTACTTCGATTATCGAATGGTCGAATAGTCAAAAATTTTTAGTTCGAATCCGAAATTCGAAGTGTTTTTTACTTCGAATCCTTCACTCGAGCTTAGTAAATGTGCCCCTGGGTGTCAAAGACTAGTTGGATTTTTAAGTATACATGGAAATTAGAATGCAGTCGTTTTCCCATTAGTGAAGGTTGTCAGTTTTAATGGATATTGTTAGGGATTGACCAAGGCAGACTCTAGAAACTGAAACATTATTTACAGACTCATCAACAGATGCTATGTTATTTTATTTTCCTATAAAACATTTTCAAAATAAGATATATTTTATTCGCCAAGGTAGTAAAACACCAGTCGGGTTTCAGCTTAAAGGGATTCTGTCATGATTTTTATGGTGTCGTTTTTATTTCATAATACACTGCAAACAATTCACTCTACAATATAAAATGTCATTCCTGAACCAGCAAGTGTATTTTTTTTAGTTGTAATATTGGTGTGTAGGTGCATCTCAGGTCATTTTGCCTGGGCATGTGCTTTCAGAAAGAGCCAGCACTTTAGGATGGAACTGCTTTCTGGTAGGCTGTTGTCTCCTACTCAATGTAACTGAATGTGTCTCAGTGGGACCTGGATTCTACTGTTGAGGGCTGTTCTTAGATCTACTAGGCAGCTGTTATGTCTTATGTTAGGGAGTGGTTATCTGGTTACTTTCCCATTGTTCTGCTGATGGGCTGCTAGGGAGAAAGGGAGAGGGTGATATTACTCCAAATTGCAGTACAGCAGTAAAGAGTGACTAAGGTTTATCAGAGCACAAGTCACATGACTGAGGGCAGCTGGGAAACTGACAATATGTCTAGCCCCATGTGAGATTTCAAAATTAAATATAAAAACATCTGTTTGCTCTTTTGAGAAAAGGATTTCAGTGCAGACTTCTGCTGGAGCAGCACTATTAACTGATGTGTTTTGAAAAGAATAAAAAAAAATTCCATTACAGTATCCCTTTAACTAAAGAAGTAGGGCAGAAATGTTATCCATTATGTTTTGTGCTTCTGTACCAGCCCAAGACAACGACAGCCATTTAGCAGTTAAGATCTGTGTCTCCAAAGATGCCCCAGTAGCTCCCCATCTTCTTTTCTGCTGATTCACTGCACATGCTCTGTGCTGCTGTCACTTACTGAGCTTAGGGACCCACTCACAATATACAGTACACATAGAATAGAGATGTCACAATATAAGGCTGATTAGTAAATACTTCAGATTATTGGTACATGTCAGCTCAGATACCAACACAATTAGCATCAGAATTTAATAATCAGCCCAATAGCATCAATTTATATAACAGATAAACCTCATTTTCTGCTGATTTGCAATGACCCCTAAGCTTATCTTCTCAACGACTGCTCAAAGCACACTGAGCATGTTTTTCACAGTCACTACTAACAAAATCCAAGACAACTTTGAAGGCCTTGATCGTTTTATTGTACAGAGGCTGAAGCTTTAGTTCAGTATATACACTTTTAGGTTTGAGTTCTCCTTTAAAAGAGTTGTGTCCTTTCTGAACCCTAATTTGGGTTTTCTGGTATCTCTTGATCACCATCCACAACATATACTGTATTCTGAGAAGCTCTGGCCTGGTGGTGGAAATAATTTGCTGTGACTTCCAGGCTCACCTCCAACCTCAATTTATCTCTGAATTTGCTAGGTCCTAAATATCAATTAACCACGAGTCTCTATGTATCATTTTGCTTGACACTAATTAATCAGTAGTAGTTTAATACGGCCTAATCGGGCTGTATTAAACTACTGCTATCAGGACAATGCTATTATTTACTTTATATACTGTATCTTATCAAATGAGAACGACGGTTTTATTTATTACAGCAAAAATCTAAACCCCCATATTATTACCCATGATTTAGCATCCAATTAACCTTGATGTAATATGTTTGTATGCCGACTGTTATTCTGTGTTGCATAGCATTTCTGAATTTATTCATGTGCAAGCAGATTCCTCTTTTCCATAATTATTATTCCTAACCCCCGCTCCTTAAAATGCTTTAGAAGGATTATAGGAAGGGTTTATCTGCTCTTCACCATAGTAAACCCATAAAGAGGAAAGAAATTTAGCATAATCCTAATATAAGCTCCCAGCAGCGGATCTACAGAGCTTCACCAGCCTCTGAAATGATTTGTTAAATATGTACATGGATAGCAGGCCCAGTGCCCCTAAAAGTGAGATGGGGGAGGGATAAGACCTGGGGTTTCGCTTTATATTGCTTTCTTGTTTGATATCCTCAGATTAGTGTAGCAGTTATAGTAACATGTAATGTTCATTGAAATGAAAATGCACAATAATCCTACAGAAATGGTAGGCAGCTGCAGTGCTGGGTGAGAGCCAGAGAATGGGAGGAAGAGCAGTTCTTGGACAACACAGACATTTACCCACACATTTAGAAAAGCATCAAGCAAAAGGTACAACTATTCTACCTACAGGAATGTGCGTGCAATGCTGTTGCAGAGAATGAAAAAAAGTGCTTCAGAATTGTCTTGTTTTCTAGGCTTTCAGTGAGAGGGTTTTCTAAGAGCAAGAGAGTGTCCTGTATGGTTATATTATTCAACAAGTGCTTTCCAGTTCTGATGTTTTAACTGTTTTTGTTTAAAAAGCATGCTTAATAGTGATGGACGAATTTGGGGCCTTTCGCCAAAAAATTCACGAATTTCCCACAAAATTAGCAAAACAGTGAAAAATTCGCGGAATGGCGCAGGTGTCCATTTTTTTTGCCGCTGGCGAATTTTCGCTGCAGTTTCACAAATTTATTCGCCGGCGGCGAATCGCGGGAATTCGCTGTGAATTAGCGTCTGGAATAAATTCGTCCATCGATAACGCTTAAGGTATACTGTACTTACACCAGGGGTTATAAATATTATCTCAGCCAAGTTTTACTATCTGTTGGCGTCCTCCTAAAGAGAAGGGTGTGAAGGAGCTATTATTGTCAAGCTCTTTGACTTTGGCTCCGTACTTCTTAAAGGGATACTATCATGGGGAAAACTTTTTTTTTCTTTCAAAATCAGTTAATAGTGCTGCTCCAGCAGAATTCTGCACTGAAATCCATTTCTCAAAAGATCAAACAGATTTTTTTTATATTTAATTTTGAAATCTGACATGTGGATAGACATATTGTCAGTTTCCCAGCTGCCCCCAGTCACGTGACTTGTGCTCTGATAAACTTCAGTCACTCTTTACTGCTGTACTGCAAGTTGGAGTGATATCACCCCCCTCCCTTCCATCCCTAACAACAGAACAATGGGAAGGTAACCAGATAGCAGCTCCCTAAAACAAGATAACAGCTGCCTGGTAGATCTAAGAACAGCACTCAATAGTAAAATACAGGTCCCACTGCGACACATTCAGTTACATTGAGTAGGAGAAACAACAGCCTGCCAGAAAGCAGTTCCATCCTAAAGTGCTGGCTCTTTCTGAAAGCACATGACCAGGCAAAATGACCTGAGATGGCACCTACACAGCAACAACTAAAAAAATACATTGGCTGGTTCAGGAATTAAATTTTATATTGTAGAGTGAAATATTTGCAGTGTAAACAGAGTAATTTAGAAATAAAAACTTAGTTAATTTTAGTTAGTTGTTGTCAGTCTCATTAAATGGTATTTAGTTTTTAATAATTTTATGCCAGTGTATCGATTATAACTTGTCTTTCATCTGCATAAAATTTGCTGTCATACTGTTATTATTTGTTTATCATGAAAATCAAATAAAATATTTTCAAAATAAATAGCAATAACTACATCATAAAAATCATGACAGAATCCTTTTAAATAAAAAATCAGAGAGCCAAGAATTGGACAACCTACCGTATATACTCGAGTATAAGCCGTCCCAAGTATAAGCCGAGGTACCTAATTTTACCTCCAAAAACTGGGAAAGCTTATTGACTCGAGTATAAGCCTAGGGTGAGAAATGCAGCAGCTTCTGGTAAGTTTCAATCAAAAAATTTAGGGTTTCTGCTCCCATTGGAGGTGCTGGCGTCTAGTTTTTGAATGCCGGCGACCATTCTTGGACGCCGGCGCATATTCTTGGAGACTATTCTTGGACGCCGGCGACTATTCTTAGGCGCCGGCGACTATTCTTAGATGCCGGCGACCGTTTTTGCACTTGACCCGAGTATAAGCCGAGGAAGAGTTTTTCAGCATATTTTGGGGGCTGAAAAACTTGGCTTATATTCGAGTATATACGGTAGTTAAACAGGAGATCTTAGTGAATGAAGGTCTAGCTTTAGTTAGGTAGTGTAGGGTGGATGAAAGTAGCTTTTGCTCCAGCAGAAATTGTTAGTGGGGAAATTGTCAGCTAAGGCAAAACTAGCGCATGTCACAAAATGCAACCCCCCGCGAATATCAATAGTTATCACTGTAACAGATATTTATAAAGTGCCTACAGAATTCACAGGCTGTGCAATAGAGTTGTATATGTCGAGTACAAAGAATAAATTCAATTTGTCAGATATCTGACAACCTGCTTGCCACAATACCAATATCTTCTGGGGTAAAGAATTGTCACTTCCAATGCTTTATAAAAAAAAAAAGGTTAAGAGGGTTCTACAGGGAACTGATTCAAGTAGCCATTGAGACAGAATGTATCTTTAACCTTCATATGGGTCGGAACACAGATTCTGTAGTGCACTGCACCAAAATATGTCGTATATTTACAAAGTATGTTAAAATACTTTCTCTTTTACTGTGATCACTGTAAAATGCATGACCCCCTGCTTAAATAAATTAAGTGCCTTAACTGTTGTACACCATTACACAATACAGAATTGAGTGTTGTTTTTGCTTTTCTGCGAACATTGAGGGGGTTATTTATTAAAGTCCGAATGTTAAATTGGAGTTTTTTTTTACTATAAAATCAGAATTTTTAGTGGAAAAAAACTAAAAATGTTTTGGATTTATTAAAGCCCGATGGTGCAAAAAGTCAGAATCTGGCATCTTAGACCTGCCAAGGTTTTATATAAGTCAATGGGAGAGGTCCCTATCCTATTTGGATGTTTCTGTGGTCTGCGCTGGATTTACCCGGAAAATCCAACTATTTCGGACTTTACAGGCAAAAATCGGGCTTTTAGGAAAAAATCCAAAAAAAACCCCGTATGATTCAGGAAAAAAAACTCTGATTCATTTGTGCTTTTTAAATAATAAATAATGTCAAATCGTGGATTCTAGTTTGGTCTGACTTTTTTTTTGCATAACAATTTAGAAAATGTTGAATTTTGATAAATAACCCCCTGAATGTGGAAAAAATACAGATCTCTGTTACAGCATTTAGGTTGCTCCTAGTGGGAGAGCACAGGTCAGAGAACATGACTGTTATGATATATGTGTGATGCTGCAGAGCCCAGCTTTTAGTGCATGGGGACTGTTTGGAAAGTTTAGGGGCCGATTCACTATGGGTCGAATATCGAGGGTTAATTAACCCTCGATATTCGACTAGGAACTAAAATCGTTCGACTTCGAATATCGAAGTCGAACGATTTAGCGCAAATCCTGCGATCGATCGATCGAAGGATTTTTCATTCAATCGAACGATTAAATCCTTCGAATCGAACTCGATTCGAAGGATTTTAATCCAACGATCGAAGGAAAATCCTTCGATCAAAAAATCCCAGGCAAGCCTATGGGGACCTTCCCCATAGGCTAACATTGACTTCGGTAGCTTTTAGCTGCCGAAGTAGGGGGTCGAAGTTTTTCTTAAAGAGACAGTACTTCGACTATTGAATGGTCGAATAGTCGAACGATTTTTAGTTCGAAACGTTCGATTTTCGTAGTCGAAGGTCGAAGTAGCCCATTCGATGGTCGAAGTAGCCCAAAAAAACTTCGAAATTCGAAGTTTTTTTAATTCGAACCCTTCACTCGAATTTAGTGAATCGGCCCCTTAATGTTTCATGTTCTCTTTATAAGGCAGTTGCATATAAAAGAGAGTATAGAACATTTAGCAATCAAAAGCCTCGGTAGCAGTGTGCTGGCATACAGTCTGCTCAGGCCAACTCTTTTTACATGGTGCTGCTCAGGTTAATGTATCCATACTAATGTATCAATACTAATGTAATCCATTTAGCTTCCTTCAGGATATTTGCAACTTAAAGCTTTCTACAAAGTAAAGTAAAGTGAGCAAATATAAATAGATATTATGGATCAGGCAGCCAAGGGTTGTCAGCATTTTTTACTTCTGTCTCTGAGAGTATCAGGTAGTGGTTATGCAGGTGGAAGGGATAGACAGCCCTGACTGGTGTATCTGCTTTAAAAATAAAACAAATATGATTCTGGCCTAAAGCAGGGAGGGTGGGATAAGGATTTTAAACATTACAGGGGTCATTTACAATGCAGGACACAGTGTGCAATATGCAAAAAAAGTATGAGTAGCCACAGGCCTCTGTGCTCCCACTAAGAGAAAGAGAAAAATTGCCATTGCACAGTTTGCCTTTAAAAATAATTATAACAAAAAATGAGGCATTCGTACCACACTTTGGCCAAAATACATAAGCTCGCTTTCCACATCAAGGCCCCTCATTGTATGTGAGTCCTACAATATCCATTAGCATTCTAAGGGGTAGATTTATCAAAGAGTGAAGTTAGAGATCTCCACAGTCTCTAAATTCACTCTTTGATAAATCTACCCCTAAGTATGTAGTGCATTTAACATCAAGTCTCCCAGCAACCAACGTGACTGAGTAGTAAGACCATTGTGCACTTACCCTAAAGGTGGCCATACACGGGCCGATAAAAGCTGCCGCCAGACCGAGTCGGCAGCTTATTGGCCCGTGTATGGGGGCCCCCGCCGGGCTTCCCTGATCGAGATCTGGCCCAAAGTCGGCCAGATCTCGATCGCATGGGACTAAAAATCCCGTCGGATCGCGGCCACATCTGTTCATTGATGCGGTCCCGCGATCCGACCGCCTGTTCCCGTTCGTTAGGATCGGATCAGCCTGATATTGCCCACCTCAAGGTGGGCATATCGGAGAGAGATCCGCTCGTTTGGCGACATCGCCAAATGAGTGGATCTCTCCGTGTATGGCCACCATTAGCTCAGGAGCTCTAGTGGAAAAGCAGGGAACTTTAACGCCCCAGCTAACAAACATACACCAGTGAAAAATTACATTCCTGTGTAGTGCATTTAAAATCAAGTCCCCCAGTAGACAATGTGACTATATGAGTGTGAATGTGACAATGTGAGTAATAAGACCATGGTGCACTTCCCCTTAACTCAGGGACTATAGTGTAAAAGCAATGAGCTTTTTAGCCCTAGCCAATTAACATACATCTATAAATGATTCCCTGTTTTAAAGGACCAGTAACATCAAATTTTTTTTTTAAATAATTCGTTAGTACACAACGAAAAAAACCACCAAGACAAATTATACTTAAAAATCCCAAAGTCTTTATTAATAAATAACTTACAAAAACTCTGCTTCCTGTCCTCTACAGAAACGGCGACACGGCGACCATCCATGGAGCGGCGCTCGATATCTCCTCCCTGGCTCTCTGCTGCTGGATCCTTTAGCTCCCACATGAACGATGCAGCTGCTCTCTGCGCTGCTTTGCTCTCCGCTACTTGTCCTCCCTCCTGGCGAGCTCTGCACTCCCATCTTCCCCTCCTCGTCTGGGTCACAGCCGCCGCATCCCCCAGCTCTTGGAAAGAAGATACAGCAGCCCGGGCCTCCCGTCTCCCGGTCTCTCCAGCCTGACAGAGTGGGTCTGTCCCCTGACAGGAGGCGGAAATGAAAGTGGCCGGGCGGGGAGAGAGAGAGAGGGACAGTGCGGTGACAGGGAGGCTGCAATGGGAGAGCTGTGGCGGCTGCACAGACATACACATACTCCTATTCACAGAGCCGCTCAGTTACAGTCAATTCACAAATACACGGCTCTCACATACACCTTCCCCCTGGGCTCCTCTCACAGAAAATGGCGCCGTCTCGGGGCTTCTCTTCAGGCCCACCAGCTCTCTATAAATGCCCATACACACAGACACCCAGGCGCGTCAACACTAGTGAACTCAACGCCCGACACAGGGCCCACAAAGGGATTATTTTTATTATTTACCAGGCGGGGAGAGACAGGGAGAGGGGAGGCCCAGGGTTGCTGTATCTTCTTTCCAAGAGCTGGGGGATGCGGCGGCTGTGACCCAGACGAGGAGGGGAAGATGGGAGTGCAGAGCTCGCCAGGAGGGAGGACAAGTAGCGGAGAGCAAAGCAGCGCAGAGAGCAGCTGCATCGTTCATGTGGGAGCTAAAGGATCCAGCAGCAGAGAGCCAGGGAGGAGATATCGAGCGCCGCTCCATGGATGGTCGCCGTGTCGCCGTTTCTGTAGAGGACAGGAAGCAGAGTTTTTGTAAGTTATTTATTAATAAAGACTTTGGGATTTTTAAGTATAATTTGTCTTGGTGGTTTTTTTCGTTGTGTACTAACGAATTATTTAAAAAATTTTTTTGATGTTACTGGTCCTTTAAAGGCTGAAAGGCAGCTATAGGCAATATGTGGCTAAAATTTGTACACGAAACACAGAAAGAAATCGCCAGCGATCGGTCTAACTCACGCTGTGGCATTGACCAGCTCCTATAAACACCATTGTGCCAGCACTTCCTCTAACCCACATTCTGGAGTTGACCAGCTGTTATAAACGATAAAAAGCCAATATTTGTACTCTGTGCTCCCACTACCCACTGTCACGGCCGGCACCCGATACCAGAACAAATGCCAAGCACCCTGGTCTTGGCTCAGCTTCACCAGTAGTGTGACCACTGTTGGGCTTTGGGAGGAGCCCTCAGCTTACTTGGGTGCCACCTGGACTTAACGAGGGGTGCAAGGTGAGATGTTCTGGCTGGCGAAGGGGCACGGCTGTTAGCAGAGTCTTTAGGCCGAAGGTCACGGTACAAATGGAGCAAGCGAGAGAATCGTCAGACAGGCTGGTTCTAGGCAGGCAGATAACAGGAATCGTCAGGCGGGCAAGGGTCAAAACCAGGTAATCAATCAGAAGGGATCAGGCAGAAAGAGTAGTCGAAATGCAGGCAAAGGTCAGAGTTCGAATATCAGAATAGTCAGGAACAGGCAGGGATCAAAAACCAGGAATCACAGATAAGTTTAACAAGAACAAACAGCACAAGGCTTCAGGAACCACTATAATAACAATTCTATCACGGGCAATGACAAACTGTGGGAATGCCCCTTTAATACTTTCAAATTTGGCGCCCTTGCGCGCTGACGTCTTCACGCCAGCACTATGAGAAATCCGGAAGAGGAGCAGCGCGGCGGGCTTCCCCGCCGAGGGGGCGGCAGGCGTCCCTGCTGTCCCCCCACTAGACCACCAGGGTGAGACTTCGTTACACCCACCTACTAAGCTGCACATTAAGGCCTGGACTGGGAATGGTCTATGGCAGTTATCCTCAACCAGTAGCTCGCAAGCAACATGGTGCTCCACCAACCCCTTAGATGTTGCCCCCAGCAGCCTTAAAGCAGGTGCTTATTTTTAGATTCCAGGCTTGTTGGCAAGTTTTGGTGGCATATAAACCAGGTTTACTGCCTTACAGAGTCTTCTGTAGGTTGCTAGTCCGCATAGGGTCTACCATATAGGAAATCACATTCCTTATTTAGTAATCCGGAAACCTTTGGCATGCTAGTGTTGCTCCCCAAATCTTTCTATATTTGAATTTGTCTCACGGGTGAAAAAGAATGGGGATCCCTGATGTATGGCATCCTCCAGCACCCCCTCTGGCATGTAACAGAATCCACAGATTGCCAGTCTGATGAGCCAGTTAGGGAGTGCCATGAGTTTCAGCCCAGAAGGACAGGTGTTTTGTCCTTAGAGCAGATGATAAGGGTCAGGCTCTGCTGTGGCCCCTGATGCTGATATGCCCAGCCCTTGAGACAGAGAGCAGCATTCACCGGGGCGCATGTACTCAGTCAGGGAACACTAAGTGGAGTGCAGTTTTCACCTCTAACAATTATATCTTCTAAAAAAAAGTTACCAGATTTATAAATGAAATCCAGTCACATGTGCAGAGACATGGCACACTTTGTAAAAATGTTCCTTCGGCCATGCCCACTTTCCCACTACTTCCCTTTTAACCACACACTTAAGCACAGAGTCACAGGGCCACATTTACTTAGCTCGAGTGAAGGAATAGAATAAAAAATACTTTGAATTTCGAAGTATTTTGTTGGCTACTTCGACCATCGAATTGGCTACTCCGACCTTCGACTACGACTTCGACTTCGAAAAGAAAGATTCAAACTAAAAATCGTTCGACTATTCCACCATTCGATAGTCGAAGTACTGTCTCTTTAAAAAAAACTTCTACCCCCTACTTCGCCACCTAAAACCTACCGAGGTACAATGTTAGCCTATGGTGAAGGTCCCCATAAGTATTTTTTGATCGAAGGAAAATCGTTCGATCGATGAATTAAAATCCTTTGAATCGTTCGATTCGAAGGATTTAATCGTTCGAACGTTTGAATTGCGGTAAATCCTTCGACTTTCGATATTCGAAGTCGAAGGATTTTAGTTCGCTCCCCCGGTAGTTACGCCCCTGTTTGCTTGTTTAAATGCAAATAAGGTCATCAAGTCCCTAGAACACATAGCATATAGGAAATTTAAAGGAAGCAGCAACCGCACCAAACAAACGAATCTCACAGTATATGACCACCTTAAAGCTGGCCACAGACACAAAGATCCGATCGTACGAATCAATGTTCGATTGGACTTTCCCATCTCCCGACCTGCCACTAACCATTCAGATCAAAGTCTTACCATTCCGACAATATAAAGTAGTTAAAGAACAGATCAGCCGATGTTCTGCCCCTGACAGCAATTGTACGATAGACAAAGCTAGTGACAGTCTCCCTCTGATAATCGTACGATCAGCAATACACGCAGAGATATTACCCGCAGCCGACAGAAATTTTCTAACCTGTCCGATCAACCAAACGACCGATCTCCGCCGGATGAAAAATGTGGGGACTCTCCACACACATTCCGAAAATCGTATGAATCCTCGATGAGAGATCTTTGCGTCTATGGCCAGGTTAGGCTCTATTGGCGCAAATTCACTAAGCGCCGAAGCGCGAACGCTAGCGTTAATTCGCTAGCGTTTGGCAACGAACGCTGGCGTAGTTTCGCTAGTGTTACTTCGCACCCTTACGCCAGGCGAATTTTCGCTAGCGACGTAACTACGCAAATTCACTAACTTGCGCAGTGTACTGAACGCTACCTTTTACGCTAGACTTCCTTCGCCACCTCAGACCTGGCGAAGCGCAATAGAGTAGATAGGGATTGCTTCAAAAAAAGTCAAAATTTTTTCTAAGTCCCAAAAAACGCTGGCATGTTTTCTACATGATGGGTGATAGGCTGAAAAAGATCGAAAATATTTTTGGGGCTCCCCTCCTTCCCCCCTACATCTCCTGACTCATGGCAACTTACCTAGACAGTGAGCACATGTGTAGGGCAAAAGAAAAATTTTATTTGCTGATTTGAAGGTTTTCTAGGCATTTGAAGTGGTGATACATATTCCTCCATTGAAATTTGAATTTCGCGCCGTATGCAAATGAACCATCGCTAGCGAAACTTCGCTTCGCTTGGCGAATTAACGCTAGCGCAGCTTCGAAAACTTACACTACCCCTGTGCGCAACTTCGGATTTTAGTGAATTTGCGGAGCGCTGGCGAAAATACGCCTGGCGAAGTGTGGCGAAGTGCAGCGAAGTTGCGCCTGGCGCAACTCCTCATCTTAGTGAATTTGCCCCAGTGAGTGCTGCCAGAAAGCACACAGATTCACCTTGTTCCAGGAAAAAAGCTCATGTACATGAACGCGGTATTACTAGATAATTCAGCTCAGTGCGGCACTAATTCTTGTAATAATATCCGTTCTTTGACACATTTATCTTAACAGGCTACATCTTACAACAATTGTGGCTTATGCCAAAAGGGTAACTGGAGATGCTGCTTATTTACTATGAGGCACAAATGTTATAATCCCACTGTTAAGCACTGACACTTAGCAATATGAATGGAACATGCAGGAAGAAAACACAGCTCGTATCCTCCTAGCAATGTTTTAAAAACCTGACATATTGATGTGCCCAATGACAGTGAGGAAATCTGAATGAAAGGCAACTTTGCTGCAAAATTTATTTTCCAGGACCAGGAGTATATTCAGTTGAGGCAAAGTAAAACTGGAGTGAGAATAAACAAGTTAAGTGTCATATATGTTAGATACAACCATGATAATGACCATGATGCATCTGCCCTATGGTGCTTCTTATTGTTGCATAGGCCATTCTAGGACCCACAATGCTAAGAAACCTCACTGAAAATATTGAGATTATCTTTGCAGGGTGTATATTATAATATTATTATACTATTAAGTCAGTCTCCTACACTAAACAATATGCTACATATGAAGCTAATAGAAATTTGTGGACCCAAATTGCTATATTTTGTCCCAAAATGTAGGATTGTCTTGCAAAATTCCAGCATAATTGCTGCCGCACATTTAGCGGCAGATTTATCGAAGGTCAAATTGAAAATTCAATTTGAAATTCGAATGTTCGAGTTTTTTTATGATCAAAACTGTCAAATTCAACTAGGGGGTTATTCAAATTCGATTCGAGTGTTTAGGTCGATTCTATTCATCCGAGATTTAAAAATTAGATTTTATTAACATTTCGATAGTCGAATTTTGTGTTCATGGGAGTTTTAAAAAAAATGAATTTGAAATTTGACCCTTGATAAATGTGCCTCTAAGCTGTGACCATCATAACTTGAGCAATGCTCCTACGGGGGCCTAACTTAGCATGTTTTTGGAAAATTTGCCAATTTTGCTAACTTATAGGTAGGGATGCATCGAATCCAGGATTCGGTTCGGGATTCGGCCAGGATTCGGCCTTTTTCAGCAGGATTCGGATTCGAGCAAATCCTAATTTGCATATGCAAATTAGGGATGGGGTGGGAAATCATGTGACTTTTTGTCACAAAACTAGGAAGTAAAAAATGTTTCCCCTTCCCATGCCTAATCTGCATATGCAAATTAGGATTTGGTTCGGTATTCGGCCAAATCTTTCATGAAGGATTCGGGGGTTCGGCCGAATCCAAAATAGTGGATTCAGTGCATCCCTACTTATAGGTGCACGTATCTTTATGATTGGCATCAACACAAGCTTAGTTTTGCACCCAGTTATACATTATATGCTCTTGTGCCATGGGCTACCTAGAAAGTTGTTGTTAATGTTAGTTACTGTTCATCAAAGTTAAAAAAACATAACCTGCAGATGGAAATGTTCAATCATGGGGTAAACCCTTTGTGCTTATTGTGCAAATTTTCATCATCAATGGGGAAATTTAAAAAATGATTGTCTTCAGCGCATCCCCAGTGTTTTTGAACCAATGTGGGTGTGGTTGGGCAGCATGCCGCCCCCCCCTAAAATCCTGCCGCCCTAGGCCCGGGCCTAGGTGGCCTTTCCACAAATCCGGGCCTGGGAGCAATTCTTATGTGTGTATAGTTTATTTACAATAGAACATGCATTATTACAAACTCTCCTCCATGGTGATTTATCTCACTATTTTTTACAGTATACACATTGACCGTGGTAACACAATCCACATTCAAAGGTGACAAATGAGTGTTCACTACTTTTTTTAATTGCTTTCATCTCTGTATAGTTTTGCTTCCTATTTTCCTTTATGGTTATAGGTTATAAGTGGAAGACAGAAACATGTCAGTTTCTCCAGACTCATGACCTAGAAGCATTGTTCTGTTGAACTACATGAAGAAGACTTGTTTAGCAACATTGCCGAAGAGCACTACTTCTATTTGTTATGAAATGTACCTTAATGTTAAAGCTACTCCTCTTTATTATTAACTGATTTTCTCTATTACCAGAGCACAGTAGACAAGCTAATTAAGAAGACCAATTTGGCACTAGTGGTTGGTACCCATTCCTGGAGAGAGCAGTTTATAGAAGCTATCACGGTTAGTGCTGGTGAGTTGACATTGAAAATTCTCTGTTATTAATAGGGGTAAGTACAGCAGTAAATACTAGTCATCATTATTATCTTTATCATCCTTTCTTTGGTGAACATTTACTAGACAGGACAGATCTTAAAGTGGATAAATACTATTGAAGGTTTGCCAGGAATGACAGAGAGGGCGAATGAGACCACTGGATGTTGCTGTGAAAGAGAAATATACAGTATATTGTTGTTTTTTGGGTTTTTTTCCCCAAAAAGAAGCATTATAGCACCTGAAAACTGCCAAAATAGCATTTTTATGCACAAGTTAGGTAAAAAAGAAACAAGAGTGATTGAAAAGGACAGTGTATTCCAACAACTTATGAGATCTTATGAAGCAGAGGCCGCAACCAAATTATTGATTATAGGGCAAGTTTTATTATGTTATGAAAGCTGCTGTATATAGAGAGACGAAATGTGTCTCACACTGTGAGGAATGCTTTCAAGCCTGGGGGCTGTTACCCATAGTAACAAAAAAAAAAAAAAGATTTTTGGTTGCTATTGGTAACTACAGTGGTGCAATTTAGCATCCATGTTAGTAAATCAGACCCATGGTGTGAGATAGCAAACATATTAACATAACATAGACACACTCGTGTTTTCCTTTCACTAGTCCTATCCTTTGCAGACAAGAATGCAGCATTGCAATTCAGTATATTATAAGAACCTCCATGATGCATTTGAAATGACAGTTATCAGATATATGCACAGGACAGGAGCTATTGTTGGATGTGGATTCACTGGCTTTTTGGGGAGAAAACTGACATGCAGTACGACCGGAAAATGCTAAAGGCTAAGTACTAGGCAAAGACTATGCTATTCTGGCAGGGATGAGAAACACAGGATGATTAAACTGATACTTTTATCAAACTCCAAATTTATCTCAACATTTCCAGCCACAAACCCCGATCTAATCTGCACGGGTTTTTTTTTGGCATATTTATTATTATTAGATTTTGACGAAAATATGGTTTGCGGGAAAAAATTCAAATGTCGTGTTTTTTCCAAATTTTTCACCCGAAAACCCATTGATTTATATGCAACCTCGACAGGTCTAAGATGCCGGATTTTCTGATTCTGACTTTTCCATCCTCAGGGTATAATAAATAAAGTCCTGTTTTATACTGAAAAATCACGAATTGTTCAGGATTTTTGCATTCGGAGTTTAGTAAATAACCCCCTAAATGTGATTTAGGAGAGGAGAGATACAGTCACTGAGGCATCAAAACAAAGGCTGGTGTGTTAGTGCACAAAGACAGAGAGCAATGCATTACTGCATTAACAGAAAGAGAGACTGATATATTCGGAGGGAAAGATGCAAAGAACAATTATTTTTGTTTTGGTAGAAGAGAGGCAATTTTTTTTGGTAGAGAGACAGTGGTTGATATACAGTATTTGTCTGTATACCTGTGTCTCCTGGGAGTTGGGCCCTGCCAGCAAGTAAAATGGAGCCCAATGAAAAAAAGCCCTTAAATACCCAGCCACACCCCTGATCCACCCTGGCCACTCCCAGATTATGTCAAACCCTTCCCATAACCCTCACCAGCTACTCCCCTATTTTTTCAAACTCCACCTTTCATCTTTCTAGATGCTGTCCACTGGCCACCAGCCCCTCCCCATTCACAACTCATAAATCAGGATTTTCGATTTTGGAGCCCAGTGGTAAACAATGTATTGTGAACCACTGTCCATAACACTTTCTAAAAAAACAAACATTTCATTTACATGTTTTTTTTAAGCAGCTGTGACTGTTGTTGAAGTAGGAGCCAAAGGACATATATATTAGTATGTATCTGAGAGATGTGTGCATACCTATCTGTATCTACAGGTGACGAGGAAGAGGAAGATGATGGACGTGAAGAACGTTTGCCATCATGCTTTGACTACGTTATGCATTTCCTCACAGTCTTCTGGAAAGTTCTCTTTGCCTTCGTTCCCCCCACAGAGTACTGGAATGGCTGGGCCTGCTTCTTTGTTTGTATCTTTATTGTGGGTATGCTAACAGCTGTAATAGGAGACCTCGCTTCACACTTTGGTTGCACTGTTGGCTTGAAGGACTCAGTGACAGCTGTGGTGTTTGTGGCTTTTGGCACATCTTTGCCAGGTAAGAATGTTACAACCAGGAGAGTAGTTATGGCACAAAAAGTAGTTAAGCTGGCCATACATTGTACATTTCACCAACATGCCCATCTTGAGGAAGGCAATATCAGACTGATTCAATCATTTGACCATCAAACCAACAATGGGATCATAATTTCTGCTATGTAGGCCGTTAGACCAAGCTAACACTCAGCAGGGGCTGAACTAGAGGTAGGCAGAAGAGACACGTGCCTAGGGCGCTAAGGTAGAGGGGCACCAGGGACATACCACTGCTGCCTCCTTCCCCCAGTTCCTTCCTTTTTCTGCCGCCTTCCCCTAGTTCCTTTCTTCTTCTACCACCTTCCCCTAGTTCCTTCCTTATTCTGCCTCCTTCCCCTAGTTCCTTCCTTCTTCTGCCTCCTTCCCCTAGTTCCTTCTTCTACCGCCTTCTCCTAGTTCCTTCCTTCATCTGCCGCCTTCACCTAGTTCCTTTCTTCTTCTGCCACCTTCCCCTAGTTCCTTCCTTATTCTGCCTCCTTCCCCTAGTTCCTTCCTTCTTCTGCCTCCTTCCCCTAGTTCCTTCCTTCATCTGCCTCCTTCCCCTAGTTCCTTCCTTCTTCTGCCTCCTTCCCCTAGTTCCTTCCTTCTTCTGCCGCCTTCCCCTAGTTCCTTCCTTCTTCTGCCGTCTTTCCCTAGTTCCTTCCTTCTTCTGCACCTTCCCCTAGTTCCTTCCTTCTTCTGCCACCTTCCCTTAGTTCCTTCTTTCTTCTTTCTCCTTCCCCTAGTTTCTTCCTTCTTCTGCCGCCTTTCCCTAGTTCCTGCCTTCCCCTAGTTCCTTCCTTCTTCTGAAACCTTCCCCTAGATGCAGTGCATATTTGGCACGTGCGCTCTTCTGCGTATGCATGCTCAGTGCTGGGCCAACTCGGCCCACCACTGACACTCAGGTGTGGTCCTAGATCTGATGGGAAAATCACACTAAAGGTGGCCATACACGGGCCGATAAAAGCTGCCGACAGACCGTGTCGGCAGTTTATTGGCCCGTGTATGGGGGCCCCCGACAGGCTTCCCCGATCGAGATCTGGCCGAAAGTCGGCCAGATCTCGATCGGATGGGTTTAAAAACCCAGTCGGATCGCGGCCGCATCTGTTCGTTGATGCGGTCCCGCGATCCGACCGCCCGTTTGTGAATGCTAGGATCCGATCGTTGGGCCCTAGGGCCCACGATCGGATCTGCCCGATATTGCCCACCTCAAGGTGGGCATATCGGAGGGAGATACGCTCGTTTGGCGACATCGCCAAACGAGCGGATCTATCCGTGTACTTGATTGATATCTTTACTTGATTGATATCTGGGCAAAAATCGTCCAGATATTGGATATTGGAACAACAGACTCAAAATGCATTTGTCTTAAAGGGGTGGTTCACCTTTGAATTAACTTTTAGTATGTTATAGAATCACCAGTTCTAACCAACTTTTCAATTGTTTTTCATTATTTATTTTTAATAATGTTTCCAGTGTTTCCAGCTTTTAAAAGGAGGTCACAGACCCCCTTCTACTAAAAAATGCTCTGTAAGGCTACACATTTATTATTACTGCTACTTTTTAATTACTTATCTTTATATTCAGGCCTCTCCTATTCATATCCCAGGGGAACTTGGACCCTAGCAACCAGATAGCTGAAACTGCAAATTGGAGAGCTGCTGAATAAAAAGCAGCTGAAAAACCACAAATAATAAAAAATGAAAACCGATTGCAAATTGTCTCAGAATATCACTCTCTGCATCATACTAAAAGATAAAAGGTGAACCACCCCATTAATGCTGAAGAGTTCCATTAGTCTAAAGGTCAATATACTCAATTCAGCAGCTTATAATGTTTCCAGGAATAGCTATATAATGTATTGCAGTATATTGTTACATAGAGCAGTATGCAATGGATCGATGAATCTGCACATTTCACTGCATAACAGTACCATGATAGACAGAGGGAATTAGGACAGACAAATTGAGCTTTCCAACAAGCAAAGGCTAATGCTGGCTTTTGTCTATTTACCAACTTCTGGCACACTTTTCAGTCCTGGGGTAAAAAATCTGTAAAAGGGAATGTCCACCCAAAAATTCTTAGCTCTTTTGAGGTATACATTAATGCAGGGCCGGAACTAGGGGTAGGCAGAAGAGGCATGTGCCTAGGGCGCAAATATGGAGGGGCAGCAGGAACTGCAACTCTTCTGCGCCTTGTCCCTAGTTTGGCCGCTTCTTTCCCCACCTGTGGCAGCAATCGCCATCTTCCTAGGCGCGCATAGACGCGCACTCTTCCTAAACGCGCACAGACGCGCACTCTTCATAGACACGCACTCTTCTGCTCATGTGCGTGCGCACGATTGGCTTGTGTGCTTGATCGCCCGTGTGTGCGCGTGCCTGTCCATGCTCACACTTCTGAAGGGGGTGATGTAGTCGGTCGGGTTGCCTTGGGCGCCCGGCCGATTTGGCCCGGCACTGCATTAATGAAATAATTTTCACTGGTTTTAAAGTAATTTGTAAATGTAATTACAATAGAAAGAAGCGTTTGTGTATGTCTTACTGTTCTCTACACTCACTACTGTTTCAGAAACAATGTAGAAGAAATCAGTGATCATTAGGGTTGCCACCTTTTCTCAAAGTTTTTACTGGCTGGTGGGGGGGGGCGGGAAGAAAAGGGGCGTGATGCAAAAAGGGGCAGAGTCATGTAACAAGCCACGTCGCGAGATGGCCAGAAGGCTGAAAAAAAGGTAAGTTCTAAGTGAATTGGGGGCGGGCAACTACATTGCTGTTAAATTTGTAATACGGGCTCTGGTCTTGGCAAATGTTTTAGCGGCTAGGCCGGGTGGCAACCCTAGTTATCATCCAGGTCGATTAATCAGCTGCCTGATGCTTTTAATGTTTCAGGAGTCAGAACTAGAAGACAGAGCCAGAACTGGGAGATCTGGAGACACGGCTATGACCGTTGGGGAGGGGGAGGTAGAGTCCTGCAGAAGGCCGGGTACCCGCGGGTTACCAGCAAAAAAAAGCGAGTACCCTGCGGGATGAGGGTAGGATTTTCTGGTGCGGGTAGAGATGCGGGTCTGCGAGTTGCAGGTCGCTTGCAGGTCACATCTAAATTTCTTATCTTATGTTATGTTGTCTATATTTTACTCATCTTAAAATTTTACAAAACTTTTTTCTGTCCCTGCCCACTTTTGACATCAAACTGGAAGTGACACCACTTCCGGTTTGCAGCAACTTCACTTCCTGTCTACAGATACTGCTTTTGAAAGCAAAATACATGTATAAATAACTATAAAACAATTTAAAAAAGGTTAATGAATGTACTTAATGGGTCCTTTAGCATAGCCATGGATACAAGGGCTAGATGACTCTGTGGGTGAAGATTGCAACCCTTAGGGCCTTTGTACCTGTGCCAGAATACAAGTACAAGAGTACAGTGCTATTGGGAACAAGGGGAATCTCTACTTAGAGTCAGATTTATCAAGGGTCGAATTTCTAATTCGAATTTTCGAGTTTTTTTTATGGCCAAAACTGTCAAATTCGACTAGGGAATTTTTCAAATTCGATTCGAGTTTTCGGGTCGATCCTATTCACCCGAGTTTAACAAATTAGATTTTTTTAAAAAATACATTTCGATTGGTCGAATTTCGAGTTCATGGGAGCTTATGGGAGTTTTTAAAAACTATAACAAACAAGGGAAAGTTGTGCTCACCACTAATTTTTAAAACCATTAGGCGGGGGTGCAATGAGGCTGTGACCACAAAATACATATAGTCAAATACAAGAGTCCTCTGCACTCAACCCATTATCAATATATTTAAGACAGAGACATTTTGTGCATACTGCTACTGAAAAATGCCTTACCCTTTAAACAAAACAGGGATTGTTTGTCCATATATTGCAATATATTTAAGCTGGCCAACTACGTCACAGTCATCCCATATCTGGCCAGTCCTATGCTCAATTTTCATCTTATTCATCAAGAATTCTATTGCTTCATTATACATTTTACAAAGGGACTAAGTTTTACCTGCAACTTACTTGCTGCTTTCAAAGTAAAACTCCCAAACATGGCTGCCCTTTTATTAGACACTAGTGGGATCACCTGACTATAGCTGGGAAGGGTGGGAGCTACAACATGGAGCTGATCACTGCTCCTGTATAACTATAACAAACAAGGGAAAGTTGTGCTCACCACTAGTTTTTAAAACCATTAGGCGGGGGTGCAATGAGGCTGTGACCACAAAATACATATAGACAAATACAAGAGTCCTCTGCACTCAAGTTTTTAAAAACTCACACGAAGTGGAAATTTGACCTTTGATACATGTGCCTCCCCGTGTTCGGACAGTGCACAGCTCACCGGCAAAGTACAAACAAACAGGGTGATTTACATTTGTTTTTTGCACTCCGCTTGTCTGGATATAAAAGCTTTTCATAAATAACCCAAACATTTTTGACACTAGACCAAAATGTAACCTTGTTCCCACAGATGTAGTAGAGGACCTATTTAATGGTTTTTTTTCTCTTTTATTTCTCCATCAGATACATTTGCCAGTAAGGTGGCAGCAATGCAGGACCAGTATGCTGATGCCTGTATTGGCAACGTGACAGGTAGCAATGCAGTTAACGTCTTCTTGGGTATTGGCGTGGCTTGGTCTGTGGCGGCCATCTACTGGGCTATCCAGGGCAAAGACTTTATTGTGGAGACAGGTTCATTGGCCTTCTCTGTCACCCTGTACACTATCTTCGCATTCATTATCATCAGCGTCCTGCTCTATCGCAGAAGACCTCATATAGGGGGAGAGTTGGGTGGCAGCCGCCTCTCCAAGACCCTCACATCCATGCTGTTCATTGGCCTTTGGCTGCTGTATATATTATTCTCCAGCCTGGAAGCCTACTGCCATATTAAAGGCTTCTGAAAGGTGATGAGGATGCAGAAGTCAGTTTCCTCTATGAACTCGGGCCTCAGTCATTCCATGGACTCTCCCAAACTGGATATTGAGATGTTTCATTACAGTAGAGTTCGAGGGCACAGACTCGGTATAATGTGTTTATTTATTTATTTATTTTTTCTAAACCCTTCTGTCCTAAATGTCTCCCTCTGCTGTCTCTTTCCTGGGGTAACAAAATAGCACAATTTGCTGTAAGAAGAGGGGTAAATTGAGTTCAAGGAGGTGGATCCCACTTGAACGACAATAGAACAGTTCAATTTCACTCACAGAGAGGATAAATATGCCAGGCTGACAAAAAACAAGGAAAGGCTTTTCCTTTAAGTTCTTTTATATTTCTAGGCAAAAAGGCCTGTACCATTGGGTGTTCAGGTTGGTTGTGGGAACATGCTGTCCTTTCTCAAAATGGGCTTCATACTCTTTAAAGGGGAACTGTCACTGTTCTAAAGGAAAGACCTAACAGTAGTGGATACTTAAAGGGGAACTATCATGAAAATTAAAAACTTTATTCCGCCTATAAGATGTATTGGTTCTAACTGTCAATGAATATCTGACACCCAACTGCTGCATGAAGACAGAATGAAGTGAAACAGATGCTGAGAGTGGAACAGTGAAGATAAACTTGATTGAATTTACAAAGTTTCTTATTTCAGTATGATGAAGCTTATACTACATTTTCACGATAGTTCCCCTTTAATAACCCCCTATGACATATTGGTATTATTTTTTTTTTATCTTACCTTCATTGTATCTTATCTTATCATTTTTGACATGTAAATGGTTTAATTATGTGCTTTCTCAAAGTAACTTCATATTTCCAATTGTAAACAAATCAATCATGCGCAGAACAAATGCTGACTCACAGCATGAGTGTCTTACTAATTGACAGATAAAAATTCTGCCTCTTTTCTAAGTGATAGGAAGTTTTCTGCCATTTTTCATTATGGTTTATGCTGGCCCAAACAGGCAAACATTTTAGGTCACAAAACAATAGGGACATTGCTGCAATTCTTCAGAATATTGCAGAAAAATTCACATACTAGTACTTGGACTTTCGTGCAACTGTAAAAGTACAACTGATTTTCTAGGTGTATAGATGCTAAATTAAATGCACTACTGCTTGGCTCCAAATGGGTCACATGACCGTCAATGCATTCTTTCTGCAGAAAGCCATTTACCCTCTCTCTGCCACTCACACT
This sequence comes from Xenopus petersii, assembly GCA_038501925.1. Classification (NCBI taxonomy): domain Eukaryota; kingdom Metazoa; phylum Chordata; class Amphibia; order Anura; family Pipidae; genus Xenopus; species Xenopus petersii. The sequence continues at coordinate 19,471,558 of CM076687.1, read as the reverse complement.
GATGATTCTGAAAATTCCCATAGACATAATTCTTGCAAGTTTCCTATCCTTCCTAAGGGCAGAGACACACGCGAAGATTCGGGGAGATTTCTTTTGGAAATATCAGGAGCTGGCAATCACCCTGAGTGCATTAAGGGCAGAGACACGTGAAGATTTGGGGAGATTTAGTCGTCAGCTACAAATCGTCACTTCTTGGGCGACTAATCTCCTGAACTGCCTTCCCGCTGGCTAGAATGTAAGTCGCCAGCAGGATGTCACTTGGAGTGCTTCGTTTTCCGAAGGTGTCCGAAGTTTCCTTGTGAGGCTACTTTGGCGACTTCCGAAAACGAAGCACTCCGAGGGCCATCCCGCCGGCGATTTACATTCTAGCCAACGGGAAGGCAGCTCATGGAGATTAGTCTCCCGAAGAAGAGACGATTTGTTGCCAGACGACACCCCCCGAATCTTCGCGTGTCTCTGCCCTTAAAGGAAAACTATACCCCCAAAATGAATACTTAAGCAACAGATAGTTTATATCAAATTGAATGACATATTAAAGAATCTTACCAAACTGGAATATATATTTACATAAATATTGCCCTTTTACATCTCTTGCCTTGAACCACCATTTCGTGACTCTATCTGTGCTGCCTCAGAGATCACCTGACCAGAAATACTACAACACTAACTGTAACAGGAAGAAGTGAGGAAGCAAAAGGCAGAACTCTGTCTGTTAATTGGCTCATGTGACCTTACATGTGGTTTGTATGTGTGCACAGTGAATCTTACAATCTCAGGGGGCGGTCCTTATTTTTTAAAATGGCAATTCTCTATTTATGATTAGCCAATGGCACATACTACTAAAAAAGTATATTATTATGATAATGGTTCATTTACATGAAGCAGGGTTTTACATATGAGCTGTTTTACTCAGTATCTTTTAATAAAGACCTACATTGTTTGGGGGGTATTGGGGGGTATAGTTTTCCTTTAATGCACTCAGGGTGATTGCCAGCTTTTGATATTTCCAAAAGTACGATTCATGTTCAAAGCAAAAATGTTCAGAGCAGTTCAGGGACAGAAGGCCAAAGAGGGGTAAAGTGTTTAAAACCATCACAAAATGGATATGTTTCTTGACTGCATTGATGATGCTAGTATGGAGTGGGAGCATTGCATCATTTGACATTAAGATAATCCCATATTTCACCTAAGCAGTTCCATGTAAAGGCCTGCTTTTATCTCCTTCTTCAAGAGGACAGATGATTTTTTTTTCAAAGACTTTGGCTATGAGTGAAGGGGCTTTAAACCCATACAGCCATTTCTACTTGTTGGCAATTTTTAATGCGTCACTATAGCCTGTTACAGTCCACAAAAGAAAAAGTAAAGGGCTACTGAGGATTTTGTACAAACTAGGTTTTCTATAGTAAACCAATCGCAAATCAATTTGAAATCCTTTCAGTTGAAGTGTATGGCTTCCTTCATACTATTAGGAAAAATGTATGATTCCTTGCTACCAGGAAAGACCGGCTACCCATATTAAAATCGGATTCTAATGCTCAGCATCAGCAAGGGACAGGGATCTGGGAAGTGAGATGTTGTTACTGTACAGGTGACAGTATACATTTCTGGTCCCATGAAAGATGCTTCGTTTTTCGTCATTCTGTATCCTATGTCACTGCAGAGGGAGGAACATGCTAAAACCCACAATTTCCTTTATCTTTGTGCCATTCTTTTCAGAAAATGTCAAAGAATACAAGCTGATCCATAATCTATCTTCTGCCACTGTTCCAAAAGAACATATATATTGTGCATGTCACTCTAAATTCAGAGGTGCAGACCCCCCTCCATGTCTGTACACAATTCATCACTAGATAACCCATGAAAGCCATAGGTAAGATTTACAGCTTTCACTGCCCTTTCTTACAGTTTACTGATATAAGACTGGTTCTTTGTGCTTTTCCTATTATCCTTTCCGTCACTCTTTGAAGCCCTTTCAATTGGTTCATGATCCCTGAGCTAGCCAATCAGGATTAAGCCATTATATACTGAATTTAATGTGTTTTAACTGAGCCTCCTACAACTGATTGCACTGCCACAGCTGGTGTTCAAGTGTTTAAAAAAAAAACTGACACGGCACAAATACCAGACAGCATTTATCCATTATAAGGTCATAGAACACAGTCAGCAGAATAAGCTTTTATACGATACGTGTTGGTACTTTTTGATCAAAGTGAGTAGTCATACTTGTTTCATTTTAATATATAGATGCATTGAGTAGACCTTAGCTTCATTGGCTGAAGGCAATACAATCGCAACTGAAACTTAGAGCTCAGTAACTAGGTTTGAAGGTTTGCTGACTTCTATATTCTTGCTCTTACTATAATCTTAGACTTTTTTTAGAGTTACCTTCACTAATGCAAAAGGTGAGGTCATGTATAACACATCAGTAAATACTTCCAACCGTTTTCTTGTTTTCAGGCTACACAATCATGCTAAAGATATTGACAGTGTAAATGACAGTCATTTTGCATTAACATCTGTAGTTAAAGGGATACTGTCATGGGACAAAAAGTTTTTTTTTATCAAAAAGCATCATTTAATAGGGCTGCTCCAGCAGAATTCTGAACTGAAATCCATTTTTCAAAAGAGCAAACTGATTTTTAATATTTAATTTTGAAATCTGAAATGGGGCTAGACATGTTGGCAGTTTCCCAGCTGCCCCCAGTCATGTGACTTGTGCTCTGATAAACTTCAATCACTCTTTACTGCTGTACTGCAAGTTGAAGTGATATCACCCTCCTCCGTTTCCCCCAGCAGCCTAACAACAGAACAATGGGAAGGTAACCAGATAGCAGCTCCCTAACAAAAGATAACAGCTGCCTGGTAGATCTAAGAACAGCACTCAATAGTAAAATCCAGGTCCCACTGCGACACATTCAGTTACATTGAGTAGGAGAAACAACAGCCTGCCAGAAAGCAGTTCCATCCTGAAAGCACATGACCAGGCAAAATGACCTGAGATGGTGCCTACACACCGATATTACAACAAAAAATTTATACTTGCTGGTTCAGGAATGAAATTTTATATTGTAGAGTGAATTATTTGCAGTGTAAACAGTGTAATTTAGAATTAAAAACTTCATAACAAAAATCATGACAGAATCCCTTTAACATCAGGTCTTCCAGATTTGCTCATGTTGAATTTACTCAATTTATTGGGGCTTGTGGAACTGGGAAGTTGGTCTGTCTTGATAAATGAGTGCTTTATTTCATCTTTCTTGCTAGCCCAGAGATGCCTCTTGGAGTTAGCTGGGAATATATATATATCGGTATTTCATGACCATATCCGTGCTATACAACTTTTTATCTGTAATGGGCCAAATATGGAATAAAATATTTGTTCACAAAGTGGTGTCACATCAAGAAGTGAATGGAGCCCTTGTGCTTCTGGGGTAATGTAAAAATCTCTTGTAACAGAAGTGGACCTTGGACCAACTGGACATATATAATGTTCATTATTTATTCATAAAGCAACCCTGGGCCCACCTGCAATGAAGCTGCCGCCTGCTGTTCTCCATGAACCAGTGGATATACCAAATGCAGAAGAAAATTACCAGCCCAGGAGTCAACATGCACTCATATTAAATGATACTATCAACTTTGGTCCATTGTACAAATATGGCACATCGGGAGCCAATGGTTATTTTCATGTGGATGTGTTTACTTAATAAACATGATAAAACAATGACAATAGCCTGTAACTAGCACCAGATGGGGCAAGAAGAGAAGTGGTTTTATAGCCCTGGTACCAGTACGCTCGCTCAGTGTGGCTATTTTATATATTAGACTGGCTTCCTTGTCGGGTTCTGTATTTGTAGTCCTTGGATTTGTATTTCTCATTGCTAATTTCCTATTCTGTGCCACATTCTTCTCAGTTCTCTGGCACTTGATGCTACTTTCCTCTATTGCTGTTTATGCCCATTCCCCTGCATCAGCTTGTGTCTCTCCTATCCCTCTATCACTATTCTTTCTATTCCCTCTTTTTCAATCTGCTGTTCTCTCTCTATGATTTATCTCTCTGCTCCTTTCTCTTTATTCCCCTAGTGTCTCTCTGAGTCTGCCTGTGCTGATAGAGAACGGTTTACAGCATGTCCTATTATTGCAAGAAGAAAACTATAACTTTATGAATATAATTCTTTATTTTGAAAATGTGTCTTCGTGCCTTATTGCTCATCCAAGAAAGACATTTATTGTCAGTATCTACACTAAATTGTTAAAAGCAAGTAAGACATTTCCAACATGCCTGGGTTAGATGCTGGGATAAAACTTAATTAACTTAATAAGAAGTTGGATGGAGAAGCTCTGTCTTAGGTAGATCTAAAGCTTCTGTGTATGAAAGGCAATATCTGAAATCCACCATCATACTTACTATGTATGTTATTATGTACTGTATGTTACTATATATATCAAATGACACCCCTTCATATATACTTCGGTGTAAAGGAATATTAATGCAAGGCTAATACAAGTCATTATAAGAATATATTAAATCCCATTTGCATCATGAAGGCAGTTCAGGGAGATTGTCGCCTAGAAGAAGAGGCGATTAGTCGCCAGGAGCCTAAATCTCCCCGAATCTCATCGTGTGGACTAACCCTTAAGCATCCAGCCATTAAATTCCATCCAGGATGTGGCATCCTTGCAACTGGATCTTGACAAACTGGAAATCTGGGCAGCTAAGTGGCTAATGCGATTCAATGTTGATAAATGTAAAGTCATGCACCTGGGATGTAAAATATCCAAGCCACTTATACCCTTAATGGGACTGCACTAGGCAAATCCATTATGGAAAATGACCTTGGAGTCCTTGTAGATGATAAAGTTGGCTGTAGCAAGCAATGCCAGTCAGCAGCATCAAGGGCAAATAAGGTCTTGAGCTGTATTAAAAGGGGCAGAGATTTAGGGCGGGAAGTGGTCATTCTTCCACTTTATAGAGCACTGATAAGGCCCCATCTAGAATATGCCGTACAGTTTTGGTCTCCATCACTCAAACAGGACATTATTGTATTAGAGAGGGTACAGAGAAGGGCAACTAAGCTGGTAAAAAGTATGGAAAATCTTAGCTATGTGGAAATACTGGTCAAATTGGGGATGTTCATGCTGGAGAAGAGGCGCTTAAGGGGTGATATGATAACTATGTATAAATATATAAGGGGATCATATGATAATCTCTCTAAAGCTTTATTTACCAGTAGGTCTTTCAAGCTGACACGAGGTCACCCATTCCAATGAAGAAAAGAGGTTCCGCCTAAATATTCGGAAGGGGTTTTTTACAGTGAGAGCTGTGAAGATGTGGAATTGTCTCCCTGAATCAGTGGTACTGGCTGATACATTAGATAGCTTTAAGAAGGGGTTGGATGGTGTTTAGCAAGTGAGGGAATACAGGGTTATGGGAGATAGCTCATAGTACAAGTTGATTCAGGGACTGGTCCCATTGCCATTTTGGAGTCAGGAAGGAATTTTTCCCCCTCTGAGGCAAATTGGAGAGGCTTCAGATGGGTTTTTTTGCCTTCCTCTGGATCAACTGGCAGGTTAAAAAAGTTAACAGGTTGAACTCGATGAATGTGTGTCTTTTTTCAACCTAACGTACCATGTTACTATGTTACTATGTTACTATGTAAGCACAGAATACACAGTAGATAACAGATATGTTTTGAAGTTTGTATTCTTCAGATCTTATCTGTTATCAGCTGTGTATCCTGTGCCTTTTCTCCTTTTTTCAGCTATCAATGGCTGCCCCCATAGCTACACCGCAGCTTGTTTATATAAACTATAGTAAAGTTTCTAAAGCAAACACACCATGTTACAGTGCAGTGCAACATTATATTATAATTACTTTAAAACACTTAAATTTTTTGTTGTTATGTTTAACAATGATTGTATTCTCTGCGCTCTCTGGATGGAGAAAACAGTTGCTCCTCACTCTCAATGCAGCACCAGTGGCATAATTACAACATTATGGCCCCCACCCTAGTTGCGTGCTCCTCTACACCTTTTGCTTCCTCAGTTTTGGCTGCGATCATGGGAGGTGGGAACCAAGCACCCACAATTTCCATCGGGAAGCAGGACTGGGTCAATAGGACCTATGAGGGACAGGGCCCACTGTGTTTTTTCTGGTGCCATGTACAGAGACCTGTACCTACTGTCTGATTTTGAGTACTGCACCTTACACCTTACTTTATTCTGGTACGCGGAGCAGAGCACATCTTGCACCACCTATCCCTTGGGAGTATTGATGAGCGAATCTGTTTTGTTTTGCTAAAAAATTCGCGAATGGCGAAATAATTTGAGAAACTTATTGAAGTCAATGGGCATCAAAATAATTTTGATGCGTAACAATTTATACGTGGGTGCAACAATTTTTTAATACCCACATGCGAATTTTCCCAGTGTTTATAAATGACCCCCAATGTGCATCCAAAACATTTTGCCGAGCGGCAATTTTTGACGCGCAACAATTTATTTAGGTGCAGCAAATTTTTCGATGCCGAATTTCGCAGCAGTTTCACAAAAACATGTGCACGTGGGGAAACGCAGAAATTCACTGCAAATCCCTGCCTGGCAAATAAATTCTAACATCACTACTTGGGAGTAAATGCTTGGATGTGTCTGTCACGTAGGTAAATGAGTTTAATAGAGTTTTCGTGCACAATGAGTTTTAGGTCCACAGAGAGGTGTAGACTCCGCAGTCACAGGATGGCCCGGGGAACAGGGGAGCCAAGACTGTGGGGTCTGCCTCCTCTATAAAACCCTCCTCCCCAGCCACTCTCTCTTACCGGCGAGGAAGGGGAAAGCAAGTTGGCAGGAGTGGGTGGAGGTGGGATCTGGGCGGGGCAGAGGCAGGATGGGAAGTGGGCGGAAGGGGATCGGAGTGCGCCAGATTTTTTTGCAGGGAGGCCCAACACACTTTAGTACCGCCACTGGTTCAACAGAGCTTACAGTCATGGGGGTGGTGGTTTAAGGGTGTCTCTGGAGTTACCATCAGAAATAAAACATTAGATTCAGTGACATAATACTGAACCATTGAGATATCCCTTCTGCAATAGGATAGACATAATGGTTGCAAGGTCTTCCTTGTATACTGATATATGTGTCTCCGATATTTGTGTATATGTAAATATGCACTCTATAGCTGTATAACAACAGGTTTCATTGTTTGAATATTGTCTGAAAACCATGCTAGTTCAGGAATATTCAATATGCACTGGCTGCGGTTTGACATTGATTTATTTTGCTTGGTACTGGATCTTGGAACATATTGGCGCTTTCATTTTTGGTAAGCAAAATAAGACCAGTAAACTTGGGTACACTCGCCACAGATAATGTGGGGTCCAGGTGCACAAGGCCCAAGCAATAAGCAAAAAGGGGAACTATATTAAAATGTAATATACGGTAAGCTTAAGCATACTGAAATAAGAAACTTGCTAAATATGATCAATTACAAATTCTGATAAATGTATCTTCATTATTCCTCTCTCAGCATCTGTTTCTCTTCATTCTGTCTTCATGCAGCAGTTGGGTGTCAGATATTCATTGATAGTTAGATCCAGTATATCTTATAGGGGGGCTCCTTTTGCCTACAAGATGTATTAGAGCTCACTCTATTAAAATCACCAGACATCATGTCTCTCTACATGCAGAATTTGTGCAAAAGGCAGTTATTTTGTTAGATTTTGTTTGTACTGGAATCATTTATGAGTGAACTCTAATACATCTGCTAGGAACGGAAGCCCCCGCTACAGTGTCGGATGGCCAGACCCCTCTCCCGACCTTTTATTAAAAAAAAAAATTTCTTTAGGCGTCGTGCAGCGCCATCTATGCAGGCACATAGCGCCATTCATGCAGGAGCACCGAGTGGAGCCTTTCAAGCAGGTGCGCTGATTGGCACCTTTCAAGCAGGTGCACCAAGCGCGCTCGGCGCATCATGGTAGGGGGGTGGGGAGTTTTCGGAGGGGGCCCTGGACAGTAGTCCCGGTGGGCCCCGGGCCCCCAGTCTGACCCTGCCCCGCTATAAGATATATGGTATCTAACTGTCAATGAATATCTGACACCCAACTCCTGCATGAAGAAAGAATGAAGAGAAACAGATGGGATAGTGAACATAAACTTGATTATTTCAGAAACAATGCAGAATTTTTAATTGATTGTATTTTAAAAATTATTGAAACTTATATTAAATGCAGGTAAATCATACTTTTCTCAGATAAAAACAGACTGGCACAAACTGGGTCACCACAGCGTAACATGATGCATTAAAAAAAAAAATGGTTTTATTTAAATACAATACATCACAAGAGACTTGCTTTGTGCGTTTTGCGCCTTAGTGGACATTTCATTATTGGTACCTTTTTACAACTAAATTGGTAAAACAGTAGAGAGAGGGCCAAGCAATTATTTAGTCAATAGTCATTGCATGATATTTTTTCTTTAAAAGAAGAGGAGAGAAAGCGGGAATTTCGGTAAATTATTTCTTAATAAAGGCTGTGCGATTTAAAAGTTTAATTAGTCTTGGTGGGTTTTTTTTTGTGGTATACTAACACATTTTTAAATTTTTTTTGATGTTTCTGGTCCTTTAACAGCAAATGTATCCCTTAATATCTTGGAATAAAAAGAAAATAAATAAGGAATGTAAATTACAAACATGCTTAGAATAGCCCCCTCGTCAATTTTGCATTCACTTATTTTAAAGGTTTACTTATCCTATAAGGAAAGGTTGGATTATCCCTTTGCTTAATCTGGAATATCAATCTGATCTAATATAATGGTTCAGGTGGGCAAAGGTTCATGGAAATATACAGGCAGCCCACAGTTATGGTACCTTGGATAAAGGAATCAGTCCAAATTGTAATGTTTTCAATAGTTCTGTCAATGAAGGAGGAGAGCTCCCTTTTTTTTTTAATTTTCTGCCTTGCCATTACCCATAGGGGCATAAATTTATATCTGCAGTGTCAGTCTTTAGAGTGTCAGCGAGCTTCCATCCACATTGTTCCCATTTAACAAACATTTCTATAGTGAGTGTAGTTTCAATCATTTTGGCTACATCGTAACACCACTGTGTGTGTATAATAAAGAACAATAATAAAGTTGTCCTAAAATATCTAATATAAGTAATTCTAACAACAACTAGACTTCCTGAGTAATCATTGAAGACGTTGAACTGAAGAAGCTGCTTGGATGAGTAATGAATATACCATGACCCGGATGAATGAAAATCTTCATAATCATATTGTCCTAAAATAGTGTAGCATTGCTGCTCTACTTTTGCCAGCAGATGGCACCATCACACCACAGCTAAAGTCCTTTAGCTGCTTTTAAATGTGTCTGGATCCTTTCTTTCCCCATGCTCAATAGAAACCTCTTTTCAGCTATAATCAGCCTGTGGCTCAGGTTTTATGATACCAATGATGGAGTGAGGTTTAGTAGTTCTATTTTTTCAATCACAACCTTAAAGAGAGGGATTGCAAATTGCACCCCCTCCCCACTCCGAGATGCACCAGTTCAAAAACGAACCTGAATATTACAAAATATCAATGGGAAAAATATAGATGAAAAATAAATGTGACCAAGGTTCAGCACCTCAAATAGAACTGCAAAGAATAAGTGAGTAGTCTAGCTGTGTCAAGGCTATTGTTTATATGCTTATTACGGTCCTCTGGCACTGTCATTAAATGCAAGGAAAAATGAAGTACTGTAATGATAACATAAAAGGTTAACCAAATTCCCGAATTTGAACTTTTACAGAGCTCAATGGGGTATATTTATGAAAGAGTGAAGTTAGCGATCGCCACAGTCTGCTAGACTCTCCATTCATTTCTGTGGGATTTTTAAAAGAGTATTTATCAATGGGTGAAAGAAAGTGAAAGTTCATTCTTTAATAAATACGCCTTTCAAAATCCCATAGAAATGAATTGAGAGTGGCGGAATTTCACTGTAGAGGACTGTGGTGATCTCTAAATTCACTCTTTGTGGGACATTCCCTAAGATGCCTAGTTGCGCCAGCGTCTGCTTGGCCGCACTTCGCCAAGTGAATTTTTGCCAGCGCTACGCAAATTCACTAAAATCCAAAGTTGCGCTCAGGGGAAGTGTAATGTTGCGAAGTTGCACTAGCGTTAATTCGCCAAGCAAAGCGAAGTTACGCTAGCCCACTGTATAGTTTAGGTGCTATGAGTTAGGAAATGTAGGGGGGGAAGGAGGGTAGCCCCAAAAAAAAAATTCGATCTTTTTCAGCCTATCACCCATAAAAAAAGAAAAAACGCCAGCGTTTTTTGGGACTTAGAATTTTTTTTAACTTTTTTGGAAGCAATCCCTATCTACTCTATTGCACTTCGCCTGGTCTGAGGTGGCGAAGGAAGTCTGGCGTAAAAGGTAGCGTTCAGAAAAATGCGCACGTTAGTGAATTTGCGTAGTTACGTCCGTTGCGCAAATTCACCAGGTGTAAGGGTGCAAAGTAACACTAGCGAACATACGTCAGCGTCCGTTGAATCGGCAAATTAACGAAAATGCGGTACGCTAGCGAATTAACGCTAGCGTTAGGCACTTCGTCCTTTAGTGAATTTGGGCCTTTGTGTCTAGTCTAATTTGTTGTGTTGATTATTCAGGAATTTGGGCAACATTACACTTTATAATTATTTATATTTTATTTGATATTTGAAAATGCCCTTTTAAAAAAAATATTCATGCATGCTGTTCATATGTGTAGGTGATGCTAACTGGTATGAGTTAAGTTCTCTCGAATATGCTCGAAATTTAAAGTGCTGAAAGTGCAGAAAGTTGAGAATCCCAGTTCAGAGGCAATGGGGCAAATTTACTAAAGGGTGAAGTGCCCTTCACGTCACTAGCAAAGATTAGCCACAAATCCAATCTGCAGAGGTACTGCCAATTTGTAGCAAAAGAATACATTGCTAATGATGTTTTGCGTCCTTTCGCCAGGCCAATATTCGCTCCGGCAAATGATTGTTACCTGCCAAACTGAAGCTGCATCCTCCTGAGTCTTATGTCAGTGACATCATATCCTGTATGCCAAAAAGTCATAAAAAAGGTTAAACCGCTGGTGTTTTTTAATATTTCAAAGTGGGATTATGTTTAAAAGTTGTAACTGTTCAATATATATTTTATAATTTTTTTTTAACCATTTGAAGGTCATGCCGCATTCTTTTAGGGTGGGCTAACATCTAAGACAATAGACTTTATTTTGCTTCCTTGGACATTTTTAATAAGTGGCCACTTCAAGCAATTTCACTAACATCTCTAATAAATACATATATATGACTTATATGTATCCATCCTATTTAAAAGAATCCTGTCCTGATTTTTATGGTGTAGGTTTTATTTCTAAATTACACTGTTTATACTGCAAATAATTCAATCTACAATATAAGATTTCATTCCTGAACTATTAAGTGTATTTTTTAGTTGTAATATTGGTGAGTAGGCGACATCTCAGGTCATTTTGCCTGGTCATGTGATTTCAGAAAGAGCCAGCACTTTAAGATGGAACTGCTTTCTGGCAGGCTGCTGTTTCTCCTACTCAATGTAACTGAATGTGTTGCAGTAGGACGTGGATTTTACTATTGAGTGCTGTTCTTAGATCTACCAGGCAGCTGTTATCTGGTGTTAGGGAGCTGCTATCTGGTTACCTTCCCATTGTTCTGTTGTTAGGCTGCTGGGGAGAACAGGGAGGGGGTGATATCACTCCAACTTGCAGTACAGCAGTAAAGAGTGACTGAAGTTTAGCAGAGCACAAGTCACATGACTGGGGGCAGCTGGGAAACTGACAATATGTCTAGCCCCAAGATTTCAAAATGAAATAAAAAAAAATCAGTTTGCTCTTTTGAGAAATGAATTTCAGTGCAGAATTTATCTGGAGCAGCACTATTAACTGACGGCTTTGAAAAAACATTTGTTCCCATGACAGTACCCCTTTAATGTAAATCAGTGTATTTGAGAACAGCTGTAGCTGTAGTGTGTTTCTGTTGCCTTAGAGGAATTAAAGGGTTCCCTTGCTAATTACAAAGGTGAGAAACACTTAAATAAAAGTGTTAATAGTAACAACATTTAAGTTTAAAAATAATGGAGTCATGTTTTATGAAGCAACAATGCTTGTAATGAAAGCCAATAGTGACGCCCCACTCACCTGTCCGTAAACATATCTTTGGCAAGTGCTTTTACATGGAATCAGCACAATTTTCTAAATATTAAGTGCAGTGCAGTATATTACATCTAAAGTTCTCACCTTATTTGAAACGGCCAAACAGAAAAAAAACATCACAGCATGCCTCAGTGTTAACAAATAAGGTAAGTGACAACTGGACCCCACACAAAGTGTGAGCTCTGCTGCACTCCATCTATTTGTGACTAAGGGTCCTCTTATCTCATCAGAGAAAAGTGTCAAAGTCAGGGGTGGTAAGGCCTTTTACTGATACAGCTGAGAAACACAAACATTTGGTTAGTGTCAAGCACTTATAGGTCTCATTTACTTATATTCTATGATATCTGTTATCTTTGAAAATGCTAGAGGAAGTACAATTAAAGCGATATTATTTTTAGCTAATAGATACCTGCATGCTAATTTTCAGGGCCATTCAATTTCTGAGGTCACTTTTATGGGTTGTCCAAAAATTTAACAATAGGGTAAGTGTCACATTGGCTTCCCTTTTTGGACTACGGGGTAAGGTCTGCTGTAGCAGAGGAAGCTAGCTTCTGTTAGGTAGTTAGGTATGTATGTATTCCAGCACACAGTTGGGACATGGTCCCAACGCCAAAGAAGAGCTTACAACCTATAAGGCAGATCAAGGACACTTTTTGCAGTTTTAGTGCTAAAGTACTAGTTGCCCATCTCTTGTTTGCCCACTTACTAAAAGAGATTCACTAAAGGGCGAAGTGGCTAATGCTAGCGACATCGCCAATTCACTAACAGGCATAGGCGACAATTTGCTAGCGAACGGGCTGTTGCTAACGTTCGTTCACACTCTATCACCAGGCAACTGTCTTTACTCCACAAATTCAGTTAAGTGTGAATTTTACTGAACGTTACCTCTTTTGCCAGAGTTTTCTTCACCACTTGAAACCAGGCGAACTGATAAAATGAAGCTACATCTTCCTCAGTCTTGTTTCAGTGACATCAGGGTTGCTACCGCTAGCGTCATTTCGAATTAAAACTCTCCCACTGACAAAGTAATGCTAGCAAAAAGTCGCAAGCGTTTGGCGTCCAGGACACAACTTTGAACTTGCGATTGGTGAAGTGGCGCGAAGTGTGCGAAGTGGTCGCTGGCGAAAATTTGTCCATTACTGCACCCCCATGTATGGTTTTCTTTTCAATACTTTAAGCTGCTTACACCTTACACGTAACTCAATTTCATGGGTTGAATGTGCCTTCTCACAAACCACAGCAGAAAAATTATTCATTGGTAAACAACAATTAACCGCAGTAAAACTGGACAAACCGTCTGACCAATCTGGGCTTGTATGACCACCTACAAGTTTGAGATAGGTTAGTCCAATGGGACCTTCCCAAAGATTTTTGTGAACCCCCAGCCTAACCAGGCCTGGATTTGTGGAGAGGCCACATAGATCCGGCCTAGGGCGGCAAAATCTGAGGGGCGCCATGCCGCCCAGCCACTTTCTGGGGATCACTCGTGACGCACAGCTCCTCAGTGCTGCTGTGCTTGATCACATGTGCTCGGCAGGAGGGGGGAAGTGCGGGCACTAGAACCACGCAATCCAGTGTCGCAAGGACCGCACGAAATAGGGGCGCAGAGCAGCTGAAGAGGAAATCCAGCCCTGAGCCTAACTGCTTTTAATGGCTTCATTAAATATAAATATAATATATATAATAAATATATAAATTTGTGCCCATCAAAATTATACAGAACAGCAAACAAATGCTTAGCCTAGCCAGAGCAATACTCTTACATTCATTGATTGAGGGAATGAATCATACACTTCTGGCGGTGCATCATTTTAAAAAACAAAAAACTAAAAAACAAATACAGTGATGGCATTGACATTCGGTGGGCAAGGTGACCGGTCTATCACTTTTTTAACATTTGCATGGTGAATCCCTAATGCTAGAAACTTTTCGCCAGAAATCACATCAGCAGGGACATCGGCAATTCACTAACAGGCGCAGATGACAATTCACTGGCGAAAGAGACCGTCTCTAGCGTTCATTTCAACTTTTCACTCTGGTTGTTGTTCTGCAATTTCACTAAACTGTGAATTTTATTGAACGTTACCTCTTTCACCAGAGTTTACTTCGCCACCTCAGACCAGACGAATATGCTGAAACTAAGCTACATCTTCCTCAATCTGATGTCAGTGACATCATATCCTTTACCGCGGAAAGTCATAAAAAGTGTAAAAAAACACAGGCGACTTTTCTATTTTTAAAGCTGGATTGCCTTCAAAAGTCTGAACGATTAAAGATTTTTTTAACACATTTTATGTGCCTCTCTTAGTCAAATTGACCTACGGGTAAGATTACTAGCGAATTTTCGCTTCTGAATCTTTGCTCCGTGTGGGACTTTAGCAAACCTCTCATTTTAGTGAATTAGCGTAGTGGTAACGAATTTGCTCCTGGCAAAGTGGCGAAGTCGCTGGCAACAATTCGCTCTTTAGTGTATCTGCCCCATTGTCTGTGGGTTTGGTATACAAACAGGCTTATTTATAAAGCTGTTTAAAAACTCATCAAAAAAAATACATTTTATACCAACTTTTTTCACAGTTATAAACCTATGACAGAGCTGTGAAACTGATAAAGCAAAAAAAATAAAAAGCCATGAAAGACAGTAATCTTGCATAAATAACAGTGGTTACTATGCAAATAAGATCTCATGCAGCTTTATTAACTACAACTATTGCTATGCATGTTTACTTGAAACTGCATACATTTCACTCATCATCTGTCGTACTGTATGGGGCCGATTCACGAAGCTCGAGTGAAGGATTCGAATTAAAAAAACTTTGAATTTCGAAGTGTTTTTTGGGCTACTTCGACCATCGAATGGGCTACTTCGACCTTCGACTACTACTTCGACTTCGAATCGAACGATTCGAACTAAAAATCGTTCGACTATTCGACCATTCGATAGTCGAAGTACTGTCTCTTTAAGAAAAACTTCGACCCCCTACTTCGGCAGCTAAAAGCTACCGAAGTCAATGTTAGCCTATGGGGAAGGTCCCCATAGGCTTGCGTGAGATTTTTTGATCGAAGGATATTCCTTCGATCGTTGGATTAAAATCCTTCGAATCGTTCGATTCGAAGGATTTTATCATTCGATCGAAGGAATAATCCTTCGATCGTTCGATCGCAGGATTTGCGCTAAATCGTTCGACTTCGATATTCGAAGTCGAACGATTTTAGTTCCTAGTCGAATATCGAGGGTTAATTAACCCTCGATATTCGACCCATAGTGAATCGGCCCCTATATGTTCATTGGCTTTTCGCTGCCTGAAAAAAAGTTGAGGCACGCCTATCCACCTTTTAGATTGTAAGATCTTTTGAGCCAGGGTGTTTTTAACTTCTGTGTTCACTGTATGCACCCATTTATTGTACAGTTCTGTGGAATAAATATGTGCTAATAAAGGAGTGGAAGGGAGTGCATAGGCTTTTCTCCACCTGTTTTTTTAATGAGAAAAGCCAATGAGCAGTCCTATGTGCCACTACCCTAATTGACATCGCCTATTTCATGTGAGGTGTAAAATTCTGTCATAAAACTTGACTTAATACTGTCTCCTGATTGGCTGTAACACAATTGAGCGGCATCCTGGAAATAATGCCTGTGTCTCAACATGATTGGTTTTCCAAACAGAAAAGCAGATTACTCCATAGTGTTGGACATCCTGGGTTATCTGGTAACCCGATATGAAGAACATTCCAAATTGAGGATTGGACAGAGATCTGGTAAAATGCAAATAAAAGCGTGACATGTGTTAGGCAGAAAGAGAGTAACTAGAAATCAATGTTTTTTTGGTATGAAAATGAGACGCATCTTCCCAGGCAGCTCCCCACTATTTTGGAGAAATGTGGGAATGCTCTATGATTTTAGCATTATAGAAAGAAGCGGAAGAGCTGCTTTCCCGAATTTTACTCAGGGAAAGTCACCTAGATGTATATACAACACTAGTGGGTAAGCTGATTCCGGACAATACTACCTAAGAACAGAGAAACGTAATTTTAATTGTATCTAGGTTGGCACCTCCCAGTGAAAAACCACCTACACTCCCAAGATAAGAGATATAATACTTAGGGGCCGATTCACTCAGCTCGAGTGAAGGGTTCGAATGAAAAATACTTCGAATTTCGAAGTATTTTTTGGGTACTTCGACCATCGAATGGGCTACTTCGACCTTCGACTACGACTATCGAAGGATTCGAACTAAAAATCGTTCGACTATTCGACCATTCGATAGTCGAAGTACTTGCCCTTTAAAAAAAACTTCGACCCCCTACTTCGGCAGCTAAAAGCTACCGAAGTCAATGTTAGCCTATGGGGAAGGTCCCCATAGGCTTGCTAACCTTTTTTTGATCGAAGGATTTCCCTTCGATCGTTGGATTAAAATCCTTCGAATCGTTCGATTCGAAGGATTTAATCGTTCGATCGAATGCAAAATCCTTCGATCGATCGATCGCAGGATTTGCGCTAAATCCTTCGACTTCGATATTCGAAGTCGAAGGATTTCAATTCGAGGGTCGAATTTCGAAGTATTTTTAACTTCGAAATTCGACCCTAAGTGAATCTGCCCCATAGAGTGAAAGATATGAGGGAAATAGAGAAGGTCTGGTCTAGATGGGACACTTATATAACCTCTACCCAGAACTCTAGATATTGTCCACCTACAATGAGAAACCGATCAATGTGAAATATAATTTTGGCTTCCTTTCCCTACTCTTCCCCTTGGGTCTGTTTTATGCTTAAGCAACAAAATGATACATACAAATAAGTAATGTGTCAGAAGATATATATATATATATATATATATATATATATATATATATATATAAAACCAGGCTTTAATTGTTCATTAATGTCTAATGTTTTACAACATGTTGAAATCAAAACTCTAAAACCACTTGTACTTGCTCATTTAATGGCAACGTTATTGTGTTTATTTAGTATTTAAATGTTTCTAGTACCCTTAAATAATGGTGACCCATCTAACATTATCTGGAAAACCCAGTTCCCAAACATTCAATATAATAGATTCCTTACCTGTGTATAGCATTACATGGTGCCATTGTAGAGCCTATTAAGTGCCTGTTGGCATGAAATGCGTAAGGCTATTAGTTGATCTACTTTGTGGCCTAAATAAAGTTCTCAGTTCTTTTACAAGCCTGTTTGTGGGATCTGTGAGTGCCTGCCGTTTTCTCTTTTGGTTGGATACCTCCACCTCGAGCTGTAGGTCTGGCGCATGAGTACCCAGACCCCACGTATTACTGGTGAGACAATAAACTTTTTAGGTTTTTACATTGAGACTTTTTCTTCAAGTGTGAAATGTTTATAATAATGGTGACCCATCCCCACAGGCTCCATGTGGGGATGTATAAATGTATTTTAAATTAATATTTTATAATAAATATTAACTTTTACAACAGCATTATTATAGATATATAAATTTTATTTTGGACTTATATGTATCACCTCTGTTTGGTCACTAGAGGTCTCTATTACGCTTATCTTTTGTAATAACACTTTCTTAAACCCTTTAGCCAATACCTTTTTTTTTGGTCAAAAAAAACCCCCTTATCTGGAAAACCCAGTTCCCAAACATTCAATATAATAGATTCCTTACTTGTGTATAGCATTGCATGGTGCCATGTAGATACTAAATTTCACCCTGATATTTCCCATTAGTAAACAGAGAGCTTTAGCTTCACAGGTTGCTCCATGAGCTGTTGCAATAAAAAAGGGGGAAATGTCTGTGTTCTGTCACAGTGTGATTGCATATATGTTCATAATACAGTAAACATTAATAAAGTATTTTCTATTGTTTGTAACCAATATCACTAACCTTTGACCTTTAATTAAGGCAAAGTTTTTCAACCATTTAGTAATTTGGTGAGCCAACAAAGCTGACACATACCAATAACACCACTTTGGTACAATTTTAAATACGGGTATAGTGGCCATCAAGTCTCACCAGTATGCACATACAATGGATATTTGTTGTTTCATTGAGGAACAGGTATGGTGGCACAGAGGAGGCGCAGCTTTTCTTCACTTCCTGCTGTTCAGCCTATTCCGCTGGTCCCTGGTATGTTTTGCATTCGCAGGCCAATCTGCAAATCACATGGGTGAGAAAAGGATATGGATAATTACATACCTCCCAACATTTTGGAAATAAAAAGAGGGACAAAAAAGTTGCCGCGTGCACTGTGGCAGATTTTTTGACCACGCCCTTTTTTGTGGCCAAATCCTCTAATTACCATGTTCACTTTACAAAATTATGAAAGTTTGAAAATATTTCTGTGATTTTTTTTAGTTATTACAGTTTTGCTAATGAAAGTGAATTGCCCTTTAAAGGAAAACTATACCCCCCAAACAATGTAGGTCTCTATTAAAAGATACTGAGTAAAACAGCTCATGTGTAAAACCCTGCTTCATGTAAATGAACCATTATCATAATAATATACTTTTTTAGTAGTATGTGCCATTGGGTAATCATAAATAGAAAATTGCCATTTTAAAAAATAAGGGCCGCCCCCTGAGATCGTAAGATTCACTGTACTCACATACAAACCACATGTAAGGTCACATGAGCCAATTAACAGACAGAGTTCTGCCTTTTGCTTCCTCACTTCTTCCTGTTACAGTTAAGTGTTGTAGTATTTCTGGTCAGGTGATCTCTGAGGCAGCACAGATAGAGTCACGAAATGGTGGTTCAAGGCAAGAGATGTAAAAGGGCAATATTTATGTAAATATATATTCCAGTTTGGTAAGATTCTTTAATATGTCATTCAATTTGATATAAACTATCTGTTGCTTAAGTATTCATTTTAGGGGTATAGTTTTCCTTTAAGAAGTCTAACTTCTTCCAAGAAGCTCTACGGGGCAGGGACCTCCTTCCCACTATGGGGCAAATTCACTAACAGGCGAAAATTCGCCAGCGATTTGCCTGGACAACGCTAATTCACGAAGATCCGAAGTTGCGCACAGGGTACCGAACGAAATTACGCTCAGCAGTCCGAAGTTACGCTAACGTTTGCTAATTAGCATACGGCATGCAGTTAAGTACAATGGCCGTATATGCTGCAGC
The DNA here is from genome assembly GCA_038501925.1 of Xenopus petersii. Classification (NCBI taxonomy): domain Eukaryota; kingdom Metazoa; phylum Chordata; class Amphibia; order Anura; family Pipidae; genus Xenopus; species Xenopus petersii. Next base: position 19,452,265 of record CM076687.1, on the reverse strand, counting down.
AAATACATTACACTACACAAGGCCAGGGAACCTTAATAAAATTATATAAAAGTTGTTATAATGCCCTACACATGTGCCCACAGTATAGTTTAGGTGCCATATGTTAGCAAATGTAGGGGGGAAGTAGGATACCTGAAAAAAAGATTTACAATCTTTTTCGTCTATCACCCTTTAAATAGGAAAAAACGCCAGTGTTTTTTGGGACTTAGAAAAATTTTAAACTTTTTTTTGAGGAACTCCTATCTACTCTATTGCACTTCGGGGTATATTTATCAAAGAGTGAAGTTAATAGTGAAGTTCCGCCACTAGAGTGAAATTCTGCCACTCTCCATTCATTTCTATGGGATTTTTTATAGGCGTATTTATCAAAGGGTGAACTTTCACTTTCACCCATTGATAAATACGCCTTTCAAAATCCCATAGAAATGAATTGAGAGCTGCAGAATTTCACTCTAGTGGCGGAACTTCACTCTTTGATAAATTTACCCCTTAGCCTGGTCTGAGGTGGCGAAGGCAAGTCTGGCGATAGAGGTAAGGGTCAGTAAAATCAAAAACGTAGTGAATTTGCGTACTAACGCTCTTTCGCCAGACCGTAAATTCACCTGGCGTTAGAGTTCGAAGTTGCGCCAGAGTCTATCTCCTTGGCGAAATTACGCCAGTGAATTTAGTAAATTGGCGAAGTGCCAAAATGACATCACGCTGGCGAATTAGCCACTTCACCCTTTAGTAAATTTCCCCCTATGTCTCTTACCACATAGCACTTAAGCTCTTTGTCCTATGATTCTGTATATATTTATAATGTGATTTGTCTCCACCATGTATACTTTTATATATATTGTACTTTTATGCACTGTACAGCACTGCGGCTCCTTAACAGCACTTTACAAATAAAGTTATACATACATGCATACATACATACAAGAAACCTGCTATCTTATATTGTTACAATTACTTATTTGCTTATCTCAAAATTATCTCTCTGTCAAAAGCCAATTAAGTTAGAAACATTGTTTCTTTTTCTGCCTGTTCAGTGCAGAGAAAATCAGGACTTTCCAGTACAAACGAGGAACTGCGGGTTGAGCTGTCAAAAGAGAGACTGTTCCTCTAAACTGGACAGGTGGGAGGTATGTATTATTTTCTGCTTTAAAAAAAAACGATGATGTTCAGCAGTAACTATGGTAAAATGTGGTGACGATAAATGTATCCCTATTTTTGAAATACAAGGGACATTACACACACCATTCTTTAATTATTTCAAAAATAGGGATACATTTATCGTCACCACATTTTACCATAGTTACTGCTGAAGATGTACTGAATAAATAACAATTCTTCTTCTAGCGCCCGCCGATTGCGCGTACATCCGCCCCCCACCACAAGTGTACGCACCGTGGCGTGTGCATGCAATACATGCTATACCAAGTGATTTACTGAGATATTGCTGCATACAGAGCCAAGGCCCAAGGCCTGAAGTTTGGATATAGTTGTGACTGAAAATTCCCATGCAGCCAAGGATTGACAATAATCTGGATTGGATAGGAGAATGCATGGTGTCCAGAAGTTTAAGATGAAGCTCATTTTCTTGCCTGGGTCCGTGTATCTGTCCAGTCATCCCATTTGCACTGCTTTGGGATTCTGTTTTCCTGCATAGAGCTAGCTGCCATTTTACAAGGGGTCAAGCCGAGGTCAGGACATCTCCAGCCCTATAGGAGCCTTTGCCCCTGCTGCTCCATCATCCCAGGCAGCTGTTTGCTGTGAAGGACCACAAGCATCTCCACAGAATCTTTACTGGAAAGCTTTGTCATTCCAGCAGCTGGGCTCAAAGGGGGCTCTCTGATCTTTGCACTGGAACAAAGCCCCATCCCACTGCTGTTTCTACTCCTTCTGTCCATATGTGCATCACCTCACCTCAACCCCTGCAAGGACTTAATAATATCAATGCCCACTATTTTTACCCAGCACCACAAAAGGTATATTAAATATACTTATATACTTTGCTGCAAAAATTGACAGTACTCCAAGGATGATTTCCAACACTATCATTGTGTTTTTCCCTGGCGAAGGTTCCTGTGCGGAAACGAAACGTTGGACTCAAATAAACCTCCACTTTTTTGACTTAATGATCGTGTTGGACATCATCCTTGGAGTGCTGTCAATTTTTGCAGTAAATAACTGAGACACGGACTGGCATTCAGGTTTTGTAGCTTCTCTTATGGATGTGCGTTCCATTTGCTTAAATTATATATATATATATATATATATATATATATATATATATATATATATATATATATATATATATATATATATATATACCCCAATAAGGGTACTGTAATTGCTCCTTTAATAATACAGGTCAAATATTTCCTGTAGCTTGGTGCCCACATGGATGTACTTAAGCATCCCTCAGGAGACAGATTGGGCCTGGGGTTCTGTTTTATATAACTCTAAGGAAGATATATTCCACTTTTAAGATAACCCCCCCACTACATCTAATCAATCCTGACCTGTCCTATACATCAGCATGTCCTAGCTGTCCTGTCGTTTCCCCTCCTCCTCTGATGGATCTTTCATTTTCTTCTATTTAATTGAAGTCCCCAGGACCTCATCAACACAGCTCTGTGTGGCTGGCATGCCGGCTGTCGGAGGGGGAGCTGTGGCCTCTGGAGGGGTTGGTGCTGAGAGGTCATCCCCTCTTGACTCCAAGGCCCTGGAAAGTGATCCATCATCTTGTGCCATTTAGTGGTTTAGGGGGGCTTGCCTGTCCTCCGCCTGATGCTTTGTGCTGGTGGGCTTGATGCAACCAGGCATATAGGAAGCTGTGACATCTCAAAGCTGGAACCCTGGGGTTCTTTGAGGGTTGAAGATACACATTGATGGCTTCTGTTCATCGAAGATGCACATTGGGACTGAATAAATCAAAATTCACTCAAAAATAGGACCAGGGAGGGGCACCAAACTCACCATAAAGTCATCCTTGTATCTGGCAGAACAGAAGCTCTCAGAGTATAATACACAGTACTTGCTGTATAAAAAAACTGACAATCATTCTTTGCCCACAGTGCTCCTGGATAACAATTCAGAGATGGCTTCTAACACGAGCACCTTAGATCTGGCGTTCCAGAAGCCAAGCTTTCATGCTAGCATTACATAGGGACAGGCTCCTCCGATTTTGTAAAACTTCCTTTCCAATAGGGGTGTGGCAGATTAATAGGACTCACCTAGTCGAGCTTTCCTCACTACACTAGCTGCATGTTTGTTTGTATTACATTGTATTTGTGGGAACAGATAAGTCATTGGAGGGTGGCTGTTGCAGGGTATACATTACACAGTTCAGTTGTAGATAGTATCGGGGGTTTCATAAGTTTCTTTTTTAATAGGATAGTTAGAAGACTGACATTAAATATATCATGTGCATTACAGAAAATTCTAGAGAGGCTGATTATAAGATGCCATAGACTGCCAATATTTATTGGGCGTGTGTGTGTGGGGGGGGTGCTGTTTAGATCTTTGTGTACTTGATTTTGTTTCTAAGTCCAGACCTGCATCAAGATACAATAGGACCACAATTAGAAATCACAGGGCCCTGTACAACAAATTTTTATTTCTATAGGGGCCCCCTATAAATTAAAAAAAAACATTGGCACTAGGGCCCCCCATAAAATTTTTTAAAAAACATTGGAGGTCAGGGTCGCCCATAAAAGTTAAAAAAGACCATCGGTGGCCAGGCTTAAAAAATAAATAAATAAATAAAAAAGACCATTGGTGTTCAGTGGAACTTCTTCTTCATTCTCCTCTTCTTTGGGTCAATTCGATGACTTTCAGCAGCTTCTCCTCTTCTTCAGATCCATTTGGTGGCTTTTGGAAATTTTCTCGGCTTTTGGCCCTTTTTGTGGCTTTCAGCTCCATTTGGCTCTTTTTGTGGCTTTCGGATCTTTTCACGGCTTTCGGCTCTTTTCGTGGCTTTCGGCTCTATTCGGTGGCTTTTGGAACTCGGGCAATTTTCGACGACTCAAGGGGGTCTGGCTAATCCAGGAAGTGCAGCAGAGTTGGGTCCCCCTTAAAGCACTGAGCCCGGTACAGTTGTGCCCCCCTGATGGTGGCCCTGAGATACAGTAGGTGATGGAGCACGCATATAGGAAGTACACAGTAGTCTTTGCTAACTTTCTTGGTGTCGTACAGCTTCCTTGCAAAGCATTTTTGGTAAGGTTTTAGGTCACCCTGCTGGACAATGCCTTACTGATTGTTAGATGGACTGTCTCTCACAGTTTATGTAATATATATCAAGCAGTGTCGGAAAGACAGGCACCCTGGAATTTAAGCTTCGATTTATTATGCATATTGTTTTGATATATCAGTGTGCACACATGAATGCTTGATTAGCTATTAGTAAAGGCTAATCTGGAAAGATGGAAGATGGTCAAGTGAAAAGGATGAATTGGAGGAATTAATGAAGGGGGAAAGCTGTGATTCGGTGATAATCGGGCTCTAGTACAGTACTAGCTCAGAAATAGCAAGTATATTAGTAAAAATAAAATTCTATTAGTAATTATCAACTTGGGGAGGCCTATTTTTTAAAACTTGACCTAGCTCCCAAACCTGAATCCCTTTAATTTACCAATAATTATGTAAATTAAAAAATCCCAACAAAGTTGTGCAACAACTTGTATCATGCAACATTTTTTTGATTTGACTGTCGAATCGTCCTATTTTTTTGAATTCACTCCTGAAAAAATGTATTGGATATGTATGTTCGAATTATTAAAGGGACCGTCTGCCATTGACTGCTACGTGATTTGAATTTTAGCTGGAGTATTTTTGGATTGGGATTTTTAGCAGCTTCAGAGGATAATAAATCTCAAACATTTTTAGTTTATTTCAACTATAAAATTCAATTTTTTCCCCTTTATAAACTCGACCAGAAAAAAATGAGGTTTAATATATAGACCCCTTAGATTTATTTGGGTTTATATTGGTACAAATGTAATACCCTAGGGCCACATTGTTTTAAAGGCTGTCGGGTTATAGTCATCAGGATGACTTTCACCTTCCTGTTCTTCTTTCTGTTTCCATTGCTGGAATAGTCTGTTGTTGTGGGAGTCTGTGGGACATATTTATCAAAGTGTGAACAGACAGTTCGCTAGAGTAGAACTCCACAGCTTTGTCTACTTGTATGGGGTTTAAGCGTTCTCTAGCCTCCTAGCCTAATTTACATTTATAAATATGCTCCCATATTTTTCTGTTTCATATTCATGATGCACTGACACAGTACCTGTCTCGATTTATCATACAATCCAAAGGGCTGCTGCACATTGATGAAATGAATCAATTCTTTAGTTGTGCAATTTTATTGGCTCATGCAAATTAGACAGGCAACGTAGACAGGGGTGCTTTGCCAATGAGGCGAGTTGAGGCTGACGCCTCAGACGGCAGCGCCCCACTAGGTACCAGGGGCGGCTCCTGGTATTTTATGAGCCGAATTTCCGATTTTCAAACCGGAAATTCAGTTCTTCTAGTGCAGAGTGCACAGTTAGGCTCTCTGTGCTAGCATAGTGGCCCTCTCTGCCACCCTCGTGGACCCCCTGAGGTGCAAAAAGGTGAGCACATGGGGGAGGGGGGATGGCAGCAACTGCTGCTGCCTCAGGCGGCGGAGGGGCCAAGATCGCCCCTGAAAGTTGTCTACTTTGCATGAGCCAATAGAATTGCACTTTCCAACCCATGGCAGGTTGGGTAATACTCTGACTAGCACCTGTTCCCAAAGAAGGAATACAGAGGTAGAGCACTCCAACATTGAGTGGAATCAATTTATCCTACAGGCAGGTAATCTGACATTGCACTGTTGGTCTTACTACTCAGCCACACCGTTTGCTGGGAGACTTGATTTTAAATGCACTACATACTTACCCTCATATGTAATTAAAGGCACTAAGTTTGGCCAGGAGCAGTAACCCATAGCAACCAATATGCTGTTTGCTTTTAAACACGTGACCAGGAAATGCTACCTGCTGATGGGTTGCTATAGGTTACTGCCCCATGGCAAACAAAGAGCCTTTAATTACATAACCCCCTTAGAATACTAATGGATAGTGTAGGACTCATGTGCAATTTCGTTGCATGTGAGCTTACATATTTTAGCCAAAGTATGGTGCCAACACCTCATTTTTTGTAATAATTATTTTTAAGGGCAGACCGCGTGCTGGCAATTTTTCTCTTTCTATGCATGTATTGTATATTCTTATTTAAAAAGCGATATTATATCTGCAGCAATGTAAATAAAATCATAGGGGTAGTTTTATTAGGATTGTATACACATGCAAGAAAACACTAGCACAGTATCGATTGGGCGCAGTCAGTAGAAAAAACGTGGCGTCTCATATTTCCATATAGTTGTGCTTGATGTCACTCCTTTCCTCTTCTTCCACATTTTGTGCTGTTGTGCCTAGTGATGCAAGGGAACCCTATATTTACAACCACCTCCAAACCATGCAGTAGTCATTGACCCCAGTCCTAGGCTATAAATTCTGGATCACAAATATCCTTTTACTCTTTAGTATTTTAGCTGGACATTAGCGGCTGACTCAACCCTCCAGTGCTGCACTCCCTGAGCTTTTTTTCACCACGGACCGGTTTAGAGCAAGACAATTTTTTCTGAGGACCGGGTGGTAGTGGGCTGATGCGTAGGTGTTTTTCAGCCTTGTCAAAAAAACACTGTCCAAACAGCATTTTGGTCCTTGTCGCGATCAGTAGAAAGTTTTCTTTGCACAGCTGTCATCATGGTGATGGTGCATCAGGGAGCATAGATTGCAGGTAATCGGGCCTTTTTAATTGTTTGTGCAGCTATTATAGACTGCAGCCAGGACCCAAGTAGGCCCAGTTTGGCACAGCCCACGGCCCGGTGGTTGGGGACCCCCGATCCAGTGGGTCTCTTGCAAACCACTTTTGATCACCAGAGCACAAGTAACTGTGTCTCAGTCTTAAGCTGTTTCATGTGATTACAAACTTTTCTTTTTTAATCTTTTTTAATCTTTTTTAACAAAAAAGAAAAAACATGTACTGTACATGAGAGGAGTTAAAAGGTTAATATTGAATTTAACGATGAAAATGTTTAAATTATTTTTGAAAGTGGCGGATAACGGATATTTACCAGCTGTGGTGGATGTATTACAAAGTATATTGACAGGAATGTTTGCCTGAATGGTCCATACTAAAAGACATGGGGCCCACAAGCATCTAAGTTGCTCAAAGCACTCCTATATAATGTGCATTGCATCATTGGGTAGAGATAGGGGTGTGTTTAATATGGAGGGCTCATTGACACTGAAACTTAAAAGATGAAATGTCTAGGGGCTATGACAAGCAGGAAGAGAGCTGTGCAATGCACTTTGGGCTCCAGGGTCTCTAGTTATGCCCTTATCTATTACACAGTTCATTGCTTTGTTAGCTGTTCCAATGTGACTTACATAATTGGGGTTGGGCATTTGGGGTGATACTAGGAATTTAAAAAAGAAATGCTGTTGGATTTAATCGGGCCTCTTGTCAACTTCAGGGACATAATGAGATTAAAAATAGTCACTATATTAATCTCGCAGTAACCCTATTAAACCCTATTAAGATGCTGAGCAGTTATGTTAATCATCCAAATAAATTAACAGCAGATAGAACTTAAACATACATTAATAAAACTTGTTCGATACATTGGAATATAAGGCCCGTGGCAGGTGGGGCATATTCATAGCTGTGCCAGTATGTGATCATACAGCCTTTCATTTACTTGAATGAAACATGCCCATTACTAACAATGTATCAAAAAGATTCCATTCAAGTAAACGACAGCCTGCATGGTTACTTATATACGCGTCAGGTGATCTAACATGTCATAGGGTAGGAGTACATCTATAATAGATGCCTGTTTGTTGTTTTAATTACCCAATAAAGCTGGAACTTTGATTTTACTCCATACGTGTGGAATGGTTTCCTCAGTCACTAAATCCCCCACATATGATGTCTACTGGAATGGAGACCAGCATGAGAAAACCTGCACACCATCAGGAGTGGACACAATGGAGAAGTGGCCATAACACGGGCATGTGAGTTTCTTTTTTTGGACTTATATATGTGAACAAAAGAGAAAAAAACATTTCGATGTCTTAAAGAAAAACTATACCCCCAAAATGAATACTTAAGCAACAGATAGTTTATATCAAATTGAATGACATATTAAAGAATCTTACCAAACTGGAATATATATTTACATAAATATTGCCCTTTTACATCTCTTGCCTTGAACCACCATTTCGTGACTCTATCTGTGCTGCCTCAGAGATCACCTGACCAGAAATACTACAACTCTAACTGTAACAGGAAGAAGTGAGGAAGCAAAAGGCAGAACTCTGTCTGTTAATTGGCTCATGTGACCTTACATGTGGTTTGTATGTGTGCACAGTGAATCTTACGATCTCAGGGGGCGGCCCTTATTTTTTAAAATGGCAATTTTCTATTTATGATTACCCAATGGCACATACTACTAAAAAAGTATATTATTATGATAATGGTTCATTTACATGAAGCAGGGTTTTACACATGAGCTGTTTTACTCAGTATCTTTTAATAAAGACCTACATTGTTTGGGGGGTATAGTTTTCCTTTAAGTGAATGTGAATAACTGTGATCCATCTACATTTTTTAAATAAGTGGCCTTATTTTACACCACCTGCCTAGTTGTGGGGGAAATACAAAAAATCACATGGACCATCTTTTGACTAAGGGACTGTCTTGCCCTTAGCTCCCCTTACCCACTATACATGAGTTAGCCCCAGGAAGATAGGTCCATGTATGAACATGTTTAGTTGCAAAGATATTCAGACTTCTAAGGCCAAAGGACATTACTCTTTTCTCTTTCTCCCGGACTTATCTTCTGCTTTTTATTGTTTTTTACTGTTAACCATTCTGTTCTAATGCAAATTCTCCATTCAACCAATATCCGCGATCAAGCTGCATCCTCTTCCTAACTTTTGCTAACAAATCCTCTCTCCCCATTCATCTTAATGTGGGGGTGCCTCAGGGTTCTGTACTTGGTCCTTGTACACTGGCCTCAAATATCACCTGTATGCCGATGACATAAAGATATATTTATACACCCCTTCCCTAACCACTGATGTTCAGACCCAGATCGAGACTGCTTAGTAGCTATCTCCTCCTGAATGAACCAACGCCACCTCAAGCTCAACTTGGCCAAACTTAGCTCATGGTCTTTTCACCGAATGTTACATAGTTACATAGTTAGAGCGGGTTTAAATAATATCAAAGTCCATCAAGTTCAACCCCTCTAAATGAAACCCAGCATCCATACATACACACACTGTCCCCTCCATACCTTCACATAAATTATATATACTTATATACTAACTATAGATTTTAGTATCCCGAATACTAAAAATCCAAATCTTTTGTGAAGGAAACGGGGGTTTGGCTGAATACAAAATAGTGCATCCCTACTTACCAGGGACCTATAAAGAGGCATAAGTATGTTTTCATCCCTTGAGTTAATGCCCTTTTTTATGCAAGACAGAACTTTATTTGCTTTAGTAGCCACAGAATGACACTGCCCAGAATTAGACAACGAGTTATTTACAAAATAAACCTAGATCCTTCTCATTTAAGGAAACTCCCAACACACTGCCATTTAGTGTATAACTTGCATTTATATTATTTTTACCAAAGTGCATTTATCAACATTGAACCTCATTTTCCTAGTTTTGACAAATGCCAGAAGGGCTGCTATAAGGTCCCATAGAAAGTCAGTATTTAGTGGGCTGGTGGGGGCTGTTTGGGCCTCTGTGTACCTGAAATGCCAGGACCTATTTTAATTCTCAGTCCGGACCTGAAAGATACTGTAATGTTTTAAAAATATATAATGCAAAGTGAAACCTTCTGAAATCAGAAGGTAATTACTTGTCTCATGCCATATACATAGCACTATCTAAATACCAAAAATTTGAGTTTTAATTCTCCCAGAAGGCATCATGGGCGGAAACATCAAATTGCTCCTTTATAATGAGACTAGGAAATACGTTCTGATTTCAGAAGGCTTCACTTTGCATTCATATTTTTAAAACATTACAGTGTCTTTCTGTTAATCCTTACTGACCCTATGATTAATTTGTTTCATTGGCATAACCCCTCTGTTTTCTGACCCCAAATATTTTCAAAGTTTACATGTTGAACATATAACCCTTTCTTACAATCAGGGCTGCCATTAGAAATCATGGGGCCCGTACAACATAATTTCCAAGGCCCCCTGGGCCCCGCTCACACCAGCCCCCAAGGCCTACTCCAGATCCCACCAACCCCAGACCTAAAAGACCACACAGACATCAGCACTAAAAACAGTAAACCCCCCCACACACAAAAAGCCATTGATGGTCAAGACCCCAGATAAAAGTTTTTTTAAAAAAAATTGGTGGTCAAGGCCCCCCTACAAGTTCAAAAAAATAATTGGTGACCAGGGCTCCAATATAAGTAAAAAAAAAAAAACATTGGCGCCAGTGCCCTCCTAACTAGTTAAAAAAAACCATTGGGGCCCAAGGGAATATTTTTTAAAAAGAACATTGGTGGCAGGGGCCTTTAGAGTATTAAAATAATACATTGGTGGCAAGGAGTGTAAAACAATTTAAAAAAAAAACACATTGATATTCGGTAGAACTCGTGGCTTCAGGATTTCAATCTCGGCTCCTTTCGTGACTTTAGGTCTTTTCGCGGCTTCAGGACTTCAACTTCAGCTCTTTTCGTGGCTTCGGGTCTTTTCTCGGCTTCGGGACTTCAAGTTCGGGTCTTTTCGTGGCTTTGAGTCTTTTTACGGTTTTGGGACTTCGGCTGTTTGGGACTTCAGAACAGGCGGCACGGCTTTGGTGCTGTCAAGGGGGGCACGTGTATTTCAAAAAGTGCAGCACAGCCAGGCCCTCCTTTAGACCAGGGCCAATACCGGAGTACCCCATGTGCTCCCCAGATGGCGGCCCTGCTTACAATCCCAATTTTTGGCCCACAACTAGTTCCTACAAAGCAGCTAATCCAGAGAACCCACTGTAAATTCTCAAACATACAAACCATTATAGTACCCTTTATGCTAACTTTTTAATAGAATTTGTACAGTAGAACCCCCATTTTATGTTTTTCAGGGGACCAGAAAAAAATGGTGTAAAATCCAGGAAAATGTAAAATCAGGGAAATGTATTATTCATAATATAGAGGTGGGACCACAAAACAACAATGCAAAATGAGGGAAAACTTAAAATCAGGGGATGTAAAATGGGGGTTCTACTGTATTTCCAAGCTTTTAATGTGTGCAGGAGATTGGGAAAATAAAGTTCCATAAAAATAAAATAAAAAAACACAAAAGTGTACCCAGTAATCAAAAATATATAGCATGTTAACTCAAAGACTGAGTTTTCCCCCAAAGTTTGTATATAAGTTGTAAATACTATTTTGGTGTATTTAGCAGAGAGCACACAGCCGGTTCACATGCTGCTAATTGTCTCACATGGGGTCACAGCCCCGTGAAGGAATCTGTGTGCTATACAGAGGGGGAATGAAAGCAGAGCTGGGCACAGGGTCATTTGTTGCTCTAATTTAGGAGGAGGCTGGGGGCAGTGATTTCCAGCTAAATAACCTCATTGAGGAGGTGAGTGTAACTGGAGACCCTTTGAAGGGCCCTGTAGAGGAGACATATTGAAACCAGGCACTTTACAGTCAAACTTTTATCCATACTAACATGAGTAAGTCAAGGACCATCATGAGCCTCTCATAAAAGAGACTTATTGACATAGGTAGTTATTTTTGTCTATTAGTATTTACAGCATCAATCAGTGCAGTATTTATCTCTCTTATTGATTGTGTATATGGCTCCAGTGTGGCATTTGCAGAAGTGATTTCAGGTACAAGTGTAACTACATGAAAACCAGCATCAGCTGTAGGTAAACAATGGGGGTATTGAGCTCACTTTGTGTTATTTGTGTACATGTATGTCAGTTTGTGTGTCTGATAATTACATGATTTTTAAGGGAAATACCTATAGCTGCAGAATGTTCTGTAAACATGAATTGCGGGAGAGGTTCTAAGGTTACTACATTAACCTCTGACCTCCAAAGACCTGGGTTCAAATCCCAGCTGAGCTCTCAAGTAGAAGGAGTTTGGTAATTATCTTCCCTATCCCCAGAGGGTATTTATCTCCCCAAGAACTCAATAAGATACTTGCAGTAGAAGCCAGTGTTGGAACAACAGAGGTAACAGGGTTTCTTCTGCTGGGTAGAATAATGATTATAGATACGTTTAAAAGGGGTGATGATTACTGCTTAAATATAATAATATAATATTCTTTTACATTGTCTAATTCCCCCATCTTCAAAGCCATAATGGCCCTTTGATCATTCCTGATGTTCTGTTATACAGACTCCTATGACTGCAAACAGGTAGAATGAAATATATTAATGGGATCTATTACCTGGAATGCTTGGGACCTGGGGTTGTCCAGATAATGAGTAGTGATGGGCGAACTTATTTGCCTGGCGCAAATTTGCTGCGCATTCCCGCGATTCACCACCGGCTTCAATTCGCAGGCTTTCAAAAAAAACGTAGCCAATGTCAAAAAAACAGATGCTGGCGTAAAAAAAACAGACGCCAGCATCAAAAACGGAAGCCGGCATCAAAAACGAGACGCCGTCACCGTTTCAAGAATTTTTCGCAGTTTCAAGAATTTTGCGGGAAATTAGCCAATTTTCCGCCGAAGCAAAATGCCCCAAATTCGCCCATCACTAATAATGAGCCTTACCTTAGGTGTAAAAATCATTTTAAATAAACCAAATTGCATTGTTTTGCCTCCAATATGGATTCATGCAGCATTGGTTTGATCAGGTACTGTTTTATTAGAAAAAAAAATAATTTTCAAAAATTAGAATTGTTTGCTTAAAATGCCCTGCATGGAACATGGCCATCATTTAATTTGGATATTTCTGGGTAACAAATTTCTGGATAGAAATTCCATATATGTAGTATGAATCAATGTGTAATAAATAAATACTATTTTGATTTTTAAACTGCAACCTAAGTAAAAAAATCTAAATATATTGTTTTCAGGAATACGTCCTTGTTTTAATAGTAACATTTATGGCTTTCAAAGTCCTTCATTCTGTACCTCGCTACATCTTTTCAATCCTTGCTTTTCTTCATGCATTGCTGGCCAACTCTTCTGTTCCTCTCAGAGCCATTGTCCAACCACCCACTTCATGCTGTATCAAGCCTTAAACCTCTATTGTTCTTCCTTTCCTCCAGAGTTCCATTATTATTATTATTAACATATTTTTAGAGCGCCAACATATTGTGCAGCGCTGTAAAATGAATGTGTGTATACAAAGAAATCACATGAATTACATACAGAGTTATACAGAACATACATAACAACCAGTACCGGTACAAACGGTAAGGAAGGCCCTGTGCAAAAGAGCTTACAATCTAAAGGGGAAGAGAATGAGACACAAGGTGCGGGAGCGGGCAAAATCCAAAATAAGCAAGTAAGAGATGTAGCATATGGTATTGCATTTGGTAGCTAAACAGAGTGAGGGTAGGCTTCTCTAAATCACTGCTCCATCTTTTAAACTCAAACAGTGAAATGTAATAAAAGTCAGAAATGGGAAAATATTTACAATGCTAAAATACATGCCTCTGTGCAAACACATTTTCCTTTGCTGGAATTTAATATAGCTTTTGTGAATCCGGAAACTGTTTAGCGACCACTTCCGTCAGTGGAAGAAACATTGAGAATTTTATAGTTTGTGGCAGTGCACAGTGTTTGTAATAAAATGTATTACTCGCACAATCATGTTTGCTTCAAGAGATTTCACCACCTTCAGCATTGCCTTAAAAGTGCACAATTAAAATTTACAATACAATAACAATGTTATGAAAATGACGAATATTATATTGCGAAATGCTAAATTTTATTCTTATTTGTGCATTTTCTTTCTCTTTGCGATGTTTATTACATTTCTCCCAACGACTATCCTCTGGAGCACTGATAACCTCTGATTCAGTCTATGAGGCAATTGTCATCCTATTTGTGTTTGTACATTACTCTGACATTTATGTTCTATTACTGTACTGCTCCCTGTCTGTCCCATTATTGAATTGTTTTATGTACAATGCTGCCCTGACAAGAAAAACTATAAGAATAAAAATAATCATATGTTTTATATATATATATATATATATATATATATATGTGTGCATGCGAATACTATAGGGTGTGATCATATATATATATATATATATATATATATATAGTATATATGATCACACCCTATAGTACTCACATGCATAGTTGACGTATTAAAAATGGTATGTTACATTTTACTTTCATTTATAAAGCAACAGTTATGTGCGGGCCGGCCCGTAGCCCGTGGGACCGACTTCCTCAGTAAGTCCTTGGACCGCTGGTTTTGGCTGAACTTTAGCAATTATTCTCCCAACCCACAGCCTTATTCTGCTCCACTTCTGCGCATGCCTTTTTATATACTTGTGCAGGCCTCGCCCTTTTGTGACATCTCAGCAGGGTGGGGCGGGTGCGGGTATAGAAAGAGATGACCGTACCGGTTTAGGGTCGAGTGTGGGCTGGGGCACATCGGGTTAGGATTTTTATTAAGCACCAATATATCCTACACAAGTGTACCTAAGAGCCCTCAAGTGCCACTGCCAGGCCAGACCCCCTCTCCCGGTCTCCTGGACCCACAAAAAACAACAATTTGCAGCGACACGCAGTGCCGTCCTTTTATATATATATATATATATAGTTTGGTTGGGACATACAAAGACAATTGCAAGAACTAGATTTAGTTGCTCAGGTAACAAAGGATTTTGAAGTGAAGTATATATACTAAATGGAAGAATTAGATGTATTATATTAGATGCACTGCATAGTACACCAAGAAGAACTTGTGCGAAACTGTAGACCACCAATACAAAGCTATATACAATATATTGAATGGGATACAAAGGACAATAGACCAATTAATGGTATATTGCATATATTGCCTTCTATAGATGCTGATATTTTGCATGGCACAAAAAAGTGCCACCAAAGAAAGAGATTGTTACTTCAAAGATTTGTCCTACTATACCCTCTACCAACCTGTACCTCATTAGAAGGGATCCAGCTAAGGAAATCCAAAGTTATTTGTATTTGAACAATGTGTATTGTAACGTGCAATACCTACTAAATTATTTTAACAAAAGGTACACATAGGTCTTGGTATACAAATTTACATTTTTAAATCCAGTCAATACTGCAAATACATTTTGCAAGTTGCCTTTTTACCCCATTCTCCTTTCATGTCATTTATGGGATTTATGTGTCGTATTAGATGAGTATCCGGCCTTGAGAGAAACGGATGCCTCATAGTCCCTACAGTTAGGGGCCGATGCATCAAGGGTCATCAATAACCCTCCATATTCGACTGGGAATTAAAATCCTTCGACTTCGAATATCGAAGTCGAAGGATTTTAGCACAAAAACTGCGATTGAACGATCTAAGGAATAAAACCTTTGAATCGAACTATTCGAAGAATTTTAATCCAACAATCAAAGGATTATCCTTCGACCAAAAAAACTTAGGCAAGCCTATGTGGACCTTCCCCAAAGGCTAACATTGGGTTCGGTAGGTTTTAGATGGCGAACTAGGGGGTCCAAGTTTTTTCTTAAAGAGACAGTACTTCGACTATCGAATGGTCGAATAGTCAAACGATTTTTAGTTCGAATGCTTCGATTCGAAGTCGAAGTCGTAGTCGAAGGTCGAAGTAGCCCATTCGATGGTCGACGTAGCCCAAAAAACACTTCGAAATTCAACATTTTTTTACTTCGAATCCTTCACTCGAGCTTGGTGAATTGGCCCCTTAATGTCATTGCATCATTATGACCACTTGTATCATCCTGTGACACCAATAAAGCACATTTCACCATACCTCATAAAAGAACTGATATAATTTGAACCCCAAAATCTTGATCTTCACATCTTCCATTTGGTAGCCAGAGGTCAGTTCTGTGTAACAGGTTCTTTAAGGGTAATTGTGTGGAACTTAGTAAGTACTGACGTTGTAGGGTATTAGGAACATAGGAAAAAAAGTGGGGTGCATCAGAATTAGCAGAGAAAACAGTAAGTCCATAGAAAGAAACAGGGCACATTAAAGGGCAGATATGGTTTGCAGGTACTTCCAGTAAGAGGAATTTCTTTAGCAGCAGAGTAGGGGACTGAAAATTGCATCTGTAGCAGGTCCTGTCAGAGGCCAGGGAAGAATAATGAGTGTGCAGGGTTTCTTCATTAACATAAAGTCATTTACTTGATCAATGATCCCCCAGCAGTAAACAACAATCTTTAATCCATAGACGAGCTGATTGGCTTTTGCCTTCTCTGGGAGCCGAGAGCACAGCGATCCGCCTGACAATAAGGGAAGAAAAATGTTAGCTCCTGTCCCAGAGCCGAGCACAGCCTGGAAAATTAAAAGAGGGGAGGCGGGAGAGAGAAGGGGAGATGGATGATAGAGAGAGAGGGGAAGGGGGAAGTGAGAGAGTCTGTAGAGCAACAAGCAAGAGTTCAGCAGCAATACAGAAGGTTCAACCTGATGTACAATATGTAAAGAAAAAGAGAATGAAATCATAATAACAAAAGCTCTTAGCTGTATATTGTAGATTTTATTAGCAATAATTTAGTCCAATTTAATACATATATGTCTTTTGAGGAAAGTTCAAAATGCATTGAGGTAATGTGAATAATTTGTATACTTTAATTTAATTTACAGTGAATGTTACAATAGGGAACTGCCTGCAGAAAACTAGCCAGCATTCGGTCTAAAGCTGGCCATAGATGTAAAGATTTTTAAAAGATCCGATCGTCATCGTGAGACCACGATTACCTCAAAACGATAGTACGATTGTCCATCAACTAAAAAGACCAATTTGCAAGGAAAACAAAGGGGAGCTGCCTGCTTGGCCCTGCAAACATAGAGAGATTGCACTGGGACCGACAAAGATTTTTTAACCTGGCCGATCAATTTCCTGACAGACGTCGGCCGAAAAATCGTAAGATGTACGATCGTTAGAATCTCACTAACCGCATGATAATTTCAAAGGATTGGTCGGACTTCCCTAAAATCGGTCGTTCGGCAAGAGAAATCTTTGCGTCTATAGGGAGCTTAACACATGCTGTGGTGCTGACCAGCTGCTAGAAACACCCTTGAGCAGCACTCGATCTAACCCACAATCTGGAGTTGACCAGCTGCTATAAACGATAAAAAGCCAATATTTGTATACAAAAAGAAGGAGAAAGATTGCCAGCGCACTTTGCCTTTAAAATGAATTATGACAGGGTTTTGCCATATTCTACCATCAAAAGAACCATTTTCATTTGGGACTATTGAGTCAATTTCCAGTCCTGACCTCAGCAGGAGTAAAGCTTGCTTGCATTATACAGTTTGGTAAATTTTCTACTGAACTTTATGTGCTGACCTCCTCCGATCATTCAACACTTGATCTAACACATGGGGAAATCATAATGCCTTGTGATGTCCCAATACAACGGGGTACCCATATTATAAAAGTGTCTGTGTCCTAAAATGTATTCTTTATTGTGGAAATGTGGAAATAATGCATAACTAATAGAAATTGGTTTTAAATCTAGGGAGCATTCTACTGCTAAGATACATTTTGGCATCACCATAAAAGAGGACATACAAGGTAAGACTGGTCAGATAACCTTAAAGGGAAGTGGTGCACTAATAGGACTTGTTCAGACCAAGCCAGGGGTCTGTTTGGATTAAGCCATGCTCCAAAGGTTGTTTGTAAGAATTGGCAGTTGGGTCAATGTCATGGTAGACAGCTATTCCTTCCAACCATCTAAGGTTGATGTGATTTCAATTCTTTATACAAATCCATCTCCTATTTTTTTACTAGTATCAAGTATTCACTAGCGTTAATTCTTAATTGGATTGTGCCACCAGTGTGAATGTGGGTCCATTCAATTACAGAATTAAGTAGTAATAAAAATTAAGGAGTACTTCATAAGAACTAAGTGGATTTAGGAGTGTAGAGATGTCTTCTCAAAGATAGTTTTGGAAAGCATATAAATTGTGGGAATAGTTTGGAGAGAGAGCCCAAGAGTGCAGGGATAGTGCAGGGTTCTTTTAAAATTCTGAAATGATTATTGTGCACATCATAGTACTGTGGCACACTCTGTGCATGAAGCAGGTTGTAGAGCAGTTTGCCAAGCAATGGCAAGACGGGGGCAGGTGACAGGTAGGTTATAGAGGGAGGACAGTGGATATAAACAGTCTGAGAAGCAGAAAAAAGTGATTAGAGGAAAAGCAGGAGAGTTGAAAAATGAATGCTGGGAGCAGAGTAATTTGCCGGCTTTCCAAGGTGATAGATGGAGCAGGCGGGTAATCAATGGTTGAAGTGCCAGCCGAAGGGAAATGGAGCAATATGCACAGAAGAGGAGGAGGGAGTGAAGGGAAGAGAGGGAGGAGGGAAAGAGCATAAAGTAGCAGAGAGGAAGAAAAATGTTTTCTCTGTTGTCCAGTTTTGTGCCTTTGTTGGCAAGGGAGTGATTTCAATTATTATTTGTTTCTAGAAGACCCCATAGCTCAGAGGGAATGTGAAATGAACAGCAGAGATGAACCCAACAGTTTGGTTTATGGATGCATATTTTCTCATGTACACTGCTTGTGGATATTGTGTTTGTTCTGATAAAGCTAAATACAACTCATTACAATATGTCTCGAATTGCAAAATATTAACCCACCCTGTACATTACTCAGTGCAAATATGGCTGTTGCTGTTACTTTATATAATGAGCATGTTGATGGTGGCTGTTGTGTTAGATTTTAAAGAAAGCAATGTCTTGAGTTTAAATAATTAATTTTGACTCTCATACCCTGGTCCAAGATTTGACCCAATGCGAGTCAAATCATCTTCAAATTTCCAAGCTTAATTAGTGTGCCAAATGGTGGCTACTTCCATTGCTGTAAAAATGCCAAATCCCACAGGAAATACATAAAATTGGACCATGAAATCTATTGTCTACTATTCAAATCTAGAGTTCCAAAGTATGCACACCATAATCTCTTTACAGTATATGATGTTGTGTAACTATTATCATTATACCCTCAGCACTGCCCCGTGCAAGTATATACCTGTATGAAATAAAACTCAGGACCATATCTGGAACTCCACAATCAGCAGATACCTGTATGGTATTTTTGGCATTAATACCCAAAGTATGGGAAAAATATTTTTGCGCTATGAACAGGTGGCGAGGTGGTGATGTATTTGAGCAATATATTTATTCTTCCAGCACATAATTATGCCATAATGTCCAAGATAAAACGGTCCTCTTAGCTCTATGTCCTGGAGAGCCCTGGTCAAGTACGTAAGTAAAGTATATTATTGGCACATGTTAAAAATGTCCTTGGATTAAGCATTGATAAACTGCCATATGAAGGAAATTAAAGGGATACTGTCATGGGAAAAATGTTTTTTTCAAAACTCATCCATTATTAGTGCTGCTCCAGCAGAATTCTGCACTGAAATCCATTTCTCAAAAGAACAAACAGATTTTTTTATATTTAATTTTGAAATCTGACATGGGGCTAGACATTCGGTTTCCCAGCTGCCCCCAGTCATGTGACTTGTGCTTTGATAAACGTCAGTCACTCTTTACTGCTGTACTGCAAGTTGGAGTTATCGCCCCTCCCTTTCCACCCCCCCCAGCAGACTAACAACAGAACAATGAGAGGGTAACCAGATAACAGCTCCCTAACACAAGATAACAGCTGCCTGGTAGATATAAGAACAACACTCAATGGTAAAATCCAGGTCCCACTGTGACACTTTCAGTTACATTGAGTAGGAGAAACAACAGCCTGCCTGAAAGCAGTTCCATTCTAAAGTGCTGGATCTTTCTGAAAGCACATGACCAGGCAAAATGACCTGAGATTGCGCCTACACACCAATATTACAACTAAAAAAACACACTTGCTTGTTCAGGAATGGTATTTTATATTGTTGAGTGAATTAGTTGCAGTGTAATTTAGAAATAAAAACGACATCATAAAAATCATGATTGTCCAGAATCTACAATTTACACCTTTATGTCATTGCCCATTCAGGGTTTAACTACAACTTTAAGGGCCCTCTGTGCAAAATTGCCCAGCATCTAACCTAGCCACCCTCCTTCCCCACGCCGTTGCTGCTGCATACTTTCCTCTTGGTCTCCTCTTCAATCTGCTGCTGTCAGGTGTAGGTAGAGGAGTGGACTGGGTCAGCAAGGCCTATAAAGGCCAGGTCCCACAGTTTTCTTGCCAGTGTCCCCGCAGCCCAGTTTAACACTTGGCCCACCTCTTATGTCAATGACTCCCCCTATGTCATTGCCGTGTCCCAAGCATATTCCAGATGGTTTTCTTATTTTAAAAACATGGCAAAACCCCACACATGGCCAAAAAGGAAAGTCTATTTTTTTTTTTTAAAGTAAACACTGATGTAAAATTTCAGCAGTGGGGTCCTTTTGCAGGGAACAGGAGGCACCTGGCTGGCAAAACATATAAAAGTGAGCCATTATTTAAATGGGACTCTTGAGTACCTGTAGACTGAGTAGAAGTAATACATTTATGGTTATACATACCTCCCAACTGTCCAGATTCTCAGGACAGTCCCGATTTTGACAGCTCAGCCCGCAGACCCGGATTGTTACTGAAATTTCTCTCTGATCTCCTGTACTGAACAGCCAGAAAAAGATACAATGTTTCTAAAACTTTATTGACTTCACATACATCTCAGAGCATGGTGGTGGTTGGGTTAATAAAA
Organism: Xenopus petersii; assembly: GCA_038501925.1. NCBI lineage: Eukaryota > Metazoa > Chordata > Amphibia > Anura > Pipidae > Xenopus > Xenopus petersii. Next base: position 19,431,369 of record CM076687.1, on the reverse strand, counting down.
TAAATCCATCCCCCATAGACTCTACTATTTTAATCAAATAATTCACATTTTGAAAAATGATTTCCTATTTTCCTGTGATAATAAAGCAGTAGCTTGTACTTCACGGTATCAGCCGCATGAATCCGTATTTGAAGACAAAACAATTATATTGGGTTTAATTGATGTTTAAATGATTTCTTCGTAGGTTTAAGCTATGGAGATCCACATTATGTTAAAAACCCCTTATCCAGAGAACCCCAGGTCCCAAGCATCCTGGATAATAGGACCCACCTGTAGTTATTCAATAGGATCATAGACAGGTTTACAACAGTTATTAACAATGCAATATTGAGATATCTATCTCCATCTATGGTACTTCTCCTATTCAGCTTTTGAGCAGGAATGAGGCATCTAATTAACTTCTGATCAGTGCAAGTTCTTTGGGTATGGAGACTCCTCTCATCATCTATCATCTTTTGCATACACAGTATCAGCTGTATCTAAAAAGCATTTTAATATAGACTGTATGATTATTTTGTGACTCTATGTACTGTTACAAAGGCTGATAATAATCCCAGGCACAACATATGACAGGCCTGCTGTTTCTCAGATGCTGAAGGTAGAAGCTACCAGGACATTTATTTCCATATAAAAGAAAACAAGGTGGCTGTAAGTTTTTACAGAATTAAAATAAATACCCTTTTTCACACTACGCAAAATTAAAACGACTTCACAGTTTCTTGTCCATTGAGAGAATTGTACCATTGAAACGTACTTTGTGATTTTGTGTTTTACGGTAGGATTACACGGATGATTTCAGCGCAATCTGACATGATTCGCAAAAATGTAGGCGTCACGTCGTATGTGACAGAAATAAGTTAAAAGGATACTGTCATGGGAAAAGAAATTTTTTCAAAATGAATCGGTTAATAGTGCTGCTCCAGCAGAATTCTGCACTCAAATCCATTTCTCAAAAGAGCAAACAGATTTCTTTATATTCAATTTTGAAATCTGACATGGGGCTAGACATATTGTCAATCCCAGCTGCCCCAAGTCACGTGACTTGTGTTCTGATAAACTTCAATCACTCTTTACAGCTGTACTGCAAGTTGGGTGATATCACCCCCCTCCCTTGAATATTGAATATTGAATATAAAAAAATCTGTTTGCTCTTTTGAGAAATGGATTTCAGTGCAGAGTTCTGCTGGAGTAGCACTATTAACCAATGCATTTTGAAAAAAACATTATTGGATGGTGGCGCAGCAATGATCCGACAAGACATGACTGCGCACTGCGTCTGCATCTGACAGTCGTGACGCGTCTGATCAACACTGCGACACCATCCGACAATGCATTAATTTACCTTATTTCCGTTGCATCTGATTTGACGCCTGCGTTTTTGCGCATCGCGTCAGATCGCTCCAAAATCGTCCTAGGAGTTCCTCCCTTAAGGGTAAGGGCACACGCTAAGATTTTGGGAGATTTAGTCACCTGGCTATAAATTGGCTCTTCTTTGCGGCAACTAATCTCCCCAAACTGCCTTCTGCTGGCTAGACTCTAAATCGGCGGGATGGCACTCGGATCGATTCGCTTTACGAAATCGGCCGAGATTTCCTCGTAAGGCAACTTTGGGCGACTTCGGAAAACGAAGCGCACCGATTGCCATCCCACCAGCAATTTACACTCTAGCCGGCGGAAGGCAGTTTGGGGAGATTAGTTGCCCTGAAGAAGAGGAGATTTGTCGCTGGGCCACTAGTCTCCACGAATCTGAGCAAGTGTCTCTGCCTTTAAAGATCTCCTACTCTGTTTGCTATAATATTTAGAAGCATTTCTAAATATTACTTGTTGATAATTTTGATGGAATTGTTGGAACCACTGTATAATAAAACAATACAAAATGTACTTAATCAGAACCACACTCTAAAAATCAATAACAGCTGGAAAAATCTGTCTTGAGTCTTACTAGTGTTGTCGAGGGCAGGTGAGAGTTGACGAGGGGGTTGAAAAGCAGATTTGGCCTACTGAATAGGACCACTCTCACCATTAACTTGCTCACTTCTGCATTACAATATAGACAGACGACTACATTAAAAAAAAACCCAACAAACGATTAGAGTCCTCCAACGCTTGTAATCCAAAATCTGAAATTATAGAGGGAGAAGCGGGTAATTATGTATTCAGGGGAGACAGAGGAATTGAGGAGGTTTCATGCCTGGGTTCACCACAGCTGTTAATTGAGTGATCTCGTTAAGAGAGGCCTTTCAGCCCCTGACAGTTTCTTTTGCTAATTCCTAAATGGCTGTAGTATTTAGCAGGCCTAGTTAGGTGAGGAAATGGAGGGGGGAAGCCAAGAATTTAATGGCTGCTTTCTGAACACTGCTGGGGACACCATTATGTGACAATATATATTTATTCCTCATAGAGGAAAAGCAAGGGGAAGAAATGAGGATGGGAAAGGAATATCTGGCAGTCCTTTATACTAGCCTCATGTAAAGCAAACTCATGTATGCCTTTGCGTGGTTAGGGAGACCCATAAAAATTTTAAAAGGACACAATCATCAATATAAAAAGTTTTCACTGCTTACGTAGGTTAGTCCGACTTCTAATAATGCAGCAGATACTAATAATGCAGCAGATATATATGGTAGCCTATATGGTACCCTAATATTTAGTTGCAATATTATATTGTTAAATTTATTGAGAAGTGCCCTTTGTACATCCTATATGATCTGCTATTTGTTATCTGTATGTTTAATACATATATCTGTTGTGCAAAATTGTGTAAACATGATATAAATACGTGTTTAATATACCAACAGGCACTGTAGGACTCACAGACAATGAAGGTCATTGTGAGTTTATATATTTTGGCCAAAGGGTCCTACACCAAATTTCCAATAAGCAACGTTAAGATTTGCATTCATTAAAAAGATGTGGATGGTGTAAACTTTATTTGAAAGTGTAATTGCTATTAAAAGCAACATATGTCTTCCTGTTTATATTCTCTGTACTGTTAGGGTTCTTACTGATGGACGTTTTTTGCCCTGCGCTCCCCAACTAGGGTTGCCACCTTTTCTGGAAAAAAATACCGGCCTTCCTATATATTTATCTTTTTCCCTATTAATAACATTGGGATCAACCATCATTTTTACTGGCCAGGCCTGTAAAATACCGGCCAGGTGGCAACCCTATCCCCAACGTTCCTTTTTAATCAGTTCAGCCGCAGGGGAGCACAGGACTGATTCTTCCTTATCATCATCATCATTTATTTATATAGTGCTGTCAAGATACGCAGTGCTTATTATGGGCGCATACTTATGATGAGTGGTGACACACATAAGTGCCCATAAGTAGTGATGGGTGAATTTGTCCCATTTTAGCTAAAAATTTGCTAATTTACGGTGACACTGTGAAAAAAATTGTGAAAAAAACTTTTTTATTGCAAACTCCAGGAATTGTGTGAAAAAGCTTAATTCTGTACTGTTGCTTGATTTCACAAACTGACTGCAATACATGGGCTTTTTGAGTTGGTTTATTGTTTGCGGGGTACATGATTTTTCACCCATGTGCTGTTTCCCTAATACAGGGGTCCCCAACCTTTTTTTACTTGTGAGCCACATTTGAATGTAAAAAAGAGTTGGAGAGCAACACAAGCATGAAAAATTCCATGGGGATGTCAATTAAGGGCTGTTGTTGGCTGTTTGGTAGTCCCTTCATGGACTGGTAGCCTACAGGAGGCTCTATTTGGCAGAACACCTGGTTTCTATGCAACCAAAACTTGCCTTGAAGCTGGGAATTCAAAAATAAGCACTTGCTTTGAGGCCACTGGGAGCAACATCCAAGGGGTCGGTGAGCAACATGTTGCTCGCGAGCTACTGGTTGGGGACCACTGCCCTAATACATGAGGCTAAACATAAAAGCATCAAGTACTTATTCACATATGTCAATATATGTTCCATAAAATAGTAAAAGACAGCAGAAACCCCTGTATGAATGTTCTCTTTTCCAGCAGAGAGAGATCATTTTTGTATAACATATCTAACAGCAAATATATTAAAGTGGACCTGTCACCCAGACTTATAAAGCTGTAGAACCAAAGTCCTTTTCAAATTAAACTTGAAATCCAAATTCTTTTTTTTTATTAAAGCATTCATAGCTGTTGTAAACTCATTTAAAAAACGGAGCCGTCCCTTAGACACAGAGGCGGGACAGGCAGTTACTTTCACTTTCTATTCAGCACTTCCTACATGTCACTACTCTCCCCACATCCCCCTTGTTCTCTTCATTGTTTAATTATGTAGCCAGGGCATGGGTATGGACATCAGGTCCCCCATTCTGCTGCACAAACAAGATTCTGAGATGATACAAGGCTTGTCTTAATAACAGTGTCCACAAAATGGCTCCTGTCTGCTTGTTATAATTATGAATTCCCAGACTGAAGGAAACAAGATCCAAATAATTAATATAGTGTAATTAAAGTTCATTTTGCTTGACTAACATGATAAAATAGGATTCAGGAATAATTAGGAATAATTTTTGGGTCCCCTTGAAGCAGCACTTTCCAGAGGTTATGGGGGTTATTTATGAAATATAAATTTTTTCTAGTCGAGTTTTGTTTGCGAAAAGAAACTGAATTCTTTGTGCTTTATTATGCCCCGAAGCTGCTAAAAGTCAGAATCAGTTAATACTCCACCTAAAACCCGTGGACTTCTTGTAAAAGTCAATGGCAGCTGTCCCTTTAACCTTTTGAAGATGTTTTTAACCTTCACAAATTTTGGACGTTTTGGGGTGTTTGACACTGGTTTTCACCAGAAAATTTGAATAATTCATAATGACTCAAATAATTTGTTGCACAACGATTTAAAAAAAAGTCGTATAATTCTAATTGATGCTCTACTTCATGAAAGTTTTTTCTCAATCCGATTTTCTTCAATAAAAGTTATTTTGGTAAATTATAGAAATTTGTGGATGGGAGTTAGGTTGCGTTTGTTTTAATGAAAAAGTGAAATGAAGTCTTTAAGTAAATAACCCCCTATATGTCATCAACATAAAGATTTTGCTCTGCAGAAAAAAAGCACATAGAGCAGAATGAATATTATCCTTCTTACTACATCATGTTGTGAAGCCTAAGCACCCAACCCCACTGCTCCAGCACTGAACAATATGAACACTGTCCTCCTCTCTATTATAGCTCACCTTATACCACAGTAAAATAAAAGGACTTTATATGAGGATATAACATCGCCAATAAACTAACAGGCACAGACGACAAATCGCTAGCGAATTTTCGCTCTGGCGAATGGTCGTTGCTCCACGAATTCACTAAATTCCGGATTTTACTGAACAGTCTCAAACTCTTTCACCAGAGTTTCCTTCGCCACCCCGGACCAGGCAAACTGCTGAATTGAAGCTACATCTCCTTAATCTGATGTCAGTGACATCATATCCTGTACCCCGGAAAGTCATAAAAAGTGTAAAAAACGCAGGCAACTTTTCTATAAATACTTCAATGGTACCGCTCTGGAGCGCCGATCAAAGCAGTTACGGAGTCAGGCGTTTGGATATCAAAAAGTTGGCTTTATTAAGCGCATTAAAGTTGCAGTGGAGGGGGATAACAACTAACGCGTTTCGTGTCAGCAAACCTGACACTTCATCTTTTCTATAAATCAGGATTGCCTTCAAAAGTCTGTACTATGAAAACATTTTTTAACACATTTGGGGAGCATGCAACATATATTTTAGGGTGGGCTCATGTCTAGGGCATTAGAGGAGCTTTTATGTCTTTATTAAGCTCCCTTGGACTTTTGTAATAAAAAGTGGCCACTTCAAGCATTTACACCAACATCTCTAAAAAAGACATGTGTACTAATTTTATGCTCCTTCCCTAGTCAAATTGACCTAAGGTTAAGATTACTAGCGAATTACAAACGAACGCCAGTGAATATTCGCTATGAAATGCTCGCACTAAAGAAGTATCGCTAGCGAAAAGTCGCCAGCATTCAGCGCCCAGGATGCAACTTTGCATCTTAGAGAATTAGCCTAGTGGTAACAAATTTACGCCTGGCGAAGCGGAGCGAAGTGTGCGAGTCGGTCGCTGGCGACAATTCGCCCTTTAGTGAATCTGCCCCTATGTTTGGTGCCTCCCACAGCTCAGTTTGTACTATGAACATATTTCCCTCTGTACAGCGCAACATTAAACATCTAATTAGTAGCTTAGATCATAGCATATATATATATATATATATATATATACAGTATATATTATATTTATATTATAAAAAGCAGCCCATATACCTTTCTCCCTCCTACAGCACAAAACAAAGAACAATGACCCCCCTCCCCACTACAGGGTGAAGCAGAAGGTACATTTTTCTCACTTCTTTATTATCATTTTTAATATAAACATTCTCCCTAATATTCCACAGAGCACAGCATTCTTTTCTCTGCTGTACTCAGTAATCTTTTCCCTGAAGCTTCATGGACAAAAGCAAAGAGGGCAGCAAAAAGGTACTCAGTGACTCTCTGCTAAAGCAGAGAAAGCAACATAAATGTGCTGCTTGCCACAACAGTAAAGAGAGCAGCAAGAAGGTTCACGTCTTAACAAGAGCAGCCATCATATTGCCTCTCATATGTGACTATACTCGTCTGTTAAGGTGGCCATAGACGTAACAATTACCATCTTTCTTGGAAAAGATCTTTCATTTCAATACACACGTGTAGAGCTGAATCGTCAAACAAACAGGTAGAAACAATAGAATTCTACCGGTATCTAGCGCTCCAGCACAATTACTTTTACTTTCTATGCAGCACTTACTTTATGTCACTGCACTGCCCACATTCCCCCTCTTTCTTTACCATTTAATTGTGTAACCAGTGCATGGGGATGGACATCAGGTCCCCCATTCTGGTGCACAAACAAGATTCTGAGATGATACAAGGCTTGTCTTAATAACAGTATCCACAAAATGGCTCCTGCCTCCTTGCTATAATTATCAATTCCCAGACTGAAGGAAACAAAACTCAAATAATTTTTATAGTGTAATTAAAGTTGATTTTGCTTGACTAACGTGATAAAATAGGATTTCGAATAATTTTTTCGGATGACAGGTCCCCTTTAAGGATGGCTTGTTTCACCTGCACGGAGAGCTCCTTTGTTTCGCATGTTGTCAAAATCTTCCACATACAAGCAATTGATAATGAAATAGCGAAGCAATTGCCCACACCTGCCCATGAAATTTGAGACAATTGTCCAATCACTTTTATACCCCTGAAATGAAGTGATTGTGTTAAAAGAAAGGCTTTAGTTCCTCACATTTTTATGCAATCTTTTCGTTCAACCATCTGAATTCAAGCTGAAAGTCTGCAGTTCAACTGCATCTGAGTTGTTTTATTTAAAATTCATTGTGGTCATGTACAGAATAGTGATGTGCGGGTCGGGGTTTTCCTGACCCGCAACCGACCCTAACCGGCCCTCCTTCAGCCTGCGCCCGCCCACACCCGCACTTCAGGTTCCTTTTTATAGACCCGCCCCGCCGATGAAGCCAGAAGTCGGAAGCCAGCATTTGAAAGTGGCGGGTGGGGGGAGCAGGAGAAGAGCTCAACCAATACCTGTCCTCCACCCGCGAAGAGCAGTGCGAGGTTGACCCGAACCCTCCTGGCCTGCGCATCACTAGTACAGAACCAAAATTAGAAAAAAAAGTTGTCTCTGTCCAAATATTTATGGACCTAACTGTATATATATATATATATATGTGTGTGTGTGTGTGTGTGTTAGCATGTGCACAGATTGCATATAGGGTGACAGTGCAGTGGCGGCTCCCAAGTAAATGAAGATTTATTTGCCTGTTGGCCTTCTTGCTATACCAGCAGTCCTGAATCCCAAGAGAAATCAAGAGAGTGAGTAACACCCAGTCCCTCCCGCTCTGCACACTAATATCAGCCCTGGGATTCATTTACAGACTGTGATTAAACCCCCCACATTAACTGCTTCCCTGCTGCTAATGCTTCAGGTGCCGCAGAAAATAAGCCATTGTGTCCCATCACTTGAAGAGATCACATGTGGTGTATTTTTATACATATATGGTTTGTATTTATAACTTCACAAGTATACTTAGTAGGTACAGGGGTACCACGCTGCTTCTAATACACTAAAGTGCAGCATTGTTGTAGAAAACAAAGATAAATGCACAGTACATTAAATATGTAGCATGACGGAGGCTGAGATAAACTGCTAAATATAATGTAGTATGTCATTTTATTGCAGTAAGTTATGATAAACTGTTATATTGCACTTCAATAAGCAGGATGTTGGTTATATTAAAAGGGGAAGCTCACCTTAAAAATTAGACAGTAGTATTCTAAAACAAATTGCAGTAATAATTCCCCCATCTGAATTAACTGAAAATTCTTAACATAATAACCAGGCAGTTTTAGGGAAGGCAAAAGATGCACAGTGCAGGGCCTGATAAAGTATAATACATCAATCCATTTGAACATTTTCAATTGCAGACTATCATACAATTAATAATGAAAAAAACTAATTGAAAAGTTGGTCCATCTATAATATACTAAGCTATCTTAGTATCTTATGAGTTAAACTTATTTAAGCAACAAGTCTTGTGTTGCAAGAGGGATAATTGCACTTTTCCAGTTCATTTTCTGGTGCCTTTGCTGATTATTAGTGGTTGGTTCAGAAATAAGCCCCAACTACTTCCAATGTATAACTTGCCACCAACTTTTAACTGTTATGTCTACTGTTTTAGGGAGATCATATGCTATTTAGCCTTTACTTTATTTAAAATTAGGTTTTAAATCTAGTAACAAAAAAATAGAATTAGAATAGAAATAGAAAATTTTCTCCGCTTGTCAGACGACAGTAGCTAGGAAACATGGAAACATACATTTACAGGTTATTATTGTTTGGCTCAAGAGCTTGCCATGTAGTTTTATATCCGAAGCAATGGTGACCTGTTTTGGGCATTCTATTACCACACTTTTATCTGATGAAAATTTCAGAGCTCTAAGTAGGCCTTTGTGCTCCTAAATAGTGATGGGTGAAGAAATTCGGCAGGTGGAAGTTCGCGTTTCGTTGCATTTGCAAAAAGTGAGGCAAAAATTTGCACAGCAAAAAAATTTTGGCGTCCTAATAGACGCGCCCATAAAAATTGTTGCACGTCAAAGTTATTCAGACATCCATTGATTTAATGCACTGAGACAATAAAGGCGAGCGTAGAAAAATTTTGATGCCCATTGACTTCGATGCGTTTCGTGAATTTTTGCAGTTTTGCGGGAAATCCGAAAATTTTTCAACGAAGCCAAATGGGACGAATTCGCCCATCTCTACTTCTAATAATGAAATGTTACAGCCCTTTTTCTGTAATGAAGCAACTTTATTTGATGATAACTAAGATAGCAGAAAAGGAGAAAAAAAATAGCTATTAACAGCAATAAAGAAAATGAAAAGAAACCCCTAATTAATCCAGTCGTTATTGAGAGGCTTTACTACATTATTAGAGGTCACACATTTGTTCTGTACACCACAGTATTCCCTCGGTTACCCCCATGGAGTCTGATTCACCATTATAAAAAACTGATACTAAGTCTGAGAAAACGATTTTAGTACAGTAGGGAAGTAAGGTGGCACAATAGGTTCATTTCTGACCAGTGCTTTGTCATGGAGTTGTCTGTGGTTTTTGCCCAATTGTTTCATGGTTTTCATCAGAGCAATGCAGTTTTCTCCCACACTTCCGCACACAGATAAGTTAGGTGGTTCATTAATAAATTGTTGTTAGTGTATGCGCATGGTAGGGTCTTTAGCAGGGTTTGAAGTGGAGTGAAAAAGTGGAGGGTTCCTTTGTGCATCTCATGTAGTGGTGTGCTAAGAACAAATCCCTCCCACAATTATAAGCCACCCACTGTTATAATAAGCCTCATCTATCAAAAATTAGCTATTTTCGCCCACTTTAAAGGAACAGAAAACACCAAAATATAATATTTTTGTAAGAAATTCATTTCTAATGTACTTTTGCTCTGCCCTGGAAAGGGCAGAGACACACGTGGATATTCGGGGAGATTTAGTCGCCTGACAACAAATCACCTTTTCTTCGGGCGACTAATCTCCCCGCAATGCCTTCCTGCTGGCTAGAATCTAAATAGCCGGCGGGATGGCAATTGGACCACTTTGTTTTCCAAAGTTGCCCGAAGTTGTTTGGGGCGACTTCGGAATACGAAACAATCTGATTTAGATTGTAGCCGTCGGGAAGGCATTGCAAGAAGATTAGTCGCCCGAAGAAGAGGTGATTTGTCGCTGGGCGACTAATCTCCCCGGATCTCCAAGCGTGTCTCTGCCCTTAAAGTACAGAGCAAATAAGTAAACGATTGTCCTTATCTTGAGTTTATTGGATAATTATTCTCAATAGAAACCACACCTGTATAAGTCGCAGTTACTATTTCTTTCAAAATGTCACCCACTCATATGTGCATACCTCCCAACATTTTGGAAGTAAAAAGAGACAAAATTTTTTTTTGCGCACGTAGCGCAGCAATTTTTTTGACCACACCCCTTTCTGTGACAACACCCCCTAATTACCATGTTTGATTTACAAAATTTGGAAGGTTATGAAAGTTTGAAAATATTTCTAGTTATCTAAACTGTGTTTTTGTGTCTCAAAATTGTTACAAAGTATCTTATTTGCACCTGTTACCTGTTCTGGGCTTTCTGCTAAAAGCCAATTAAGTGTGAAACGTTGTTTCTTTTTCTGGCTGTTCAGTGCAGAGAAAAGAGGGACTTTCCAGTACAAATGAGGGACTGCGGGTTGAGCTGTCAAAAGAGGGACTGTCCCTCCGAAAAAGGGACAGTTGGGAGGTATGCATATGTGCCAAATGAGATGTATGGAAAATAAGTATTGTGAAGAAGGGTTTGACAGTCAGGCAGAATTATGCGACTGATGTAATGCTCAGTAGTCGAGAGGGTCTAGTAAGGATCAATTACAATAAACAGTTTCTAACTTAATTCTTAATTCTGCCAGAGAGCTCAGAACAGCTAACAGGTGCAAATAACATACTTTGGAACTAACTTAATTGGCTTTTGGAAGAGAGCTCAGAACAGCTAACAGGTGCAACTAAGGTACTTTGTAACAATTTTGACTCTGGTTGGTGCTGGTGGTGGTGAACTACTAGGAGGAGCAGCACACCAGTAGGGATGTAGCAAACTGTTCTGCAGCGAACTAGTTTGCGCGAACTTCAGCCAGTCGCGTCATTTCAATCAAATGATTTTCATTCAATCAAACGCTAAAATCGTTCTAATCGAACGATCGAACGATTTTAGTGTTTGATTGAATGCAAATCATTCGATTGAATGCTTGCAATCGTTCGATTCGAACGATTTTTGCGGGTGTTCGAAGTTCGCGAACGTTAGCATTTTCTGTCGGTGTTCGCAAACGGCATTCGCGAACACATAATTGGCAGTTCGCTATATCCCTACACACCAGTCCCACTCCCCAACACAGCTAGACTAATAGCACTGGGCTCTTACAGTAGCAAAGTAAATTGTCATTTTAGTAACATTTCAGAAAAGACAACTGAGTACACCATAGATTGTGAAATAAACAGTTTTTTATTAATACAATGTAGACAATGAGTATTTTAATTATACGTATCTATGCAACTGTATGCAACTGTATGCAGACTAAATTCGGTTCAGCTGCCATGGTATAGCTCCATCAGGAGACATGAAATAAATTGCAAACTGATCCCGAACTCTCATCCCTCCTGTTGGACCTCTAACAGGGGCCCAATCAATATCTGGGATATCATCAGTCAGGGTGTCTTGAAAGTGATAGCCATCCCTAAGGCGAACAAAATTTTGTAGGACACAACATGCTTTTATTATAATGTCCACAAACTGGGGTTCCAATTGTATACTTGTATGGAACACACGCCATTTGTTTGAGAGAATGCCGAAAGCACACTCTACCATACGTCGTGCTCTTGATAAATGGTAATTAAAAACACGTTTCTCTATTGCCCTTTGTGACCCTGGGTAAGGCCGCATTATATTTTCTGTGAGACCAAAGGCTTCATCTCCGACAAAAACATAAGGCAAGGAAGGTGCCGTGGTCCCAGGCAATGGTCTAGGAAGAGGTATACCAAGTGACCCTTCTGATAATCTGCGTCCCAATGCCGAATGCCGGAAAGCACTGGCATCACCAGTGCTTCCATAGGATCCCACATCAATGATAGTGAAGCAATAATTGGCATCAACACTAGCCAGAAGGACAACTGAAAAGTATTTTTTGTAATTAAAGTACTTTGATCCACTTTTGAATGGCATTGTAACTCTGATGTGCTTTCCATCCAGGGCCCCCAAGCAATTAGGAAAATTGGTGTGTTTGTAAAAATCTTCAGCAATGGTACGCCAAGCATTTTCATTTGGGGGCGGCATGACAATTCTTTGCAGCTCAGTCCAAATAATCTGACATGTTTCTCTTACAATGTTGCTTATAGTGCTTCGACCAATTAGGAATTGAAAGTACAAAGAAGCAAATGACTGTCCAGTCGCTAAAAACCTGAAAGAAAAAGAAAAGATAAGCATTACTTCTCTGATAAAAAAAAAATATATTATGATAGGGAGGACCTGTATTATTGCTAAAAGACACATATACCTTTCTCTATCTATCTATCTATCTATCTATCTATCTATCTATCTATCTATCTATCTATCTATCTATCTATCTATCTATCTATCTATCTATCTATCTATCTATCTATCTAATCTATCTATCTATCTATCTATCTATCTATCTATCTATCTATCTATCTATCTATCTCTATATATGTATACAGTATATCCAGCATATATATACATATACACACACCAAATTGCCCATACCAGTCACCTAAAACCATATATATCACAAAGAAGCAGCAAAAAAAAAAGCATACCAACCTTAGTGTCACACACAGCCGCTCCTCTGGTGAGATTGAAACCCTCATCAAACTTTGGGCACGACACAGTCCTGGTTTTACAATGCTGAGAAGTTCATCAAAACTTGCAATCGACATTCTGAAATACTTGAAGAATTTATCAGGATAGTTGCGAAGTTCACCATATAAAACATGAAATTGTCCATTCCTTAGCCGCTGATCAGTTAAGGGATGAACCCAATATTTTCTAGCAGCAGCAGCCCTTTCCTGTTTATCTTTCTCTAGCAAATAGAAATATAAGTAAACCAAAAAAAAAACAGCAGCCAAATCTGCTTCCATTTTCAAAAGACGCTGCGAAAACACGCCGAAGTAAACACGCCAGCAACAACACTGTACTGTTGGTACTTCCGTCCTCTACCCATAATACAGTTTGGGCGGAGGAAGTACTGAGATGCACCATGGGAAGCATAGTCGCGCGTGAGCCAAATCGCTTCGTTTTTTATGCCTGTTTTTTTCATGCGCTTTGTCGCCGCTACTCTTGATTTTCTAACCGCGGCGACTTGTCGCGGGCGAATCTTCTCGTGTGGACTAGCCCTTAAACATTAAACAAACCCGATTGTTTTGCCACCAACATGGATGTATGCAGCTCAGTTACCATTAAGATACTGGGGCTCATTTAGAAACTTCACACAGGGCAGATTGGTTCGCAAAGTGAATATATTTGGTTACATTTTTAAAGCTAAGAATTGCGAATTTTTTTTTGCAATGTGAATGTCTATAAGAGCTTTTTAAATATGTCAACATTCGGAAATCTATGTGTACACATGAATTACGCCACAACTTTGGTAGAAGAGAAAATATTCACAAAACAATTTTGCAAATTGCGAATTTAAGCTACTGTAAACGCTATTTTCGCGCACAACAACCTCTTTATAATGACCCCCAATGTTTTATTGTTCACCCAAAATAAAGACTTTTTTCAATTGTTTTATTTATTTTTTACTGTTTTTCCAAAATCTAAGTTCAATGTCCCTGTCTCTAGTGTTTGAGTCTGGCAGCTCAGTAATTCAGGTGCAGACTCTAAACTGTTCCAACTTTGCAACATTTAGTTGATCCATTTCTCAGCAGCATCTCAGGAGCAACTATTGTATCAATTCTGAGAGCTGCTTTAGAAAGTGAAAATTTTAACTTTATTCTTGAATATTAGAAAAACGGTGACACATGGAAAATAGAAAGTAATTGGAAAAAGTCTTTATTTCTGGGGAACTATCTGAAACCAACTAGGTGTTGAACAACAACCCCTTAAAAAAATTAGATTTATTTGCTTAAAATCTATGGGAGATGGCTTTTTGAATAACAGGTTTCCCAATAAGAGATGTCACACCTGTAATATGAATTCATCAGTAGTGCAGGGTTCCTATCACTACAGTGACACATATTTGTACCCGACCCAAATTTTGCTGCAGACAAGAAATAATCGGGCTTGTAAAAGCATGAATACACATACATGTATGTTTTGTAGTATTTTCTCTGCCTATTTGAAGACTACTGTCTGTTTAAGGCATTGCACTAGAAGAAGGTGAGGAGAGGTGAGGCTCTCTCAGTGAGGTTCTGATAAGGCCACTAGGAACATGCTGAGTCCCAATGTGCTGAGATTTGCCTGCATCCTTTTAATGTCTTTGATAGGATTGCTCACTCATGTTGCTTTGCACTTTGATCCCATTTAAGGTTTTTTTTGTTTTTTGTTGTCATTCCCACTTATATTGTCTTGTCTCCCTCCCTCCCTACACAGTAGGATTTTAGACACAAAGATCAGATGCAGAGCAAACAAAAGAAGATCTCGGCCCCTCCTTCTGCAGGCAAGCGGACCCTCTGCTGGCTTTTCCTTCTGTGCAACAAGATGAGAAGGGCGCGGGGGGGGGGGGATTTTCAAGGCATACAGAAATGTTTTAGCTCCCTGTTCATGTTGGTGTTGTTCTCTTGATATGTGCATTCTGCCACTGGCCCTGCAGAGAGGCCTGAAAGGCTCTTTTGGAGTTCCCACACAGTGCCCCCGCATGGAGGGAGGTAAACACAGGTCATGTCCCAGTCAGAGATTCCCAAACCCCACTGGGGGGGCCATTCTTCAACTCTTTAGCAGCTTGCAACACTTTCAGTTCTGTGATTCCCCTGAGCTTGAGCCAGAGAATTGCATTTGGGATGCGCCCAACAGTGAAACCATCGCTACAGAAAGGGGTAGTGTTAAAGCAACAGAGAGCACCGCTGTATCGCTTGAGAGAACATTCTGTCTCCTGCCAGACATCCAATCTTCAATTAATAGCTTCATATCACATTAATATTAAAGCAAAAGGCCCAGTGTCATTAGTATCTTGTTTTTTCTTTACATTGGAGAGTTTGATTAATGTGGCACTTGGCAAATTTTGTCATAGCATTTTTTTTTTTTCACCAAACATGATTATGAATGCAAATCAGCAAGAAAAAGTATGCGGAATCAGACAAACGAGCAGATTCTTTAATGGGTACAGCAACTTTGTAAAGACAAAACAAGGTGTGACAGCGAATGACTAGCTTTCAGAAATGGGCATATGCCTGTGGGCCGGCAGTTGGAGTTACACTGGAAGGAAATACCTGCAAGTTAATCAGGGATGTCAGTAGGGTTGCCACCTTTTCTGGAAAAAAATTCCGGCCTTCCTATATATTTTTCCTTTTTTCGCTATTAATAACATTGGGATCAGCCATCATTTTTACCGGCCAGGCCGGTAAAATGCCAGCCAGATGGCAACCTTACCTGTCAGGTACATAGTGGCTGTTTTGTTAAATGCCTGGATGTAGTATATTAAATAACCTGCCTGGATAAATATTAAAAGTAGCCATATGACAAAAGTTTCTTCCAATTTGTGAATGTGACACTGTCCTACCAGTGTGCCCTAATACTCTATAGGAGACTCTTGTATTCAGAAAGACCTTTTATGGTGGAGGGGGGGGGATTACAACTTGCTGGGCAGTGTTGGTGATTATTACCAACCAATGTTGTTGATTGTAAGCTCAACAGGGCAGGGACCTCATTCTTTGTGAATATAAACGTGATTATTTCAGAAACAATGCAGAATTTTTAATTGATTGTATTTAGAAAGTTTCTCATTTCAGTGTGAGGAAGCGTATATTAACTTTAGATTTTTGAGATAGTTCCCCTTTAAGGTGGCCATACATGGGCCGATGGCAGCTTTTTGTGTGGGGCCCTCCGACGGGCTTCCCGATCTATATCTGGCCAAAAGTCGGCCAGATATTGATCAGGTAGGGCTAAAGATCCTGTTAAATTGCGACCGCATCTGTTTATTGATGCGGTCCCGTGATCCGACCGCTCATATTGCCTGTGTTATGATCCGATCGTTGGGCCCTAGGGCCCAGGATCAAATCACCCTAATATTGCTCCCACCTCAAGGTGGGCATATCGGGAAGAGATCCACTCATTTGGCTAAATCTCCAAACAAGCAGATCTCTATGTGTATGGCTACCTTTAACCTGTGGGCACATGGGCTAATTGTTCCGCTGTTCCCAGGCTGTGTATTTTTTCTGCTCCATATCATTAGCAACTTACCCTAGCAACCAGGCAGTGGTAGAATTGAAGAGGGTATATATATATATATATATATATATATATATATATATATATATATATATATATTAGTAAATAAACAAGGCATTTCTCTCTTGCTCTGCCCAATGGCCATGAGCCATTGCCTTAAGGGTTGAGTCTAAAAACAAAAGACATACATCAATTAGGTCTTTTGCACCAATAAATTGTACCTAAATTCTAGTGGCTTTAGAACAAGAGAGAGAAAAAACATCTATGGCTTTGTAAAAATGGCATTGGAAAGGGGCCAGTAGCCTTATGCTAGTTCACAAGCTAAACATCTGAAAATAGCCCGTACTTTCACATGGTTTGCATATGAAGCAATGGCATGGAGTTCAGAGGCAATTTTGGGTGTTTTCACTCACGAGTAATTCTTTATGTTTTTCCCATAATGCAACATTCATCCTAAACCATATATAGAAGGGAAGGAGGAGAAGTGAAGCTCCGCACACCGGACAGTCTGTTAAAAGCCAAAATCTTTATTGATCCATATTAAAAAACACGCTACATGGTTTGCTTGACGGGTTTTGGGCACAGCTGCCCTTAATCATAAGCACATCCTAAACCATGTAGCCAAACTGAACCCACTGCAATTAGTATACTGAATATAAATAGTGGCAACTTGCACCTGCAATGTAAGTGTGGGCAAACAGGTAGGACATATGTGTGCTGAACCTTGTGCCTCGTGCACCAAAGTAAGTCTATCTATTAATTTTATTCAAACAGGCTTAATAAACACATTCTGCAACTAAATATTTGCCATCTGTGCCATTTTGTGACTGTAAGTGAGCCCTGCAGTGTTGGTAATGAGTAGGGTTGCCACCTGGCTGGTATTTTACCGGCATAGCTGGTAAAAATGATGGTTGATCCCAATATTATTAGGGAAAAAAGATAAATATATAGCCGGTATTTTTTTCCGGAAAAGGTAACCCTAGTAATGAGGCAAAAAATTGAAGGCAAAGTGACTGTAATCGGTATGTGTTTGCAACAGCCTTGATGGGTTAGCTGACCGTGTACAAAGTTATCTGTTTACAGTGGGAGCTGTCATACTGTTGTCACAGCAGAATCAAAAATAAAAATTGTAGCAACAGCATCATCCTTCTAAACCCATTAGTAGTGACATCAATATTCTTATTTATGGAGTGTTACCTCAGCAGTAAAAAAAAAAAAAAAAAAGGTCAGGTTCTGCATTAATGTGACTACATAGAGGAAGAATGTTCTGCATAAATTGTCATGATGATTGTTTAAGGGCAAAGGCACAGGGGGGATTTTGTATAGAATAAACGCAGAAGGGAAAAACAACCAAAATTGCTCGTATGCCATTGCCTTAAATGTAAGGTTGGTAAGCGCTGGTAAAAATGGTATATATGCCCTTTAAGCACAGTTGGACTAAGTATACATAAACAAATAGACACAGCTTGAGGTGATAATGCAGCACTTCAGAAATGTTCAAAATGTGGGTATAAATGCAGATCAGCACAGCGTGATGCCAGCGGATAAATCCATTACAATGACACATGCATGGAAGTATGAGAAGATGAATAGAAGTACACTTGCAGACTCCTATGTTTCTAGGTTTATCCTTGTTCCTGTTACCCATGCCAGTTTGCCAGCTTTCTCCCAGTGACTTAACTGACTTCCCCAAACCGACATATGTTTCGTTTGTGGGGTATCCAAAATTCCCAGTGCGTGTATATAAACACACATAAGCCGTAAATCTCCCCACTGTCAGCACTGCCTGACTGGACATCAATCATGGCCACCTGCAAGCTCTGCACTTCACAAGCCTTTGGGGTATCTAGAATTATATGATTTGCGGTTAAACCCTAATTATCACCTTCTGCAACAGTTCATTCCAGGCTGGGATAGTTTTATGGACCCCTCTGATTGGCTGCTCCACTCACAAGATGCTTTCTTTCTCCCTACACAATGGTAGGAGGTAGGATCATTAAAAAGCAGTAGATTAGTCACTGTGATTGAGCGAAGGTGCCAATGGCTTATCAGTCACGCCTGTCTGGGTGCCCTTATTTAAAAACCCGTGCCATGAATTAATTGCCATTCCCATTAAACATGGCAGTCAGTTTGGAACATTATCTAAGGTTATGCCGTGATCAGAAGATCTGTGCGCAGTGCTTTTAATTACAATCTGAGCATATGTTCATACGTTTTTCTCTTATAGAATTGCAGACTGCATGCATGCAGACTGTAGGCTTTTTATAAGCTGTAAGACCCTCAATGCAGTATATCTCACAGTGGGGCTCATTTATAAACGCTATGTTACGGTCTGTAGGAAATAGGAGCCCAAGGATTGTTATGGTCCCAAGGACCGACAAAATATACCCTTTAGGTGTAGTCGGAGAGCCCCATCTAAATCCGGTTTTCCTTGATGCCCTTTTCGGGCCCTGGAACTTTCTGCTGCAGAATAGGTGGGACTCCTCAACATGGCCAAGGTACAATGGAGACAAGGTACAAAAAGGGTCAGGCACAGACAAGCCGTGGACAGGCGGAGGGTCAAAATGCAGGCGGCAAAGTTCAGAGGTCAGACGACAGGCACAAGGTTCAAAATCCAGAAGATCCAATCGAAAAAAAGGATTTTACTGCAGGCAGGACACTGAGAGCCAGCTTGGGCACTCAATAAAAGCCAAAAGTGCCTTTTATTATATGAATTTAGCGTCATACGTGACACCAGCGCGTCTGCCGACTTCACAACGCACCATTATTGCGCATGCGCGTCATCCCTTACTTGCGGCCAGAGCCGTCTGAAGGTAAGAATGCTCGCCGGTCTCCCGGGGAGCCTTACACACTAGGCAAATTTGTACCTGGGCAGTTACCCACAGCAACCAATCAGATGATTGCTTTCATTGTGTTCCATGTAGCTGGCTGGAAAAATCGAATCACTGAATGGTTGCTATGGGTTACTGCCCAGATACAAATTTGCCCAATGTTTTTAAATGAGCCCCAATATGGCTAAGGGCAGAGACACACGGGAAGATTCGGGGAGATTTAGTCACCCGGTGACTGATCACCTTTTCTTCGGGTGACTAATCTCCCCGAAAAGTCTTCCTGATCGCTAACCTCAATGTGATACTCGGAGCGCTTCGTTTTCTGAAGTCGCCTGAAGTTTCCTCATCAGACAACTTCGGGCGATTTCGTCAAACAAAGCGATCTGAGTTCCATTCCACCAGCGATTTAGATTCGAGCCGGTGAGAAGGCTTTTCGGGGAGATTAATGACTTGAAGAATCGCCGATCAGTCACTGGGCGATTAAATCTACCTGAATCTTTCCATATGTCTCTGCCCTTAATGGCAACAAACTCCTATTACACCATTACATCAAAGCAGGATTATCCAAGAAGCTCCTTTTTTTTTAAGAATCCCCCTTGCTTTTCATTAGCAATTTCCTTGGTTTTTAAGCATATGTTTATCCTGTCAGGCCCTCCGATACACGTAGGTTTCTGTTGACAGGATCCCCCATAATAGTATTAAGCTGCAAGTTTCTACAGTCCCATTTACTGATGTTTGAATCCACCGACTACACTTACATACAGTATTCTTCTTTCGATGAAGCCTACCCTCACTCTGCTTAAGTACCGAATGCAACACCACATACAGTACCACATTTCGTACCCACTTAATTCGATCTTGCCCACTCCTACACCTTGTGTATTACTCCCTTCCCTTTAGAGTGTAAGCTCTTCTGCATAGGGCCTTCCTCACCTTTTGTACCAGTATTGATTATGATGTATGTCACTCCATATGTTCTATGAATAGAATTCATGTGATTTAGTTGTATAGTCACATTTACTTTACAGTGCTACACAATATGTTGGCGCTTTATAAATACATGTTAATAATAATAATAATAATAATAATATTCTGTGATATCTACCAGAATATGGGTTCTATAATAGGGTGAGTTCCGGTTTACATTATAGAAACAGAGATATATAGATTGAGAGAGGGTGTGGCAGCGAATGCAAGCTCTTCGGCCCAAAGTCCGATCAAGATGAGCAGTGCATCTATCTATAAAACTGTTTTCCCAGCCAGTCAATTTCGAAGCATTGTAAAGAAATACAGAAGAGGCAGATGTGTATCTTTAGGTTCTCTGGTAGAACATAGATTATAACAGCCCCTCCCCAAACCATTTTCTCTCCCCCCCCCCACCATAAAAGACATTTAGTACAAGACTGTGTCAGTGAGAAATGGGTTGGGGGGGGGGAACGGGCTGGGTCAGAAAAAGTTCACTCCTTACAAAAAAATGCAGCTTTTTCTGTGTAAAAGGATCTGCTGTAGGGTGAGGGGGGATCTGAATGCCATGTCTGGAAAACATCTCATTACATGCACTGGGGAGGGACTCAAAGGGTTAAGAAGTCAAATCTGCCAGAGAAGCAATGGGAAGGGGGGACAGCGTGGGTAAATACGGCGCACTGTTTTTTTAAAGATTGTGTGGATCAGTGTACTGGATTAAACACTTCCCAGTGGAGCAACACCCAGTCCCAACCAACCAGTCGTAGTTTCACTATTAACAATAATAATAATAAGGCACTTACTGGTACATGTTGTGATGCAGGGATAATGTTAAAGAAAAAAAAAGCAGAAAACAATTCTTAGCATTTGTATATCCTTTACTATTAGTGTTGATAACCAGGCCATGGTAAGCGTATAGGAATCAGTCTGTACATTCAGTATCCCTAGCTATGGTACTGTACACTACTATACTTAAAGAACAAGTCAACATCAAAATAAAAATTTGCCTAATAAAAGAAAAACTTTATTTTAAAGGGATACTGTCATGGGAAAAAAAAAATTCAAAATGAATCAGTTAATAGTGCTGCTCCAGCAGAATTCTGCACTGAAATCCATTTCTCAAAAGAGCAAACAGATTTTTTTTATATTCAATTTTGAAATCTGACATGGGGCTAGACATATTGTCAATTTCCCAGCTGCCCCAAGTCATGTGACTTGTGCTCTCATAAACTTCAATCACTCTTTACTGCTGTACTGCAAGTTGGAGTGATATCACCCCCTCCCTTTCCCCCCCAGCAGCCAAACAAAAGAACAATGGGAAGGTAACCAGATAGCAGCTCCCTAACACAAGATAACAGCTGCCTGGTAGATCTAAGAACAACACTCAATAGTAAAAACCCATGTCCCACTGAGACACATTCAGTTACATTGAGAAGGAAAAACAGCAGCCTGCCAGAAAGCATTTCTCTCCTAAAGTGCAGGCACAAGTCACATGACCAGGGGCAGCTGGGAAATTGACAAAATGTCTAGCCCCATGTCAGATTTCAAAATTGAATATAAAAAAATCAGTTTGCTCTTTTGAGAAATGGATTTCAGTGCAGAATTCTGCTGGAGTAGCACTATTAACAGGTGCTTTTTGAAAAAAACATGTTTTCTGATGACAGGATCCATTTAAGCAACATTGCAATATACATTCATTACCACTTTTCTATGGTTTTTAAGTTATATTGCTATTGAAATTAGTTTTTTGTCTGTCGCCTTCTATTCTCTGCCCTGATGTCTAAGGGGCAAATTCACTAAAGCACGAAGCGGCTAACGCAAGTGTAAATTCACCAGCGTGATGTAATTTTGTTACTTCGCCAATTTACTAATTTACTAAATTCACTAGCAAAGTGGACCTACTCTAGCGCTACTTTGCACCCTTATGCCAGACGAAGTTGCGATATTGCGAAGGGACGTAACTACGCTTATTCACTAACTTGCGCATTTTACTGAACGTTACCTCTTGCGCCAGACTTGCCTTAGCCACCTCAGACCAGGCGAAGTGCAATAGAGTAGATAAGGATTGCTTCAAAAAAAGTTAAAATTTTTTCTAAGTCCCAAAATACGCTGGCGTCTTTTCCTTTTTTACATTTCTTAAACTATACAGTGGGCACATGTGTGGGTCAAAATAACAACTCTATTTTATATTATGAAGCTTTCCCAGGCTTGTGTAGTGTAATGTATTTGCTGCTACATATACGTCCATTGTACTTTAACTTGGCGCCGTATGCAAATTAGGCTTCGCTAGCGTAACTTTGCTTGACGAATTAACGCTAGTGCAACTTCGCTACCTTTCGCCTCCCTGAGCGCAACTTCAGATTTTAGTGAATTAGTGGTGCCGTGGTGAAACTTTGCCTGGCGAAGTGTGGCGAAGCCAACGCTGGAGCAACTTCGGAGGTAAGTAAATTTGCCCCTTAGACTGTTGATACAATGTAAGACAAGGCAGCTAATTAACAGACTTGTCTTTGCTGAGGAACCAAGACTTTTGCAACATTGTTTAAAAAGTAACAACTAGGAATTATGAAAATGCTGCTTTCAATATCAATTGTTTTTACAAATACCTTTATAAGCACTGGAAAATTGTAATGAATGTATATTGGAAAGTTGATTAGAATTATGTTTTATTTTATAAGGCACATTTTAATTTTGGGGTTGACTTGCCCTTAAAGCAAACTGTCACCCCATGCATCTTGTAATGCCCCTTCTGCATATGTAAATCCACCTATATACAAGTTTTGGATATATTAATGCTGTTTGTTACTAGCGCCTATAAATGATACCATAACCAAACTGATTCTTTAAGCTAGGCATAAATGCAAAGTGCTTCTAGCAGGGAATACATATACCGATATTGTAAAATTTAGTGCAATAGGATGGTGCAGGAGAGGGGGATTAATTTGCCTTTGGTTCTTATTTTGTGGAAATGGGTTATGCTTTACTGTGCTGTATATATATCTATATATATATATATATCTATATATATATATATATATATATATATATATATATATATATATATATTGCAGAGAATAATATCCATCCCCCAAGATACTGTAAGGTTAAACAAGCAAGATGCAGGTTTGGTGCAGGATAATCTCCCAGTCTCTGCCCTGCCACATAAATCACATTTATGGTTTAAACTGAATTAATGATTCCAATTTCCAGCAAGCAAAAAGAAACCCTTCAAACAAGCTCAGTGAGGATTGCTTGGGAAACAGCACATGTCCTTCAATCTGGCTGCAGCGTAATGAAATTAAGCAACAAGTTATTATTATTGTTATTAACATGTATTTATAAAGCGACAACATATTCCACTGCACAATAAATCGGTGTATACAGCAAGTGTACAAATAAATGTTGAATCATACAGGAGGTAACTCCATCAACAATGTGTTTGTCTTTGGGAATCTATTACTGGTCACTGAGATATATCTTTAGGCAGAAGAGAATATTATTATTAATTTTACCTAGGGATGCACCGAATCCAGGATTCGGTTCGGGATTTGGGCCTTTTCAGCAGGATTCGGATTCGGCCGAATCCTTCTGCCTGGCCGAACCGAATCCAAATCCTAATTTGCATATGCAAATTAGTGGAGGGAAATCGTGTGACTTTTTGTCACAAAACAAGGAAGTAAAAAATGTTTTCCCCTTCCCACCCCTATTTTACATATGCAAATTAGGATTTGGTTCGGTATTCGGCCGGATCTTTCGAGAAGGATTCAGGGGTTCGGCCGAATCCAAAATAGTGGATTGGGTGCATCCCTAATTTTGCCACCATGTATTTTTAGAGCGCCAACATATTGTGCAGCGCTGTAAAAGAAATGTGTTTATACAAAGAAATCACGTGAATTACATACATAGAACCTACAGAGTTGTAGACATAACGCCCAGTAGCAGAACAAAAGGGGAGGAAGGCTCTGTGCAAAAGAGCTTTCAAACTAAAAGGAGAAGGTAATGAGACACTAAGGGGCCCATTTACTTAGCTCGAGTGAAGGAATAGAATAAAAAAAACGTTTAATTTCGAACGTTTTTTTTGGCTACTTCGACCATCGACTAAAAATCTTTCGAATATTCGACCATTCGATAGTCGAAGTACTGTCTCTTTAAAAAAAACTCCGACCCCCTAGTTCGCCACCTAAAACCTACCGAGGTGCCATGTTAGCCTATGGGGAAGGTCCTCATAGGCCTTGTAACAATTTTTAGGTCGAAGAAAAATCATTCGATCGACGGATTAAAATCCTTCGAATCGAACGATTCAAAGGATTTAATTGTTCGATCGAACGATTTTTCGTTCGATCAAACGATTTGCGGTAAATCCTTTGACTTCGAAGTCGAAGGATTTACATTCGGCAGTCAAATATTGAGGGTTAATTAACCCTCCATATTCGACCCTATGTAAATCTGCCCCAGGGTGTGGGAGAGGGCAAGATCAGAAATAAGCAAGGTGAGAGATGTAGCATATGGTGTTGCATTTGGTAGGGTAGGCTTCTTTAAAACGTGTGTTTTAAAGGAGAAGGAAAGTCGTTTCACACTTGGGGGTGCCAAATGTTAGGTGCCCCCCAGTGAATGTATTTGCTTACCTGAAACCCCGGGCCAGTGCTCCTATCAGCAGAAAACTGCACCGGCCAGGGCTTCTTCCAATGAGCACCACAGAGCAATCCTCTTCTGGCTTCTATTTCTTCAGAAATAGAACTTTAACTAAAAAGTTGGCTATTATGTTCTACTGCGCATGCGTCTGCCCCGGGAAATTGGAAGACAGAAGAAGCCGGAAGAGGATCGCTCTGTGGTGCTCATTGGAATAACCCCGGGCCGGTGCAGTTTTTTGCTGATAGGAGCATCGACCTGGGGTTTCAGGTAAGTATATACATTTACTTAGGGGTGCCTAATATTTTGCACCCCCAAGTTTGAAACTTCTCCTTTAAGAGAACTTTTGAAAACAGAAAGGTTGGGAGAAAGTTGGGGGAGAGTAGAAATATATAAGTTTTGCTCCCTTCCTTAAAGAATGAAAAAGGAAAATTCCCAAAACATGTAAGCGACAATTGGTGCTGAAATTAAGAAATTCAGGAAGGTCCCTTGCAGAACAGGATCTGTTAGTAAAGAGGCGTAATCTCTCTACCTTTTGTCCTTCTATTTACACAAACAGCAGATCCTCTCCTCTCACTTCCTCTGATGAGATGCACCCTGGGAGGTCACTTTGTGCTCACTGTGACTGACCTTACAACAAAAGCCACTGATTTACACACTTAACTGCCATTTGGGCTTCAAACAAATATCAAACCAATTATTCACTGTTACACCTAAAGTAAGATGGATAGTGGCACATTATGGGAACACTATATAAATAAAAGGGAATTAAATGCATTTCTGAGGAAGCACCAACGTGTTACACTGCAAAGCAGACTTACATAGACACACACATACCCATCATATCAATGACGAAGTTCACAATATGGGGAGGTCTTATGTGCAGCAATAAATCTTATATACACCGGGTCATTCCATAGCAGCTACTTTATTAAAGCAGACGTGCATAGCTTCATACAGTAGTATTTTATTGTACCAAGTCATCGTTATAATTTAATATGTATGTGTGCACATATATACATGTATATATATATATATATAGACACATACAAGAGTCCTCTGCACTCAACCCATTATCAATATATTTAAGACAGAGACATTTTGTGCATAGTGCTACTGAAAAATGCCTTACCCTTTAAACAAAACAGGGATTGTTTGTCCATATATTGCAATATATTTACCTGTATATATATATATATACAGGTATGGGACCTGTTATCCAGAATGCTCGGGACCTGGGGTTTTCCAGATAACGGATCTTTCCGTAATTTGGGTCTTTGTGCCTTAAGTCTACTAGAAATTCATATAAACATTAAATAAACCCAATAGGCTGGTTTTGCTTCCAATAAGGATTAATTTTATCTTAGTTGGGATCAAGTACAAACGACTGTTTTATTATTACAGAGAAAAAGGAAATCATTTTTAAAAATTCGGATTATTTGGATAAAACGGAGTCAATGGGTGACAGCCATTCCGTAATTCTGAGCTTTCTGGATAATTCAATAATATAATTGAAGATAATTCAATATATATATATATATATATATATATATATATATATATATATATATATATATATATATATATATATATGTATAATGTATGTGTGTGTGTATATATATATATATATATATATATATAAATGTATTATATATATATATATATATATATATATATATATCTATATATATATATATATATATATATATATCTATATATATATATATATATATATATATACACACACATCCTTGAGAAAGGTCCCTGTTGTTTCACCATGTTTTAATACTGTTTCACTAGCGGGGAGTGCTGATCCTATCTGTGTACCATATACATATATATCTATAAAATGCAAGCAGAGCATTGTGCTTTCTCCACTCCCACATTAGCAACATTAGCTGTGCAGTGTTCACAGACTGAGGCTAAATCTGCATTTAAACTGATTACAGAGAGATGTCCGTATGCAAAGAATTTTCTCTTA
The DNA here is from genome assembly GCA_038501925.1 of Xenopus petersii. Taxonomy (NCBI): domain Eukaryota; kingdom Metazoa; phylum Chordata; class Amphibia; order Anura; family Pipidae; genus Xenopus; species Xenopus petersii. Next base: position 19,404,479 of record CM076687.1, on the reverse strand, counting down.
ACTCCTCCATTACTGCCTTTAGCAGAAATGCCGCTCTCTTCTGGCTAACAAAATGAAAGCACAAGGTGATGGATTAAAAGATTATTTTGTTGTATTTCATGTGTAGGATTTGTACAAATCCCATGTTTAGGGATGAAGCTTTCCCTCCCCTTCTCTGCCCTCTATCCATCTTCATGAGAGTTTATTTTTCCAAAGCAGCCTGACACTAATTGCCTTTGCAAATAAACTAATCAGTTAAATATTTAACAGTTTGTTCTGAAAAAGAGACACAGAGGGGAGAAAATCAACCAAATCCTCTGGATTCTCAGCGATATCTGTCTACAGACAATTCCATTAACCCTTCTGCTGCTGTAATGATTAGTTTAGCTTTATATGGGGGGAAAAAAGTTGTATTTTAATTATAAGATGTATAAAAACTGTCCATTTTACATTTCATTCTTGAAAAAGTAAAAAAAGAACAATGTACAGTTTCTATTATAAATTCAACAGAAAACAGAAGTTGACTCTCATACACATGGGTATTTTTTTGCAGATGTATACAAATTATAGAGAGAATGATTCAGCACAGAAATGAGGTTCTTTTGCTTTGCAATAAGGAATTGCAGACCCATTTGCTTTAGCTAACACACCATTAAATTCCCATTTTATTATCCATAAATCCTGACCTTCCATTACATTCAAGATTTTGTTTTCACAGAGACTGATTTTTAACCACCTCTATTTTACTACTGCCCAAATAAACGTCATCTAGATAACAAGCCCTGTATTTGTCGTTTTCCTTATTTTCTCCTTAATCAATTGCAAACATATATATTTGGTATGTTGGACTTCAACATTAACTTAATTAAAAAAAGCAAACCATTTCAGTCCCATGTATACAAATGCTATTTATTACAAAATTGATTTCATTTTATTTTTAAACGCTTTTCCTAGATTTATGAATCATTTAATAATCTGGTTGCATTTCATTTTTACTTTCGGTCTTATATCAGCCTCTCTCTTAATATTTCTATATTTTCTGGAAAAAAAAAATATGTAGAAGGTTTTTCAATGGAATATGTATTTACGAGTAGTAAACGACAAACTGGGTATTTTCCTTAACGACCTACAATTCAGCCTCTGATATTCCTGCATATAACTGTGTGTTTGTAAAATAAGTAATTGTGAGCATTAATTACATCTAAAATAACTGAGATTGATTTTAACCAAATAAGGCAGAAAAAAAAATAAAAAAAAGAAACCACAACATATTTGTGATCCTTCACAGACATCTGCTAATAAATCTGCTTGTTTGTAAACCCAAGCCGAGAGGAAGGAGATAGGGTTCTTCATTTAGAATTCACGATCCTTGCATTGCTAATGAAATCCTCAGCAATAGCTTATGTTTTATGATGTTTTCTATAAAAAGGGAGGAGTGGTTTGCAGCACGTGTGTCAGTGTTTTATTGTTGCATTAATAATAAAAAAAATACTGATGTTTGAATTTCTTTGTCTATTTTTTCCACAGTGCAAAAAAAAATGTGAATATAATAAAAGACAGAAGAGAGGTTCAATTGAGCGAAAAGCAGGTGCTTTATTCAAATTGTATTGTTGGTTGTTGGACAGCAAGACACGGAATAGAGATGGACGAATTTGTCATGTTTAGCTTTGCCGAAAAAAATCAGCAAAATTTGCAATTTTATTGCCAGCGTCAATTTTGATGTTCGCGTCAATCTTGATGCCGGCGCTGTAGCCAATAAGCATCTGAAGAATATTGACGTGTGATGGTTTTAACGTGAGCGACTTTGCCAACGTGCGTCCAAAATTTTTGGACACCGGCGAATCTTTGCTGAAGTTTTGCGAATTTATTCAAATTCATCACAAATTCGAGCCTGGCGAATCATCACTACTTGAAAAGATATTACGCAGAAGTAGAAATGATCTGTTATAAACAGGAAAAAAATGTTGGAATACACCTTATATTGTGCTGCATTATTTTATATATGCATATGAATGAGGTCTGCCTTTGCAACAGACAACAAAAGAACTATTAAAAAAAAGAGCTACATATTTTGACCACTAGATAGTGTTGTTTCATTGCTGTCTATGAAGAATGCCCCACACAAGGGAAGCAATACAGCAGCAACATTTACAAATAACTACAACAGAGAAGCACTCTATGAACACAATTATGTATCTTCTTATGGTAAGTCATCAAATGCTGGCCACACACAGGACAAGTGTCCCAACCATCTAGATATGAATGCAAACTGGCTATCCATCTAATTGGCCATATTCTCACTGATCTGATGTGTCTGCCCATGGACTGAACAGTCGCATTGGCCTTTTGAATTTCCGTGGTCAATATAGGGACCAGTTTCTCACAATGGGAGATATCAAAAAAAAAAAAAAAAAAATATATATATATATATATATATATATATATATATATATAGGGTTATTTATCAAGATCCGAATAACCGAACCTCAAATAATTTGTAGTTTTCGCAGCAAAAAAAAACCACAAATTTTTCAGATGGTCTAAAAACTCAGAAACCCTGACATCTAAAAGCTCTCAAGGTCCTGTATAAAGCTGGCCATAGATGCAAAGATCCGATCGTACCAATCATCGTACGATCGGACTTTCCCATCTCCCGACCCGCCACTAACCATTCAGATCAAAGTCTTACCAGTCAGATTAGTAAAAGAACAGATCAGCAATGTTCTGCCCCTGACAGCAATCGTACGCTATCTATGTCCAACCAAAGCTAGTGACAGTCTCCCACTGAAAATCGTACGATCGGCAATACACGCAGAGATATTATCGGCAGCCGACAGAAATTTTCTAACCTGTACGATCGACCAAACGACCGATCTCCGTTGGACGAAAAATGTCGGGACTCTCCACACACGTTCCGAAAATCGTACGAATCCTCGATTTGTACGATCAGATCTTTGCGTCTATGGCCAGCTTTAGTCAATGGGGAAGGTCCCAGTGTCTGTGCTGATATCCATACCAATATCTGATGATTTCAGGGTTTCTGCGCAAAAAACTCAGAAAACTCAGAAAAAAAAATAGTTTTTGCGGAAAACTACGAACAATTTGGAATTTTCGGGGGAAAGCTCCGGTGTTTGCCCGACTCTATTTTTTCGGGCTTTTTTCTTCATAAATAAGGTCCATTCTGGAATTAAGGGGCAGATATACTAAGCTCGAGTGAATAGTTCGAATCAAAAAGTAATTTTTTTGGTACTTCGACCATCGAAATTGGTCTAATTCGATCAAATTCAATAGATTTGAATGATTTGAACGATTCGAAGTAAAAATCGTTCGACCATTCGACAATTCGATAATCGAAGTACTGTCTCTTTAAAAAAAAAACTTCAGCTTCATACTTCGACAAATTAAAGCTACCGAAGTCCAAGGTTAGCCTATGGGGACCTTCCACAGCACTTTTCTAAGTTTTTTTTTGGTCGAATAAAAATCCTTCGATCGTTCGCTTAAAATCGGTCGAATCGTTTGATCGAAACTTTTGTGCTAAAATCCTTCAAGTTCGTCATTCGAATTCGAAGGATTTTACTTCGAGGGTCGAATTTGAGGGTTTTTTAACCCTCGAAATTCAACCCTTGATAAATCTGCCCCTTGGAGTTGCTCAGATTTCTAACTTAGAAATACTGAGATAAATTCGGACCTTGATAAATAACCCCCAAAGTGTGTGGGTATTTTCTAACCAATTTCTAAGGTGTTCTGATAAAAATGTCATAAAACCTCTATAGCAAAAATGTATTGAATAATAAAGTTGCCTTTAAACTTGAGCCAATATTATTAAACAAACAACAAAATGGCAAGATAAAAAAAATGTCATTTTATTTTCCAGCTACTTAAACAGCCTGCACATTGTTCTTAACTGTTAAACAGGTGACCAGTTTGGTGATGTCAGACAGGGTTTTTCATTGAATTAATTTATTTGATCATTTTCCAGGAGGCAAAGAGTTATTCAGCCCTGTCAGTAACATGTAAGGAATTAATTGAGTGTTAATGTATTTTTATCTTTCAAGAACCAGCCCAGAACCTTGTGATGAATGGTGGGGGATCTAAGCTAATTGCTTTATACCAGCAATTATGTGTGAGTTATCTGAGATTGTACAGAGCAGGGACAGAAGATAGGAGGACAGGAGGGAGAGCTGATAGCGAGGGAGAGGTGCTGACAGATCAGTGGACGAAGAGGGGAAAAAGTGAATTAACGGAGATAGGGAAAAGAGATGGAGATAGAGGTAGGAAATGAGGGAAGAATAGAGGGAACATTAAGGGCTAGTCCACACGGGGAGATAGCGATGCGTTTGCGGTCGCGGCGACAAAGCGCCGCGACCGGCGCAGGCGACAGTTTTGTATGGGCGCCTATGTAAAAACGCCTGTGCTAACCACACGAGGCGATGCGCTTTTCAACAGTCGCCTGAAAATGCCTCACCAGGCTTTTTCAGGCGACTGCTGAAAAGCGCATCGCCTCGTGTGGTTAGCACAGGCGTTTTTACATAGGCGCCCATACAAAACTGTCGCCTGCGCCGGTCGCGGCGACTGTCGCGGCGCTTTGTCGCAGCGACCGCAAACGCGTCGCTATCTCCCCGTGTGGAATAGCCCTAAAGCTGGCCATAGATGTTGAGATTTTTAAAAGATCCGATCGTCATCGTGAGACCACGATTATCTCGGAATGATCGTACGAATTGTCCACTAACCACACGATCATTTCGAAGGATTGGTCGGACTTCGCTAAAATCGGTCGTTCGGCAAGAGAAATCTTTGCGTCTATGGGGACATTAAGACCCGGAACATGTAAGAGCAACGCAAGTGATTGAGGAGGCAGGAAGTGTAATAGAAACCTCCTTCATAGAATACACAAGTGATTGCCCTCACTAATAGTGAGTAGTGAGTAATCTCAGAGAACATACAGTGGGGCAAATTCACTAAAGGGCAAATTGTTGCCAATGAACACTTCTCGCCACTTCGCCAGGCAAAAATTCGTTACCACTACACTAATTCACTAAAATGCGAAGTTGCATATTGGCTGCCGAATGCTGGTGACTACGTTACTTCGGCAGTTAGAGCGTTTCAAAGCTAAATGATGCCAGCATTCCTCTTACGCTTAAGTCAATTTAAATAGGGTGGGTACATTAAGGTCTGGACGTCTTTATTAGGGATGTGGGTGCAAATGCTTAAAGTGGCCACTTTTTATCACAAATGTCCAAGGAACCAGAATAAAGACAAAAGAGATCCTCTAATGACCTACACATGAGCCCACCCTAAAATGAATGTCCCATGCCCCTCAAATATCTGGGGAAAATTTTCAACACAAAAAAATTTAATAGATTTTGCAGGCCATCCCGCCTTAAAAAAGGACAAGTCACCAGTGTTTTTACTAGGGATGCACCGAATCCAGGATTCGGTTCGGGATTCGGTCAGGATTCGTCCTTTTTCAGCAGGATTCGGATTCGGCCGAATCCTTCTGCCCGGCCGAACCGAATCCGAATCCTAATTTGCATATGCAAATTAGGGGCAGGGAGGGAAATTGCGTGACTTTTTGTCAGAAAACAAGGAAGTAAAAAATGTTTTCCCCTTCCCACCCCTAATTTGCATATGCAAATTAGGGTTCGGATTCGGTTCGGTATTCGGCCGAATCCTTTGTGAAGGATTTGGGGGTTCGGCCGAATCCAAAAAAGTGGATTCGGTGCATCCCTAGTTTTTACAACTTTAATGCATTTTCAGCAGACAGGATATCATGACATAAGATTGAGGAGGATGTAGCTTCATTTTAGCAGTCCTGGTCTGAGGTTGCGAAGAGGAAACGTTCAGTAAAATTCACATCTTAGTGAATTTGTGGAGTAACGACCATTCACCAGAGCAAAAAGTCGCCTGGCGATAAAGTTAGAACGATCGCTAGCAACAGTCTTGTTCGCTAGCAAATTGTCCTCTATGCCTGTAAGTGAATTGGCAATATCCCTGTGGATGGGATTTCTGGTGAATTGACTCTGGCTTTTGGCCACTTTAGTGAATCTCCCCCAGTATCTCCTATGATCAGACCTGGGAAAAAATTTACTTGGCCGGAATAACTTTAAAAGAGTAAATGTAAAGGTACATAGGCTTCCCTGGTGAGTTAAGCCTCAAGTGCAGCTGAAGACAAAAGCAATGTAGCTCCAATCCTTGATCAGAATCATCACATTTTGTTTTTGTTGAACAATTTAAATGAATCCAGACAGCCTCCTTCATTATTTGAAGTTTTCCATCCATAAGCATTCAGGTCTTGAAATCATCCACAGAGAAGGCACAGCATCTAAACATGGATAATATTTTTACGGATATCATTAAATATCTTGTGATGAGCCAAAGCAAGAAGAACCCCTATTCTGAATTTCATGTGAGAGTTTTATGCTCTTTGATTTTTCAGGCACAGTCTTTTAGCACTAGGGCTGCTGCCTGGCCGGTAAAAATGATGGTTGATCCCAATGTTTTTTATAGGGAAAAAAGATAAATATATATAGGAAGGCCGGTAATTTTTTCCAGAAAAGGTGGCAACCCTATTTGGCACCGTTTGCATCAGGTTGAAACTTCTGCTGCTCACATGTGACAGAGACCTCATTAGGCTAGTGCATTGCCTGGTCTGGTGGATTTTAGTCCTGTAGTAATAGTGTGTTGACAGAATTGAGATCAGACATAACCAGTGCCTGGTTTCACACAAACTGTATACACTGTACACAGAGGATACTACTCAGACTTCTGTGCATAATGTTTTTTTCAGAAAATATAAGAGTGCATAGGCCAAACTCTTGCCATTGTGGGAGCTGAGCATCACTGCATGTAAAACACTCAAATGACATAATAATCATGTGAAAAATGCTTTTGTACATATTTTCATGTATTTTTGCACAATGAGAATAAAGCACACTTCCCGCTATGTCACCTTATAAACAGCCACATCAAAAATAGCTTTATTTGTGTATAATGCTGTAGAAAGAGAACGTAGTGCTGCACACTTCTCTATATTTTATGGCAAAATTAAAGGGATCCTGTCATCAGAAAACATGTTTTTTCCAAACACATCAGTTAATAGTGCTACTCCAGCAGAATTCTGCACTGAAATCCATTTATCAAAACAGCAAACAGATTTTTTATATTCAATTTTGAAATCTGACATAGGGCTAGACATTTTGTCAAATTCCCAGCTGCCCCTGGTCATGTGACTTGTGGTTGCACTTTAGGAGAGAAATGCTTTCTGGCAGGCTGCTGTTTTTCCTTCTTAATGTAACTGAACTACTATTGAGTGTTGTTCTGAGATCTACCAGGCAGCTGTTATCTTGTGTTAGGGAGCTGTTATCTGGTTACCTTCCCATTGTTCTTTTGTTTGGCTTCTGGGGGGGAAAGGGAGGGGGTGATATCACTCCAACTTGCAGTACAGCAGTAAAGATTGATTGAAGTTTATCAGAGCACAAGTCACATGACTTAGGGCAGCTGGGAAATTGACAAAATGTCTAGCCCCATGTCAAATTTCAAAATTGAATATAAAAAAATCTGTTTGCTCTTTTGAGAAATGGATTTCAGTGCAGAATTCTGCTGGAGCAGCACTATTAACTGATTCATTTTGGAAATATTTTTTTTTCCCATGACAGTATCCCTTTAATAATAACTATGTTATACTGAGTATACCATACACTTTACTGTGTAATATGCTATTATGCTTGCTGCTCTAAACACCGCCATCTCTACATGGAGATATTGTAGATTTGTTGATCTGGCAGCACCTAAAGGATCACTTTTCACATTTATTCAGTCTCCATATCGACGCGTTTCGGTCCACATGGGACCGTCATCAGGTCCCGTGTGGACCGAAACGTGTCTATATGGAGACTGAACAAACGTTGTTCTCTTCTTTTTATGAAAACCTTAGTGCCGTTAGTGCTTTCTATATATATATATATATATATATATATATATATATATATATATAGAAAAACACTCGCACTCTGATCCAGTCTTGGAGATACTGTGGGTGCTGGGTCAAAGCTTCAGCATACAATCATTGGATAAGGACCCGCACTCCAATATTTCGTGAAAAAAAAAGGGGTTTTATTTCAACTTGTGCATCCAATGTTTCGGCCCATGCCTGGGCCTTTATCAAGGATGTTGATAATCAGTGACCTTGATAAAGGCCCAGGCATGGGCCGAAACGTTGGATGCACAAGTTGAAATAAAAACCCTTTTTTTTTCACGAAATATTGGAGTGCGGGTCCATAGAAATAGCACTCACAGGTCACTGGCGGGAAAGTGCGTGACCTGCAGGGATTTGGTGACGTGTGACCTTATCATAGGTTAATTATTAAAAACAAATTTCAAATGTCCCAATCGCAACTATTGGTTTCACTTCACACGCACCCTGATGATACTCATGTATATGATTTATGATACACGGTGTGAGGTTTGTTTATTGGATGCATCTAGACGTTAGTACTTTGTTGTGATTGGGACATTTGAAATTCGTTTTTAATAATCAACCTATGATAAGGTCACACGTTACCAAATCCCTGCACGTCACACACTTTCCCGCAAGTGCTTATATATGAACTTGAATTTGCTTTGCTGTTGCCCTTTGAAAAAGGCTGGTGTTCCAGCCGAAACATCAGTTTTTGTGTGCCCACATTAAAAAATGTTCACATTTTTTCTATGACCTGTGAGTGCTATTTCTATGGACCACATAGATATGCATATTTGAGAAGTGCACCCAGGCTTATATTTGTTCTATTTTTCGCCAGTGCCCGCATTCTCGTAACGGAATATATATATATATATATATATATATATATATATATATATATATATATATATATATATATACCAATAGTTTCCAAACCAGCACTCCCTTTTATGTAAAACATATAATCTTTTATTGTTGCATCAATATCCAACGTTTCAGTCCCTGTTGGGACCTTTTTCAAGGATGAAAAAGGTCCTTGAAAAAGGTCCCAACAGGGACCGAAACGTTGGATATTGATGCAACAATAAGGGGCAGATTCACTAAGGGTCGAATTTCGAAGTTAAAAATACTTCGAAATTCGACCCTCGAATTGAAATCCTTCGACTTCGAATATCGAAGTCGAAGGATTTAGCGCTAAACATTCGATTGAACGATCGAAGGATTTTTCGTTCGATCGAACGATTAAATCCTTCGAATCGAACGATTCAAACGATTTTAATCAAACGATCGAAGGAAAATCCTTCGATCAAAAAAAGCTTAGCAAGCCTATGGGGACCTTCCCCAAAGGCTAACATTGACTTCGGTAGGTTTTATCTGCCGAAGTAGGGGGTCGAAGTTTTTTTTAAAGGGTAAGTACTTCGACTATCGAATGGTCGAATAGTCGAACGATTTTTACTTAGAATCGTTCGATTTCGTTCGACTTCGATCGAATTCGAACGAATTTAACCAATTTGATGGTCGAAGTACCCAAAAAAAACTTCGAAATTCGAAGTTTTTTTCATTCGAATTCTTCACTCGAAGTTAGTGAATCTGCCCCTAAAAGATTATATGTTTTACATAAAAGGGAGTGCTGGTTTGGAAACTATTGGTGTATACACGATTTACCGTGCACCCCTCCTTCTATTAAGATTGACCTTGGAGTGCTCGTCTGGAAGATATATATATTTTAGGGATGCACCGAATCCACTATTTTGGATTCGGCCGAACCCCCGAATCCTTCGCTAAAGATGCGGCCGAATACCGAACTGAATCTGAATCCTAATTTGCATATGCAAATTAGGTGTGGGAAGGGGAAAACATTTTTTACTTCCTTGTTTTGTGGCAAAAAGTCGCGCACTTTCCCTCCCCATCCCTAATTTGCATATGCAAATTAGGGTTCAGATTCGGTTCGGCCAGGCAGAAGGATTCGGCCGAATCCGAATCCTGCTGAAGAAGGCCGAATCCTGGCCGAATCCCGAACCGAATCCTGGATTCGGTGCATCCCTAATATATTTACAGTAATAGGGTAATTGCATGAACATGCCACTAAAATGAACCAGTGTCTCTCATGCAGTACCATATACTTTCCTGTGTAATATGCTATTATACTGGCCGCTCTAAACACCACTTTGTGTATCGACTGTTACAATTGAGCACTACACCCTTGCCCTGTGCATAATCTCATATTCTGACTTTGCAGTTTACTGCTGTATGAGGCCAGTGTAGGTTGAATAATTTGGTGTTATTATCTCTACAGTTACAGGGTAAGGTCTGTTTTTATCTCACTTCCATTCCTGCAGTTGTCATGCTGGTGTAAAGTGTCACAGGGAAGTGCCAAATCAGTTAAAATGCCTGAGAAACCCAAACTAGGTTCCATATTTTGCATGGCTAATTTGTATCCTCTTGTCACAAATAGCTATCACATTCCACTGCTTTATTCAATATTTGGCCCTAACTCAAATATTTTTTCCAAACTGCATTTTCATTGTCACAGTTCTTAAAAAAAAAAAAAGCCATTCCCTGTTAATGTCATACGTACATACCAGCCTTAAGCTGCTGTAGAGCCTCTAGAGCAGATTTATGATCACAGTCAAAAGACACATTTTATGGGACTTGTGACCTTGCAAATCCTGCATGTTGTGACCATTGCGATGCAAAGCTGTTCTTTAGACAAGAGACAGGTATGTATATATGTATTGTGTACAGTATACTATGCAACTTATGTACTTATTATATTTATATATCGCCACTTGTATACCCAGTACATTTCTACAATACAATATCAGTATGGTGGACAGACGTTGCAAAAACAAAATATAAAGTTAATTAAGTGCTACCTGCCCTGATTCATTCCCATTTATTTCTACTGCCATTTGTGAGTGAGTGGATGTAGGCTGATGTGGCACTCCCCAATGAATTAAATAGAATACAAACAGGTAGATTATACTACACCGCATACACAGAGAACGTAGTGCTACACACAAGCATAATATCCAAGGCTATAGTGATGACGGTCCTGTGCGGACCGAAACGCGTTGGCATGTGGTTGTAGGATTAAAAAACAATTTTTCACTTTACATAACATGATTCCGTGAGTGCTTTCTACTTTTTGAATATATATATATATATATATATATATATATATATATATATATTAAGAAGAGAAACCGCACCAGCAGGACTTCATGCAAAATAAACAAAAAAGATTTTATTCTCAACGTTTTGGCTCCACTACTTGAGCCGTCTTCAGGAAATAAAACTGAAGACGGCTCAAGTAGTGGAGCTGAAACGTTGAGAACAAAATCTTTTTTATTTATTTTGCATGAAGTCCTGCTGGTGCAGTTTCTCTTCTTACTATAATTACTGATGTTCCTAACCCGCACACAGGCATTGGATTGTGATTGACCGTGTGCACCGTTCCTAAGTTCCTAAGCTATATATATATATATCTATATATCTATATATATATATATATATATATTAGGGTTGCCACCCGGCCGGTATTTTACCGGGCCAGCCGGTAAAATACCTGCCAAGGCCAGGGCCGGTATTACAAATTTACCGGCAATGTAACTGCCGGTAAATTTGTAATACCCTTAAAAAGACCCCCTCGGCCCGCCCCCAATCCCCTGTAAACGTACCTTTTCTTTTGCCTCTTCTAGCGTCCGTGGCGTGGCCCCGCCCCTTTTGACGTCATATCCCGCCCCTTTGAGGCCCCGCCCCCAGAAGCCGGTAAAAATTTTTATAAAAGGTGGCAACCCTAATATATATATATATATATATATATATATATATATATATACAGACAAGTGCTTTCCCTTGTTTTTTATATATATATATATATATATATATATTCAATGGGTGTATGTAGGTATGTGCGCTGGATTTCATTTCGAGGAGTTGAACTTGATGGACTTTGGTATTTTTTCAACCCAACTTAACTATGTAACTTAACTAACAATGTAGGTGAGTGTATCTCTACCAAAAGTACCAAGTAAAATTTTAAAAAAAAATCATATTAAATATGAATATAAAGATAGAATGTTCCCTTACTCTCGTTTGTACTTACATGCCACTAACAAGGCTTTGCTGGTCCATTCACCTGAAGTTAGCTGATTATCAAGTCAATGGGGTAAGTGAAACAAACAGCCTTTGGCCTTTTGCTTTTAACTTTGATTTTGATATCTAAGACTTAAATGAACTGAAGTGTAATCTTTTTAAGAAAAATATATACAGTAAAAGATGTTATGTGAATGAAGTAGTGTGTGTGTGTGTGTGTGTGTGTGTGTGTAAGATAAAACCAGGTTTGAAGTTATTTTAAACAAAGTGTGAATAATTATAACCCCCTAACTGATATGGAAGATACTAAATCACCACTGGATTCAACCCTCGCCCATCAAACAGGAATAAAGGAAAAGCAGCATATTTCTCTGACAAGGGAGTGATCATATATGCAGAAGGATCCTCTCTCAGCTCGCTGCCAGCTGGGTCAGACATGTCAACCATTAAACACTGCGAGGTCCGAAGCCTGGTCTTCTAATGCTTTCCCTTATGCACTTACTAATCAATGATACAGGTGAAAATGGGACTTTGGAGGGCTGGAAATACAATTAATGTGCTGGAGGATCAGGGACAAAACGGCAGAATAGTAAGACGACTGCCAAGAGCTAAAGCTCTGTCAGATAAAAGCATGCGTCCCTACCTAACCATACATAGGCTAAAGCATTGATCTGCTGGCCCTAAACGGACAATAATGTGTTTGATGGATTGGTTCGTCTTCAAAAATATGATCGTACATCCAGAGATATATGGTTTGCTGTTAAAAAGACCTTTTTTATTTGAGTTTAGAGTCTGCAAGATACCATTTTCTCATGCCCCTTATACACATACTGTATATGCTGCTGCACACACACAAATTGAGAATTAAGGTCAGATCAAAGGGCTCATTTACTAATGCAATTGCTAAGTGCAAAACCCGCAAACAAAATGCATATTTTCTACACAAAATGCAGTGTACCGAGGGTTGCCACCGGGCCTGTACTGAGAATTAAAATAGGCCCTGGCATTTCAGGTACACAAAGGCCCTCTCAGATCACACAGAGGCCCAAACAGCCACCACCAGCCCACTAAAACTTGACTTTCTATGGCACCTTATAGCAGCCCCTCTGGCATTTGCCAGAACCCACAGATTGCCAGTCTGGGCCTGGTTGCCACCTGTCCTCAGACAGCACGGTTCTTTCAAGGGCTGTCCGGGTCGAAACTGTCTGCCCAGTTTTCCAAATTAGGAAAACCAGGCAGGATTCCCTATGATTGACACGGCAATCGCCCAATCGTTGATTGTCCCATCATAGCCCCGCTTCTGATGTCACGTCCTGCCCACCCCAAAGCATCACAGTGCCACCCGCATTGCATCACAGTCCCGGATTCAAAAAGGTGGCAACCCTCTGCAGAAATATGTTTTAATATTCAATAATTGATTAGCAGTGAGTATAACTTTCCATTTTGCTATTGTTTTTACTAGAGAAGAAGACAGCACATAAACTACATCAAAGTCAGGGATGACTTTGATGTATTTGGAAAGCTTCAATATATTGAATATATTTCAATGTGTACTTTCTAAGTTATGTGGTTTAGAATAGTTTTAAGAAAGGTCACAAGAAAATGTCATTCAAAAACAAAATAAAGAGAAAAATGGATAAAATGAAGCAACTGAAACATTATGTAGGCAGGGGAAAGTAGTGTAAAAGATTCTAAGAACTAAAGGTGGCCATACACGTATGTGATCCGCTCGTTTGGCGACTTCACCAAATGAGCAGATCTCTCCCCAATATACACACATTGAGGTGGACAATATCGCCTAACGATCGGATCATAATGAAGTCAACACTGGGGGTCGTATCGTGGGACCGCATCAACAAATAAATGTGGCCAAGATTTTTAAGCAATATCTGTCAGACTCTCAGCCAGCTATAGATCGGGAAAGCCCGCCAGAGGGCCCTACACACGGCCAGTTATTGCCAGCTTTAGTTGTAGTAGGTAGAAGAAACCCATGAAGGTTAATTACAAACATGCAATACAGTATTTACATAGCCACTCCCCTGGGAAATGTCAATTATGCGTACATTCAGAGTAGATGTGATAATAGGACAATTTGATCTAAGGTGTTATTGCAGGTAAAAATGCTTTGTGGTCTGGAAGCACAAACTAATAGTAAATAGTAAGACCCAAGTGTGTTTATACTTCTCCCTGGTCTGGCTATTTCCTTTGCCTGAAGAAGGGCAGAGACACACTGGAAGATTTGAGGAGATTTAGTCACCCGGTGACTAATTGCCTCTTCTTCGGCTCTGAGTGCCATCCCGCTGGCGCTCAGAGAAGGCTTTTCGGGGAGTTTAGTCACCCAAAGAAGAGGCAATTAGTAGCTGGGCGACTAAATATCCCCGAATCTTAGCGTGTGACCTTTATCCTGTCAAAAATAAAGCAGATTAGACAATGTAGAACTGCATCTGATCACTTTCTTTTCTTATCAGTGGAAAGACTGCAGTTTATGGCACACAAGTGTGATTATCAGTTTATAACCCTTTAGTGACCAACAGCACTTGTAGGCATCTTGATCTCTGCAAACTTTCCTGATCAAAATTCCCTCTGTGTCAATGCCTTTAATCTGGAGAACTTTGAAATGGGCAGTAGTATTGTCAATGGGACTGTAACCACCTCCTTTGTTTGACTTTAGCATTGAATTAGACATAGGGGCAAATTCACTATGCGCTGAAGCGCCTAACGCTAGCGTTGGGCATTTTCGTTACTTCGCAAATTCACTAACGGACGCTGGCGTAACTTCGCTAGTGTAACTTCGCACCCTTACAGACGTAACTGCGCAAATTCATTAATGCGCGCATTGTTCTGAACGCTACCTTTTACGCTAGACTTCCTTCGCTACCTCAGACCAGGCGAAGCGCAATAGAGTAGATAGGGATTTCTTCAAAAAAAGTTAAAGTTTTTTCTAAGTTCCAAAAAAGCTGGGGTTTTTTCTATATTATGGGTGATAGACTGAAAAAGATTTTGGGGCTCCCCTCCTTCTCCCCTACATTTCCCAACTCGTGGCACCTTAACTATACAGTGGGCACATGTGTAGGGCAAAATAAAAATTTTATTTGATGTTTTGAAGGTTTCCCAGGCATTTGTAGTGCTGCTACATATTCCTCCATTGAAATTTGAATTTGGCGCCGTATGCAAATTAACCATCACTAGCGTAACTTCGCTTCGCGAATCAACGCTAGGGCAACTTCGCAACCTTATGCTACCCCTGAGCGCAACTTTGGATTTTACTGAATTTGCGGAGCGCTGGCGAAACTACGCCTGCCGAAGTGCGGCGAAGTTACGCCTGGTGCAACTACGAATCTTAGTGAATGTCCCACATAGAGTACTTCATCACTTGCCATATGAGTTTGTTATACCCCAACACCAAAAATCACTGCAGTCTAATGCAGTCAAATACCACCCTCCTCCATTAGCCCCCCTTCATCACAGGCAAGGTTCAACAAGTCAAACAGCATTATGAAAGTTCTTAGTTTTCCTTTTAAGCTTTACCCTGTTTCAGATTTCAAAATCCTATTCCTTTTTTCCCCTTGTCCCCACGCCTGCTCTGCCAATAAGGAGAAGGGTCCTGGGGTCCTGCCCTGCAGCAATGATCCAGCACCATAAATTATCCAAACTCTGCCCCATAAAAATCCACAGAGTCAAGTGTTTATTTTGTGGTGTAAAACCTTGAGATTTGGGGTCAGGGAGAAGTGAGCATTTTAAGAATTTCTATTCATCCATTTGCCCCCACTAATTTTTTATTACGGACGACTATAAGCTAGAGAATATGTATTTATGACAGGGCAGCTGGAAAACCAAAATGCAACCCAAATCTGTGACCCACTGTTGCACCCTCCGTGTTAGAATGTAACCCTTTCAGCTTCCTACCCTGTACACTGCACAATGTTTCTGCAAGCAGCTTTCGTGTTTCAGATGTTATAAAAAATTAGGTTAAATGAGGGAAAAGTCATTGAAGAATGTTCTTTTGTCCATTTGAATATTCCATTGGAAGTGAGGAATTAGACAAATATGAAATAGTTTTGCCCTTCTATGGATCAGTACCACTTGTAGCAGATTTATGAAGGTATGATCATGCTGGATTTGTTTTCTCAACACAAATGTGAATGTATTCGCTGAGCATTTATAAAAAGAATGGTAACTAGTTTAGGGGAAAAAAATATGCTGGTAAAACACAAGGGAATAACCTTTTTTTCTGTTCCTAGAACTGATTTTGATTAAACCTTTGGAGCTGGCCATGTACAGCCTGATCATTAGAAACAATTCAGTTATCAAACCGCATTATCATTGGTTTGCATATAAGCCGCCAACAAGCAAGTTTCCTGGTTGAGCTTGGTACAATTAAGCTACATTATAATATAAATTGTTTATTTGAAAGACAGCATAAAGCCGATCACATGGCTGAGTGCTTTCTCAGGTCAGGGCCACCACAATCATATTATGTGCAGTTTGGGCTTGGCCCTACGCTATGCAAAGGAGAACTCAGACCACCTGAAATTCCTTGTTGGTGAAAAACTTCCCAGAATTATTGTTCTCAGCTTGTTACTCAGACCTATTGAAGCTGGAAGTTGAGTGCGCAGAGTGTTGGTCAATGGCCCCAAACATGGAAAAACAACTTGTAATTTTGAATAAAAGTTGCAGAATTTGCCAACAATGGCCCATCATACATGACATACAACCAATAATGTATTCAGTGTTCCATGATTAAAGGGATACTGTCATGGGAAAACATCTTTTTTTCAACACAAATCAGTTAATAGTGCTGCTCCAGCAAAATTCTGCATTGAAATCCATTTCTCAAAAGAGCAAACAGATTTTTTTATATTTGATTTCGAAATCTGACATGGAGCTAGACATATTGTCAGTTTCCCAGCTGCCCCCGGTCATATGACTTGTGCTCTGATAAACTTCAGTCACTCTTTACTGCTGTACTGTAAGTTGGAGTCATATCAACCCCCCCCCAGCAGCCTAACAACAGAACAATGGGAAGGGAACCAGATAGCAGCTCCCTAACACAAGATAACAGCTGCCTGGTAGATCTAAGAACAGCACTCAATAGTAAAATCCAGGTCCCACTGCGACACATTCAGTTACATTGAGTATGAGAAACAACAGCCTGCCAGAAAGCAGTTCCATCCTAAAGTGCTGGCTCTTTCTGAAAGCACATGACCAGGCAAAATGACCTGAGATGCACCTACACACCAATATTACAACTAAAAAAAATACACTTGCTGGTTCAGGAATGACATTTTTATATTGTAGAGTATATTATTTGCAGTGTAATTTAGAAATAAAAACTACATCATAAAAATCATGACAGAATTGCTAGTTGGATTTCTGTGTCTGATGTGTCAGAGTTTTTACAGACGTGCCCATCAGACCAGTACGATTTCACCATAATATTACAGAAAATCATTAAGTAGTGCATAATGCATGTACATGTATTTGGAGGTTAACTCCTAAAATCCATTCAGATCAAATAAAGTAGAAAAAGAACAGATGAGCCGATGTTCTGCCCCTGACAGCAATCGTATGAAAGTTATGTCCGACAAAGCTGGTGACATTCTCCCACTGAAATCGTATGATCGGCAATACACGCAGAGATCTTAACCCGTCTGATCGACCAAACGACCGATCTCTGCCGGACGAAAAATGTCGGAACTCTCCACACACAGTCCGAAAATCGTACAAATCGAAGATTCGTACGATTGTATCTTTGCGTTTATGCTCAGCTTTATTGCTGTAAAGCCTAGTGAAACCAGAAAAGGTAAAGGCATACTATATATCACTTATTATCTTATCACCCCCACTTCTGTAAATAAATCATCATGCTGATAGCTTGGGATATCAAGGTCAGGCACATATGGGGCTTGGGGTCAGGGCACACAGGCACATTTGGGAGATTAGTCGCCGTCTAAAATGTAAATCGCCGGCAGGATGGCACTCTAGTGAGTCAACTTCGGGCGACTTTAGAAAACAAATCGCTGCGGTAATTTACATTTTAGTTGGCGGGGCGGCAGGGGAGGCTGTTCGGGGAGATTAGTCGCCCCCAAAGAAGAAATTTTAATCTCACAGAATCTGCCTGTGTGCCCTGACTCTTAGGGTTGCCACCTCTTTTTCACCCCAAAACCTTTTTGGGGGGCGTGATGTAATTTGAGGGTGGGGTTATGACATATCAGGGCAGAAAAAATAGTGGGGTGGGTAGAAGGGACTGGAAAGTGGGTAGGAGAGTGGGCAGGGAAAAGATTCATCTGTGGCTAGGAGACAAATCTGCCAGCAGAAAGAGGTAAAGGCGGAAGGAATTTATAGTTTAACCGGCAATTCCATTGTCGGTATATTTGTAACACCGATGCCAGTCCTACCAGCTGGGTCAAATACCAGCCAGGTTGCAACTGTAATAATGATATGACAACTGAGGTTATATCCGTGAGATCTGCGACAAAATGCTGTTGATTACCTGTCAATGCTTCCCATGTTCTTACTTCTGGCACTACCAAAAAATTCAAAAGAAGGATTGCACACTCTAGATCAAAAATAAAAAAGTGTTCATTACATCAAAAAAAATACCAGAATCATACCAAAATGAGTGACATTAGCCCAACGCGTTTCAACCAAAGTGGTCTTCCTCAGGGGCAAAAAAAAAATAAGAAAAAGGCAGGACTTCTGGCATTCTCTGCATTCATTTTTATATTCTTCTTATCCTTTCATCTCCTGCCTATGCAAATTAGTCTTAGTAGGTCCTAAACATTTACCATGTATCATACTGAGCCAAATGCTGAAATAAAAAAACCTCCTATTCATCGAAATGGAAGCCTTAATACTCTAACTACACAAGTAGAGGTTGTGTGTTAGAAACCACAGGAAGGTTTGGCAAGCCCTTGATAATGTAACATGGTGCTGTCCAGTTGGCAGGTGAAGGGTATACACAGAATGAGAAGGAAGAGGAAGGGAGAAGCAGAACAGAAAATGAAAGGTTTGGAGAAATGATACATGGAAAAAGCAAAAGGAAGGAGAATATGAAACCTGGACAGAAAGAATTAAACTCGGCGAAAAGCAAAAAGAGGGTTAGAACAATTGTGAAAGCAGGAGGAAAAAAAGATACACTATGGGGCAAATTCACTAAAATCCGAAGTTGCGCACAGGGGTAGCGTAAGTTTGTGAAGTTGCGCTAGCGTTAATTCGCCAAGCGAAGCGAAGTTTCGCTAGCGATGGTTCATTTGCATACGGCGCGAAATTCAAATTTCAATGGAGGAACACGTATCAGCACTACAAATGCCTAGAAAACCTTCAAATCAGCAACTAGAAATTTTATTTTGCCCTACACATGTGCCCACTGTCTAGGTAAGTTGCCATGAGTCAGGAAATGTAGGGGGGAAGGAGGGGAGCCCCAAAAATATTTTCGATCTTTTTCAGCCTATCATCCATCATGTAGAAAACACGCCAGCGTTTTTTGGGACTTAGAAAAAAATTGGACTTTTTTTTAAACAATCCCTATCTACTCTATTGCGCTTCGCTAGGTCTGAGGTGGCGAAGGAAGTCTAGCGTAAAAGGTAGCGTTCAGTACACCGCGCAAGTTAGTGAATTTGCATAGTTACGTCGCTAGCGAAAATTCGCCTGGCGTAAGGGTGCGAAGTAACACTAGCGAATTTACGCCAGCGTTCGTTAGTGAATTTGCGAAGTACCGAAAATGCCAAACGCTAGCGAATTAACGCTAGCGTTCTGCGCTTCGGCGCTTAGTGAATTTGCGCCAATGACCATTATTTATGGTTAAAAATCTGGATCAAGTGTAGTTTATCTATCTGATAACAGAAATAAAGGGAACCAGTGAAGATGATGACAGACTCACAGTGTAACCAAAGTAGAGAAGTGTCTGGTGAGGTGGTTGAGCCTAGCAGTGCCAGTTGGTTGGGGATCACTGCCATAGACAATCACTGTGGAGTGGGCTGGTAAGGGACTGGTTGGGCCTCTGTGTACTTGAAATGCCAGGGCCTATTTTGACTCCCAGTCCAGACCTGCACAAGAGAGTATCTATTAACATTAAAGACAAACATCAACGGTGATGTTGCCAAAGCAGCCAATCAGATATTCGCTTTTGTTTTCTAACTTGACAGATCTAATTGCTGATTTGTTGCTATGGGCAACTTCCCTAGTGATGTTTATCTCCAACAGTCTGTAAAGTGGGAAGCTGGATCTTTGGGCCGACTATTTCAAGCTTTTTGGGTTCAAGCTCACTTTCAATTCCATCAGTTAGTCAGGCCCCTTTTTACTCAAAATAAAGATACATAAAACCATTGTTACAATGTTTATTTTGCTTTAGCTTCAAGATGTAATCAAAACAGTAAAAAACATTTACACCAAATTTAATCCTAATTGCTTTCAGTTTATGGCCCCCAGCTACTGTCCTGGGATACATTTCTGGAACCTCTGCCAAGCGGATTGCCAAGACGTTATGTAACGAGCAAGTAATAACTTAGTAGGAAGGATCTGCTGTGAATGTGCTTTTCTGACTGCCAGTGGAACTAACCACTGTGATTATAAAATGCTAGTCACGAATGTGTGGTGTACAGGAGCGGGCAAAGTATCAAGTCATTTTCAATAGCAGTTGCCATATGGGATAAATATATGATGAAGAGACAGCTATACTGGTTAAATACCAAATTTAATATTCATATTCTGAAGGGCAATGGTGGGCAAAGATAGACATGTATGTACCTAGATGTTCAGTTTTTAATGTTTTCTAATGTTTTAAATGTTGTTTTGGTTTTAATGTTCTTCAATTATGGTCCATCATCACAAATAGATGTCCATATGTTCTTAAAGGGATACTGTCATGGGAAAACATGTTTTTTTCAAAACGCATCAGTTAATAGTGCTGCTCCAGCAGAATTCTGCACTGAAATCCATTTTTCAAAAGAGCAAACAGATTTTTTTATATTCAATTTTGAAATCTGACATGGGGCTAGACATATTGTCAGTTTCCCAGCTGCCCTCAGTCATGTGCTCTGATAAACTTCAGTCACTCTTTACTGTTGTACTGCAGGTTGGAGTGATATTACCACCTCCCCCCCCCCCAGCAGCCTAACAAAAGAACAATGGGAAGGTAACCAGATAGCAACTCCCTAAGACAAGATAACAGCTCCCTGGTAGATCTAAGAACAGCACTCAAAGTAAAAGCCAAGTCCCACTGAGAATGATTGAGTTGCATTAAGTAGGATAAATAATAGCCTGCCAGAAAGTAGTTCCATTCTAAAGTGCAGGCACAAGTCACATGACCAGTGGCAGCTGGGAAACTGACAATATGTCTAGCCCCATGTCAGATTTCAAAATTTAATATAAAAAAATCTGTTTGCTCTTTTGAGAATTGGATTTCAGTGCAGAATTCTGCTGGAGCAGCACTATTAGCTGATGTGTTTTGAAAAACACATGTTTTCCCATGACAGAGCCTCCTGTAGGTTGTTCCTTTCTATTTGTTACCCCAGTTTCTATAAACTACTTCTCCTTTGTTACACATATACAGTTGTTTCCTTCTACCATTTAAAATAAACTTTTAATATAGTGTAGTTAGTTGCATCTTAATTTTTCCTTTTTTTGTGTTTTTTGAGTTAATATTGTAACCCAATCCCTTTAACACTGGCATGTTACTTACTCTTTTACTCACCCCTTCCTTTGCTCAAAATGCCCTTTCTTTCTTTGCAATTTCACACTGTTTCATCCACTTGTCACCTCTTCCATTCTAATATATCTTTGCCCCTTCCCCATAAATAGCATCATTTCTGGCCATTTAGCTCTCATTCTGTCTCCCCTGATCCATTTACTGCTGTCCATATCTCCTAACTAATCCATTGCTTTTCAGACTCCTGAATCTCTTTTTTTTCAGTTGCTTAATTATCTATGTGCCTATTTGGCTATTGGCACATGTAGAGTTGGATCTTCCAATGTATTTCTGCTGATGGAGCAATGTCTGCCCCCATTTGTTCTGCCTGTCATTGCTGTGAATGGCAGTGAAAGTGCATTTGAATAAATTTGGGCCAAACTCTCCCTGTAGTAGAACAATCAGTAAAATATATGCATATATGTGGTGGAGAAAACACTTTGTATGCCTTTGGCCTTAATATGTATTCTGCTGTCCTTAGACCAGGGGTCCCCAACCTTTTCCACCAGTGAGCAACATTCAAATGCAGTAACGTAATTAGGTGGGGGCGGGCCCTGATGCAGGCCGTGCAGCCGGCCCCACCCACACCCCTCCACACCGATTTTCGACTGCAGCCATCTTTAGTGGGGCATGATCTGCCGGGGGCCCTGCCAGGGTTCGGGCCCTGGTCCAATTGCACCCCCTGCTCCCCTGGTAGTTACGCCACTGTTCAAATGTAAAAAGAGTTGGGGAGCAACACAAGCATGAAAAATGTTCCTGGGTGGTGCTAAATAAGGGCTGTGATTAACTATTGGTAGCCCCTTTGTGGACTGGCAGCCTACAGGAGTCTCTGTTTGGTAGAACCGCCTGGTTTTTATGCAACTAAAACTTGCCTCCAAGCCTGGAATTCAAAAACAAGCAGTTGGGGAGCAACATGTTGCTCACAAGCTACTGGTTGGGGATCACTGCCTTAGACTCACCCACTTACCCCTTTTACTGCTCATCCTAAGGGCAGAGACACACGCTGCTACAAATCACTTCTTCTTCAGGTGACTAATCTCCTCAAACTGCCTTCCCGCTGGCTAGAATGTAAATCACCGGCGGGATGGCACTCAGAAGGCTTAGTTTTCCGAAGTTGGATCGCTTCAGCTTTCTGTAGTCGCCTGAAGTTTCTTCGAGAGGTACTTTCGGGCGACTACGGAAAGCTGAAGCGATCCGAGTACCATCTCGCTGGCGATTTACATTCTAGCTGGCAGAAAGGCAGTTTGGGGTGATTAGTCAACGAAGAAGAAGCAATTTGTCGCTGGGTGACTAATCTCCCGCAATAGCAGCGTGTGTCTCTGCCCTAAGGCACTTAAGTTTCACCTACATCCATTGTTCTATACCTTCTTCCTACTGCACTCTTTTCTCAAACATCTTTTTGGGAGTAAGTTTTTTTGGGTTTCTAGCTTCCCTGATTTGTTTTGTTTGTACAAGGTTTTACCCCAGAGGTCAGTGAAAGGCCAGTGATTCCTTTTACCTTCTCCTTTTCTTGGAGAGGATCCAGATCTTATCTACCACATGCAACAAACCCATACCTCTGTGCTGGAATAACATGTCTTTGAATTCCCTCCACCCCAGGAGGCACAAACTGTCCCCAAATAGAGCCTGAATACTGATGGCAGATAAGTACACACATAGTCCACTCCTCCCTCCATTTGTTCCAGGCTCTCCCATTGTATGCTATATGTGTGTATATATGTGTGTATATATATATATATATATATATATATATATATATATATATATATATATATATATATATATATATATATATATATATATATATATATATATATAAACCCTCTCACAAACCGCACTCCAAGGACTTGTAAGGTGTCAAAAATCAAAATGCCTTTATTTTGATTTTTGACACCTTACAAGTCCTTGGAGTGCGGTTTGTGAGAGGGTTTGATAGTAATATTTTACCAGCACCCAGGCGGATGTTTGTTGTTTGGAAGAGAGTGCACCTGACTAGGACTGCTCTATATATATATATATATATATATATATAGATAGATAGACAGATAGATAGATAGATATAGATATATCAAGTAAGTTGTGGGTAAAACCTTTATAAACTGTATAATGAAGCAGATGTCTTAATGAATCAGATGCAATTTGAGTGTAGGACTGGCCATACCAGAGATGACTTTGACGTAGTTGGCCAGCTTAAATATATTGCAATACATGGACAAACAACCCCTGTTTTGTTTTAAGGGTAAGGCATTTTTAGTAGCTTAAGGCACAAAATGTTTCACTGTCCTTAGTATATTGATAATGGGTTGAGTGCAGAGGACTCTTGTATTTGAATGTATGTGAATTTAGTGGTCACAGCCTCATTGCACCCCCGCTTAATGTTTTTAAAAATTAGTGGTGAGCACAACTTTCCCTTGTTTGTTATAGTTTATACAGGAGCAGTGACCAGCTCCATGTTGTAGCTCCCACCCGTCCCAGCTATAGTCAGGTGATCCCACTGGTGGCCAATAAATGGAGTTTTTCTTTGAAACCAGAAGTTGCAGGTAAAACTTAGTCCCTTTGTAAAATGTATAATGAAGCAATTGAATTCTTAATGAATCAGAAGCAAGTTGAGTATAGGACTGGCCAGATATGGGATGACTTTATATATGTGTGTATGAGTGTAATATCATGGGGAGACCAGATTTTCTGGTAATGGTTGTTCAACGAGTAGAATTTTCAGAGATAGATGATTGTTGATAGATGATAGCTTAGAGAAAAGACTGGTTGGTGAGATGTCAGTTGGAGGAGTAGGCTGTTTGGCTGGAGGATTCTGGGAGAATAGTTTTATATTTTATGTAGAAAACAAGTGAGGAGATGGAGCTTATATTTTTGCCGTCGTCATTTTTTCCTTGCAACTTAAAAAGTGTCACCATTCTTTTCTTTCCCCTGTGTACTCACATGGCTTTTTAAACCTTTGTTCTACCAAACTCATACTGATGTCATTGCATCATTAGAATACTAGACCTCCATGTTTCTACATTGATATGCACATAGGCTAAAATTCCCATGGTGCACTGTGAGGTCTTCATTCAAATAAAGAAAGCAACCCATCACATCAATCTTCTTTCACGTCCTCATTCCCCTAATACAATGTCATTGATTCCTTTAAAGGAGGCAGCCATTTCAGTCATTTGATTTCTCTTTTTGCCATTTCATTGCTAAATATACTGTGCTCAGATTTTACAGTGTTTTGCAGCAAAAATCACAAATGTAGGTGGACAAAACACAGAAGCTCAAATAAAAAAAAAACGACTGCATCCAAAAGCTGGCAAGTTCATGTAGAAGTCAATGGGAGTTGTATTTTCAATTTGAGTTTTAAAAATAATTTGAAATTTGGCAAACTGAAGATGTAGAGGTAGAGGTGATTTCACTGCGTCTTTTCACGCTTTTAAGCACATTTTCAAAATGTTGAGGTTTTTACATTTTTAAAGAAATTGAAATAGAATCGACCTCCATATTTATTTATGCTCCTCCAGGCCTAGGAATCAACTGACTTCTGGAACGTTGTTTCAAGCTTGCAAGAGTGTAAACAGTCAGGCAGATAAGACTTTTAATAGCAATTACAAATTCCTATACAAATGTGTGTTTAATAAATAAGGGGAAATTGCGTTGAATGATGTTGTCTTTAATTATGCACAAAAACTGTTACTGTACCAAGGGCAGGCTTTCCTATTTCACTATAACTTACAGCTCTGCTAGGCCATTTTTCCATAGTAGGAGATTATGGGCTGGTGGGAAAAATCCAAACAAAAAATACTGTTTGGAATAGGAGAACTTCTGTAAGTGGGTATAGTGCTTTGTGTTTGCTATATAATTTAACATTTCTAATTTCCTAATAAAAATGATTGTCCCAACTGTGTTGTGCTAAAGAGCACCTTGCAATAAGCATAGCTTACAGAGTGGAGGTAGGAACTCAGAGTTGTGTTGTGACTGTGGTTACACGTTCATACTGTGCATTTGCTGTGTATTTAAATACTTGACAGATGACAGTAATGTGGATTGATTTATGACTTGTTGTCGTTATAACGGTAATAATTGCTTAGGACAGAAAAATAATAAAAATTAAAATTAGAGAGAATTGGCTGCCCCATGTTAAAGGGATTCTTTCATGATTTTTATGGTGTATTTTTTATTTCTAAATTACACTGTTTACACTGCAAATAATTCACTCTACAATATAAAATGTCATTCCTGAACCAGCGAGTGTATTTTTTAGTTATAATATTGGTGTGTAGGCGCCATCTCAGGTCATTTTGCCTGGTCATGTGCTTTCAGAAAGAGCCAGCACTTTAGGATGGAACTGCTTTCTGGCAGGCTGTTGTTTCTCCTACTCAATGTAACTGAGTGTGTTTTGCACGGAGACCTGGATTTTTACAATTAAATGCTGTTCTTAGATCTACCAGGCAGCTGTTATCTTCTGTTAGGGAGCTGCTATCTGGTTACCTTCCCACTGTTCTGTTGTTAGTAGGGTTGCCACCTTTTCCTAAATGTTTAACCGGCTGGTGGGGGGGGCGGGAACAAAAAGGGGCGGAGTGTGATGTCAAAAGGGGTGGGTCATGATGTAAAAGGGGCAGGGCCATGGCGCTGAGATTTCAAGACGGAGAACTAAAGTTAAATTTCCAGGGGATTGGGGTGGGCCGAAGGGTCTTTTTAAGGGTATTACAAATTTACCAGCAGCTACATTGCCTTGGTTGGTGTTTTAGGTGGCAACCCTAGTTGTTAGGCTGCTGGGGGGGGAAGAGCGTGATATCACTCCAACTTGCATTACAGCAATAAAGAGTGACTGAAGCTTATCAGAGCACAAGTCACATGACTGGGGGCAGCTGGGAAACTGACAATATGTCTAGCCCCCATTTCAGATTTCAAAATTAAATATAAAAACAAATCTGTTTGCTCTTTTGAGAAATGGATTTCAGTGCAGAAGTCTGCTGGAGCAGCACTATTAACTGATGTGTTTTGAAAAAAAAAACATTTTCCCCATGACAATATCCCTTTAAAATCTGTGGCAGAAGGCATGAATATAAAAAAAAAATCTGAGAAAAAAAAAATCAGAGTAGTGTGCAGGTTTTGTGAATTTCAGTGTAGAGCAGTTGCTGTGTCAGTAAAGTGTAAAGACAAACTGGTTTTTCAGGAGAGATAGCCTGGCCAGAAGAATTCCCTCCATTTGGCTAGATGTGAATGCTAATTGCAGGGCAGTAGGTGCATGCATTTCACAGTCACACAGTGTGGGATGAGGGGAGGGGGCTGGCCCCAAGCTCACTGGCTGGCTGAGAAACAAGCCCAGTGACCAGCACTAGCAGTGCAGGAGTTAAAGGCCCTTCTATTTCCGGATTTGCTCATTGCTGAAGGCTTGTAGTGGAGCTAGAGAAAGAGGGAGGGAGACAGGAGCATCCCCTACACACAGCAAGAACTGAGCATCCTCCAGGAGGAAGGTAGGAGAGGAGCCGCTGCTGCACCATGCCAGTCTGACACACACACACAGCCCATGTTTGTTCTGTCTGGAGCTCAATCTCATCACTGTCTCCATACTCACAGGAAGCCTCAGAAAGGGGGTGCACAGACTGGAACACCAAGAGAGGAGGCTGTTTGGGGGGCTGCCGTTTGCACACCTCCCTCCTCATTCATTCCCCCCACCCACTGCTCCTGAAGATCATCAGTCATTTGGATTTTGACAGATCTTGCAACCTTGATGGACAGGCAGAAAGACCAGCTCTAAGATACCCAGAGAGGAGAGGGGAATACGCACAGATCCTGTGGCTCTCCATGCTCCAGTCTCCAGCTTGGGCTTCACCCTGGACTAAGGTCCCACCTTGTTCCCTTGCACTGAGGACACTTCCAGTGTTGTCCTGGAACAGCTGCCCTTCTTCCACAAGTCTCCCCGTTGCACCCGACTCGGAATGGCACAAAGGGTAGGTGCTTCCATTGTGACCAGTTGGCATGCACCCTAGGCCAGCTGGAGGTGGGAGCCTGCTCTGCTGAGTTCCACTGGCTGTGCCTTGGCTGCATGTATTGTCTTTATAGCGTTATCTTAACTGGAAAGTCAGCAGCCTGAGATTTTGTTCTAAATGGAAATCTGTACATTGTACTTCATGGAAAACACAGTGGGATTTACTAACAAGTCGCTAGGTTTTACTAAAATATTTTATTTCAAATAGGATAAAAACATGTTTTGTTTTTTTTTTTGTTTTTTTAATTATCCTACTAACAGACACACTCAAACAACTGGGAGTTGGCTACTCAAAATACATAATTTAAAGTGCAATGTGAAGGGATTCCTCAGGCTTTTATCTTTGGAGTGATAACTTGATGTCCCTCTTTATACTTAAATTTTAACACTCACAGCATTTAAGGGTACAGTGCATATAGGATCTTGGGGCTCGTAGAACAAGGCAGGCTCGTCAGATTGGGTTAGTAGCATTGTTTTTATTCCAGCCTGTTAGTTGCCCGGTAAATCTTAGTTTAAAAACTTTCTTTTCTAGGCAACCGATAGGCGTTAACGTTTCTCCCCCTGCAGCCAAAACATAACACGATCAAATGAGCAGATCCTTATCTCCAGAGCCTACAGCACATTCTGCAAAAATGTGGCTGCTCTGTTGTTCCCATGGAACAAATTTTCTTAGAAGATTATATACTATTATTACAATATATTATACTTATATACGAGTGTCTACATATACACAGAAGCAAATGTAGCTATTAACACAGCTGTGCAGTTTTACAATTAAACTTTTCTTCAAATAAACCAGTTTTACTAATGAGTTCAAGGGAAATTAGCATTCTTGTGCAAGTCTCTGTAAATGTGTGATTTACACGTATATGTTTGTTTATATTTGCCTTGGGCACGTGAGAATGGGCAATGTTAGAAGCCTTTCGCATTAAAATGGTCTCTCTCTCTTTAAATTTAAATTAACCCCGCATATGCCGTTTTTAGAAAAATAAATAAATAAAATAAAAACCCAATTTAAACTGTTTTCAGAAGCTGACCCTTTAGCAGATAAAAGCAAGATTTGCAGGCATGGAATCTTGAAGTATCTTTGGTGTTTACAAATATTTATTTAGACTATAAATATATGAAGATTAAATCTAGAAAATTAAATTAATTGCTATATATATATATATATATATATATATATATATATATATATATATATATATATATATATATATATATATTAAACACATACAAAAGCCTATTTCTAAAAGCTATAAACTAACATTTGTACAGAGTACTGAACACTGAACAAAGATAGGATTATTTTATAATAAATACCAATGAGGTTAGAAAATCCCTTTTTAGAATTCTGTTTAAAATTTGGTATTAAGAGGAGAAAAAAGGGCTACTTGTATCAAAAAAATCCCCAAAAAGCCTATCACACGGTCTTTTCACTGGATGTAAACTCTACAACTGCTCTTAAACCTCCAGGGCAGGGAACAGGAAAAGTTGAAAATCCGAGCTTGCAGGGTAAACACAGATATTTAGATTTCTGGAAAAGTTCCTGAGCAGATCCCAAAAGTTTATCCTGAGCAAATCCGCGACAATGTTGTGAGATTAAATGAACAAAAATAGATGTTTTTAATAACCAAGAATGGCAGTGTGAGGGCGAAGTATTAGAAGGCTTTAAGTGCCTTGTTAGTTTGCATTCGGTGTATGTGTTTTAATATTGGAGTTTATCATTTCTTTTGAAATTTTTAAAGAGGTCATTAAAATAAATTATAATGTTTTTTTTTTTTAATTCTCTATAAGTCACAGCAAAACTCACATTGCAAGGAGTTAAATAATCCATGCTTTTCTAGGCTTGTCCCATTACTGTGCAATGACAGGAGTTTTAAGTTGTATTTAGCAAAAGCAGAATTTTTGGGCGTTAATTTGAAAAAAAAGTGTATAGGAGTTTTTCAAGAGTTTAGTGGAAAAATACTTGTTGGATTCCAGAAATGCAGCCATTCATGATGCAGATCGAGCACATTTGATTTTATTCATTTTATCATATAACATTATGGATTAATTTCACAGTGAGATCTTTATTTATTGTCACTTGTAAAGAAAGAATGGCTGTGTTTTTTTTTTTTTTTTTTTTTTGCAAATGTATTTGAAATTAAGTTCAGTAAATGGCATGGGATTCCTGTGGGACATATCCAAGACCTGGAGTAGGTTGCAAGCTAATGAAACTGTTTTCTTTATATGCATTACTAAGAATAAAGGCCATATTTCCCAAGGCTGATTAAGAGCCTAAGTAATTATTTTTAGAATCTGATCTTAAGCTCAGTAGACTCGTTTATTTAAACAGGTTTTATTACATGTAAGACATATACACAGACATGGATTCGATATTTATTTTTATTGCATAACTGTCTATGTCATCTGTTACTGAAACGTACTACGTTCATGCTAACAGTACAGGGATCATTTAACTCATAAGAGTATGTGGATCGTATAGTAACATGTATTTTCTGAATCAAAAAGTAATGACTGAGGAAAAAAATAATAAAGCGGACCGAATGTCCCATTGAAGTGTGTTTATAAGGAGAATGTTATTGGAATAATATAATTATGGGAGCACCCCTAATATCCCTGTTTTGCTCATTTTCAGTATGACGAGATGGTGCATTACCCAGGGTTGGATGGGATGTCTCTGGCAGGATTTGCGGATGCCCACACAGGCCGAGCACTACAGCACCACTCGCTTAGCCAGAGTACACCCTATGGATCTACGGGAGCAGCTCACCGAGTACCAATGCCCCCTGGAATGGGTAGCAACGACGGTCTGAAAAGAGAAAAGGATGAGATTTATGGGTAAGTGAGCTGCGCCTCAACCTCTTGCACATGGTGCTACTGGATATACCTTAATGACCTTTAACACTATATCTATATACTATACGGGACTTTACTATATTAAACTGGGGTACTTATGTGAGATTTCATCCTGCAGTATGAGTCCAAAATAAATGGCATAATACAGTATTTATAATATATCTCTAAGCAGTGGCGTATCTATAGAGGAAGCAGACCCTGCGGCTGCAGGAGGTCTATGGTTGCCACCTAATGATGGTTGATCCTAATGTTATTTATAGGGAAAAAAAGATAAATATATAGGAAGGCCAGTATTTTTTTTCCAGAAAAGGTGGCAACCTTAAGGAGGGCCCCATGAGGCTCTAATTCATATACAATTTCTATAAATATTGGTAAAACAACCTCTGGATATGTTGGGGGCCCTAAAATTAACTTGTAGTTGGGCCCAGTATCATTTAGTTACACCACTGTCTATGATGCCTTAAACAATAAAGTGTTAAACAGGGTTGTGTTGGCTCTGGGCTAATCTGGAATAGAATACTTATCTCAGTATCTGTGGATAATGTGGATGGTCTGGCTTGTATTGTTTTAATTTCACCTTTATTCTCATAAACTGATGTTCATACCAAGCTGTACATTCTCAAAATATTGTCACTGCCTCTACCCTACATTGTGTTGTTTTAAGAGTAATTGTGTTCTCATGCAAATGGGTGTGTATCCATATTTATTCAGTACATTTATAGGTATAATCTGCCTGTTTTATACATTATGTGGGCTGGTCGGTTTACTAAGAACTAGTAGCACAGATTAACTGGATAAATAAAAGCAAACATCAATTTTATGGTAGTTCTCATTCTTTCCTGTTTTCGGTTGTGGTTATGTTGGAATATAGAATCCGATCCAGTTAAAGTTTGATGTCGCAGGACAGGCGTCTGGATTCTGTAGATCGGTCCTGGTAATTCTCAGCCATGTCTCCTGTACATTTTTCTTTATTATAACAGAAGCATTAGATTACAGGAGTCAACTTGTATCGATGCGAGTCTCACATAAAAAAAGCTAAAATTCAAGTGCTTACTGTATTTGTTATTTGCCTGTAATATACACGGGGTGTGCATATGGGTTTGCCTATATCACCCTTAATTACTTCTTCGTCCTTGCCAAGTTAGAAGCAGTACAAATTCATATTTTCACCACCAATTCACAGGTTATATGTGGTTATGGACTGGATGGTTTTAGAAGTAGATTTTTGAATCAGTTTCGCAAAACCCTTTATTGGTAGGGAAGTGGCAGCGTGCGGCCAAAGAGTTAAAAGATTGCATATGTCATAAAGACATCAGCAGAATGAGGAAAGTTTACATTAGAAATGTGGAAGTAATGTACTGGGGACAGCGCAGTTTATCCTCAGTCACTTCATGTAAATAGTGAGTGAAAAAACGCAAGAGATTCCTCAAGCTCCAACCAACTGAGCTTGCAGTTTAGTTGGCGGGGGGGATTCATAATGGTTTTAAGATGTGTTTTATAGTATTTTTATGAACAAAAATGTAATTATTTAAGGTTAATTATTTGTGGACAGAGAGAAATTTAATATAACGCAATCACCATTTCTTAAATGTATTCACATCACCGTTTGAGCCTGCATGTACATCCTCATTATATATATATATATATATATATATATATATATATATATATATATATATATATATATATATATATATATATATATATATATATATATATATATATAAACAGACGCAAGTAAATACACACCCACATATTTCTTGTAAAAAAATAATACATCCCTTATGTGGTATAATTTTTTACATGCATATTTAAAATATATAAAATGTAAATACTTGCAAGCAGAAATGTATGTGTATATATATATATATATATATATATTAATGTTATATATTACACATCAATATATATATATATAATCCATATGAAAAAAAAATAGTCTCATTTATACTTTGTTGTATTTGCTTGTATATGTTTGGTTGTCCAGCACTTTTGATCGTTACACGGCAGCTGTACACTGATATAATCTTAAAATGATGCATATAACTAGTAATGGTCGAGTATATTCGCCAGGCGCAAATTCGCTGCGAATTTCCGCGTTTTGATGACGGTTGCAAAACTGCCGAAAAAATTCACCGGCAAAAAAATGTTGACGCGTCACACCGTTGTGCGTCAACATTATTCAAACGCCCATTGACTTTAAGGCCGGTGTCAAAATTGACGCAGGCATCAAAATTAGCGAATTTTTGGGCGAAATGGGACAAATTTGCCCATCACTACATATAACAAATAGAAATACTCAAATCAAAGGACCAGTGTGTATTTCGGTCTGTGTATGTGCTTTTAATACCTATATATGTGCGCACATACAGCCTCAGGCACAACACGCTTTCAGAACGACACATAAAGATATTAATAAATGTCACTTATAAACCCTAGAAATAATGCGACATACTGTACATTTTCTGTAGCATGCAGAATGAGTGCAATTTCATTCCCTCTGTGTTTATGCCAAAAATAAGCACTATTTTTCATTTCTGTCTTTATTATTAGCCGCATACACTTCAGTTGTACATAGTGTGGCCTGGACTATAATCTCTTAAAATCCAAGAATTCTCTCTGTAGGCTGAAGCACATGTATCTACTAAGTATTGGGATGCCTTTTGCCGATGGCTTTGCAGTATTGGCTTTTTTTTGTGGCGCTACCGGTAGTCATACTGATTTCTTTCCCACATCTTCTATAGGCACCCACTGTTTCCTCTGTTGGCTTTGGTGTTCGAGAAGTGCGAATTGGCTACGTGTTCCCCTCGCGACAATTCTGGGTCATTCCCAGGGGGCGATGTTTGCTCTTCAGATTCGTTTAACGAAGATATCGCTGTTTTTGCCAAGCAGGTCAGTTTTTCTTTCTGTAAATCCATATACAGCCAGGTGACTGGCTCGTGACATTGTGTTGAGTGGACTTTAAAGCAAAATCCCACGGCCGCAAACAGAATATTTGTCCACCCGAAGCCTCTCTGAACAATAAATAAAGTGATCTTAAAAGATGAACAGCACTTTGTACCCTGTGAACATTTACAGACAAGAAAGGCATTCCTATGACATCCACATGAACCGAGGAAAATAGGAACAAGCTGTAGAAATGACAAGGAACTGCAATAATTAACTGTTTGCAAAATAAAATTGCAAGATATTGATCTGCAAAGAATTACTAACTACTGCAGCAGTTAAGAAAGCATTGAGATGCATTCCATAAGTTTAAAAAAAATACATTTATAAGTTTGATTTCCCAGCATCCTCGGTTAGCCTCATTTTGACATCTTTTTCCTGAAAATAAATTCGGGTCAATTTAGTCGAGGCCAAACTAGCAGAAACATATCTAGGAGACAAGCAATGCCTGTTTTCTCAATTTTAAAAAACAATGGGTTAAACAGAAATGTTTTCTTTAGCTTATAAAAATCTCAGAGCAAGGGGGGGGGGAAATCAATAGAAATGAAAAAAACTCTAAAACACAAGATCACTTTCAGCGCTCCCAGCAAATGTTTCTTCTTGAACTTAACATATAGAAAAGGAATCAGGTCTCTGAGTTTATGTTTTATGGATGGGAAAACGGAGAGGATTTAAGACTTAAAAGGATGGATGTTGTATTCGGCTGTAGACAGGAGAGGCTGGATTCGTTTTGCCAGGGTAATCTATCCTTTAGGAATACCCACACACAGCATCACCATCAACAGTTTAATTGATTATTGGGAAATAAAAAGAAAAGTTTATCTGGTGTAAGAAGGAAAGTAAGGGCTGCCTTAAGGATAGACGGCTTTCTATTCAATAAGCCAAACAAATACATATTTTCTTCTTTATTTCCAGGTTAGAACAGAAAAACCCCTGTTCTCTTCCAACCCAGAGCTGGACAATTTGGTAAGAAGAACTTGATTTTGCTATTAAATTACAGATTGTGAGAAATATGGAAAAAGTGTCTTTGCATTAGCTAATATTTCTCTGGTTCCTTGTATATACCCTTCTTCTATTGTGCAATATAATATATCATTTATAATAATCAATAGGGATACACCGAATACACTATTTTGGATTTGGCCGAACCCCTGAATCCTTCGCGAAAGATTCGGTTGAATACTGAACCGTATCCGACCCCTAATTTGCATATGCAAATTAGGGGTAGGAAGGGGAAAACATTATTAAACTTCCTTGTTTTGTAAAAAAAGTCATGCGATTTTCATTCCCTGTCCCTAATTCGCATATGCAAATTAGGATTCGGTTTGGCAGAAGGATTTGGCCGAATCCGAATCCTGCTGAAAAAGGCCGGATTCGGTGCATCCCTAATAATTAGGGTTTGTGTGTGTTTCATTCCAACCAGGCTAAAATCACACAAAAAAAAAAACCTAAAGAAAAGTACCTTAAAATCTGATTGGACAATTCTTATAATTATTGGATGTCATTATAATTTTCCTGCTACTCTGTAGATATTAGCTGGCATGCAGCAATTGACTGGATCTGACTGAATCATGTGAAAGTAAGCCTTAGGGCAGAGACACACGTGGAGATTTGGCGAGATTAGTCGCCCAGCGACAAATCGCCTCTTCTTTGGGCGACTAATCTCCCCGCAATGCCTTCCCGCTGTCGGCTAGAATCTAAATTGTCGGCGGGATGGCACTCGAGGCGCTTCGTTTTCCAAAGTCATCCAAAGTTAGCTTGTAAGGCAACTTCGGGCGACTTCGGAAAACGAAGCACACCGAATGCCAGCCAACCGGCGATTTCAATTCTAGCTCAACGGAAGGCAGTTCAGGGAAATTAGTTTCCCGAAGAAGAGGCGATTTGTTGCTGGGTGACTGAATCTCCCCGAATATCCATGTGTGTCTCTGCCCTTAGGGTGCTGAAACACTGAGGACACCACAATATGTCTGGAAATGGCAGTTGCTGCCCATTATTAGCAATGGGAAGCAAACAGCATATGGCACACAAGAGGATATCCCAAGAAAGAATAGACATGTTTCCATGTCATAATCACATCCATATGTCTAAAACTAAAACTATGCTATTGTCCATGGGGCTACAATTTTCGCCCCTTCAGTTCCACCATTTTTCTGAGATCAATCAAAATGAGATTGTGAGCTCCTAAGACCAGATTCTGATTCCTATTATTTCACCTGGAATTCAAGCAAAATCATTCCACGTATATATCCTCTTTTCTAGATGATACAAGCCATTCAAGTATTACGATTCCACCTGTTGGAGTTAGAAAAGGTACGTTCTGCTCATGTTGTATCACATTCGCTTTACAGCACTTTTGCGTTAGCAGGGAAAACATTATCCAAATGATGTATTTAGGAGATCAAAGCTGCTAATCCTCAGCGGTGCTGGCAGAGCTCTTGAGCTTTTATCCTGCATTTGCGTGTAATCAGGAGGGGTTGAAATGTGAATTTCTCTGTTTCCACATAAACTATATTTACTGTCTGCCAAGTATAAATAAGGCAGGCCATTCCTTGATGTCGGATTGCATGGAATGGCACCAGTTCAGCACTTTGGAATCTATGTTGTTTCTTAGAAATCTTCTTTTTCATTACTAAGCATTCAGTATAAACAGAGGTGTGGGACATGGTTGTCAGGTACATATTTTTCCAGCAATAGCATGTTTCAATACATTTATATAAATTCTATCACACAGCTGTCAAGCCCCAACCTACAACTCCAGTAGCTTTGTGGAGCACTGGGCGTTAGGATACGCGGCGCGCAGCTTCTGCATCCGACAGTTGTGTCGCGTCGGATCAACGCTACAAATCCATGCAACAATTCTATCTCTTACCTTATTCGCATGCGTTTTGTCACAGCGCATCGGATCGCGACAAAATCGCTCGTGGAGTCCTACCCTTAAACCTGCGATTTAATCATTCATTATATAGAAGTATAGTGTTGGCTCTTCTTAGAAGCTGTTTTTTTACTCTTAACTCAAGTTGCTATTAGGGATGCACCGAATCCACTATTTGGGATTCGGCCGAATCCCCGAATCCTTTGTGAAAGATTCGGCCGAATACCGAACCGAATCCGAACCCTAATTTGCATATGTAAATTAGGGGTAGGAAAGGAAAAAGTGGAAAAAAAATTTTCTTTTGGGACGAAAAGTCATGTGAATTCCCTACCTGCCCCTAATTTACGTCGCAAATTAGGATTTGGATTCGGTTCAGCCAGGCACAAGGATTCGGCCGAATCCTGCTGAAAAAGGCCGAATCCTGGCTGAATCCCGAACCGAATCCTGGATTGGGTACATCCCTACTTGCTATACAGCATGCAAGCCAGATTTTACCTATTTAGAGCTTTCTTTAGGGTGGTCCTGTTCTGGGTAAATTAAAGGGGGAACTCCAGCTTCCAAACCAAAATTTGATAAAGAGGCGCACATAACACAGAAAACCCTAATATACCCATCACAGTTACCTGTTTCTTCAAAATGTATGATTAAATGCAGTTTTCTATGCTGAAATCCAGCTGTTTAACAGTTCTTCTCTTTCTGCATCATTTGAAATCCTGGCAGGGAAGGAGGGACTAAACACTGGTGTTACACATTGTAACTCCACAGACAGCATGCAGGGACTACATAATCCACAATGCATTGCACTGTGATGTTCCTTTCCTTAATGACATCACATGTGCAGGGAATTGTGGGATTTGGAGGATACAGACTGAAGACAGATGGCTTGCGGATACAAAGTAACAGTAGTCAGACAGCTCAGCAAAGTATTCAGACAGATCAGCAGGAAAGCAGGGGGCTAGGCTTAGGGAACTGTTCCAAACCATTAAAAATCATGAAAAGTTTGCATATTTTTTACTTGATGTAAGTTGCTTGAAATTATGTTTACTTTTCAGTAACACGCCACAAATAAGTAGAATTTTATTTCTAAGATATAACTCATAAGTCTATTTATTTAGAGATGAATGGTGACATACAGTATATGCAGAAAATTGCTAGAAGCACAAGTCTATTCATACCCTTCAGTCCTACTGTCAAACATGGGTAATAGGAAGAAAGGAAGGTGTCTCAAGGGGGTTTTGTCCTTATAATGCCCTTTGGATTTGCCTGGACTCCAAAAATATGGGTGGGATAGAAAAAAGATGTTACAGATGGCTCCAATTTTTCAGTAAATCTGACATCAGTCTATTCTCTGCTACCAAATACAAGTGATGGGTTTTACTGCTTTCCAAGGACTGATAAAAATAGAAGTATATTGAGAACATGACATGTATTGTATATTTAAAAGCAATATAATTCTTTTTTATGATAAGTAAAACCCCTTCTAAAAAGTAAAGTATCAACATCTTCCCCTACTCATTTGGTCATTCACATGGCTTTTAGCATGGCAACTGGCTTACGGACCTGGCTCATGGAAGTAGATTGCTAGCTTGTGGAGGAAAATCCTGCAGAACATGAAGAAACCTGCATACTTACATCTCTGCAGGTCTCTTTGGGATGCACGATCAGTCACTATGCATATGTGCTGTATTATGTACAGTATACACATACGTACAATACTCAGACTAATGAAATGCACATGAATGACTGAAACACTTTCAGGTGCTATATGTGCCTGCAGGCAGGAAACAGTTAATTGTACAATCAAAGCACACTCCCCTGCCTCCTCCCATATGGTGAATCCCATTAGGCTTTGTATGATTTTTGCTGGCACATACCACTTTGAGGAACAGGGGAGGGGACTGCAGAGATGAAAGGCAGTTCTTCACTGTTGCCCCTCTGGTTTGATAAGCTAATGAGCTCATTAAAGGATACAAAAGGCACTGGGGGTTTGTAACCAGATAATCCTCTTGTTAATGTGGTAATTAACCCTTTGATTCCCTTGGTCAACCTGCTGGGAATGATGGATTAAAGAAGTGGTGCCTAGGGGAACCAAAGGTAGGGGTGAGAGACTTAAGTTCCAAACTTGCAAAGAAAGATTTCACCTTATCTCAGTATATGATAATAATAATAATAATAATGACTGGCTTTTCCCAGTGATAGTTATGAGATCATGGGAGTTGTAGATAAAAAGCAGCTAAGGGCAGGGGCACACAGGCAGATTCAGGAGATTTAGGGTCAGGCCAGACTGGGCGTTTTGGGGAGATTTGGTCGCCTGGCAACTAATCGCCTTGTTTTTTCGGCAAACAATCTCCCCAAATGCCTTCCCTCACTCTGAAAAAACGCCAGCGCTAATCACATGCGGCAATTCTTTTTCTGAAGTCGCCCAAAGTTCGCCAGGCAACCAAATCTCCCCCAAATGCCCAGTGTGGCCTGACCCGTAGTCACCTGGCGACTAATCGCCTCTTCTGCGGGGCGACAATCTCCCCAAACTGCCTTCCCCCTGCCTTCTGCTTGCTATAATGAGAAAACGCCAGCGCAATGGCACTCGCGAGGAAACTTCGGGCGACTTCAGAAAATGAAGTTCATTGCCGCGACTTCATTGGCGCAGGCGACTAAATCTCCCCGAATCTGCCTGTGTGCCCCTGCCCTTAAAGTCACATGTTGCAGAAAATACCAAAGATTGATTCAGAGACTTTTGTGGTACATTTATTTTACTTGGACCCATCTCATTAGGCGCTCTCTTACCCCTTTTATCTGTTGCCAGCATCTTAATTCCTTCACACGAGGGATTCGTTCGTTGTCTAGACATTCAATGTTATCACTTTAAAACACACAAAGTCTCAAATAAAGAAATTAAAACTGAAAAAACACTTTTATATACTGTAGATGAGTGTTTAAATAGCTCTATATGTTGTTACAAAATTGCATACAATGCTGGTGATAATCTTTCTTTAAATCAAAACTATAGTTTAGCACCTCTTGGGACAGTGTAATGATTGCAAAGTTAAGGGGAAATCCTCAAATATATATATATATATATATATATATATATATATATATATATATATATATATATATATACCACATTGAGTGACGGATTCTGTTCTTGGGCTGCCAACTCTGTACAGGCATATTATTCCATTATTGACCCAAAAGTCAAATCATCCAATCTGCCTCCTTTGATTCACCATATTGGGAAAAGACTGGCTGCTGAGCACATCTTGCAGTCTACAAATAGTCTTTTCAACTAACTTTTAAATCAACTGGCAGGACATCTCCCAGTGCAAACTAGTAATTAGGTACATTCTGAAGTTGGCTAGTGATTTATATGTGCATTTATCCAGTTATGTAGAAAATAATAAATATTACCTGTCCCACTCAGTTCAGTCCTTCTGGCGACTGCCAAAACAACAGGTCTGGGAGCTTTTTAACAGTCAGAATGAATTGCTAAATGTTTTATTGTGGGTTTCTATATTGCTAAGTGTGCAGTCCTTACTGTACAGTATATATATATATATATATATATATATATATAATGCAGTAATGCCTTGATGTCATGGAAACCTGTGATTTGGACAGTCAGTGAGCTTGCAGCATTTAGGATGATATAGGGATGTAAGCTTAATTGTTTTATATTTTTGCAGGTTCATGATCTGTGTGACAATTTCTGCCACCGGTATATCACATGTCTAAAAGGCAAGATGCCAATTGATTTAGTCATAGATGATCGTGATGGCTCTACCAAGTCGGATCTCGAAGATTTTACAGGTTCCTGCACCAGCCTATCAGACCAGGTTTGTTACTTTGCACATTTTTTTTTTAGTTTACATTTTCCATTACCTCTATCCCCAAATGGCTCCTACAGTGGTATAACTAGAAGTATTCCACAGCAAAATCATTTAGGGTGCCTTTAACTTCGGGAATAAGATATTTTTGAAACATTTATATAAACATATATACAAGTCATTCTCTTAAATCGAATGCCCATAGCATATAAATAAATAGTTTACAATTGATGCCTACATATACTCACACAGGCACATATATATACTGTATAAATGTATGTGTGAATATATACAATATATATATATATATATATATATATATATATATATATATATATATATATATATATATATATATATATATATATATATATATATATAATTTATTACCCTCCCACACATTTAGGTAAGAACAGGCATTTGTAATATTTGATGCAATACCAGCTCTCATTTGAGCTGAACTTGCTTCATAAAGAAATTGTTTGTGGGGAAGGGCAAAATCCAGGCTTAAGCCAGTAAATGCATAATTAATGAGTCCCATCCCAAGATTATTAATTTCTAGTAATGCTCCTTTTCAGATAACTAGGGTCTGCCATGTTTTTTTTTTTCCCTTTATTTCTATCCCCTTCTGCCTAAACTAATGCAGGGACTGCATTTGCCTATAGTTAGACTGATGCATTTTTAATATTCCTCCAGGCTACAGAGGGAGCAGGGTAGGAGCTGGGTAGATAAAGGTCTGGCGCTGAATGCACTAATTCCAAATTCCAAGCAGCAGCCCATTGTGTGCTTGTCACCCCTGTGCACAGCCCTGCAAGTCTTAACCCTTTCTATACCACAGACTCACAGCGCAGAGCAAGAGATGCCAGCCCAGCTTCTAGAAATATTTTGACCTAGATTATATTTGGCAGCCTATGCCCTGTGCTCTAA
Organism: Xenopus petersii; assembly: GCA_038501925.1. Classification (NCBI taxonomy): domain Eukaryota; kingdom Metazoa; phylum Chordata; class Amphibia; order Anura; family Pipidae; genus Xenopus; species Xenopus petersii. The sequence continues at coordinate 19,363,340 of CM076687.1, read as the reverse complement.
CCAGAAACTATGGGACCCCACAACAATTGAATTTTAGACAAACCCTGACTAACATCAGAAGGAGTTGCGTTTGCATCAGTTTTATATGAACTCTACTTTTGTCAATTTTAGATATAGACTATTTCTTATAAAATGTGATTCTCTCATTGGCAAGAAATGCTTGTTTTCAAAACGCATCAGTTAATAGTGCTGCTCTGGAAGAATTCTGCACTGAAATCCATTTCTCAAAAGAGAAAACAGATTTTTTTAATATTTAATTTTGAAATCTGACATGGGGCTAGACATTTTGTCAGTTTCCCAGCTGCCCCCAGTCATGTGACTTGTGTTCTGATTTATTCAGGTGGATTGGCCCGTGAGTGCATGGCATATGAGCAAACTCCTCTTCCTGTTGTTCCTAATGTTCTGGCAACAACAACTGCAGTTGGTCATATAAATACAGAGACATTTTCTCCAGCCACAAAATGGTTGAGGAATAAAGTGCTCACAATGTCCCTGTTTGACTCTGCCCAATGCAACATCAGGTCCGGACTGAGAATTAAAATAGGCCCTGGCATTTCAGGTACACAGAGGCCCCATCAGCCCACACAGAGGCCCAAACAACCATCACCAGCCCACTAAATACTGACTTTCTATGGCACCTTATAGCAGCCCCTCTGGCATTTGCCAGAACCCACAGATTGCCAGTCCGGGCCTGCAACAAATAGATCTTGCAGCAATTCACCCAAACTGCACCAGTTTTAAGAGTAAGCTGAGGCTTATTACACTTTTGCATCAACTTCTAACAACCACCGATGCCTTTGGTGGTTGAAGGAATTGAATGACTAGCACATCATTTCAATTAGTAGACTTTGCCCTGAACAGCAACATATAATCACTGCACGACTATTAAGGTGGTCATAGATTTTCATTATCATAAGACCAAGCTTATCTTGAAATCATTGTTTAAATGTACAAGTTGTTCCTCAACTAAAAAGACTGTTTCAAGCGTTAGCGTCTAGTTGAAGCCAGGGAAACTGTGGCTAGTCATCTGCTTGACCCTGCAAACAATTGGACTATGTATAGATTTCAATGAAAATCTGCTAACCTGCCTGATCGATTTTCTGACCAATGTCGGACGAAAAGTCATTAGATGCACGATCATTTGCTTCTCACTAACCTTCACGATAGTTGTGACGGATTTGTCGGATAGTACTATCGGTCGTTAAGGAAAGAAAAATCTTAACGTCTATGGTGAGCTTTAGTAAATGTTTGGTACCCCTATGTCTCCAGGAAGTAATCATGCCAACATGTAGAATTAATACACTTCGAGGAAGATCTTAAGCTACTTGCTTGTCACTGTAATATGTACACTTTGGTCCCTGGAAGGCCCATAAATATGTCACTGTCATTTGGACTATTGCACTGGCTAACCCCTAAACACATCATGGCCATTAGTACATTATGGCCCTTAATTGAGACTAACCCATAAACATAGCACTGACATTAGTAAACTTTGGTCTTAGTTTCCATTTTGGAGTTACAGAGTAGGTGCTGTTAACATTTCAAAGCCTCTGTGTCTGTACTTCATTTACATTTAATGTCTTCACCAACCCCCCTGGAGTTTTTAAATAAGAAATCAATGCTCTTTAAAGCTTTCCTTCCCATGGGTTGCAAGGCGCCTGCACACTCTCTCCTTATCCCGCTATGTCCCATTGTGAATCTGGGGTTCTCCTTATATGTACCTCAAGGTTAAGCAGGATAGAGTAAAGAGTCACGACACTGCTATATCCAAACCTACCCAGCTGGAACCCAAAGCTTTCTGTGATCACCTGAAAGCAGCAGCTAACTACACTCCACAGGGGAAAAGGCGCCCAGCCAGAGCCTTAAGGCAGCAAGTCCCTTTGAATGCAGGATTAAAGGGTCAGCAAGGGTCATTTTAGCTCCCAGAGGGGGTGTATGTACTAATGAAAATTACCCTTTGCATCTCAAGAATGGAGAGTATTGTCTTTCATTCTCTCCTTATCTCTCTGGTATTTCAAAAAGCTCCAACATAAAGGACTACAGAAAATCAGGTTGTGTCTTTAAAAAAATCACACGATCAGATTCGGGGAGATTTAGTCACCCGGCGATAAATCGGCTCTTCGTCGGGGGTGACTAATCTCCCCAAACTGCCTCCCGCCGGCTAGAATATAAATCACCAGCGGGTGGCACTCGGAGCGGTTCGTTTTCCAAAGTCGCCTGAAATTCCTTGTGAGGCAACTTCGGAAAATGAAGTGCTCCGGATGTCATCCCGTCAGTGATTTAGATTCTAGCCGGCGGGAGGCAGTTTGGGGAGATTAGTCGCCCATAGAAGAGGAGATTTTCCGTTGGGCGACTAATCTCCTCGAATCTGAGCAAGTGTCTCTGCCCTTAGAGTGCAAGTCTTCCTAGGTGTGACAAAAAGATAAAGGGAAAACTTATCAATGGGGCACAGAGCTACTTTCACATAAAGTCACTTTGCTGAAGTCTTTATTTTTATTTCCCATCATTCTTCATCCGCCATTTGCCTATTCTGTGTATTTGTGGCATCTACAGACCACTAGAGGCTGCAGCCTTGAATTGGGCCTTATTTAACCTGGCCCAGAAAGGCCTGAATCCACCACTACTGACTCTAATGGGAAATGTGTGGCAGAATTGGGAATGAGCATTTTTAGTTTGAAATGTCAGTTTTTTTAGCACAGATTATCAGTGCCGTATGCATTTTCCATTCAAACTAAGAGGAATGGTGCTAGTGAATTCAAGCAATTTTACTATAATGTGTGTACGTCGGGTATTATATAGAAGTATAACTGCCCCCTACTTTATAGATTTCTGTGTGACACCTAAAGGCTAACGATGCTGCATGTAGTACAAGGGAATATATTTCAGTCCTGTTCTTGTGGCAGCATATTAACAACGTCTATACATTTTTAATATGTACATTTTGTGCCCTCAGAATAACACATGGATACGAGATCATGATGAGACAGGCTCTACTCACTCAGGTACACCGGGTCCTTCCAGCGGAGGGCTAGCTTCCCAAAGTGGAGATAATTCCAGTGAACAGGGTAAGATCAGAATTCATTTTTTAATCAACACATTTTACCCTTTTATTGTTTGTTGTTGATTTACTATTTTTTACATGGGTGTTGCAAGGCCAATTCATGAAAAGACCATCTTGTCTATAAAGTTGTCAGTTGCTGCAATGTCAGTGTCTCTGAGCAGCATATATCATTTGTGTGCTGCAGAAAATGTACTCTTGTTGCTTTTTGCTACCTTGGTACATTGAAGTGAAGTGAACAAGCAAAAATGGCATGCACAAAAGTTTAGACACCTTTAAAGAGATTCTGTTATGATTTTTATTAGTGTAGTTTTTATTTCTAAATTACACTGCAAATAATTCACTCTACAATATAAAATGTCATTCCTGAACCAGCAAGTGTATTTTTTTTTAGTTGTAATATTGGTGTGTAGGTGCATCTCAGGTCATTTTGCCTGGTCATGTGCTTTCAGAAAGAGCCAGCACTTTAGGATAGAACTGCTTTCTGGCAGGCTGTTGTTTCTCCTACTCAATGTAACTGAATGCGTCTCAGTGGGACCTGGATTTTACTATTCTTAGATCTACCAGGCAGCTGTTATCTTGTTTTAGGGAGCTGCTATCTGGTTACATTCCCATTGTTCTGTTGTTAGGCTGCTGGAGGGGGAAGGGGGTGATATTACTCCAACTTGCAGTACAGCAGTAAAGAGATCAAATCACATGACTGGGGGCAGCTGGGACATTGACAATATGTCTAGCCCCATGTCAGATTTTAAAATGAAATATAAAAAAATCTGTTTGCTCTTTAGAGAAACGGATTTCAGTGCAGAATTCTGCTGGAGCAGCACTATTAACTGATGTGTTTTGAAAAAAACAGTATCCCTTTAAGTTAATACTTTGTTAAACCTTCTTTGGTAGAATTAGCATTTTATGATTGTTTCCTGTGGCCAGCTAAGAGCCCTTTGTGAATTTTTCCTCCATACCGCTGTGTGGAACTCTTCAAGCTCATACATATTTTAGGCCAACTTGTAGATCAGCCAAAAAATGTCAAATGTCAAACTGTCAGCTTGTTCTCAGCTTCACTTTTTTCACTGAGCATGGGATGTAGGTTCTGTTGATATATGATTGACTCCTTTAATTTTTTTTTTCAGAGAATTTCTTGTGTCACTGACTTTCTCCTTCTTTATATCAATAGTCTTTGTGTAACACATAGCAGAAAGTTCTTTAATACAAATGATTTTTCTCCAACGGTCTCTTATATGATTGCTCCAGTCTTTATTCAGTCATCTGTTCCATTAGCATGATTCTTTAGAAAGGTGATTGTCTTGTGTGTTTTAGATGATGACTTTGGTGCTGGGGTTGTAGAAAAGGCTTCCTTCTCAAAAACTCTTTGCTGCTCCATATTATACCAACTACACTACTGGCAGCTCTGTTTTCAGCAGGTTGATTGTATTGCTCTTTGGGTTCAATTTTGCAGATCTGAGCAGGTTTAATCATGTTTAATACAGCAGCGACCAAAAGGCCCCAATCTACTTGTTGCCAATACATGTGTTTTAGGCAACACGATTTCCAACTAGTATAAGAAGGTATGATAAGAAGATACAACTTGGAAGCATGGCAGTCTATGCACTTTGTATGATATTATACTTGTGTATCATGTTATACAAAGTAACAACTCAAATGCAACCACTCGATGGACAACAAAATAGATTTTAATAAGGTAGAGAATTTATGAAATGTAGTTATTTAACAAATTCACAAATGATACAATTTACCATCATCTAGAAGGGAAACCTTTCAATAGACACCTGAAATGACTGCAATCATTAAGATATTTGAAAGTAAATGATGTGTCTAAAACCATCTGACTTCCTTATCTCAATGGGAACATTTTGCCAAGCTCAGGTTTTACCTACAAGCGGCCTCTTCTTTCCATTTGGCACTAGTGAATGAGAAGTCTGTAGTTTCTCCTGGTAGTCAGAGCAGTTTACACCATTGGTACTTTTATAATGGTGAGCCAACACCTGACTGTCACTGCAGTGGGTTTTTTTTTTTATAAAATGCAGGTAGAAATACATAAATATAGCTACAAGAAAGAGTTGAAGTGAATATCTGATCTGCAAGCCCCTCTGGCTGTATAGAAGTCACAGCTTGTCTTTCTCCCTCTGCCAAACTTATACCCCTCCTCTACAGAACCCCCTCCTTCCAAACTTCAAGGTCATCAGATAAAAGTTTGGAGTCAGTCCTGTGCTTTAACTCAGCTGCCTAAGATATTTTTTTCTCATCTCTGTAAGCTGCCTCTCATTCATAAATCTTTGCGCCCCCTCCACCCTTCACCAAGCTCCCTTTTCCTCTCCCCCTCCCCATGCTGCTTCACTGCCTGTCTGCTTCATTGACTCACAGCGAGGGTTGCCATAAAGCCACAGGGAGTGTTGGTTAATCACAGAAAAATCCTTGGGGGGTTTCTCCCATCGGCCTCTAGATCTAGTATCCCTCTCCCCACTCTTCTACCCCCCTCACCACCTCGCCTTCATTCAGTCACTTCTTGCAGTATGTAAACTGGATTAGTGTAAAATAAACAACTTGGGGAGTTGCGCTGGCTGTAACATAACCAGAGACTTAGTATGTGTATATATAGCTCTATATATTTAGTCCCAAGAAGAAAACAGGATACAGTAAAACAGGGACGGCTTAACAGCAGGGTTAGGGTCGCCAAAGCCTGATCTTGTGAGACATGGATCAGTTAAAGGCTTTATTTCATCATCACCATCACCATTGTCATCAAAGTTATTAATTTGGTTCACAAGTTTAAATATCTTTTTCCAGTCCTTTTAGAGATCTATCTTTCATAAAAATACAGTATATATATTTTAAAAGTTTGATGGGTTGTATAACAGCTTAAGGTAGCCTTTCCTATATCTCTCTCTGCTACATCTAAAGGTGGCCACAGACGTAGAGATCCGCTCGTTTGGCGATATCGTCAAACAAGTGGTTTTCTCCCTGATATGCCCAACGATCGGATCATAATGGATTCGATACAGGTGGTTGGATCGCGGGTAGGATTGCCACATTTTTTACCAGCTGGTGGGGGATGGGAACAAAAAGGGGTGGAGTGTGACGTCAAAGGAGGGGCCGTGATGTAAAAGGGGGCGGGCAGCGGCGCAGAGATTTCAAGACGGAGAACAAAAGTCAAGTTTCCAGGGGATTGGGGGCAAGCCGAGGGGTCTTTTTAAGGGTATTACAAATTTACCGGCAGTTACATTGCCGGTAAATTTGTAATACTGGCTCGGCCTTGGCAGGTGTTTTACAGGCCAGTAAAATACCAGCTGGGTGGCAACCCTAATCACGGGACCGCATAGACGCATAGATGTGGCCGCGATCCAATGGGATTTTTTAACCTGTCCGATCTGGTCGACTTTCAGACAGTTATTGATCAGGGAAGCCCATATAAGCTACCGACTTGGTCTGTCAGCAGCTCTTATCGTCCCATGTATGGGGGTCTTAACAGCCATAGGTGACCAAGATTTTGTTATAGAAGTAACTTACCCAGCACAATGCTAACTCTTCCAATGGCAAATGTTTTCAGTCATGTAAATTGGCACACAAGGCATTTCTATCAGCGCAATCCTCTCAAGAACAGCACTTCTGAAATTACTCATAACGTGAATTATGCCGCCCATAGTGGAATGGTATGGATTGAGAACAAGATGTTTGTGTTCTTCTGTAATACTTGATGTTGTGGCATAGGCAACATTTTTCTAAGTGATCTTGAACTTTATTGTTCATGTCATGTGTTCTGAAAGGTATCATATGTAGAATTGGCGCTGCAGTTATCCTAATATGTTTTCTGGGGTATTATACATTGGCATTGTATTTATCCTCTTGTGTTCTATTATGTAGTATACATGAAATACATATGTTGCCATATGTTCTGGCATATTACACATGCCACTGTATTCATGTGTTCTGGGATCTTGTATATGGAATTGGTCCTGGGATACTATGAAGGAATCTTTGTAAAAAGGGTCTTTAAAGGGATTCTGTCATGATTTTTATCTCTAAATGATACTGTTTACACTGCAAATATTTCACTTTACAATATAAAATTCCATTCCTGAACCAGCAAGTGTATTTTTTTTTAGTTGTAATATTGGTGTGTAGGTGCATCTCAGGTCATTTTGCCTGGTCATGTGCTTTCAGAAAGAACCAGCACTTTAGGATGGAACTGCTTTCTGGCAGGCTGTTGTTTCTCCTACTCAATGTAACTGAATGTGTCTCAGTGGGACCTGGATTTTACTATTGAGTGCTGATCTACCAGGGAGCTGTTATCTTGTGTTAGGGAGCTGTTATCTGGTTACTAGGGTTGCACCGAATCCAGGATTCGGTTCGAGATTCGGCCAGGATTCGGCCTTTTTCAGCAGGATTCGGATTCGGCCGAATCCTTCTGCCCGGCCGAACCGAATCTGAATCCTAATTTGCATATGCAAATTAGGGGTGGGGAGGGAAATTGCGTGACTTTTCGTCACAAAACAAGGAAGTTAAATTATTTTTCACTTCCCACCCCTAATTTGCATATGCAAATTAGAGTTCGGATTCGGTTCGGTATTCGGCCGAATCTTTCACAAAGGGTTCGGGGGTTCGGCCGAATCCAAAATAGTGGATTCAGTGCATCCCTACTGGTTACCTTCCCATTGTTCTGTTGTTAGGCTGCTGGGGGAGGGGAAGGGGAGGGGTGAAATCACTCCAACTTGCAGTACAGCAGTAAAGATTGACTGAAGTTTATCAGAGCACAAGTCACATGACTGGGGGCAGCTGGGAAACTGACAATATGTCTAACCCCATGTCAGATTTCAAAATTAAATATAAAAAAATCTATTTGCTCTTTCGAGACACAGATTTCAGTAGAGAAGTCTGCTGGGGCAGCACTATTAACTGATGTGTTTTGAAAAAAAACATGTTTTTCCCATGACATTATCACTTTAATTAGCCTCTTCAAACACAAAAAACACCCTTCATCTATGAGAGGAAGTAAATGATATTCGATCAGTTTTAGTAGAAGTGCCTAAAAATTAGGGATAATAGTATCCCTTCCAGCTGGGATAAAAATGCAACTTTATTTAAGTACTGTGAGACAGTTAAAAAATGCTTGGCAGAGGCTTTTATAGCTGCAGCCAGATAAGCAAGTATGATCACTCATGAATGCTGCCAGTAGCGTTTCCACAGTGATGTTTGCTTGTCACTCGGGAAATGCTGAAGTATTCTTGCCCAGGGTGTACAATGCACTATAAGAGTTGCCGTGCACACACCGTTATATTAAGCTTAGACACTTAGCTCCAAACTGCTGCTCATGGTTTACTTTTAGAATGGATTCACACAGGCTGGAAAAACAATCTTATGCAATTTGGTTACATTCAGCAAATCGATTGTCCTGCAAGACTGTGGGTCAAGCTCCAGGTCAGCTGATGACCACTACACACACATTTAAGGGCTTATCAGCTTTCCAGATTTTCATTTTTAGGCAACAAACATAAAAAATAATTGCCATTTTGGCAAAAATTATTACAGTGGGCCCATTTTTCAGTGAACCAAATAGATAATATAAGGTGACATAGTCAGGCACGTGGTTCAGGCCTAAAGTGACTCGATACTTATAATTAAAATTGTATGTGGTCATTTATATTTAGTAAAATCAATAGCGATGCACCAAATCCACTATTTTGGATTCGACCGAACCCTTGAATCATTTGCGAAAGATTTGACCGAATACCGAACCGAATCCTAATTTACAAATGCAAATTAGGGATGGGAAGGGGAAACATTTTTTTACTTCCTTGTTTTGTGACAAAAAGTCACGGGATTTCCCTCCCGTCCTTAATTTGCATATGTAAATTAGGATTTGGTTCAGCACGGCAGAAGGATTCGGCTGAATCCGAAACCCTGCTGAAAAAGGCCGAATCCTGGCCAAATCCCGAACCGAATTTTGGATGCGAGTCCGAAAGTCGCTCACGTCAACACTATACTATACTAGATTGATGTGAGCGACTTTTTGAACGACATCCAAAATTTACTTGAGCCACAATTTTCGAGTTTCACGAATTGTTCGTGAATTTTTCGCCGTTTCGAATTTTTCGGCGCATCAAAACGGGAGACATTCGCCCATCACTATTCATCTTTCTTTGTGTCCCATTATATTCCGTTGACACTTATCTGTCTAAGGACTCGCCTCCAAGTGACCCTTATCTTTATTAGAACCTGATTCAACCTTCTCTGCCTTATCCCTATCCCCCTGTACATGTGAAGCCTTTTGTTCTGCACATCTCTTTGTTCCTGATGTTTAGCATTATGAGAACACATCAGCAAGGCAAGACTTTGCATAGGAGAGTCAACTAGATGAATAGGAGGAGATGGGGTTGTTGAAGAGGTGAGATGGAGCTCAGTGAGACCTTGCAACACAGGGCAAAGAAGACACAACTCTGATACATAATTTACCTCCCCTCTAGGCAAGCTTTTAAGCTCTTATTTTGCCGCAGGTTATTGGAGCTGAGCAGCTGTTATTTGGTCCCCCAGACTCTCCCCCCCCCCCTTCGATTTATGTTTATAAGACAGGAGCCTGTGTGTTTGCCTGGGCAGGAAGAAAGAGATCTTACAAGGCAGTAAATTGTGTGCAATCTGAAAAGGAAGCCCACAGTTACAAAGGCCAAAGTATTTTAACATTTAACTCTAATCTGACAAACATAAATAGGCTGCTGATTCTGTAGAAAACTAGGCCCTACCTCTGGTTTGCGTATGTTCGATCAGCTATTAGTAAGAAGATATGGGTATCATATGTACAGAATAACAACTGTAATGTAGCTAAGACTTATGCCTCCGTTCACTTCATGTTGGGTCTCTCCCACAGGCGATTGTATGGATAACAGTGTGGCATCACCCAGCACGGGCGATGATGACGACTTAGATAGAGACAAGAAGAGGAACAAGAAAAGAGGCATTTTTCCCAAAGTTGCAACGAACATTATGAGGGCGTGGCTCTTCCAGCACCTCTCGGTAAGTCTGTATCACAATGTTAATAGGATTTCCTGCTTAAATAAACCAGTGTTACCCCAATTCTGTTATTATACATTGAGTACAATTGTTTTAGCAGAAGGACAAAAGGTCAGTACTATCTATGCCATCTAGCAGTCTATCTATAGCCCATACAGCAGGGATCCTCAGAACCTGTGAGCAACATTCATAAGTAAAAGGAGTTGGGGAGCAACACTAGCATGAAAAATGTTCCTGGGGTGCCAAATAAGGGCTGTGATTGCCCATTTAGTAGCCCATATGTGGATTGTCAACCCACATTTAGGCTCTGCTTAGCAGTACACCTGGTTTTTATACAACCAAAACTTGCCTCCAAGCCTGGAATTCAAAAATAAGCACCTGCTTTTGAGGCCACTGGGAGCAACATCCAAGGGGTTGGAGAGCAACATATTGCTTGTGAGTAGGGATGGGCGAATTTAATTTGCCGTAAATATGACGCCCATAGACTTGTATGGCGTTGTGCTTCAAAAATTTAAACAATTTTGCTGTGCGAAACAAAATTTTATTGACGCCCATAGACTTTAATGGGCGTCGCGACATTTTTGGCAAAACAAAACGGGTCAAATTCGCCTATCCCTACTTGTGAACTACTGGATGGGGATCACTGCCATAGAGCAAGAGACAAACCTTCGGTTTTTTATTTATGTGACTGGGAGCTGCAATATTGTTCCTCCTAAGAGCAACCAATTAAATATGATCCATTAATTACACTTAAGCTGTGACATCCAGTGTCCCAATTTGTCGTGACACACAAAGCACTTTGTTACCTACAGGAGATCGCCATTCCCACAGCAACAAAGTGTCTTAAAATATCTTTTAATAGAAAATAATGCTGAAAAAGGCATTTTTCCCACAATTCAGCCAGATCATGACGTGTTAATGCATTAAAAGGTATTTTAAGACACTTTGTTGCCATTGCCCTAAAGCAGGGATCCCCAACCTTTTGAACCCGTGAGCAACATTCAGAAGAAAAAGGAGTTGGGGAGCAACACAAGCATGATAAATGTTCTTGGGGTCCAAAATACGTGCTGTCATTGGTCATTTGGTACCCCCCTATGTGGATTGTCAACCTACATTGAGGCTATGTTTGGCAGTGTACCTGGTTTTCATACAACCAAAAGTTGCCTCCAAGCCTGGAATTCAAAAATTAGCACCTGCTTTGAGGCCACTGGGAGCAACATCCGGGGGGTCGGAGAGCAACATGTTGCTCAAGAGCTACTGGTTGGGGATCACTGCCCTAAAGGGTAAATATGTTAGAACGCAGCACCTTTTAGGGCAGAGACACATAATTAGATTAGGGGAGATTAGTCACCCAGCAACAAATCTCCTCTTCTTCTGGGCGATTAATCTCCCAGAACTGCCTCCCTCCTTCTAGAATGTAAATTGGTGGCGGGATGGCAATCGGCGCACTTCATTTTCCGAAGTTGCCTGAACTTCGGGCGACTTCAGAAAACAAAGCGCTCCAAGTGCCATCCCGCTGGCAGATCCTAGCAGGCGGAAGGCAGTTCTAGGAGATTAATCACCCCGAAGAAGAGTCGATTTATCGCCGGGCGACTAAATCTCCCCGAATCTTCGCGTGTGCCCTTACCCTTAGACAATGTGCTTAGCCCTGTTTCAAAATACACAATTGTTTAATAGAGTTTCCCATTTCACTATTACATTTTAGAGCAAATAAACAAGTTTCAAAAAATCACATAAAATGACTTTGATCTCCCACCCATCAGGCCAAAGAAACATCTAGATATGCAGTATATTTCTGATTATACTGTATCAACCATTTAATAGCAATGTTTATATAGGCATTTTTGCATGTTGATCCCTGTTTAGGTTGTGGATTATAGCTGATCTAATCTATGTTGGTTGACTGGGTTACCAGCTGCAAGAAGCTAAATTGCAGAGTTATATTAACATATCAATAGACGGTTGTGTTAGGCTAATAACCCCCACGACTATAAAAACAATATTCTCGACAGAAATCTGCCCAGTTCACCCGTTTAGAGAAGTTCCAATTAAAATTAACCAAAGCGCAGAATAAAAGCTTTGAATCTCTACTGTTCTAACCCATCGAGGGAGCCTCAGGCAAAATTTCAGCTTGCGAGGTAGAGAGAAACAATTAGTAAGAAGGAAGCTTGTCCTTGCCTAGTTAAACAAAGCAAAGTTAATGAACAATGACCAATTAGTTACTAATTGTCAAAGCTATAAACCTATTAGAAGCTGGTAAACGGGTAATCAATTCTAGGTAATTACCCTGAACCTTCTCAGCAGAAGTCACTGAGGAGGAAAATCAAGAGATCCGCTAGCTCTCTGAGAATACATTGCAGGAATCATTGAAATTAAAGCAGCCAATAGCTATTTTAAAGGAGAAGGAAAGGCTAAAATGAAGTAAGCTTTATCAGAAAGGTCTATATAAAACACTAGTAATCCCTCAAAGTAATGCTGCTCTGAGTCCTCTATCAAAAGAAACACCACATTTCTTTCCTTCTATTGTGTACTCATGGGCTTCTGTATCAGACTTCCTGTTTTCAGCATAAACCTCCAGGGCTAGGGCTTGAGCATGCTCAGTTTGCTCTTCACCCCCTCTCTTTCCCCCCACCCTCCTTCCCTCCCTGCTATAATCTGAGGCCAGAGCTATGAGTGAGCAGTAAGAGACTCAGGCAGGAAGTGATGTCACAACAAGCTAATATGGCAGCTGCTATTCTAAACAGACAGAGAGCTTATAGTGCTGTTTAATCAGGTATAGTAAAACATTCTGCAGAATAAATATAGTGTTATAGCTTGCACTATTGTGGCTAATCTATTGGCAATATACTGCTTTGGTAGCTTTCCTTCTCCTTTAAGTTTTTTAAATACTTTAAATACTTTTTAAGGAAAGGGTTGCAACTTCAGAAGTGTTTCAAAACTACACAGCTAAAGTCTGTTCTGCTACTTGCTGTAAAGGACACCAAAGTCTTAGCTATATCCTTGCCCACTGCATTGGAAAAAGGTTGTTTATGACAAATCTTAATGCAATGGTGCTTTTGATTGGCATAGCAAAAAATCATATGTAATCATTCAGTATAGCCTCTCTTCCAAATCTGTGGTTATGCTATAATAGATCCTGTATTTATCAAAGTCCGATTTTATCTCAACATTTTCTTCTACAAACTCCGATCAAATCCACTTATTTATTATTAAATTTTCCCGAAATTTTGCTTTGCCGGAAAAATCTGAATTTCACGATTTTTTCGGATTTTTCAACCGAAAACTTTGATTTCTTATGCTTTTTTGCACGAAACCCAGCGCACATCAAAAACTCTTTGGGACATCCAAGTCAGTGGCGTAACTACTGGGGGAGCAGGGGGTGCGATTGGGCCAGGGCCCGCACCCCCTCAGGGCCCCCCGGCAGCTCACGCGCCACTGACTTCTTCAGTGTTTCCGGCATACAGGGGGGGGCGGGGGCCCAGCTGCACATACAGCGCCAGGGCCCGCCCCTTCTAGTTACGTTACTGTTCCAAGTTCTCCCATTGACTTATATGCAAACTCGACAGGTCTGAGATGCCGGATTTTCTGATTCTGACTTTTTCATGCTTGGGGTTTAATAAATTCCGAAAAATTCTTGATTTTTTTAAATTTATCCAAAAAAACAAATTTTTTTGGGGATTTTTGCATTCAGAGTTTAGTAAATAACCCCCCTTATTGTGGTCAAACATTTGGTGAGCCTCCCTTAGCTTGTAAACAGATAAGGATAATGTGGTCAATATCGTCACACCCCTATAGTTCCACTAATACCCAGGATCATAAATAAGATTTCACCCTCAGCCTAATTCATATGAAGCCCCGTCTAGGGGAACCAGACCCGCAGTTTTGGATATTGTCCTATAGCAATTCATTAACATTGGGGGGTTTCTACAAAATAATAGACCAGGCCAGATGTCACCCTGGGAAAAGACAAGCTAATCACACCATCTGCATATAATGTATTGTGCAGCTTATTATAACTGTACTGTGGAATTACATTGTGAGTCAGAAAAATCTCCAGAAGATAGACAATAATACAGCAGAGATTTTAGGAAGGCAACAAACATTTGCTAGGAATAGTGCTGCTTGTGTGCAAGGGACTACCATTTATTTGTTTGGATTGTAGTGGCTGAGCTTATGAAGATGTCCACCATGGTTGTGCCGACATGTGAACCCTAAGCATCAGCTATGTGTTCAGTAGATGTGCATTGCTATAAAAAAAAAAAATAATGCATAAATACCAGGAAATCAGCAGTAACTGAGGGTTGAAGCTCAGCAAATACGTTAGCCGAAACAAAAGAATTCAGCTCCTTGTTTATCCACACACAAAAAAAAAAACCCCAAAATGAGTAAAAACAAATAAAATCTTTTTGTGAAGCTGCAAATATTTGTCTCCCAACAAAACTCTGGCCTGGTAACCCTTAGCAACCTTGAAGCCTCGTGCATTTATCCAACCCCCCCTTTTTATCATGCTTTTGGGCCTAGCGCCTGTACAAGCCTGTGCCCATGTTCTTCATCTGTCACCGGGCTGTCAGGGGAAGGTCTCCTCTTGATGGCAACCTTAGACCCTCAGCCTCATCCATCATGGCTGGCCTTGACAGCGCCATAGTATTTTTCTAGGATCTTCTAATCAACCTAGAGGCCAGTTGTACATTTCCTGGGTCCTTGCAAAAGAAAGCAATGTTTATGCCTGCCCATCTGTTCCAAATCTAGTATAGATACCCAACAGAAAACAGCTTTCCCCTCAAACCCCCCTCTTTCCTTTAACAAACCAGATGGTTATACATTGTTGACGGGGTCTTTTTTTTTCGTCTTCGCTTCATTTGGCTAAAGTCTAACAAACAGAATTGCCTTTAATAAAAACTTTAAGGTAGTTTGTAGGCATTATATGATCTAGTTGCCTAAATAACAAATACTAGACATATGTGGTTGCAACAACTGAAATACACAGCACTAAGTATTTGGATCACATTTAAAAATGTTTTTTAAACTAAGGGGGTTATTTATCAAAGTCAGAATTTAGCTCAGTATTTTAAATACAAACTCTAATTAATCCGTTCTGGTTTTTTATGCTTATTTGTTATTACATTTTCCCTAAAATTTTCTTTGTGGGAAAAAATCTGATTTTCACGATTTTATCAGATTTTTCACCCCGATTTCTTATGCTTTTTGCCCGAAAATTCCGGGATATTGAACAAAACCCAGCGCACATCAAAAAATCATTGGGACTTCTCCCATTGACTTATATGCAACCTCGACAGGTCTGAGATGCCGGATTTTCAGATTCAGACTTTTCCATCCTCAGGGTTTAAAAAATTCTCAAAAATTTGTGATTTTATAAAAGTCTGATTTTATAAAAAATAAATCACACATTTTTCGGGATTTTTGCATTCGGAGTATAGTAAATAACCCCCTTAGTATAAAATAGCTCAAAATAAAAGGTTTCGGGAGTTTATTTTATTTTGCCCAATAAATCATGGCAGTTTCATTTCAAAGCCAGCAATCAAATCTAGAGATTCAAAGTGGAATGCTGGGCTCTGAACTCAGTTTGTATTTTAGGCTGCTCACCTCAACTCAGAGAAAGCTTGCTTGTGACACCTAGGGGGTTATTTAATAAACTCCGAATGCAAAAAAATTGTGTGTTTTTTTTTTTTTTTTAAACGGACTTTAAAAAATCACAAATTTTTCTGAAGTTTTCCGTGGATGGAAAAGTCAGAATCTGAAAATCAGGCATTTCAGACCTCTCAGTGGGAGAATTCCTAATGATTTTTTGATGTGCGCTGGGTTTTGTGCAATACCCCTAATTTTTCGGAGTTTTCGGACAAAAAGCATATGAAATCAGAGTTTTCGGGGTAAAAAAACCAAAAAAAATCCCACAAAAACTCGATGAAATACCCAAAAGAATCGCGAAAATCTGATTTTTTTTCCCGCAAAGAAAGTTTTTGTGAAAATGTAATTATAAGCATGCGTAAAAAAAAACAGAGCGGATTTGAGCAGAAAATATTGAGAATAAATAACCCCCTAATTGTTCTTCAGTCAAACAACATACCATAATGATGTACAAAACCATAGCCATTGGTGTAATATAGTTCATTTCCATTGCAGCACCCTTACCCCTCCGAAGAACAGAAAAAGCAGCTAGCACAGGATACAGGGCTCACGATATTACAGGTCAACAATTGGTAAGTCCTTTATTCGCTGATGCCTAAATAATACAACCAAATAAAGCAATTGATCACTAACCATTTAACCAAAATGTAAATTCTATGTTACTGTATATGTCACCGTCGTTGAGAGATGCAGCATATTCTCGATCTATGAATGCTAACAAATGCTAATAAATGCTAATAAAATATCTAAGAAATAGATATTTAAAAAGTAGTTTTCGGCAACTAATTATAGTTAAATGAACTGTTCTGGGTTCAGTCTACCCATTCATTAAGGCACAGAATACGTATATTGACCACTCATTCTCTGTTGTTGCAGGTTTATTAATGCAAGAAGACGCATTGTCCAACCTATGATTGACCAATCTAATCGCACAGGTAAAAATGGCAATTGGGAATATTAAAGAGATATTTTTCCTACATATCTGTATATTATATAGTGCAACAAGGAACTAAGGAAAAGCTTGCATGGGAATACAGTATGGACTTTTACAATGTTTTTCAATTTACAGGGCAAGGAGGTGCTCCCTATAGCCCAGATGGTCAGAACATGGGAGGATATGTCATGGATGGACAACAACACATGGGCATTCGACCCCCTGGTGAGACATTTATATTTATTAGTTATATATTATTTCTGTCCTGTGCTGAGCTCCTATTGGTGGTGGATTCTGCAAAGAGTCAGATTAAATTTCTCCTACTTCTAAAGTTGATGGTGACGGGTAACAGTGAGATCCAATCAGAATGTCTATATGTGGAAACTTAGTGGACCAGAAAACGATCGTAACATTTTTCAGTAGAGGTTTATGGATATTAAGTAGAGGGTTAAGGTGTTTACTATTTGTAGCACTAGATATTCATTAGCTGCAAATTACGACATATTGAAATTCACCAATGCTCCAGTCATACATACACCCCCATAAGATGTTGACCAGTTCTGAACTGTATTTAATTATATTACCCTGTTAGAATCTCCACATAATTAAGTATTTAGTATTTAATATACGATTTTTCCTAGATGGAGGGGGCTCATGGGTGTGCTATTTTGTGGTCTCTTGTGGTCTTAGTTGCCTGTCTTCACCTTTATTAGGAGCCATGGGAGGATTAGGCATGGCCGTAGGTATGGAGGGGCAGTGGCACTACATGTAACCGCTGCCATCTTTCTCATACTAGGGATGTAAGTAATATTTCTCTCTATATATATCTCTCTCTCTATCTATATATACACAGTATATACTGGTTAGAAAATGGTATGAGGGAGTGCTTGTCAATCCCAACTCCTTCCTACCCGCCATCCTCCCAAGCACATAGCCCAATATCCCTTCACCTCACACTGGCGCATTACATGTAATGTGTGTAATTTGTATTCACTTGCATGTATGTCACTGCATGTGTCCTAAATGGAAAGCTGCTGTTGGAAGAGATTTAAAATGGAATATACCTCCACTTATGTCGGCACAAAAGAACTTGCTTATTGTAGCGATGACCATAAGTCGGAGTGCATTTTATTTACCCAGTTACCCACCATGTAATATGGGAAATACAAGCAAGGTTTTTATTATGGGGTAGGGAGAAGTGGTGAAGAGGAAAGTAGAAGAGAGAGTGAATGTGAATGAAATGGAAAGAAGTGGAAATGGGGCAAGGGGATGAGAGTTTATAGATTTCAGCCTCACCAGGAACCAAAATATTAGGGCAAAAATATATACTAAAGGCAGTGGGGGCCTGTGTGTCTCGCCTTGTCTGTTAGAATAGTGTGTAGCATCAGAGATCAGAGAAGGGTAATGTCGATGAGTGTATACGATGAGATGATACTACACTAGCTGAGAGACGGGTCTTCTGGAGACTCAGGAAAGCTAGTGGGAGGTTGAGGCAGAGAGAGAGACAATTAGCTACAGAAGATGAGATAGTCAGGACCCCGGCAGCAGCTAATTGATACGCACCAAGCTAAATACTCCGTCTCCCTTGCCGTGTCCAATTGCCCTGACTGCACAGGTATGTAGATTTCTCTGCTTCCAAGCAGCGCTTCACCACGGGTCAGGAAAGGCCTCTCACTGCTACAGCAGGAAGCGATTCCTTTTATTAACCAGGAATTTTGTTAACCTCTTCATTGCAATAATACAACAAAACCCATTTTTGGATGCCTGGCATACATACAAGTAGGGTTGCCACCTTTTCTGTAAAATAATACATCCTATATGTCTGTTTTTCCCTATTAATAACATTGGGATCAACCATAATTTTTAATCGGCCAGGCCGGTAATATACCGCCCAGGTGGCAACCCTACATATAAGTTAAGGCTGTGAAGGCAATTCTTGTGTATAAGTGTCACTGGCACAATGTACAGCTCCCATGAAACCTGCATAAGGACAAGGCAACTAGTATTAACCAGCATTTTACAGCAAGGCAAAAGCATGAAGGAGCACACAAAGAAACAAAGACATTTGTGAATAGCATTATAATGGATGTAGTTTTGATCTTTGTAGTGCACCCTGTGAAGCGGTGATTATAAATTAGCCCTATAGTCTCTTCATCTGATTTGCTTTAGGGCAGGAGCACACAAAGCTACTGGGGGAGATTAGTCGCCTGGCAACAAATCGCTTCTTCGTTGGGCGACTAATCTCCCTGAACTGCCTCCCCACCGGCTAGAATCTAAATCGCCGACGGGATGGCACTTGGATCGCTGCATTTTCCGAAGTCGTCTGAAGTTGCCTCAAGAGAAAACTTTGTGTGACCCTGCCCTTAAAGGGATTCGGGCACGATTTTTATGGTGTAGTTTTTATTTCTAAATTACACTGTTTACACTGCAAATAATTCACTCTACAATATAAAATTTCAATCCTGAACTAGAAAATTATTTTTTTTTGAATTTATAATATTGGTGTGTAGGCGCCATCTCAGGTCATTTTGTCTGGTCATGTGCTTTCAGAAATAGCCAGCACTTTAGGATGGAACTGCTTTCTGGCAGGCTGTTGTTTCTCCTACTCAATGTAACTGAATGTGTCTCAGTGGGACCTGGATTTTTACTATTGAGTGCTGTTCTTAGATTACCAGGCAGCTGTTATCTTGTGTTAGGGAGCTGTTATCTCGTTACCTTGTTCTGTTGTTAGGCTGCATGGGGGGAAAGGGAGGGGGGTGATATCACTCCAACTTGCAGTACAGCAGTAAAGAGTGACTGAAGTTTATTACAGCACAAGTCACATGACTGGGGGCAGCTGGGAAACTGACAATATGTCCAGCCCCATGTCAGATTTTATTAAAAAATCAGCTTTCTCTTTTGAGAAACGGATTTCAGTGCAGAATTCTGCTGGAACAGCACTATTAACTGATGCATTTTGAAAAAAAAAAACATGTTTTCCCATGACAGTATCTCTTTGAGGTAAGGTTACCAGATCATGTAAAAAGTTGGGTACATCTCTAGAGAATGGCTGGAAGGGCTGAACTGACTGCATGTTATTGCAATACAATCTTTGTGCAGCCCAGCAACTTGCATTTATTAGAAATGTAATATTTCACTTGACGTGGAGAGAAGTTAATGCTAACTTGCCTTAAGTTAGGGGTCTCCAATGCAATGCATTGTGGGGTAGTAGAATTAATATCCCATGGGTTTTGGAATACCTGCCCTTATGCCTATGAATGTAAGCTTTGGTATTCTTTGTATGTTGCAACAAGGAGCACTGGTTTAACTGGTGGGCTATGGGTTGTGATTTTACTGTCGTTGTCTATAAGAGAAACCTGTCCGAAAAATCAATACAAATACATAGTATTGTGTACAAACAACATGCTGAGATCTACTATTTTACAGCCTTGTCCTAATTAAAAGGACAGTTTGGTCAAATGGCTGATGGTTCTTTATTTCTCTTGCAGGCTTCCAAGGAATTCCTGGGGATTACACAGCAGCCCCAAGCACTATGCCCATGGGATTCCCACCGGCTGGCTACACACCTGCCATACCGCCGCACTCTGCCGGTCTTCGCCACGGACCATCTCTACACTCCTACCTCCCAGGGCACCCTCACTCTATGATTCTGCCAGCTGGTGCCTCCCCTCACCACCTGGTATCAGCGCAGAGTCCGGCGGACGCACTTCTAAATGGTCAAAACATAGACATTCACGCTCACTAATATCGGACACCTTGGGCGTTAGTTCAGTGACATTTTTTATTTTACCTCCAACTTCAATTTTTTTAAAGGGTGTTGGCTAAACTTCATGTGCTGGTCCTGCAAAAGGGATAAAACAAGTGTTCAACTCTTTATCCAGCTCACTGTAGCCGCAGAAGCTAGTGGATGATAACATGGACATTCAGAAGAGAGGACACAGGATGAAAGCCATTTAGGTGGAACAGTGGCCCTTCCTGGGAGTCAGTATGAAGTCATTTTTAAGGAAGAACACCCTGATGGAGGAGAAGAAACATTCTTTTAAAACACACCCTTCATTCCCACTATTTGTTTTTCGGGTGGACCAAGACAAGATGTTCACGCGTGGACAGATGAACTTTGAGGATTTACATTTTAGGGACTTGCTTTTTTTTTTTTTCTTTTTTAAGTTGTCACTTGAAGCAGGGACTAAGTTAACTTGTACATTTTTAAGTAATATTATTATTTGGGTTGATACGTGTCTTGTTTTACCTGGTTTTTTTTTTTATGATAAAGGAAATGAACTTGAAAACAAAATGCCACTGTGGATGTATATACATATGTAAAAATATTTATAGCACCTATAAAATTCAGGGTAAGCAGAGGAATTTTTGTTTCATGTTTTTAAGTACTAATGCACCTGGGATCCCCCATACTAGGTTCAACCATGTTTTAGGCAAAAATACAGCAGTACATTCTAAGTGAATATAGTGGGTATAAGAAACCTTTCTGTTAACCACTAATTTCCTTCCAGTGAAAATGAATAGCAAGCCATAAGGCAGGCCTCTTACGTCGGGAGATTAGCACTGGTTATTAGTGATGGGCGAATGTATTCGCCAGGTGTGAATTTGCGGTGAATTTCCACGTTAGGAATGCTAAACTTGGCTAAAGGTGAGTTTGTCTTATTGAAGGATTTTAGCATAACCAGTAGGGATGGGCGAATTTGATCTGTTTCGCTTCGCCCAAAAATTTGCGTGAAATACCCAAAACAGGGAAAAATTCACAAAAAACATTAATTTTGGCATTGGAATCAAAATTAAATTGTCGCCGGCATCAACATTGTTTCCAGCATTAAAGTAACTGCAGCGAAATTTCTTTGGCGAAAATTGGCCACGTCCAAAAAAGTTTAATGCTGGAAAAAATGTTGACGCCAACGCCAAAATTAATGTTTTTCGTGAATTTTTCCCTGTTTTGGGTATTTCACGGTACATTCACGAATTTTACGGCAAAGTGAAACAGAACAAATTCGGCCATCACTACTGGTTATGCTAAAATAAGTCCAAATGCAAAAAAACGAGCCCCGGGATTGAGGTTCCCCCAAAGTCCAGCAACTTCTTTTAAGGCCCTCCTCTGCCCATATAAAAACTTCACCGCAAAAACGATGTTGCTGTATCCTAAAAATCCTTCAGTAAGACAAACTCACCTTTAGCCAACTTTAGCTCTCCTAGATCACTCTTTATGCTTCAAGCTAAGGGGAAAGAATCAGCTCCACCTAATCAAATCAAATTATTTGCTGGGGTCCTCCAATATCACTGTGTTAGTCTTGGAACACAGACTTAATGTGGCCATAGATGTTAAGATGTTTAAAATATCTTTTCATTTTCGTAAGACCAAGCTTCTTCTGAAACTAACGTTTAAATAAACTAAAATGACAGTTTCATCTAGTTGACACTAGGAAAATTGTGGGTAGCTGCCTGCTTGGCCCTGCAAACAATTGGACAATGGTTAAAGATTAAATAAATTTCACTGTGAATGATGAAAAATTTCTAACCTTGCTGATCGGTTTTATGAATCGTTAGATGCACAATTGTTCGGTGTCCACTAATCTCGCAATAATTTGATAGATTTATAGAGTTGCACTAAAATTGGTCGTTAGGGAGAGAAAAATCTTAAAGGGATACTGTCATGGGAAAAAAATTTTTTTCAAAATGAATCCGTTAATAGTGCTGCTCCAGCAGAATTCTGCACTGAAATCCATTACTCAAAAGAGCAAACAGATTTTTTTATATTCGATTTTGAAATCTGACATGGGGCTAGACATATTGTCAATTTCCCAGCTGCCCCAAGTCATGTGACTTGTGCTCTGATAAACTTCAATCACTCTTTACTGCTGTACTTCAAGTTAGAGTGATATCACCCCTCCCTTTTTCCCCCAGCAGCCAAACAAAAGAATAACGGAAAGGTGAAATCTGACATGGGGCTAGACATATTGTCAATTTCCCAGCTGCCCCAAGTCATGTGACTTGTGCTCTGATAAACTTCAATCACTCTTTACTGCTGTACTGCAAGTTAGAGTGATATCACCCCTCCCTTTTTTCCCCCAGCAGCCAAACAAAAGAATAATGGGAAGGTAACCAGATAACAGCTCCCTAACACAAGATAACCGCTGCCTGGTAGATCTAAGAACAACACTCAATAGTAAAAACCCATGTCTCACTGAGACACATTCAGTTACATTGAGAAGGAAAAACAGCAGCCTGCCAGAAAGCATTTCTCTTCTAAAGTGCAGGCACAAGTCACATGACTTGGGGCAGCTGGGAAATTGACAATATGTCTAGCCCCATGTCAGATTTCAAAATTGAATATAAAAAAATCTGTTTCCTCTTTTGAGAAATGGATTTCAGCGCAGAATTCTGCTGGAGCAGCACTATTAACTGATACGTTTTGAAAAAAACATGTTTTGCGATGACAGGATCCCTTTAATGTCTATGGCCACCTTTTAGCACAACATGTCTTCTAGCCATGCCTTAAAGATATAACTGGCATTCAGTTAAGTTCCACAGTATGTTTCTAAAAGGGATCTAAATAAATAAAAATGATATAAACTGGCCCAATTTGCTGAGCACTGTTGCAATATACTGTATTTTAATGTTTTAAGCTTTTAAAATCTTGGCAGTTTTCTATGGTAAATATTAGGCTTTCAGTTGAGCAGCTAAGATTTAACATCCCACTGGCTTTCCTGGGGTAAATAAGGAACATTCGAACATTGTGATGCCACTGAAAAACTACAGAAGAAACAAACCTGGGGGGGGGGGCAGGCGGGTCTGCTTACTCTATAGTTGTAAAGAAATCCCCCCTACCTAGCCAATTTCCTACCTGCGAGCAGAGGGAGAACATGGGGGCTGGGTAGGAGTTGTTGTATGTCAGGCCCCTCCAAAGATATTTGCTTTTCTTATTCTTACCTGTTGCTCAAGAATTTTGCGCTAAAGCCACAAAGTTATCCATAACTGAGCATACTTGAACCTGTAGACTCAGTCTTGACAAATTCAACAGCTTATTGGGGCAAAAACAACAGCCGCCCGACCAGTATCAGTGATGGTCTTTGCCTGGTGTACAAGAAAACTAAACAAGTCAATGGGTTAAATGAGACAGAGATAGTAAGTATGCAGACTAGGGGGCACATTTACTTACCTTGGAAGTGGCACCAGCATTGGCTTCGCTGTACTTCGCCAGGCGTAGATTCGCCAGGGCTGAGTAAGATCCAAAGATCCGGAGTTGTGCACAAGTTACCGATCATTAGCGAAGTTGCGCTAGCGATGTAACGATCAGCGGTTCGAAGTTACACTAGCGATGCCTAATTTACATACGGGTACAATGTAAAGTACAATGGCCGTATATGCAGCAGCAAACACATTACACTACACAAGGCCAGGGAACCTTAATAAATATTTTCTAATGCCCTACACATGTGCCCACAGTATATTTTAGGTACCATATTGTAATGTTTTGAGTAGCCGAGGATGAGTAGAGTATAACAGTGCTTTATTAGCAGGCTTTCATGCAGCCATTACACGACAGTAACTTTCACTTTTAAGCTGTCAGGAAGTAAGCATAGTATAAGTCTGGGCACAGTGACATATACAGGCCATTTGTATAAACACCACACATATGTTATCAAATATAGGGGGGAAGGAGGGTATCCTAAAAAAAAATTTCAATCTTTTTAGCCTATCACCCTATAAAAAGTAAAAGACGCCAGTGTTTTTTTGGGACTTAGAAAAAATTTCAACTATTTTTTTTTTTTGGACCATCCCTATCTACTCTATTGCACTTCACCTGGTCTGAGGTAGCGAAGTAAAGTCTGGGGCAAGAGATAACGTTCATGAAAATCCGCAACTTAGTGAATTAGCGTAGTTACATCCCTTCGTCAGAGCGCAACTTTGCCTGGCGTAAGGGTGCGAAGTAGCGCTAGAGTAGGTCCACTTCGCTAGTGAATTTATGCCAGCACCCATTAGTAAATCGGCGATGTGGCAAAATGACATCACGCTGGCGAATTTTCGTTAGCATCAGCCACTTTGCACTTTAGTAAATTTGCCCCTATGCGTGCTAAGGTCCAGTACCTAGGATAGACCTGTATACACCTAATGAAAATAGTAGGGATGCACCGAATCCAGGATTCGGTTCGGGATTCGGCCAGGATTCGGACTTTTTCAGCAGGATTTGGATTCGGCCGAATCCTTCTGTCCGGCCGAACCGAGTCCGAATCCTAATTTGCATATGCAAATTAGGGGCGGGATGGAAATTGTGTGACTTTTTGTCAGAAAACAAGGAAGTAAAAAATGTTTTCCCCTTCCCACCCCTAATTTGCATATGCAAATTAGGGTTCGGATTTGGTTCGGTATTCGGCCAAATCCTTTGTGAAGGATTCAGGGGTTCAGCCGAATCCAAAAAAGTGGATTCGGTGCATCCCTAGAAAATAGAAGCTTTAAAATTGGTCAAACTGCCCAACCACATCTGTGGCCACCTTCACACTTTTTACTATTTGTTAAAAGACTAGTAACATAAAATTTTTTTTTTAAAAAAAATGTGTTTCTACATAACGAAAAAAAACCCACCAAGGCACATTTAACTTTAAATTCGCAAAGTCTTTATTAAGAATTAACTTACTGATTCTCCGCTTGCGCCCCTCTTCAGAAACGGCGTCAGGGCGACGATCCATCGTGTGGCGCTCAAATTCTCCTCCCTGGCTATCTCCTATATAAGGCAGGGAGGAAAGAGGAGCACAAGCGGAGAATTGGTAAGTTATTCAATTTGAAGTTAAAAGTGACTTGGTGGTTTTTTTTTTTTTCGTGAAGTACAAATTTTAAAAAAATTTTTTTTATGTTACTGGTCCTTTAATAGTAAGATGTAGAAAATTCAAAGACAAATTAAATTTGATCTCCTTCATTTTGTCTTGCATAGGTTTTTAATATTATGTTTTTGTTCGGAGGCTCTACAGTTTGTTATTAAAGTAGTAACCTAGGGATGCACCAAATCCAGGATTCGGTTCGGGATTCAGCCTTTTTCAGCAGGATTCAGATTCGCCTGAATCCTTCTGCCTGACCGAACCAGATCCTAATCCTAATTTGCATATGTAAATAAGGGATGGGAAGGGAAATAGTGTGACTTTTTGCATATGCAAATTCGACCGAATCTTTCGCGTAGGATTCTGGGGGTTCGGCCCAATCCAAAATAGTGGATTCGGTGCATCCCTAGCAACCATGAGGTTGTCCGCATGGCCTTATGATCACTTGACTTAATTTTCATGCAATTCATGCTTGTACTGGCAAGGAAGGGGGTGACTTCAATTCTTTTCAAAACAAAGGTATTTTAGGCATTATCAACAAGGTTGCTGATGGAATTATACAACACACTAGAAACACCACAATTTGTGGACATTTCTGTCTAGTTTGGTGCCGCAAGTCTGGAGTAAAGCTGATCTCTGTCATCAATAATTAAAAAAGAAACCGGGTCTTTTTAGATCCCTAAAACCTTCTGAGGTTTCCAGCCTGTGGTGGTGGATTTTAGCCAAGCAAAACTATATTTTCACATTGTTCTAGCCTTCTTATAGCCTGATCAAATTTTATATTAACAAAAGTGAAGCCTACTGAATCCATAATTTGGGATTTGGCCAAATTCCAAACCATAATTTGCAAAAATCTACTATATATATATTTACTCCCTCCCCCAGAATCAGTGTCAGACAATGGCTTAGATCAGTGATCTCCAACCAGTAGCTCGTGAACAACATGTTGCTCTTCGACCCCATGGATGTTGCTCCCAGTGGCCTCCAAGCAGGTGTTTATTTTTGAATTCCTGGCTTAAAGGAGAACTAAAACTTAACTGAAGAAGTAGGGCCGAAATGTTATAAATTATTTTTGGCTTCTGTACCAGCCCAATGCAACCACAACCCTTTAGCAGTAAAAGATCTGTGTCTCCAAAGATGCCCCAGTAGCTCCCCATCTTCTTTTCTGCTGATTCACTGCACATGCTCTGTGCTGCTGTCACTTACTGAGCTTAGGGACCCACTCACAATATACAGTACACATAGAATAGAAATGTCACAATATAAGGCTGATTAGTAATTCATACAGATAATTATCATGGCAGCAGTGCAATTAGCATCAGAATTTAATAATCAGCCCTGTAGCATCAACTTATATTACAGACCAACCTCATTTTCTGCTGGATAATTAGTGACGAGCCCTAAGCTTAGCTTCTCAACAGCCAATCAGAGCCCACTGAGCATGTGAGTGTCACAGACACTTTCCAAGATGGTGACCCCCTGTGACAAATTTGAAGTCCTGGATCATTGCTGCTATTGACAAGCTGAAACTTTAGTCTGGTACAATAAGTTAATTATAAAAAATGTGGCATTTGTAGCCATATTAATTTTTAGGGTTTAGTTCTCCTTCAAAGGCAAGTTTTAGTTGCATAAAAACCAGGCATACTGTCAAACAGAGTATCCTGTTGGCTGCAAGTCAAAATAGGGGCTATCAATACCCAATCACAATCCTTATTTGGAAACTTTTTGCATGTTTGTGTTGCTCTTCAACATTATTTTATACTTGAGTGTGGCTCATGAGTAAAAAAAGTAGGGATGCACCGAATCCAGGATTCGGCCAGGATTCGGCCTTTTTCAGCAGGATTCGGCCGAATCCTTCTGCCTGGCCGAACTGAATCCTAATTTGCATATGCAAATTAGGGGCGGGGAGGGAAATTGTGTGACGTTTTGTCACAAAACAAGGAAGTAAAAAATGTTTTCCCCTTCTCACCTCTAATTTACGTATGCAAATTAGGGTTCGGATTCGGTTCAGTATTCGACCGAATCTTTTGTGAAGGATTCGGGGGTTCGGCCGAATCCAAAATAGTGAATTCGGTGCATCCCTAAAAAAAAGGTTGGGGACCCCTGGCTTAGATCAACCATCTATGCACGAAATGCGGCAGAGCTGCCCACTCGGAAGCACACTCCCAAACACACTCTTTCTGAATTTGGTCTATACTATATACTGGGGGAAATCAATGCTCATATTGGAGCATGTAAACAATTTTGGTTTCAGTGGACAAAACACTCCATTTAGTCTCCAAAGAACAAAGATTTTATACTCTTAATATAGCTCTGAGTCTTACGCAACTCAACCAGGAACTTAAAAAATTGGCTGTCATAGTAATAGCCATATTAGTAAAGATGATAATTTTCTCAAAACTGTAATACCTCCTGCAAACGTTATATCAAAACATGACAAATGAGTCAAAGGAAAGTTTAGTCCTTTATTTGAAATATTGGATTCAGCGATGGGCCTCCAAAAGCTGTGCTGTGGCAGGGTCAGTCTTTCAGATATCATGCTTCTAGAGCTAGCCATATAGATAAAGTTCAGCTAGAAAAATAAATATACAACCCATCAAGGTTGTAAGAGTCACACCGTTCACATAAATCCCATAGGCAACTGTTTAAAGGGTGTGTTCAAGGAGAGTGGAAAGTAGAGTCGCTCATAGAATTCACTCATTTTTTGGTGAAAAGAGAGAAATTTGCCCAAAACTATTTGCGTGCAGGGCAGCCATCAGGGGGGGACAGCTGTAGGGGGCCCCGAGGGTAACGGGGGCCTGGCGTGCCCCCCAACTTTCTGAGAACTGCTGACTTCGGAAAGGCATGGACGTTTAACGGGCCCTGGCCACCAATTTTCTCATAATATGGGAGGAGGGGGCCTGGCCACCAATTTTTTTTTCTCATGTGGGGTCCTAGCCACCAATATTTTTTAATGGGGGGCCACGGCCACAAATGATTTTTTATGGTGGGCCCTGACCACTAATATCTTTTTATTTTTTATTAACATGTGGGAACCCTAGCCACCAATATTTTTTTTGTTTTTTTACTGTATGGTGGGGGGCGGACCTGTGGGGTGGGGAGGGCGGACCTGTAGGAGGGGCTTGCGGTGGGTGCAGTCCAGGGGGGCCAGGAAATTTTGTAGTATAGGGCCCTGCGATTTCTGATGGTGGTCCTGTTTGCGTGTAATTACTTGAATCATTTTTCTTTTCAATATCAGGCTTACAAATATGTGCCATTTGTACTAGTTTGCAATAATGGTTATTTTGTATCTTGTTGCACATTCCAGTTATACCCATAATACCCAGTAATGCGAGATTCACTTTGTGCAGCACTCTTCTGACAGTCTCTATAACTTAGAGCCCAGCCAAGAATAAATTCCTAGATAAATCTTTATTGTGTTAAGTAAGACGACAGTAGTAGCAGTGGTACATAAAGGGTAATTATTTTCTTTTTTCCACTCTTAAGAGGATTGAATTAACTGGAATAAGGAACATCTGCTTCGGTACAACTGTATTCTGTGCACTGTGGAAAGAGGCAGATAACGTCGGATTGGAAAGTTAATCCAATAGAGAGATCCTGGGAGAGGCCAGACAGTAATGCAGCTTACCTTCAGGGCAAAATATGTATAAGGTGTTTTTAAGCATTGATTCCAGGACTATCAACATCAATATACAGTATTTCCTTTTTCTTCTACGGTGGATGTTCTTTTACCATGAATTCTTGGCCCTCTGGCTAGAAGTATATACTGTCATTTATAACTTGTAGTAAACTGATTAAAAAAGAATTGCTGATTGGCTGCACTGATGTAATTGAGCATCTATTCTGCTAGTAAATGAGTCCCTATGTGTGTTATAATTATAGATTAATGGCTGTTGGGGGGGGAGGGGGCTTTAGGATATTTTAAGTAAGAAGCCCTAAAACAGGAGTGACAATACTTAAAGGGATACTGTCATGGGAAAAAAACCAAAGTGTACATATTACAGTGACAACCAAGTAGGTTAAGATCTTCCTGTGGTCAAAGTGTATTACTTCTACATGCTGACATGATTACTTCCTGGAGACATAGGGGTACCAACATTTACCAAAGCTCACCATAAACGTTAAGATTTTTCTTTCCTTAAAGGGATACTGTGATCGGAAAACAAGTTTTTTTTCAAAATAGTTAATAGTGCTGCTCCAGCAGAATTCTGCACTGAATTCAATTTCTCAAAAGAGCAAACAGATTTTTTTTATATTCAATTTTGAAATCTGACATGGGGCTAGACATATTGTCAGTTTCCCAGCTGCCCCAAGTCATGTGACTTGTGCTCTGATAAACTTCAATCACTCTTTACTGCTGTACTGCAAGTTGGAGTGATATCACCCCCTCCCTTTTCCCCCCAGCAGCCAAACAAAAGAACAATGGGAAGGTAACCAGATAGCAGCTCCCTAACACAAGAGCTGCCTGGTAGATCTAAGAACAACACTCAATAGTAAAATCCCATGTCTCACTGAGACACATTCAGTTACATTGAGAAGGAAAAACAGCAGCCTGCCAGAAAGCATTTCTCTCCTAAAGTTCAGGCACAAGTCACATGACCAGGGCCAGCTGGGAAATTGACAAAATGTCTAGCCCCATGTCAGATTTCAAAATTGAATATAAAAAAAAATCTGTTTGCTCTTTTGAGAAATGGATTTCAGTGCAGAATTCTGCTGGAGTAATACTATTAACTGATGTGTTTTGAAAACAGGATCCCTTTAACTAATGCAAGGTCTACTTTTAGTGATGATGTCCCATTAGGATCTACATCCATAAAAGCATTGTTAGCATTCTGTTGCATGGAAAATATTACTCAAAGGGGAACTCCACAAAAACATAAGCTTTTTAAAAAGTAAACATAACTTTGCTATTTATATATCAATTAAAAACTATGCAGAATGTTCATGATTTTTAATGGTTTGGAACAGTTCCCTAAAGCTGGCCATAGACGCAAAGATTTGATTGAAGATTCGTACGATTTTCAGGCCGTGTGTGGAGTGTCCCGTCATTTTTCGTGCCATGATGATCGGTCATTCAGATGATCGGACAAATTAGAACATTTCTATCGGCTACCGATCATATCTCTGCATGTATTGCCAATCTGACGATATCCGTGGGAGACTGTCACCAGCTTTGTCAGACATAACTTTCGTACGATTGTTGTCAGGGGCAGAACATTGCCTGATCCGTTATTTTACTACTTTATTTGATTTGAATGGTTAGTGGCAGGTTGGGAGATGACACCGAAGGATTGTTCGTCCAATGGGAAGGTAAATCTGCAAGTCTATGGCCACCTTAAGCCTAGTCCCCTGATCTCCTGCTGATCTGTCTGACTACATTGCTGAGCTGGCTGACTACTGTTACTTTGTGTCAGCAGCCATCATTCTTCAGTCCCTCCTTCCCTGCCAGGATTTCAAATGATACACAAAGAGAAGAACTGTTAAACAGCTGGATTTCAGCATAGAAAATGGCATTTATTTATACTTTTAAGAAACAGATAACTGTGATGGGTATATTAGGGGTTTCTGTGTTATGTGGGCCCATATTGGCTTGCAAATTTTGGTTTTCAAGCCAGAGTTCCCCTTTAAACATTGATTTATATGAAAATGTATATTGCTACATTTAAAAAAAAAAAATTCTTATGTAACCTTAACATAATAAGTATTTGAATGAAAAGCATGAAACAGGAGGGTGATTTAAACAAGCTGTTTGTTGACAGTGTCTTGAGATCTACTGATCATCAGCTACAGGTCTACTGGTAGATCCCCACCTACCTTTTGGGCACCCCTGCCCTAAAACATGCCACCAAATACCAGAAACGTAACCTATAGACCTGTACTGAAATTGTATGTAAGAACAGATCCACCGCTTGTCTTATTCCATTCGTTTGGAAAGCAACGTGCAAGTCCATGGGGGGGGAGGGGGAGAGGATGCTTTTGGGTGTTTTAGTGCCACATTTTTGGGCAACTTATCAACATTACACTCATTGTATTTGAAAACTCCCTATGTGTCATTAGCTTTAAATCAAACAAAAGAAAACAATCCAGCTGGTTCCTTTGTGCAATCACAAAACAAAGGCATAATACAATGTCAGGATACTAGTCACCAATGTGTAAGGGTATAAACATCCAAAACCAAAAAAGTTATCCCAAAACTCTACATTATATTAAAAAATAGTTTTTATTTAAAAATCATGTTAAAAAGATAGTATTTCAATACCATGTGGCCTTTATGCCTATCTTTTTAACCTGATTTTTAAATAAAAGACTATTTTTTAATATGATATAGAGTTTTGGGATAACTGTTTTGGTTTTGGATGTTTATACCCTTTTGAACTGGGGGCTTTATCCCAAAAATCATGGGCCCTTTTCGACAGGCCATGTAGAGACAAGCATCACATTATATATATTTTTTCTACTTACCAATGTGTAAGGGACCAACTGAGATATTTCTTTCTGTACTATATAAAACAGTAAGAGCAGCATGAAGTAGTGGGTTTATACTCACCTATAGTATTCTGGGAGTAGAATGTGCAGGGACATAAACTAACCTGTACCCCCTACACCACACGCATAACTCCCTTGCACCCCACAAGCATATACAATTTGGTGGTGGGTCCTTGCTTTTCCTACTCTCAACTGGGCCCCTCTGCATCTGCAGGTTATGCTCCGCTATTGTTACACCGTTATATTAATGGCATGGATGTCTGACTTGCAGGCACAAAGCTGCTGACCTAAATCTTCCAACCCCAAACCAAAGTAAAGGTGGCCATAGATGTAGAGATCCGCTCGTTTGACGATGTCACCAAACAAGCGGATCTCTCCCCTATATGCCCAGCCCCAGGCCCGGATTTGCGGCAAAGCCGCATAGGCCCGGGCCTAGGGCGGCAAAGAAATAGGGGCGGCATGCCGCCCAGCCGCCGTTCAACTGCACCAGCTGCGCCTGGTCGGACCGCGCGGCCTAGGGGCGCCCAGAAGAGAAATCCGGTGCTGCCCAGCCCATATTGAGATGGGCTATATCGGGCTGATCGGGCCCTAGGACCGAACGATTGGAACATACTGGTGGTCGGTTCACGGGACGGCATAAACGCACAGATGCGGCTGTGATCCAAGGGGATTTTTTAACCTACCTGATCAAGATCTGGCCGTCGGATGGCCCCACACACGAGCCAATAAGCTGCCAACTCGGTCTGTCGGCAGCTTTTATCGGCCCGTGTATGGGGGACTTTAGGCTGCAGGCACATGATCACTTTAATGCAGACACATTTCTAGACTTCTTATTGATTTTATGCAATGCCACATGATGTAGATATAGGAGGCAACAGGTAAATTATTATACAAGAGTGTGCTATAACAGCAGATATTTCTTGCCAGATATATGGGTTATTAGAGGTGCTCGGTTTATTTTGTTATTTTGAGAATAGTCACATACTAGCAGCCATAGCAACTGCACTTATATTTTTGTACCCCACTTGGCAAATACTTATTTTGTCATTATGTTACACTGTATTATTCAAGTGTATTTCAAATGACAGCTGTACATTACATTTTCTACGCCTTTATTTATCCAAGCGCATCTTGGGAAGCTCTGGATGCTTGTAGTTTTCAATTAAATAACAAAGTTGAAAGAGAACACTTTTTAATCTGTAGCCGGAGATGATTCATAGGTATCTTTGGTAACTCCTATAACATACAGATGGTGAAAGTTAGCCTAGAGGGGGATCAGAAAATGTTATGACATAATGAATTGCCGCCATGCAAATAGGCCCAACAATTCACATCAGTTAAAAGTGAAGGCAACCGTTCTTGTGAGAAGAGTCCTCCGTAATGTGCAAGGAATTTCATAACCATAGTTATATATTTAGTGAGTATGAAAAAGTCCATAATGTTTAACATTTACTCAACCTTCTCTATATTGATCCAAAAGTCAAACAAAACCTTTCTGCAAGACAGATGCTAATTTAGCTTCACGGGGGGCAAAAATTCTTTCTTGTGTTTAAAACTGGGAAATGCAAAATATCAGATCAATCACTCAACTAATTTTATTCAATAATAAGAATTACGTGTATCTCCTATACTTAAAAAATGATCCAACTCCTTAATTAAGTGTTTTATATTTAATTTTGAAATCTGACATGGGGCTAGACATATTCTCAGTTTCCCAGCTGCCCCCAGTCATGAGACTTGTGCTCTGATAAACTTCAGTCACTCTTTACTGCTGTACTGCAAGTTGGAGTGATATCACCCCCTCCCTTTCCCCCAGCAGACTAATAACAGAACAACGGTAACCAGATAGCAGCTCCCTAACACAAGATAACAGCTGCCTGGTAGATCTAAGAACAGCACTCAATAGTAAAATCCAGGTCCCACTGAGACACATTCAGTTACATTGAGTAGGAGAAACAACAGCCTGCCAGAAAGCAGTTCCATCCTAAAGTGCTGGCTCTTTCTGAAAGCACATGACCAGGCAAAATGACCTGAGATGGCGCCTACACACCAATATTACAACTAAAAAAATACACTTGCTGTTTCAGGAATGAAATTTTCTATTGTAGAGTGAATTATTTGCAGTGTAAACAGTGTAATTTAGAAATAAAAACGACACCATAAAAATCGTGACAGAATCCCTTTAAGACAACAGTTGCAATGGCAATATATGTTACTCTGCAGGAAACCCATTAACCTATTTTATATGGACCTGAAATGCAAATGAAATTGTGCTTATAAATGAGCATGAACATGGTAGACCATGTGATTTCTGTCCTGCTTCTATTTAATATTCTTTGTTCTCTTAGGGGCCCATTTACTTTGCTCGAGTGAAGGAATAGAATAAAAAAAAACTTTGAATTTCGAATGATTTTTTTGGCTACTTCGACCATCAAATTAGCTACTTCGACCTTCGACTTCGAACGATTCGAACTAAAAATCGTTCGAATATTCGACCATTTGATAGTCGAGGTACTGTCTCTTCGAAAAAAAACTTCGACCCCCTACTTGCCACCTAAAACCTACCGAGATGCAATGTTAGCCTATGGGGAAGGTCCCCATAGGCTTTCTAACAATTTTTTGGTCGAAGAAAAATCGTTCGATCGATCGATGAATTAAAATCCTTCAAATCGTTTGATCAAACTATTTGCGGTAAATCCTTCGACTTCAATATTCGAAGCCGAAGGATTTACATTCGGCAGTCGAATATCGAGGGTTAATTAACCCTCGCTATTCGACCATATGTAAATCTGCCCCTTACTGTTAGTTAGTCTTTCTCTATATAAACTACAATTCCCAGAATTCTCTGATGTTTCATGGAATGCTTTATTAAAAAAGAAAAAAACTTTTGGCTTAGCAGCCAGGAAAAAAAGCTGACTTGAAATACACAAACATTTTGGCTTTTTCCTTAGGCCTCCTATATCTTCTATAAGAGCCTTTTCACTGAATATTTTAATTTATGAGACAAAAAAATTTGCTGGGACGGGCAAAGGTGGGCACCTCTAATGTGCAAACGGGTAAAGGGAACAAGGGCAAAGCTTGACTAGAGTAGACTTGAGGGTATGGGATAGAGTAGGACACAAGGTTCCCATCTGACTTTGCATTGTATGTTTTTGCAATTTGGAGACCACCAGTGATATGAAGGGAGGCCACGTCTGCACGCTTCCCAGCTGCACTTCTCACACTTACAACCGTCTTTCTCAGCCTCAATTTGCTGGACACAACTCTGCAAAAGAGTCGGTGTGGCAGCAGGGACGGTGGTAAAGGGTGGGGGTGGGGGTGAGCTGTCCGTCTGTCAGACCAGTTGATGGATGAGGGTTAGTAAAGCTGCAGGAGGAAGCATTACACACAAATACTAATAAAGTCATTAATCATTCCCTGACAGTTGCCAGTCACCCCTCTCCAACCCTTACAGCTGCTCCCTCTGTTCTAAGCTACTCGGATACCTTACTGCATTCTCACCAGTCTGCTACATTAATATTGATACTATTAACAAATACAGCACCAACATATTCCGCAGCGCTGTACAATAAATGGGTGAACGTACAGATTGCATACTGAGATAGAACCGATACAGGAGGTAAGGTGGGCCCTTTCTAAAACTTGCTGCATAGTCTGTATAACTATTATTCTTTTTGATCGTATTATTAACACATATTTATAAAGCACCAACATATTCTGCAGCTCTGCGCAATATAAGGCTAAACACATCAAACATAAGATAACATACAAATATTGACTGCTCATAACCGCTTATAACTTACAGCTCCCTGCGTAGAGGCACAAATACCCCTTTATATTCTCCCATCATGTAGTTATATACACTTTTCCTTATGTCTTTAAAACAAGAGTTGCAAAATATTGCTGCAACATATTTTGTCTGTCCGTTCCCCAGAACACAGGTATGCCACAATATAAAACTTTAGTATATGCATTTATACAGGGATTAGTTATTGCAGTGGCATGGTAATATGGAGATTCTGCAGTCAGAAGCTTCCCATTGCTGCTCCGATACTAAAAGGCTCTTACCAAAGAGCTTACAGTCTGTGTCATGTAGAAGCATAAGGAAGCATCAAAATTGATATAGAATTACAACTCCCACCAGAATGACCTAGGAACGTCTGATTTGGCCAAGTACTTGGTTGTCAGAGATCCATTGTTGTGGCCAACAATGTAAGCATTTTTTAAT
This sequence comes from Xenopus petersii, assembly GCA_038501925.1. Lineage (NCBI taxonomy): Eukaryota > Metazoa > Chordata > Amphibia > Anura > Pipidae > Xenopus > Xenopus petersii. The sequence continues at coordinate 19,327,149 of CM076687.1, read as the reverse complement.
TTGAAAAGAATACTCAGTAGCTTTTCCTGACATTTATATACACCAACAAATGCAACAGTCTGGCTCATACCTTTGGGGACAAACTAATATCAATATCTCTTTGGGGCTCTTTGATGCTTATTCAGATATTGATTGGGCAATCTGCAAAATACTCACCAAACAAGTATAACATACATGCATGGTCAACTCAAGGTTTCCCATATGAATCCCAAGCTTTATATATATTTTATGACTATTACATCAAAGTGTCATCTTGGTTTAGCAGATCAAAGCGAAAAACTCCTACTTTTTAATTGACTAATTCAATGTGTTTTTCCCTAAATTGATAGAAAATTATGAAAGCATGACATAATCTGTAGATTATGTTTTTTACATTCATCTATGTTCCAAACACTTGGGGGCACATTTACTAAGGGTTGAATATCGAGGGTTAATAAACCCTCGAATTCGACCATCGAAGTAAAAACCTTTGAGTTCGACTATCCTACAAATCCTACAATCGATCAAAGTAAAATTCGTTCGATCGAACAATAAAATCCTTTGAATCGAACGATTCGAAGGATTTTAATCGATCGATCGAAGGATTTTACTTCACTCAAAAAAAGCTTAGAAAACTGATGGGGAAGGTCCCCATAGGCTAACATTGTACCTGTAGTCAAAGTTTTTTTAAAGAGACAGTACTTCGACTATCGAATGGTGGAACGATTTTTACTTGAATCGTTCGAAATATTCTAAGAAGATTCTGACATTGTGTTAGAAAATATAATATAGCCCTTAAAGGAGAACTAAAGCCTAACTAAGGAAGTAGCTAGAAATGTTGGACATTATGTTTTGGCCTTCTGTACCAGCCCAAGGCAACCAAAGCCCTTTAGCAGTAAAGATCTGTGTCTCCAAAGATGCCCCAGTAGCTCCCCGTCTTCTTTTCTGCTGATTCACTGCACATGCTCTGTGCTGCTGTCACTTACTGAGCTTAGGGACCCACTCACAATATACAGTACACATAGAAATGTCACAATATAAGGATGATTAGAAATTAATACAGATAATTACTACATGGCAGCACAGAAACCAGTGCAATTAGCATCAGAATTTAATAATCAGCCCTGTAGCATCAGCTTATATTACAGATAAACCTCGTTTTCTGCTTGTAAATTTGCGTTGACCCCTAAAGCTGGCCATAGACGCAAAGATCTGATCATACAAATCGGGGATTCGTACAATTTTCAGACCGTGTGTGGAGAGTCCCGACATTTTTCGTCTGGCGGAGATGGGTCCTTTGGTCGATTGGACAGATTAAAAGATTTCTGTTGGCTGCGGGTAATATATCTGCGTGTATTGCCGATCGTACGATTTTCAGAGGGAGACTGTCACTAGTTTTGGTCGGACATAACTTCCGTACGATTGTTGTCAGGGGCAGAACATTGGTTGATCTGTTCTTTTCTATTTTGTTTGATCAGAATGGTTAGTGGCAGGTCGGGAGATGGGTAAGTCCGATCGTAAGTTGATTCGTACAATCGGATCTTTGCGTCTGTGGTCAGCTTAAGCTTAGCTTCTCAACAGCTGCTCAGAGCCCACGGAGCATGTGAGTGTCACAGACACTTTCCAAGATGGTGACCCCCTGTGACAAGTTTGAAGTCCTGGATCATTGCTGCTATTGACAAGCTGAAACTTTAGGCTGGTGCAATATGTTCAGTATATCAAATATGCTATTTTTAGCCATATTTATTTTTAGGGTTTAGTTCTCCTTTACGGAATCAGCCAGCTAAGACACGTTGTTTCCTTCTTATTTTTGTCCTGCATTCGTGTTAACATTTCAATGTGTTAGAATTAGGAAAATCCAATTTGAAGTATTTCTGCAAAAGCAAATCATAGCCCCAAACAGTGTGGGACTGGCCCACCAGGATACCAGGAAAACTCCCGGTGGGCCCAGGTGTCAGTGGGCCCTCATGTTGCTAAACATTTGGCCTATTTCATGGACATTCCTTATTTCTATGAGAACAAAGAGACTAAATAGATGGAATAATAGATTATAATATGTAAAGAAAAGAGACTAGGAGGTTGAGTGAGGAGAGGAAGAAAATAATACTGAGAGTGGGCCCCTGGTCTAAAGTTTTTTGGTGTGCCCCTGGTGTCCAAGTCCAACACTGGCCCCAAAGTGTTACCCTATTTTACCAATAGCTTGCTTTCTGATGTTATTCTTTAAAAAAATTCTTTATTCTTTATAAAAATTTTAAAAAAAAATATTTAAAAAAAAAAAAAAATGAGGAAACAATGCCTGTAACTGTTAGGGTCAGTGTTGCTCTCTGCTGGCTGTGAAAATGTTAATTTACAGTGAGGGCCATAAAGGAGACGCTCTTGGCGATGAAATTCACTCAGATGTTAAGACTGCAATAATGCATCACCACTTACCCCCTTCCACCAACCATTTAATTAACAAAAACTACCAAAGTCTTGACAAATTTACAGTTCAGAAAATGCAAGTGGAGCCTTGAAGGAACAGAAAACACTTAGGATCTGTCTATTTTGCTTGTTTCTTTTATAGAGCAAGAGATTTATGCTTGTGTGGGAGCTGTTAATAACCCAGTGCCAAAGCCCAGGCTGGTGGCCATGTGATGTATGGCTAGGAGGATACAGCTAATGGAACAGGCCCCACACCACAATAGCCTGGCTCTGAGCATGGACAGATAAAACATGGTCCAGTTGACACAAAAGCAATGAAGTGAAATATAAGTAAAGCTTCATTCTTCATGATAGGTTTAACTCATTTTATTAGAAAACATATGTATTATTTATTATCCCCTATAACAGGAATTCCCAAAATGTGGGTCTGGCTTCCATTTGGGAGCCAAAAACAGTAAATTGGATGTCTATCATAACATTTTGATGAAATGTTATAAAACGACACCTCTGCCACCACCAAAAAGTCATCAAAGTGTGACAGGTCATCATCCATTACTTACAGTATATGTATTTTGATGTTGTTGGACTACAGCTCCCGATGAGCTGCAGGCAGGCCCGGACTGGCAATCTGTGGGTTCTGGCAAATGCCAGAGGGGCTGCTTGCTATAAGGTCCCATAGAAAGTCAGTATTTAGTGGGCTGGTGGGGGCCGTTTGGGCCTCTGTGTACCTGAAATGCCAGGGCCTATTTTAATTCTCAGTCCGGACCTGGCTGCAGGCTACTAAAATTACGGGCGGGATTCATAAAGCAGTAAAGAAATACCATTCCCAAGCTCTCCTTGGGCAGATTGTTAGCTGGAGCATTCGGTACTGATACATGAGGAGAACCAGTTTAGCCCAGCTTGGCATTGATAAATATGGCACATGGGAAGTGATGGGCAGATTTGTCCCGTTTCGCTTCGCAGGAAAATTCAGGAATTTCAAAAAGAGGCAAAAATTTGCAAAACATGATTTTTCGCATTAGTTTTGCGAATTTATTCGCTGGCTGCGAAACACAGAAATTCCCTGCGATTTAGCGCTCGGCGAATTTATTCGCCCAACACTATACATGGGCCAAGTCTATTGTAATTTCATGATGTATATAACTGTACTAAACAGGGCATGTACCTTGTCTCTCTTTATCTGACAAACAAAAGTCAATGAAAAAAATATCATTATTCACATATATTTGTAGGTGCCAGAACTAACTTATTCCCACTGCACATACACATGATTATACCAATGAGCAGACGCCATGAGGGATGACCTGGTGAAACTATAGGCATTGTAATACCTGGGCATTAAGAATAAACAAGCTTTACAGTAAAACAGCAAAAATACACAGACAATATCTTGTCAAACTTCATATTAAAACTGGATACATACAGTATAGGCGGATAAAGCTGACCAGACTACATCTGTATAACCATTGCACATTTTTATTACATTACCCTAAAGGAATTTGGTAGAAACATTGCATATGCTATATAAATAAATGATGATGATGATGATATTTGCCCTGGTCTGAAACCTTATTTTCATTTTCAATTATATTGCTGACTGGTTGCCATAGGTTACTGGAATGTTGCAATGGTGTAGTCCCCGTTTATTGTATGGATTCCATACTGGATGCCTGGAATCATTTCCCAAAAGGAGTGGTACAGACGTTGGCACAGATATAGAGCTGTCTTGAGGAAGATATTGAACAAGATGAAGCATTACAGTATGTTTGATAGCTTTGACAGGCAGTTATTGAATGGGCAAAATAGATGGAGCAATAGTTTCAATCTGCCCTTTAGTGATGTGCCGGCCTGATACCCACGAGTCCTTGCACCTCCATTTACGATTCGTGTCGAGCTCTTCTTCCTGCTCTCCCCATCTGTCACCTTGCAATGCCGTCTTCCGCTTTTATAGCAATGTGCCTGCTCACCCCGCCCCTTTTATTACATCATTGGGGCAAATTCACTAAGCGCCGAACACTAGCGTTACTTCGCCAGCGTTTGGCATTTTCGTTACTGCGCAAATTCACTAACGAACGCTGGCTTCGATTCGCTAGTGTTACTTCGCACCCTTATGCCTGGCGAATTATCGCTACGGACGTAACTACGCAAATTCACTAACGCGCGCAGTGTACTGAACGCTACCTTTTACACTAGACTTCCTTCGCCACCTCAGACCAGGCAAACCGCAATAGAGTAGATAGGGATTGCTTCAAAAAAAGTCAACATTTTTTCTAATTCCCAAAAAACGCTGGTGTGTTTTCTACATTATGGGTGATAGGCTGAAAAAGATCGCAAATTTTTTTGGGGCTCCCCTCCTTCCCCCCTACATTTCCTGACTCATGGCAACTTACCTATACAGTGGGCACATGTGTAGGGCAAAATAAAATTTTTATTTGATGTTTTGAAGGTTTTCTAGGCATTTGTAGTGCTGATACGTATTCCTCCATTGAAATTTGAATTTGGCGCCGTATGCAAATTAACCATCGCTAGCGTAACTTCGCTTCGCTTAGCGAATCAACGCTAGTGCAACTTCGCAACCTTACGCTACCCCATAGCGCAACTTCGGATTTTAGTGAATTTGCGAAGCGCTGGCGAAACTACGCCTGGCGAAGTGTGGCGAAATTACGCCTGGCGCAACTACGAATCTTAGTGAATTTGCCCCATTGGCGGGCGGTCGGCGTGGGTCTATAAAAAGAACCAGGAAGTCGGGCACGGGTGGAGGGAGGGCAGGTTCAGGTTTTACACGACCCGCACATCACTACTGCCTTTATACAGTAAATATCTAGCTACCTACTATTCATTTAACAAAATCATCTATATAAAAAGAATCAAATGTTCATGATTTCAATGACTTAAGATAAAGGCAAATAAAGATGGCCCATTTACTATTAAAGTTTTAGGGGCAAATTCACTATGCGCCGAAGCGCCTACCGCTAGCGTCAACTCGCTAGCGTTGGGCATTTTCGTTACTTCGCAAATTCACGAATGGACGCTGGCGTAACTTTGCCGGTGTAACTTCGCACCCTTACGCCTGGCGAATTTGCGCAACGGACGTAACTACGCAAATTCACTAACGCGCGCATTGTTCTGAACGCTACCTTTTACGTTAGACTTCCTTTGCCATCTCAGACCAGGCGAAGCGCAATAGAGTAGATAGGGATTGCTTCAAAAAAAGTTACAATTTTTTCTAAGTCCCATAAAACGCTGGCGTTTTTTCTATATTATGGGTGATAGGCTGAAAAAGATCAAAAACATTTTTTGGGGCTCCCCTCCTTCCCCCCTACATTTCCCAACTCATGGCAACTTAATTATACAGTGGGCACATGTGTAGGGCAAAATAAAAATTTTATTTGATGTTTTGAAGGTTTCCCAGGAATTTGTGCTGCTGCTACATATTCCTCCATTGAAATTTGAATTTGGCGCCGTATGCAAATTAACCATCGCTAGCGTAACTTCGCTTCGCTTAGCGAATCAACGCTAGTGCAACTTCACAACCTTACGCTACCCTGAGCGCAACTTCGGATTTTCGTGAATTTGCGGAGCGCTGGCGAAACTACGCCTGGCGAAGTGCGGCGATGTTTCGCCTGGCGCAACTACGAATCTTAGTAAATGTCCCACTTAGAGCAGAGTAACCACAGCAACCAATAAGCATATTCAAGGCTCCACTTGTGTCTTTACCTATATCAGTAAATAAGCTTTATGTGCCTTATCTTACTTTGACTTCCCTCTTTCATCAAACAATCCTTCCATTAAAGTTTGCTGGTTAATATTCCTTCAGCTACAGTGATATTGACTATACAGTAGCTATAGGTCAAATAGCACATTTACCTGCCTAGTCATTTATTCTAAGGGGTAACATTCCACACTCCAAAGTAATATGTTTTATTCTAATGTTTTATTATCCGCCCACAACGATTTTCACCTTATTACAATCTGTCTGCAGTACCAATGTTTGCAAATTCTTGCTAAATGGGTTCATAGCAAACAAAAGGCAAGGCCCACTTTTGGCAGATGGATATTGGCAGCAAAGCTGTCATTCCTCCATCAAACTCCCCCTACCCCAAACAAATAATTTGGGGCGAGCCTGCGTGAGGTCATAAGGTGCAAGTATCGGGAAGCATCTCACAACAGCTTGCTTTCAGGGGGATGGAAAGAAGTTGCCATTTGGACAAGACCCAGTTCAATTGGAGGGTAATGAAACCACATCAATCACACAATTATTCACCTGTCAGAGGGTCAACAAAGGAGGAATCACAGTGTGCTGCCTAAATGTATGTGTGTGTGTTTGGCAGGGGGAGGCGAATGTTGGGTAGGAAAATCTGTATACCCCCATCGTTTTCCCTAGGGTTTTGAGTATGCAAAACTCAATTGAGTATGTGTATATAATGTTTTGCAGGCACATTTAAACATCTTTATCCAGTAAGAACACTATCTCAGAGATGGTAACAAACATCATCGTATGAAGAACAATACCCAACCCTAAGTCTTCTTTGGGGTGACTAATCTCCCTGAACTACCTTCCCCTGCCTTCCCGCCGGCTAGAATGAAAATCACAGGGGCAATGGCAATCGGAGCGATTCGTTTTCCACAGTTGCCCGCAGTTTCCTAGTGAGGCAACTTCGGGCGACTTCAGGTTTTCATTCTAGGCGGGCGAATAATCTCCATAGATCTGACTGTGTCTCTCTGCCCTAAAACAGTTCAGAAGAAGCCCTTTGTTTCCCACAAAGACAGTATAACATAAGAGTTGTTCTAAAGAACCTAATAAAGCTAAAGTGAAGGATAGTGGAACCCATCAATGAAGTCTGGGACTAAAGGGGGTTCTGTCTTGAACCCCCCATTAAGCATAGGACAATAATTGTTATTTTGAGACCAGGAACAAACTGAAAATGTAAGTGAACTTTCTCTTTTCTATTTCATTGTCCAGTTGGATTGTTTTGCCTTCCTGGATGCTCTTTAAAGTAAAAGGTTCTGTATTCCAGGAATTTTAACTCTGACATCTTTCTTTCAGCTTCTTTGTCACATTTCACTCCCCTGGAATACTTCCTCTCTTACAGACACCAAATTCCTGAGATATTTCCTTATAAGAGGAAAAGCGTAGACTGCAGACACCTGCCCTGTCTTTTTTCAGAAGCACCACAGCAGCTGGCTTTGGTTGTTAGGAGCAATAGTGTTTGGCCTATTAAAGCAGTTTCAGGCAAAAGGCCACAGGCAGTTTTCTGAGGAAGGCCATTGTTATGCATATACAGGAGTCAGGTTAAGCGGAAAAGTTTTACTATATCTAGTTTCTACAATGCATTGCAGCTTCTGCAAAAGACCAATTCATCAATGGCATTTGAAGCTATTGTCTTTGCCATCACTCAAATGGTTACTTCCAGATGCCAGGTTAACTAATAACATTATAGATATGCACAATAACATTACTGGCCAAACAGGGGGAAACATTTTTTTAAAATAGATCAAATATTTGAAATGCCAAACTGTAAAATGTAGCATACTGAATATATTGTCATCTTCCTTATATCTACAATTAGCCACGAAGAAGAAAGCATAACATGCATAAGTAGGGCACTACAAGGGTTAGGTTAAAATGTAACTTGTGATATAATTACAAAAACCAACCACTTAAAAATAAAGCCTGTTTGTTTTTTCACAATAGGTGTATTGCTAGCAATAAGGCATCACTATTTAAAGAAATAACTACATATCTCAGTAATCTAGTAGACATTATGAAGCTGGTCTTACACATAACCATACAATGGGGCAGATTTACTAAATGGCGAAGTGGCTAACTCTAGTGACTTTTCGCCAGAAATGACATCGGCAGGGACATCGCCAATTCACTAACAGGCACAGGTGACAATTCGCTAGTGAAAAATACAGTCGCTAGTGTTCATTCGCACTCTATAGCTAGGCGACTTTTCGCTCAGTTGAATGGTCATTGCTCCACAAATTCACAAAAGTACGGATTTTACTGAACGTTACCGGAGTTGACTTTGCCGCCTCAGACCAGACAAACTGCTAAAATGAAGCTACATCTTCCTCAATCTTATGTCACTTACATCATATCCTGTCTGCCGAAAATGCATTAAAGGGCATGTAAAGTCTAAAATAGAATAAGGCTAGCAATGCTGTACTTTGTATACTAAACATAAACATGAACTTACTGCACCACAAGCCTAATCAAACAAATGATTTATGCTTTCAAAGTTGGCCACAGGGGGTCACCATCTTGTAACTTTGTTAAACATCTTTGCAAGACTAAGACTGTGCACATGCTCAGTGTGGTCTGGGCTGCTTAGGGATCGTCATAAACAAAGCTGCTTGAGTTCTGCATGGCTGGGAAGTAAGGCAGGGGCTCCCCCTGCTGTTCATAAGTATGATTGTTTCCCTGCTCAGCAGTTAGGGACCATCTGACAATTCCTATCCACACAGTAAATGAAGGGAGAATTTCACTGCATACAGTCAGGTTTCTTATAAAAACGGTACACATTTTTTAATTAAAGTATATTGGAGATAGGCTTCTTTTTCATTAAAGAAAGTAAAAATGGGATTTCATTTTTTTGCCTTTACATGCCCTTTAAAGTTGTAAAAATGATGGAGACTTTTCCTTTTTTTAAGCGGGATTGCCTGCAAAAGTCCTAACTTGAACTTTTTTTGGGTTAACATTTTTCCCCAGGCATTATCTGATCTCTTTTGTCTTTATTAAGGTTCCTTGGACATTTGTAAAAAAAAAAAAAAAAGTGGCCACTTCAAGCATTTCCACCAACATCTCTAATAAAGACGTCCATACAACTTTAATGTACCCGCCCTATTCAAATTGACCTAAGCGTAAGATCACTAGTGACTTTTCGTTAGGCGTAAACAAACAACTTTTTTTGTCCTAATGTCAATGGGCAGTTTTTCTTATGGTGACTTTTTTCTCCAAATGCATTAAAGTCAATGGGCGTTTCACAGTGAATTTTCGCCACAGTTTCACGAAAAAATTTGCACATGGCGAAATCAATAATTTCGCACCAAATCCAAGGCTGGCAAATAGATTCGCTCATCACTATGTATAATCTCATTTCTAGCAGCATACTTCTACGTTGCTTGAATGTTACTGTTTGTATACTGCAAACCGTTACGTCTGCGCTAGCACAGTGTAACATACCCTCGCGGTCTAGCCAGCCGGTGGGAATTCCCGCCACACCTCCAGCTGGGACACAACCGCCACGTGGTTCTTCTGTTTCTTGTCCCGGGATTCCTAGGGCGAGTTTTATGTGCTGTGCGCGTGACATCATCGCATCCGTGGCACGAAATTCAAAGGTATTTAAGGGGGCTTTAGGCTTGTGAGCATTGCCCGTTGTTAGGTCTAATTCGTCAGTATCTGGGTATGATTCTGTCTTGTTCTGATTCCGGTTTTGACCCTTTCCTTCCTGACTATTCTTTGAAAGCTGCCTGTACCGACCTCAGCCTGATTGACCTTGCTTGAACTCCGCCTAAACCGACCACTGCCTGTCTGACCCTGCTTGAACTCCGCCTGTCCCAACCCCGGCCTGCCCGACTACGCTTTTCGTCTACTCCCTGAAGTGTTGCCTTCTGTCCAAAATTTTGGAAACGCACGCGCCCCCTTCCTCATTCAGAACATCTGTTTGCTCCTCTCAACTGAAGAGTCTAGGGATGGGCGAATCTGAGCCGTTTCGTTTAGCCAAAAATTCCCCACTGGCGAATTCTCGCCGGCGCCCATTAAAGTCTATGGCCGTCAAAAAATTTTTGTCGCACATGAAAATGCTGTCCCCTTGCTTAACATTCGGATTTCTATAAAGCACATGCCATGTTTAGTATTTTTAGGTATGAGTGGCTCTATTTCCAGTTCCTCATTCCTAAATAACACCTCTACATCTAGTCCCATAAACTACATTTTTATTCACAAATAAGTTGAATTCCCCCCTGTGATCATTTTCTTTTAGATTTATTGTGCTTTTTCCCTACCGGAAAAAGATCTAAATCTTTTTGTGGATAATATTTTATCTCCCACCCTACACTGAAGAGGATGTTGTGTCTTTGATAACTGCTTGCTGGTGTAAGACCAGATGTTTTTTTATTTTACTGTGTGCTACCTATACTTTTACACCTAGACTGAGTTTGCTGTTATACCCTCCCTTGTATAAAATGATTGCTGTCTATTGTGCATTCGTTGGCAACGCTGCTCTCATTCTGTGTTTTTTTTGCAGGAAGAGAGAAGCAGATCTGCTCCCTTGCCCAGCTCTGTTGACCTACTTTTTGTTGACCTCCGCCCAGCAATTGTGTTCATGGTACTAGAAGATTTTACTAATTCTTCTGATTCTTGATATTTCTGAAACTGGTGTTCTATGCTGAACATTATCATGTTCATTAATATGTAATCATTAATTAATTAAATAAATCATTTAAACAGCAACGTATTATTTCTGTTAATGCACCTTCCTTCTTCATTAAAATATGAATATATGAAAACATAGATATAACTGTATTAGCAGGCCTTATGTCACAGTTTGTTCTGTAAAATATTGTTCCATTGGCTGACTACATTTTTGCTTTTAATATTTAAAATTAGGGATGCACCGAATCCAGGATTCGGTTCGGGATTCGGCCAGGATTCGGCCTTTTTCAGCAGGATTCGGATTCGGCCGAATCCTTCTGCCCAGCCGAACCGAATCCAAATCCTAATTTGCATATGCAAATTAGGGGCGGGGAGGGAAATCACGTGACTTTTTGTCACAAAACAAGGAAGTAAAAAATATTTTCCCCTTTCAACCCCTAATTTTCATATGCAAATTAGGGTTCGGATTCGGTTCGGTATTCGGCCGAATCTTTCACGAAGGATTCGGGGGTTCGGCCGAATCCAAAATAATGGATTCGGTGCATCCCTATTTAAAATTGTTATCATCTGTATGGCCTGGTGTCAGCTGGCCTTAATATACTTAGATCCACCCATTACTCATCACTTAATAGCCCATTTAATTTTTTTAAGCAAAACAAATCACCAGAGCAAATGCTCTAAACTGAACCTTTAACAACTACAGGAACCAAAGTTATGACTTGCCTAAAAGTGTAAAAAAAACAAAACATTTAAGCAGTGTTAGCACCTTTATAGAACATACCTACAACAATCCCTAACTAGTGATGAGGGAATCTGTCCCATTTAGCTTCACCAAAGAATTAGTAAAACTGTGAATATATTCACGAAACGCATTGAAGTCAACAGGCGTCAACATTTTTTTACGCGCAACAATTATTTTACTCGTGCAACAATTTTTTCTCACACCAAATGCATCAAAAGTCAATAGGCGTTTTTTCTTTGGTGACTTTTCTGTCTTGGCGACTTTTTTGTCCAAATGCATTAAAGGCAATGAGTGTTTTTCCTTATGGCAACTTTTTTGTCTCAGCGACAATTTTGTCTTGGAGACTCTTTTGGCCCAGCAAAATCTATTGGGTGGATTTTTGCCGCAGTTTTGTGAAAACAAACAGTGAAGATGGCAAATCCATGCCTGTTGAAAAAATTCACTCATCACCACCCCTAACAAGAAAAATAACTTGATTCTGCCCTAAGGGCCAGAGCATATATGGGGCAAATTCACTAAGATTCGTAGTTGCGCCAGCGTCCACTTCGCCGCACTTCGCCAGGCGTATTTTTGCCAGCGCTATGCAAATTCACTAAAATCCGAAGTTGCGATCAGGGGAAGCGTAATGTTGCGAAGTTGCACTAGCGTTAATTCGCCAAGCAAAGCGAAGTTAACTAGCGATGCTTAATTTGCATACGGCGCCAAATTGGAGTTACAATGGAGGTATATGTAGCATCACTACACAAGCCTGGGAAAACTTCAAAACAGCAAATAAAATTTTTATTTTGCCCTACACATGTGCCCACTGTATAGTTAAGGTGCCATGAGTTAGGAAATGTAGGGGGGAAGGAGGGGAGCCCCAAATTTTTTTTCGATCTTTTTCAGCCTATCACCCATAAAAAAAAGCGTTTTTTGGGACTTAGAAAAATTTTTAACTTTTTTTGAAGCAATCCCTATCTACTGTATTGCACTTCGCCTGGTCTGAGGTGGCGAAGGAAGTCTGGCGTAAAAGGTAGCATTCAGAAAAATGCACGCGTCAGTGAATTTGCGTAGTTACGTCCGTAGTGCAAATCCGCCAGGCGTAAGGGTGCGAAGTAACACTAGCGAATTTACGCCAGTGTCTGTTAGTGAATCGGCAAATTAACGAAAATGCGATACGCTAGCGAATTAACGCTAGCGTTAGGCGCTTCGTTCGTGAATTTGCCCCATAGAGTGTTAACTTCACTGCACCCAGCCTGCAGTTTTTGTGCAAGCAGCTAGAGGCAGATCTTCTGCATCCCTGTATATGCACTGAAAAGAACAGCTTCCTCCTGAGTGCAGGTATACGGAGCAGGGCAGAGATCCGGACGAAAACTGTGAAAGCAGCCATTTTTAGGTCAACCTCCACTTTCTATACCTGCAATGAGGCAGAAGGTGTACTTTTCAGTGCATATATACACAGAGCTGGGGAAGGGAGTGGATCCGCTTCTCTCTGCCTGCACAAAAACCACAACACAGCCAGTTCTCCACGTGCCCTTGTCCTTAGCCCTGAAACAAAAATAATGTGTATCAAATCAATAACATAATCTGTGCACTAAGACACACATCTCTTTGTTACCACATTTTAGATAAGAAACTATATATCCTTGAGAAAGGTTCTAGTGAGAAGCAAAACTATGGACATTTGTACAATATGTTAAAAATAAAGAATCACATTTTTTAACGGGTGCTGGTCTGGACATTCTTTTTTATGTATATTACTTTTTGACCATGCACCCTGCTTTTGGTTTTTCGCACTGCAGGCACCTTTATGGACTGATAGATACAGTATATATGTTGTACAATTTGACAATTATATACTGTATATAAAAATATTTGAAATTATTATACTGGGGTACTATGAGGGTATAGCCACAAAAAAAACATGCATATTTTGTGTTCAAATCCTCATTGCACCTCTGGTTAATCATTTAAAATTAATAAGTGGTGAGCAAAGCTTAACCTTTTGTTATAGTTTATACTGGAGGAGGGTTGGAACCCTGTTGTAGCTCCAAGCATTCCAACCTCTGTCAGGTGATTCCAGTTTTGTCCAATAAAAAGGGCAATCATTTGGGAGTTTTAGGGCTCTTACTCATGAGCGTTTTTACCTGCCCTGCGTTCCGTTTTTCGGCGTTCAGCCGCAGGGGAGCGCAGGAATAGACGCATTTCATTATTTCAAATGGGGCTGTACTCACACAGGCGCATGTAGGCGCCGAACGCAGGAAAAATGCAGCATGTTGCGTCTCAACCTGCGTTCGGCGCCTACATGCGCCTGTGTGAGTACAGCCCCATTTGAAATAATGAAATGCGTCTATTCCTGCGCTCCCCTCCGGCTGAACGCCGAAAAACGGAACGCAGGGGAGCGCAGGTAAAAACGCTCATGAGTAAGAGCCCTGACGCTTAGAAAGTGTCAAGTAAATCTTTGTGCCTTTCTGGAAAAGAACAAATTGTAAGGTCCTATGAAGAGAGTGTGTGAGAGAGAGAGAGAGAGAGAGAGAGAGAGAGAGAGAGAGAGAGAGTTTTCCGGATAATGGATCTTTCTGTAATTTGGTTCTTCATACCTTAAGTCTACTAGAAAATTATGTAAACATTAAATAAACCCAATAGGCTTACTGTGCCTCCAATAAGGATTAATTATATCTTCGTTTGGATCAAGTACACGCTACTGTTTTATTATTACAGAAAAAAAGGAAATCATTTAAAAAAAATTATATTATTTCATTATAATGGAGTCTATGGGAGATGGCCATTCCATAATTGGGAGCTATATATATATATATATATATATATATATATATATATATATAAATCTGTTTATTACTATATAATTATGTATTCAAAATCCTTGGGACCAGGGGTTTTCCGGATAAGGGATCTTTCCATAATTTCAATCACACTTTTAGGCTGCTAAATACTAAATAAACCTAATAGGATTATTTCCTACAAGGAAAAGCATGGCTTTGTTACTATAAAGTACATGGGACTAGAAATAGGAAACCATATTTAAAAATTAAAAATGATTTGCTTAAAATGGACTCTATGGTAGATGACCTCCGCGTAATTTAGAGCTTGCTGGATAATTGATATCTTTCAACTGCCAAAACCTCTGACTGAAACAGTTAACCATTCCCAGCATCGTTTAAGTCAATTGTCTTAATCAGAAGGTAGAACTCTGCCGAAGAATATAATGAATACATTAGGATCTGCCAAATACAAAACCAGATCCGACCCTTCATTTGCATATTCAAATCTTAGAAATTAAATTAAAAATTGCATTATTTAATTAATGAATAAAAAAACTGATGAGTTCAGTAGTGCAAAGCAGAGCGGATCGAGTTTGGCTGAACATTGCAGAAAGTGCTAGGATTTGCCTGAAACCTCAACCAAATGCGAGGAAATAATTATGGTTCATGCAGTAACTTTATCTTTCATTTAATACTCTGTTCTGCGTAGAATTTGAAATAACATTATACTATTGTACATTATTTTTGCTACAAATCCACTTTTGACGCTGTTATTGGCCTAACAAGAAAGTCAGTACTCAGCATTTCATATTGGGTCTAGGAAGTTACACAAACAATACCAGCCTACAAACAGGGTTGCCACCTTTTCTGGAAAAAAATACCGGCCTTCCTATATTTTTATCTTTTTTCACTATTAATAACATTGGGATCAACCATCATTTTTACCGGCCAGGCCGGTAAAATACCAGCCAGGCGGCAACCCTACCTACAAATATGAAGGCAGTTTCCCCACAGAGAAATGGAATATTTGTACATTGAAGTGGTACATCCGCTTTACAATGTGATAGTAAACTCTCCGATCCTGTAGGTTTGTGAATGGGGACACCTGCTGGTATTTGTAAGAACTGGCAACAAATCATCTTGCCCTCAAGCATCTATTAGCTTGTTCTTGTTAATCAGGTCAAGCCTAAGAACCTCCCCGCCTAACAATCAGAACCCAGAGCACCTGCCCCTGCTGCACCAACAGTAGGTTCACTAATCGCGCTGAACCCAGAATGTATTCATCTTCCAGCTGACTTGGTTTTGTGTGAACTGCAGTTCAGGGCCCCAGGCTGGTCATGCCTGATCTGATTAAGCTTTCCCTACACACACTAATTATTGTAAGCTTGAATGCACTGTTTTTAAAATCTACATGGATGTTAGCTACCCATTACATTATTTATTACAGGTTGATATTGTACATAGTGCCCTTGTGTTCTCTCCACAGCCTGCTGAGCCCTAGAGCATCCTATAAGTACCTATACCTTCAGAATAAATGAATTTAGTAACAGCATCATCTTAATCACATAACAGTGGCATCACAACAGTATCAGCAGACCCAACAGCTGCTCTGGGCACAGTGGAGATACTGACTGGTGTTCAGTGCAATGTGTTTGTGTATTGGGCCCTAAATCATTTAGAGGGACCTTGTAATCTTAAAAGAATTGTTCAGTGTAAAAATAAAAACTGGGTAAATAGATAGGCTGTGCAAAATAAAAAATATTTTTAATATAGTTACTTAGGCAAAAATGTCATGTATAAAGGCTGGAGTGATTGGATGTGTAACATAATAGCCAGAACACTACTTCCTGCTTTTCAGCTCTCTTGGTTTACACTGACTGGTTACCAGGCAGTAACCAATCCACATGGGTCATATCTGTTGCTTTTGAATCTGAGCTGAATGCTAAGATCAACTGTAAACTCACTGAACAGATATGTCCCATGTGGCTAGGGTTGCCACCTTTTCTGGAAAAAAATACCGACCTTCCTATATATTTATCTTTTTTCCCTACTGATAACATTGGGATCAACCATCATTTTTACCGGCCGGGCCGGTAAAATAACGGGCAGGTGGCAAACCTACGTGTGGCCCCCCTTCAAGTCGCTGACTAACTCAGAGTTAGAGAGCTGAAAAGCAGGAAGTAGTGTTCTGGCTATTATGTTAGACATCCAGTCACTCCAGGCTTTATACATTACATTTTTGCCTAACTAACTATATTAGAAACATTTTTTATTTTGCACAGCCTATCTATTTCAACAGGTTTTATTTTCACACTGAACGTACAAGTGGGGTGTTTTCATTGCTACTTGTCATCAAAGAGGACAGAGACATCAAGTTACTGGGGTTCAGACAAGTGTCTTTTTGTTATGAAAATAATGTCATTACAAGAAATCACTTTCACTAAACATAGATAGCTATATTTGATAGGGCCACAGTAATTACAAGATCTTTCCCCAATATGCCCATCTTGGGGTAGGTAATATCAGGCTGATCAGATAGTTTGGCCCAATAAGAATATAAGCTATCAGGGTGAGGACCACATGAACAATGCAGTTTTTACCATGGTGGAATTTTTAACCTGCTGTAACGCAGGTAGGGTTGCCACCTGGTCGGTATTTTACCGGCCTGGCCAGTAAAAATGATGGTTGATCCCAATGTTATTAATAGGGGAAAAAAGATAAATATATAGGAAGGCCGATATTTTTTTCCAGAAAAGGTGGCAACCCTAAACGAAGGGTATCCCAAACCCAGAAGAAACCCCAAGGTTCCGATCTTGGCCCACTGTTCCGCCTGTAGCAGCCGCTTTTGGCTTTGGGTGGAACCCTCCGCTACTTAGATGCCTCCAGGTGGGAGAACCAAGGAGAGAGTTCTAAGCGAGCAAGGGAACCAAGCATAGTGTTGTAGAATGGGAAACGTAGTCAAAAAAGCCAGGCCGGGTCAGTAACAAACAGTCAGTACGGGACAGATGCAGGAGAAGTAGGAATGGTCGGGGTCACAGGCCAGGTCAAACACACCAGAATCGCAGTACAACATCAGAAACCAAAAGAGTTGTCAAAAACGGGCAATAATCAGGACAGGCAGCTGACAGGACGAGAACCAGGGACAGGTAGGATCAGTAACAATAGGAATACACAGAAGAAACACACCCAGGAACTTTAAGAAAATACTTTTTATGTTGGGCAATGAAAACTACACAAGGAGCCTTTTAAATATATGAATTTTGCGCCGTCACATTCAGCACTTTCCGGAAGTAGCCGAGCATGCAACCCAGAAGAACAGCGAATTACAGAGATGACGTGGGAGGATTTGGACCTGGTGGGCGTCCCCGCTGAGGGTGCAATGGGCGTCCCCCACTAGACCACCAGGGTGATAAACATCTGGTTGGTCTATTGGAGAGCCCCATAGAGGGAAAGATAAGCTGGCAAGTTGGTGTGACTAAATATTACATATATATTACTAATAATATATTACAATATGCAAGAGCATACCCCTTAGTGCTCATTTCCTAAGTACTTACCCCCAACCCCTGCCCCAAAGCTAGATGCATTTTTTACTGGTCTCGAAAAAAGACCTATGTAGGTCTGAAACGTTGTGTTTTATCTGGGTCAAGAGCCTTTGTCTCAAAAAAGGTGTTTCAAGAAAATACATTAATGGATGGTGCTGTCTGTGATACAAAGGATTCGAAAATCAGTCGGTGGTGGAAACTGTGAGACTTGCACCAAATGAAAGGATTTCTGGAGGTATGAGTGCTGACTAAACTCATGCTGAACACTTGATTCTAGGCAGAATCAGTAGGTTTCTGTGCTCCAAAACGGAGCTTTAGAGGCCTGCATCTATGTGCACAATGCATTGGGCAATGTGAATAAACCCTTTGGGCTAAACTCCACAGGAGATTTTAGGATGGTTTTGGATTGACAAAGCGCATCCTACAAGTTAGATGTAGTCTGTAGACTGATACAAAGTTCTGGGACTGACGCTGCATGGTGCGCCTTCATCCAACGAGATTACGGCATCTGTCCTATTCCCATTGACATACATTGAATGGTAAATGAATGTAGATACAAAACATCCAACTTTAGATTCTATATATAGAGGGATACGATACGATTTCTTAGGATCCTACATATCTTGTGCTGTTGCTTGGTACTGCATGGTGTTGAGGGGCAAGATCAGATAAAATCTGATCAAAATCTCCCATGGAGTTTAACCCTTATTTGTGAAAGTGGGCTCAAAATGTAGTATGCTGTATATGCCTATAAGCTCTTAACATGACAAATTGTGCCAGATTTCTGTACACAGTAGATGAGCACTAATATTTTCAGGAAAACCCAGAAACAATATTTCCTGATGATAGACTTTTAAATATTTCCATAGGACCCTGAAAGTGTGAGCCTTATATACTTGGTGATTTGATCATTCTTTTTGTAATTCTTATTATTGTTATGCTTGGTTTTCCAAACAGACGGCAAACTGTCCAGCCAAATCCCGCCCCCCCATAACTAAACCAAATATTCTTCAATTAGTTGGTACTTTTTTGTAAAAGACAGAAACTTCTTGAGATAGAATAGGTGAAAACAAGCAATTTCTCCTCCTCTTTAATGAGGATATTTCTGATTTAATTCAGTTTAATTACAGCAAATCACTCCAACCCCCAGCAAGCCAAGGAATGGAGGGTGGAAGGTTAATTTCTGCCTATAAATAGCTACCTGGGAAAAGCCATTTGTTGAAGTCAAAAACCTCTGCTTTCCTGTTGTTAACCGTTTAGACACATGTTCTTAAATTGTTTGCTGGGCACTTCTTATGGGGACTAAACAACCATCATTTACCCCATAGATCCTTTCATTTTACCTAGCATGCCATGGCTTTACTGTACTAAAAACATTAGTACCCAAGAATTTTTTTGTGGGCTTGGTGGATGTTTGAGGCACAGATATTAATGCACCTAAATACAAGAGCTAATTGATTCCATTTTTTTCCTTGCAATTTGTTGCATGTTAGAACAGGGGCACACAGGCAAATTCGGGGAGATTTAGTCACCAGGAGTCTAATCGCCTCTTCTTCAGGGCGACAATCTCCCCAAACTGCCTTCTGCATGCTAAAATGAAAAATCGCCTGCGCCAATGCACTCGCGGAGCTTTGATTTCCGAAGTTGCCCGAAATTTCCTTGTGAGGCAACCTTGGGGCGACTTCGGATATCGAAGCTCCGCCAGTGCCATTGCGCTGGCGTTTTCTCATTATAGCAGGCGGAAGGCAGGCGACTAAATCTCCCTGAATCTGCCCTTATTATGTGTTTACTAGTATACAAAATACAGAGAAATAGAGATAAAAGTATGTTTAACACACACAATTGCACTTACTTTCACTGCCAAATGGATATAAACACGCGTCCATCTTCTGTAAGCTGACTGCGAGATCGGTATTTCTGCGTATGCACAGTTGGAGCAGTTTGCACATGCGTGAAATTACATGGCAATTGCCGATATCTCAGTCAGCTTACCGAGGACGCAGAAGATGGACGCGTGGAACTTCGCTGGAAGAATCTGTGATGAGGGGTAAGTATGGAGTATGGGGCATTTCCCCGGGAGCGGGGGTAGTTAGCCTGGGGGAGGAGGGAGGGAGGTCTAACTGGGGTGGGGGTTACAGGGTTTTTTCCTCAAAGGAGAAAATGCTCAGATTTCCCAACAGATAGCAGATAAGCTCTGAAGAACATAATGGTGTTATCTGTTATCCACTATTTAACCTGTGCCATATAGACTTTTTTCAATTTCTGCCATTGCTACACAGCAGCTTGTTTATATGAACTATAGTAGACTTTCTAAAGCAAACACACCAGTTTTTGCAGGGCAACAGTACATGATATTTTCATTACTTTAAAACACTTTAATTTTTTGGTGTTATTGTTCCTTTAAGTTTCATCTGCAGCAATGAACTATAGTAGTGTTTCTGAAGCAAACACACCAGTTTTACCAGTGCAGGACAACAGTACATGATATTTTCAATACTGTAAAACACATTTTTTGGTGCTACTGTTCCTTTAAGTTTCAACTGCAGCAATTCTCAGCACCCACAACAGCAAGGGATTTTCTGGCATTTTGTGTATATGCTCATAGTGCCCTGACATCACACTAACCATACTCCACCAACTTCCATATCCATAACTGAAACCTCCTGCAGTTTAAGGCTTTAGTCATACATGGCCTGACCGCTGGAAAAAAAATGTATTTTCTGCATTTCCGTGCTGATATCTGCTCTATGGCTCAAATTCACTAAGAATCGTAGTTGCGCCAGGCGCAAATTCGCTGCACTTCGCCAGCGCTCCGCAAATTCACTAAAATCCGAAGTTGCGCACAGGGGTAGCGTAAGTTTGCGAAGTTGTACTAGCGTTAATTCGCGAAGTGAAGTTTCGCTAGCGATGGTTCATTTGCATACGGCGCCAAATTCAAATTTCAATGGAGGAACACGTATCACCACTTCAAATGTCTAGAAAACCTTCAAATCAGCAACTAAAAATCTTATTTTGCCCTACACATGTGCCCACTGTCTAGGTAAGTTGCCATGAGCCTATCACCCATCATGTAGAAAACACGCCAGCGTTTTTTGGGACTTAGAAAAAAATTTGACTTTTTTTGAAACAATCCCTATCTACTCTACTGCGCTTCGCCAGGTCTGAGGTGGCGAAGGAAGTCTAGCGTAAAAGGACTGTGCAAGTTAGTGAATTTGCGTAGTTACGTCGCTAGCGAAAATTCGCCTGGCGTAAGGGTGCGAAGTAACACTAGCGAATTTACGCCAGCGTTCGTTAGTGAATTTGCGCAGTAACGAAAAATGCCAAACGCTAGCGAATTAACGCTAGCGTTCGGCGCTTAGTGAATTTGCGCCCATGTGTCTGCACCCAGGCCAAAGTGTGCTTGCAGTTGTTGTACAATCATAGAACAGAGATGAGCAGACAGGCTATTTCTCTGCTTTAACCTAAAGTAGAATTTGTGGTATGTAATAAAGAATGCACGGTACCAAAATTCATCAGCCACGGCTTTGCACCCATCGCCAGGCAAAAATTCGCTCAGACAACGATACTTTACTAAAATGCAAAGCTGCGTCCAGGGAGTTACTTCGGTAATTCGAGCAAATCAAAGCGAAGATGCGCTAGCGTTCAATTCTGCCTAGCGCAACTTCGTTAGAGGTCTTCACTCAGGTTAATTTGCATATGGCGGGAAATTTAAAGTTGAATGAAAGTATATGTTGCAGCAAATACATTACATTACACAAGTCCAGGGAACCTTAATAAAATAAAACAGAGTTGTTATAATGCCCTACACGTGAGCCCAGTGTATAGTTTATGTTCCATATGTTAGAAAATGTTACCCGGTTACCCCAAAAAAAATTAAAGGACTTTTGCTGGCTATCACTCTAAATAAGACGCCAGCATTTTTTAAACAGAAACTTTTTCCACTAAAAAATGTGATGTCAGTAACAGAAGAATGAGGAAGATCTATACACTCCAGTGCACATCACCTGGTCTGAGCTGGCGAAGGCAAGTCTGGCGAAAGAGGTAACGTTCAGTAAAATCCGCATCTTAGTGAATTTGCGGAGTAACGTCCATTCACCAGAGCGAAGACGTGCGAACCACCGCTAGCATCTATCTCCTTCGCTAGTGCAGGGACACATGCGCCCGTTAGTAAAACGCCAAAGTCCCTGAAAATGGTAACGCTGGCGAATCTTTGCCAGCGTTAGTCACTTCACCCTTTAGTAAATCTGCCCCTTAAGGTTTCTAACTGTCCTTTGACTGCAACCTCTTTTGCCTTATGCTTAGCCACGGAATGATTAGTGACTATAATTCATTCCATAGTTCTAAGTAAGGCACACTATAGCATAGATACATGATCAGAAGAAAAAAAGGAGATCTGCGCCTGTCTGACCCATGCTGTGTGAGCACAGGTATGGCATGGGCCTGTCATTGTGCACACAGAGCAAATTGGGGGGGGGAGGAAATGCACAGATTCCCTTTTCTATGGCAAAATCCGCTCAATGCATGCCTGTCATATAAAGCAAAGAGCAGACAGAAGCAGATCATCCTCTGCTGCCATAAATACACCAATGGAGAAAAGACTATGTATGCCACTAGCCTAAGGCTTTATTGTCTTTCTATTTTCACCCTGTTAAATCTTAACCCCGACAGTTACCAATTGAGGGAGGTGTTCTTTAATAACTGTGTCCAGTTGTGCTATTTATTCATAAAAAGAGACTTTACTGCTAATTGTTTTCCTTGGATGTATGTTGGAATGTTTAAGGTCACAACTAAGCATATCCTGGCTTGGGTCAAACAGTTGTGATGCTTCAAACTGGCATTTTTTTCCATTTTGGAATGCAGAGACATGTGGACTGCTCTTTTGTATCATGCGTGGGCTGCATTAGCTCATATCCTGTGGCTGACATCAGAGCCCATGACTTAGTGCCCTTAAGCTCCCCATAGACGCGCCAATTCTTCTTGCCGAACGACCGATTTTAGAGAAGTCCGACCAATTCTTAGAAATTATCGTGCGGTTAGTGGGATTCGAACGATCGTACAGCTTACAGTTTTTCGGCTGACATCTGTCAGGAAATTGATCGGCCAGGTCAAAAAATCTTTGTCGGTCCCAGTGCAATCTATCTATGTTTGCAGGGACAAGCAGGCAGCTCCCCTTTTTTTTCCTGGCAAATTGGTCTTTTTAGTTGATGGTAAATTCGTACGATTGTTCTGAGAAGCTCGTGGTCTCACGATCAGGATCTGATTCTTTTAAGTGCCGGTTGGCCCTGCTTCTTCTACACATCCTTTGCTATATAGGCACATAACATGCTTGATGAGTGCAGTCCCAGTTGGTGATGAAATATAACACAAATGTGTGTCGCCCCAAATGAACTTCAAAATGGAGGGTTTGCAAACTAATTTTTTAGGGCTAAACTCCACAAGCACTTTTGTAAGAAGGTGTCAGATCGACAAAATGCATCCAACAAGTCAGATGGTGGTCAAAATATAATGGAACTGACAGAAAATGCATAATGCATGCATAAACTACATAAAATTTTCCATCCGACGCGACTGTCAGATGTGAACGCTGCATGCTGCGTCTTCATCTGACAATATAAAAACGAATGGTGTCGGAAAGACTTTTTTTTTCTCATTGAAATATACTGATGATTGGATGTAAACACATGAAGAAAAGACTCCATCTGACTTTATCTGATCTGACTTTACATTCTAGCCTAGGGGGATCAGATTTTGTAGCATCCTACAAAATCTTGTGCTGTTGCACGGCATTGCGTAGTGTTGCATGGAGGATCAGATAAAATCTGACCCACAAAATCTGATGAAAATCACTTGTGGAGTTTTACCCTTAGGGCTTAACTTCGCAATGCATTTGTAGGATGGTGAAGGATCGTCAAAACGCATTTGACAAGTCAGATGGTGTCGCATGGGTCAAAATATAATGAGACTGATAGAAAATTTGGATGCATAAACTACATGTAACATTTTCCATCTGACATGACTGTTGGATGTGAACGCTGCATCTTCATCTGACAAGATAAAACGAATGTATCAGAAAGACTTTTTTTTTCTCATTGAAATATATTCACTGTCGGATGTAAACACATGAAGACTCCATCTGACTTTATCTGATCTGACTTTACATTCTAGCCTAGGGGAATCAAATTTTGTAGCATCCTACAAAATCTTGTGCTGTTACGCGGTGTTGCAGACTACACGGACGTTTTCAGTGCAATGCAACAAATCGCATGCAATGGAAAAGAGGTAAGTGAATGCATTGTCGGATGAAGTCGCAGCGTTGATCCGACGGCACGACTGTCGGATGCAGACGATGCGGATCAATGCTGCGACTTCATCAAACATTTCTATCTCTTACCTTATTTCCGTTGCATGCGTTTTGTCGCAGTCCGACGGATCGCGCCGAAAACATCCGTGTAGTCCTACCCTTGAACAACAACTGAATTCTTATGAGCTCTGGTTGCCTGAGAGCTTGTCCTATTCAGTAGCAGGCTGTAACCACCTATGGGGAATTTGGAGCATAAAAATAAGATAAACCCCCAGATTAGTACAACATTTTGTATTGAAAGAGAACCACAACTAAAGGTGGCCATAGATGCAAAGATCCGCTCGTTTGGCGATGTTGCCAAACGAGCGGATCTTTCCCCGATATGCCATTAACAGGCATGGCTATATCGGGGGTAATCTGATCGTTCGGCCGCATGGCCGAACGATCAGAAATCACGATGTGCCGTGAGCTCCGGCGGGATCGGTCGGGTCAAAATCAAACCTGACCGATCGACCAAACGAACGATCTCCGCTGGACGGAAGATGTCGGCACACGCCATGATCCGAAAATCGTACGAATCCTTGATTCGTACGATTGGATCTGTGTGTCTATAGCCACCTTTACAGATATAGACTAATGTGAGGATAGTGCATAATCCATTTTTACACAGTTAATACAGAATTCCTTTAAACATATTTAAAATACCTTCTTGTAAATAACTTTGATTATTTTACATGCAAGAGAACTTGTTAGCATTCCACAGCCGGTACTTCATAGATACAGCATATTTATTCTGCAGCACCAATCATTTCTTAACAGCCATAGTTTGTGAGATGGAAAAAAATGAACTCAACAGCACATGGGAGTATGTTACTAGCACTCAGATGAGTGGTTTGAATTCTGGAAAATGCTGGTGCATACCACCACCTTGTGGGCAGTTGTTATTAGTCACCAATGAAACATGCATGTTGTGGGATATATGTTACCTAATAGCGATCCTTCTTTTATGGGAGCACAGAGAGTGAAGCATGATTCCTTCACATTAAAACTGGCCACACACCAAAAGTTCAGCTTGTCTGCCAAGGTTCCCGACAATAATAACATTACTGGTACAAAATAATTTTTTTAAAAAACAAACTTTAATACAAATGGCAGAAATCGTGTGATGTTATAGAAGAGTAGTAAAACCACAATTTAAAAGTAAAAAAATACATGAACCAAAAGACATGGGTCTTCTGGATGATGAGAGAATGTTATTATTAACAGAATTTCCCATTTCATTTGTACAATTTGTGCTCTCTCACTTAAGGGGCATTTCCTGTTAGGGGGAATTTTTAGTTTAATTATGAAAATTATTTTTTTTTTTTTTCAGGAGAACCTGAACTTTCTAAATCTGCTGGAATTTTTGTGTATTTCCACTTTTGCAGAAAGATTTAAAGCTCTGAATACCAAAGAAAAATAAAAAAATTGCTATTTTTCATGATTTATGCTCAACAATTCAACTGATTTGGAAAGCTCGTGTCTCTATCATGTGCCAATACCAGATATGTATAGTTTAATGGGTATTTCTGACTTCTATAGATCAAAACTCCCAGCAACAAATTACCAACTTTTTAAACCACTACAGCAGAATATGGTATATTTTAGATTCTAAAGCCAAAAATCCTGTAGATTCTAAAGCCAAAAATCCTGGAACAGTAGGTTTACCACAGGAAACCATATATTTTTGAAAAGTACACATTCTGTCGAATCCAAAATGGGCATCCATGTCTTTCTACTTCTAATTACGAAATGGGTAAATATGCCTTTCTATGGCAAACTATCAAACTGCAAGACATGCCAAACTTTTTTTTTTATGAAGTTTCCGAAAAACTGATTTTGTAAGATACCAACATAAAACATCCTAAATAAGCACGCCCAATATACATAGATTTACAAAACTATATGATGTACAGAGACCTCCAAATGAAAATAGCGCATATGAATTTGCAAATCTGACACTCTGACCATATTTCCTAAAATACACATTCTGACGAGTCCAAAATGGGTAAATACGCCTTTCTACAGCAAATTGCCAAATCTTATGGAGGGATTTTATTTTCTAGGCCCCTGGTGTTCCAGGAGATAATTATTTTCTGCATTGGTGGTACTTATGTTCTATCGTATCTACAAATTACCACTTTATCGATTCATACAGGGGTACCAGAAGTGCTGTATCTTTAAGCATTAGAACCAGTTGTTGTGCACACCATCATAAAAAATAAAATAACAATAAAATACAATAAAACAATCCAAGTAAATCCCAGATCCCACCCTGCCCTTGCCATGGGTGAGCCTATACCCAGAACAGGAACTTCCACAAGGGTGGATTACCGGCAACTGTGCCTCTAACCTAGCTGTACTGTACTGTACTGCAAAAATACTGGCCTTCCATTATATTTAGATTTTTTCCCTATTAATAACATTTGGGTCAAGCATCATTTTACCAGTCAGGCCGGTAAAATACTGGCCAGGTGACAACCCTAGACACAGGGACCCTGTTGAAAGTACGTTGGCTTTTCCTGCTTGTGGCAAGAGAGATTAGGTGCTATTTCATTATATCTCTGTAAGGGTGGTGACACACGCTAAGATTCTGGGAAGATTAGTCGCCCAGCGTCAAAACGCCTCTTCTTCGAATGAAGAATCTAACGGCTAGAATCTAAAACTGCGGGATGGCACTCGGAGCGTTTCTTTTTCCGAAGTCCTCGAATGTTTCCTTGTGAGGCGCTTCAGGTGTTTGAATATGAAGCATTCCGAGTGCCATTCCGGTGGGGGAGAGGCATTAAGGGCAAAGACACATGCGAACATTCGGGGAGATTTAGTCGCAAGGGGCGACTAATCTCTCCGAACTGCCTTCCCCTTGGCTAGAATCAAAATCGCCGGTGGGATGGCACTCTGAACATTTTGCTTCCCGAAGTCGCCCGAAGGTGCCTCGTGAGGCACCTTCGAAAAACGAAGCGATCCGAGAGCCATCCCGCCGGTGATTTCAATTCTAGCTGATGGGAGAGCTTTTTGTGGAGATTAGTCACCTGAAGAAGAGACGATTTGTCGTCGGACGACTAAATCTCCCCGAATCTTGGCGTGTCTCTGCCCTTAGGGGAGATTAGTCACCTGAAGACGAGGCGATTTGTCGCTGGTTGTGTTGCCACCTTTTCTGGAAAAAAATGCCAGCCTTCCTATATATATTTTTTCCCCTATTAATAACATAGGGATCAATCATCATTTTTACCAGCCAGACTGGTAAAATACCATCCAGGTGGCAACAACCTTAGTTACTGGGCGACTAAACTCCCCCAGTAGCATCAAAATTTTTTTGTGGGTAGGGTTGCCACCTTTTCCAGAAAAAAATACCAGCCTTCCTATATATTTATCTTTTCTCCCTTATTAATAATATTGGAATCAACCATCAATTTTACCAGCCAGGCCCGTAAAATACCAGCCAGGTGGCAACCCTGGCCACCAGCCTAAAAAGTCTGCCTTCTATTTGCAACTGTCATCTGAAGATTTTCTTCTGCTTCTTCTCAGCCTCACCAGGCTTATACAGGCGTTGTAAAGGTCTGATTTCCATATATACATATCTCCAAGCCATCTGCCCAGGCGCCATTTGCTTTGTACTATATCTGGCTAAAACACAACAATTAGAGAACTAATAACCCTAATCTCCATCTGACAAATTCAGTCTGGAACTAGCGCCCTAGTGACTCTTCTGCGCAGGCGCTCCACATTTGCATAATTTTTAAACACATTCTAGTTAAATACACCAGTAGTCAGACATGATAAGCAAGTTTGAGTAAAATATTGCAATTTTCTGTGAAATATGAGAGAACTACATCTGTTGGGTTGGTTTTACGCTTTGTTGGAAAGCTCTGTTTGCCCATCTCCAACATGGCTACGGACTGCTCGGGAAGAGTTACGTTCCTTGCCTACGTCTAGGATTTCTGTGCGTCTTTACGTACAGTGCGTTGCTGGGCCGTAAGCCGGTGTTGCTCAGTCATTGTGCGGATGGCGCTGAGTGGAGCTGAAGGGCTGAGGCAATTAGCTGCCATGTATGAGCAGCTCAAAGCCGAGTGGGCTAAGAAGAGCCCCAACCTGAGCAAGTGCGGGGATGTACTTGGGAAGTTGAAGGTGAGAGACGAACAGCTAATACTTCTTGTGTGTAGCTATGGAATGTATTGACTCAGCCAATATGTCTGCTAGTTGCTCTGTGACTTTTACAGGACTCTAATACAATGTTCCCCATTGAATAAGAAACTATTTACCAGACTTCTCTAGAAGAGCAGCCACTTGGCTAGTGGTATATGAGTAACATTCCCAAATGGGCCCTTTTCTATTATGTTCCCTTTGCCTGGCAGAGCCATGAAGAAAGCTGGTCTATTAGGATATATGGAGCTTCTCTTGCAACAACAACAGAACATAGAGGATGTAAGAGACTTTGCTGGTTATGTAATAAAGGGCACTAGGTTTGCCCAGGAGCAGTAACCCATAGCAACCAATCAGCAGAAAACATTTATTAGTCACCTGTTTAAAAGCAATTATCTTATTGGTTGCTATGAGTTACTGCTCCTGGGCAAATGAAGTGCCTTTTATTTAGGGATGCACTGAATCCAGGATTCGGTTCGGGATTTGGCCTTTTTCAGCAGGATTCGGATTCGGACGAATCCTTCTGCCCAACCGAATCTGAATCATTGCATATGCAAATTAGGGGCGGGGAGGGAACTTGCGTAACTTTTTGTCACAAAACAAGGAAGTAAAAATATTTGCTCCTTCCCACCCCTAATTTGCATATTTAGGATTCAGTTTCGGCATTCGACCGAATCTTTCGCGAAGGATTCGTGAGTTCGGCCGAATCCAAAATAGTGGATTCGATGCATCAATACTTTTATTACATATGGGGGTTTGTGTATGTATAGTACTTTTACAGTGACAGTGAACTAAAAGCGAAACTATTATATTTACCCATCGATTTAGTAGCATCTGTATTCTGCTACTGTATTTCCCTCTACTAATCGAACCTTTAATTAGGACTAAGGAATCCAATATTTTGTATTCGGCCGAATCCTTCACGAAAGATTCTGCCAAAATACAGAACCAAATCCAATTTGCATATGCAAATTAGGGGTGGGAAGGGGAAAAACATTTTTTACTTACTTGTTTTGTGGTTAAAAGTCATTTCCCTCCCCGCCCCTAATTTACATAAGCAAATTAGGATTCGGTTCAGCCAGGCAGAAGGAGTCGGCCGAATCCTGCTGAGAGAGGCTGAATCCTGGATTTGGTGCATCCCTAATAATAACAATAGTAGAAATGCAGACACTTGTATTCTGCTACAATAGTTCCCGCTAGTGAGCTGAACCTTTAATTAGGACAGTCCTTCTATTAGCTATGGCTGATATTAAAGGAGTTATTCACCTTTGAGATAACTTTTAGCACCATGTAGAGAGGGATATTCTGAGACAATTTACAATTGTTTATTTTTTATTATTTAAGGTTTGTTTTGAGTAATTTAGCTTTTTATTCAGCAGTTCTTCAATTTGCATTTTAAGCAATCTGGTAGTTAGGGTCCAAATTCCCCTAGCAACCATGCATTGATTTGAATAAGAGACTGGGATATGAATATGAGTGGGCATGAGTAGAAAGACAGGTAATACAAATTTGCAATAACAATACATTTGTAGCCTTACAGAGCATTTGCTTTTTAGATGGGTTCAGCGACGTCCATTTGAAAGCTGCAAAGAGTCAAAAGAAAATGGCAAATAACTATAAAAAAACAAATGAAGAAATCCAATTGAAAAGTTGCTTAGAATTGGCCATTCTATAACATAATAAAAGTTACCTTAAAGGACCAGTCACACCAAAAAATTTGTAATGAAAAGATCGTGCAGTGTTGCCCAGCACTGGTAAAACTGGTGTGTTTGCTTCAGAAACACTACTATTGTTTATATAAATAAGCTGCTGTGTAGCAATGGGGGCAGCCATAAAAAGGAGAAAAGGCTCACGTTACACAGCAGATAGCAGAGGAAACTTCGGAAAACGAAGTGATGTGTGTGCATTGCCGCAGGCGATTTTCATTTTAGCCAGCGGAGGGCAGGGGAAGGCAGTTTGGGGAGATTGTCGCCCAGAAGAAGAGGCGATTTGTTGCTGGGGCGACTAATCTCCCCGAATCTGCTCGTGTGAACTGACCCAAAAAAACTATTTTTTTTGGTGTTACTGTTCCTTTAAAGGTGAACTACCCCTTTAAATTCTGGCATCTTCCAGTGTCACTATATATGACAGTTCATTCTTCATAGTATCATATAAGCGGCTGATTGAAGGTAAGGGAACTCAGGATGTGATGCCCCTATCACGGACAACAATGTTGCTGTTTTATAAATTTCCCAAAAATAAATGTTTACAGTGGCTGTTCAGCTTCCAAACCCTTTTCTAGTTCAGTTGTTTTCAGATTGTTCACCAGAAATATACTTTTTTCAATTACTTTCCATTTTTTATTTTTGTGTTTCCAAAATCTAAGTTTAAAGTTGAATAGTTTGATTCTGGCAGCTCAGGCGCGGACTCTAAACTGTTACAATTTTGCAACATTTTGTTGAAACATTTCTCAGCAGCATCTTTTGAGTATTAGCAACTATTGTATCAATTCTAACAGCTGCCTGTAATGCAACTCAGGGATTCTGCTCAGCAGGGACAAAGATAACAAATGTATCCACTTAATGTATCAAATTAGAACTGTGTACAGAGTCGGCGACCCCCCCTTCAATATTAGAAGAAAGGTCCCACATAGAAAATAGAAAGTAATTGTAAAAAGTTTTTAATTCTGATGAACTATTTGAAACAACTGAACTGAAAAAAGTGTTGGAAGGTGAACAACCCCTTTAAGGTCCCACATATCCTATAGCTCACTATGCCATATTGTGTCAGATACGATTGTCAAATTTTATTTTAGAAATTCTAACACATCACAGATATTTAAAGGGATACTGTCATGGGAAAAAAAAAATTTCAAAATGAATCGGTTAATAGTGCTGCTCCAGCAGAATTCTGCACTGAAATCCATTTTTGAAAAGAGCAAACAGATTTTTGTATATTCAATTTTGAAATCTGACATGGGGCTAGACATACTGTCAATTTCCCAGCTGCCCCCAGTCATGTGACTTGTGCCCCTCCCTTTCATCCCCAGCAGCCAAACAAAAGAACAATGGGAAGGTAACCAGATAACAGCTCCCTAACACAAGATAACAGCTACCTGGTAGATCTAAGAACAGCACTCAATAGTAAAAACCCATGTCTCACTGAGACACATTCAGTTACATTGAGAAGGAAAAACAGCAGCCTGCCAGAAAGCATTTCTCTCCTAAAGTGCAGGCACAAGTTACATGACTTGGGGCAGCTGGGATATTGACAAAATGTCTAGCCCCATGTCAGATTTCAAAATTGAATATAAGAAAATCTGTTTTCTCTTTTGAGAAATGGATTTCAGTGCAGAATTCTGCTGGAGTAGCACTATTAACTGATGTGTGTTGAAAAAAACATGTTTTCCGATGACAGGATCCCTTTAAAGTAAAATTCCTATTTATTCAGAGACCATTCTTATTTATTTCCTGTAATTTATATTGCACCAACAACTTTCACATTACAGAGATTATACATCATTCACCTCAGTCACTGCTCCAGAGGAGCTTACAATCTAAGTTCACATCACATACACTATGGTCAATTTAGTCAGACGTCGGTTAATGTGTCTGTATGTCTTTGGAGGGTGGGAGGAAACCCGCACAGACACTGGGAGAGTATATGTAAAATGCTTCCGTTCATCTTTCTGCTGTTATCTCACATAGAAAACATAGAAGAAAATTTTAATAAAGTCCGCCTCGCAAAGATATTGGCTGAAATAGAGCTGCATGCTTTCTATGCACAACAGGAATTATATTTATATTTTCAAGAGGTTTCTCTCAGTCCTGTTGTTGTACTTGCTTTGAAATTGACAATCTGTTAATTACATTACATTACATTACATTAAAAGACTTAGGAATTCTTTATAAAATCTGTCTTTTCATTTTGAAAAGTGTATTTCTCCTGCTGAACTGACAGTCTAATAAATTTTTTTCTTTTCCTCATCAGCTGGCTCTTTTGGAACAGAACTTTTTGCCTACCACTGATGTCAAACTCACAAAGCAGCAACTAATTCTAGCCCGTAAGTAAAATGATTCCCTGTCACTGTTTATCTCCTGCTTCCTTGTGTACTATCCGCAGCACACAATGGGCTTAATTTACTAACCGATGCAAAGTATAGCTATAATAATGCATCAGTAAGTTAGAAAACGCAACCTGCACTGTAACGTGTGACCGTAATTCATCCCCATACATCTCTTATATAGAGATCTGTCTTTTATATCCCTAAATAAAATAGGGATGATTCCATTTTGATAATTAACTTTAGTTCCATTTTCATGGTAACTGAGTCAGTCATTGCTTGTGTTCAGGACCCACAGGAGTAAAATTCTGCTATTAACCTAAGTGACTTATTTGCAAAAAGAAATACAGTGATGGGGGCATCTTTTGATACAATACTTCCAAAGTGCACCCCAGCAGTTCCACTTCCTGCACAACATGGACGTCGATCAAATGTACCCACTCTGTAATACAGCAGATGGAACTCGCCGGCTTAAACCTCAAAGGGGTTGTTCACCTGCAAACACTTTTTTCAGTTTAGTTGGTTTCAAACAGTTCACCAGAAATAAATACTTTTTTCAGTTACTTTCTATTTATTTCTAATATTAAAGTGTACAATAAAAAATTTTCACTTTCTAAAGCAGCTCTGGGCAGCAGGGTCGCCAACTCTTCAACTGTTTTCAATTGATACATTTAGTTGATACATTTGATATCTTTGGCCCTGCTGAGCAGTGATGTGCGGGTCAGGCTTTTTGCTCCTGGATCACTGAGCTGCCGGACTGAAACACAGGAGACTGGAATATTAAAGGTAAGGGCACATGGGCAGATTTGGGGAGATTAGTTGCCCCGGCGACAAATCACCTCTTCTTCAGGGCGACAATCTCCCTGAACAGCCTCGAGAGGCGACTTCGGAATATGAAGCGTCGCGAGTGCCATCGCGCTGGCGATTTTTCATTATAGCCGACAGGAAGGCAGTTCAGGGAGATTATCACCCCAAAGAAGAGGCGATTTGTCGCCGGGGCGACTAATCTCCCTGAAGCTGCCCTTACCCTAAACTTGAAACTTCAATTTTGGGAAAATGGTAAGAGAAAAGTTGGAAAGCAATTAAAAAAGTTTATGGTGATCAATCTGAAAACAACTGAACTGAAAAAAGTGTTTGGAAGGTGAACAACCTATTTTACTGTAGATGTTAATTATATTAGATGTTTTGTCACACCTCCATGTTATGACAGAGGCATCTTTGATATTTAGCAAGATACTCAGTGGGGTTGCAGAGATTTTATGGAAGATGAATGAATCACCAACCTCTTGCTATTTATTTTCCTTGCAGGGGATGTTTTAGAGATTGGCGCACAGTGGAGTATACTGAAGAAAGATATACCATCTTTTGAGAGATATATGGCCCAGCTTAAATGCTACTACTTTGACTACAAGTAAGAACTAGTTAACAAATGTATTAATATACTAAACGTATTAATTTTATATAGTTATATATAGATTTGTTTCCTTCAACATATTGTGATTTAACTGAACTGAATACTGAATACTTTTGTTTTACATTCTGCTTTAAGGCTATGGACACATAGCCTGTTGGCTCTGACTGTTGTCAGCCTGAGTATTTCTGCAGGCAGATCTGCTTATCTCAGCCTGCAAAAAATACACAGCCAACAGCCTGTCTGCCCATAGCCTAAACATAGTTGGTACACTCTGCTTGAGTATCCAGTACCAGTCTCTTAGCATCCAAATTTCACTGGACCGTTCACTTCCACAAAATGGATAGCACTCTAATTCTTATAACCAAAGCCTTCTGACCTTTTATCAAGTTTTAAAAAGCTTCTATACTTGCCTAATGCTTTATATGTTGCGTTATTGCTTGCACTTTTACTTGGATAACCATTTTCCATTTTGTACTAAGAAGTAATTATACACCAGTACATTTTCCCTCCAGTAAGTTTTTTGCTGTGACTCTAGAAGGAATCCTCAGATTTCAGCATGAGAAAATTGCAATGCTCATCTGACAACATAGTAGAGGGGGGAAAACCTTTGGTACAAAACTTAGTACAGTGTACTTACAAAACTTAGTACAGTGTGAACTTAGTACACTGTACTAAGTTTTGTACCAAAGGTTTTCCCCCCTCTACTATGTTGTCAGATGAGCATTGCAATTTTCTCATGCTGAAATCTGAGGATTCCTTCTAGAGTCCCAGCAAAAAACGTACTGGAGGGAAAATGTACTGGTGTATAATTACCTCTTAGTACAAAATGGAAAATGGATGATTTTAACTACCATAATTTCACTTGTTTGTGCCACATGCAATTACTTATTACAGGGATCAAAATTTAAATGGTGAATAAACTTGTAATCATTTACACTTCTTTTCCTTTGTGTAGGGAGGAACTACCGGAATCTGCTTATAAACACCAACTGTTGGGACTCAATCTTCTATTCCTTTTGTCACAAAACAGAGTAGCTGATTTCCATACAGAGCTGGAGAGGCTCCCTGCCAAAGATATCCAAACTAATGTGTATATTAAACACCCTGTATCTCTTGAGCAGGTAACATAGTTTGTATAGTTGTGATTTTGAATTCTAGTGCAGTGTTCACAATGTGATTCTTTTATCGATTTTATTTAAACAATATGGCAAGCCTCTCTGAGATTATAAGAGATAGCAACAGCTAACAAAAATGTTTTCAGCAAGCTCACATGCAGTGTCAGACAAAAAAACAGTGAACAGACATGGCTGACTTTAGTGGCCTTGTCCTTCAACTATTTGTTAACTACAACTCCTTCTCTGCTACAACAACACCCCTGATGTCCTTCAGTTGCTGGTAGGTGATGGAAGCAATAACTGAAGCACATATAATGGGGAAATAAATTGTTACTGGTTAAATTCTTTCATATTGTCATCCACTACACAACCCCATCCCACTAAAATTAGATTCCAGGGCAGTTTAAGAAAGATTTTCTACCTATAGTTGTTTCAAAAGCGCTTCTATCTCTGTCACCAATTATTTTTTTTTTAATCACAATTTTATTTTGAATATCATGATCATCAAAATCATGGTCCTTTCAGGGAAAACTGACAGAACAGCTGACCAGCTGTGTTGCACCAATAGCTGGGTAGTTTCATCACTGACACTTGCCCGTATAGCTGCAGCACAGTTGCAGTCATTGGGGAAAGTCATGGTGGCAGTTAACATGGGGAATCCAGTTATTAAAGGCCATAAGATTTGAGTTCCTCCAAAAATTAAATAGGCAGTAGTTTTACATGGACATGTCCTAATATGTCCTAAATAAAAAAAAAAAGTGTACTTTTTTAACTACTGCCTATTACATTTTTGGAGGAACTCGCATCTTTTGGCCTTTACGTGTATGTGCCCTTGGACCGAGGCGAACTGTGAGTATATCCTACTTTTTCATACTTGCTTTATAAAAAAAAAAAAACTTTCACTTTCAGTAGTGCTCATACAGGTTGGTTGCACCATGTCCCCCTTTTTTTTCTTCAGAATCCAGTTATTACTTTTATAGAAGCGATCTAGAGTTACCTTTTAAGGGAACAGTGGTTGTAATCACATTTAATAAATGTTTAAAATGTATTTATTTTGCAGTATTTGATGGAGGGAAGCTATAACAAGGTTTTTCTGGCTAAAGGGAATATACCAGCTGAGAGCTATACCTTCTTCATAGACATTTTGCTGGATACAATAAGGTCAGTCTTTCTCTTACAATAATAAAATTAAAGAATGTCACTAGTGATACATGAAAGTTTGTGGACCCTCCAACATTTTCTATACTTTTATATGAATGTGACCTAAAAAAAAGTCCTAAAAGTACATGAAGAAAACCTAGTTAAACAAATAAAACAAAACTTTTGTTGTCATTTTTTGGGAGAAATTGGAAATGATAGGCAGGTAAGCATAGGATAAAGAGCAGAAAGACATGGACACAGCAGCTCTTAAGGAAAAACTGTGGAAACTGAGCTCCAATATGCAGGCAATATGCAAGCCAGACCTGTGGAATGGAGTGTCTGGCTTGTCTGTTCCTTTCAGAACCCTATAGGTTCCAGGATCTGGCAACTAAAGCCTTTGAACAGAGAAACCCTTAGCAGTTTAGTAACACTTTTTTAGTTTTAAGAATAAAGTATTCTTGTCTTTTGAAATGGTGCCTTATGCGGTTATATAGTCATGTAACTTTTGTGCACTCTATTATATATACTGGTAATGCAATATACTATACATATATGAGAGCGTGAATTTGCAATGATGCTAAAGGTGCTCGTCTTGTGTTTTCTCCCTTTAAAATGTAGTAGTGGCAAAACATCAGGAATGGCCATGGCTCATTTTTGTAGCGTGAGCAATAGAAATCACTGTGTGTTATGTCTTTATTCCTGTTTTAGGGATGAAATCGCAGACTGCATTGAAAAAGCTTATGGTAAAATCCAGTTTAATGAGGCAACAAGGATATTATTCTTTAACACTCCGAAGAAAATGACAGAGTATGCAAAGAAGGTAAGCTAATATTTTCTCTGAAAGCAAATACTGTATATGTCTAGTGTGTTGGGCCTGTTAGGAAACAGGGAATTGTAGGCAGTGGACATGAGTAGGACAGGTGTGCAAACAGAAGGCAGTACACACTCACGCAAATATTTTTATTATGTTTCAAGGAGGAATCCATTTCTTGGAGCTATTTCTGTACCTTTTCTGATAAATGTTGGGTGTAAGTATAGATTAAAGTAGGGATGCACCGAATCCAGGATTCGGTTTGGGATTCAGCCTTTTTCAGCAGGATTCGGCCGAATCCTTCTGCCGGCCGAATCGAATCCTAATTTGCATATACAAATTAGTGGTGGGAGGGAAATTGTGTGACTTTTTGTCACAAAACAAGTAAAAAATGTTTCCCCCTTCCCACCCCTAATTTGCATATGCAGATTAGGATCTTTCGCGAAGGATTCGGGGTTTCGGCCAAATCCAAAATGGTCGATTTGGTGCATCCCTAGATTAAAGGGAAAATGCCCCCCACCCCCATTCGGGCTTACCTGGGTTCTGGGAATTCTGCTTTGTTAAGAATCTGTGCACCACCCCCTATAGACACCAATAACACATAATAAGGGAGGGGTTGCATTATGTATGAAACTTAAAGGGGGGCGGTGGGAACTGTTTTATGTGAACAGAGCGGTACCTGATTTCACATATTAAAAGTAAAGTTCAATTCACAGCCCCCCTTTAAAGGTATACTGTCATGGTATAAAATGTTTTTTTCAAAACACATCAGTTAATAGTGCTGCTCCAGCAGAATTCTGCACTGAAATCCATTTCTCAAAAGAGCAAACACTTTTTTTTTATATTTAATTTTGAAATCTGACATGGGGCTAGACATTGTCAGTTTCCCAGCTGCCCCAGTCATGTGACTTGTGCTCTGATATACTTCAGTCACTCTTTACTGCTGTACTGCAAGTTGGAGTAATCACACCCCTCCTTTTTTCCCCTCAACAGAACAATGGGAAGGTAACCAGATAGCAGCTCTCTAACACAAAATGCCTGGTAGATATAAGAACAGCACTCAATAGTAAAATCCAGGTCCCACTGAGACACATTGTTACATTAAGTAGGAGAAACAACAGCCTGCCAGAAAGCAGTTCCATCCTAAAGTGCTGGCTCTTTCTGAAAGCACATGACCAGGCAAAATGACCTGAGATGGCGCCTACACGCCAATATTACAACTAAAAAAAATACACTTGTTTCAGGAATTACATTTTAAAGTGGTGTGAAAAACTATTTGCCCTCTTCCTGATTTCTTATTCTTTTGCATGTTTGTCACACTTAAATGTTTCTGCTCATCAAAAACCGTTAACTATTAGTCAAAGATAACATAATTGAACACAAAATGCAGTTTTTAAATGAAGGTTTATGTTAAGGGAGAAAAAAAACTCCAAATCTACATGGGCCTGTGTGAAAAAGTGATTGCCCCCCTTGTTAAAAAATAACTTAACTGTGGTTTATCACACCTGAGTTCAATTTCAAAGGTTATAAAGCCATTTCTAAAGCTTTGGGACTCCAGTGAACCACAGTGAGAGCCATTATCCACAAATGGCAAAAACATGGAACAGTGGTGAACCTTCCCAGGAGTGGCCGGCCGACCAAAATTACCCCAAGAGCGCAGAGACAACTCATCCGAGAGGCCACAAAAGACCCCAGGACAACATCTAAAGAACTGCAGGCCTCATTTGCCTCAATTAAGGTCAGTGTTCACAACTCCACCATAAGAAAGAGACTGGGCAAAAACGGCCTGCATGGCAGATTTCCAAGGGGCAAACCACTTTTAAGCAAAAAGAACATTAAGGCTCGTCTCAATTTTGCTAAAAAACATCTCAATGATTGCCAAGACTTTTGGGAAAATACCTTGTGGACCGACGAGACAAAAGTTGAACTTTTTGGAAAGTGCGCGTCCCGTTACATCTGGCGTAAAAGTAACACAGCATTTCAGAAAAAGAACATCATACCAACAGTAAAATATGTTGGTGGTAGTGTGATGGTCTGGGGTTGTTTTGCTGCTTCAGGACCTGGAAGACTTGCTGTGATAGATGGAACCATGAATTCTACTGTCTACCAAAAAATCCTGAAGGAGAATTTCCGGCCATCTGTTCGTCAACTCAAGCTGAAGCGATCTTGGGTGCTGCAGCAGGACAATGACCCAAAACACACCAGCAAATCCACCTCTGAATGGCTGAAGAAAAACAAAATGAAGACTTTGGAGTGGCCTAGTCAAAGTCCTGACCTGAATCCTATTGAGATGTTGTGGCATGACCTTAAAAAGGCGGTTCATGCTAGAAACCCCTCAAATAAAGCTGAATTACAACAATTCTGCAAAGATGAGTGGGCCAAAATTCCTCCAGAGCGCTGTAAAAGACTCGTTGCAAGTTATCGCAAATGCTTGATTGCAGTTATTGCTGCTAAGGGTGGCCCAACCAGTTATTGGGTTCAGGGGGCAATTACTTTTTCACACATGAAAATGTAGATTTGGATTTCTTTTCTCCCTAAATAATAAAAACCCTCATTTAAAAACTGCATTTTGTGTTTACTTGTGTTATCTTTGACTAATAGTTAAATGTGTTTGATGATCAGAAACATTTTGTGTGACAAACATGCAAAAGAATAAGAACTCAGGAAGGGGGCAAATAGTTTTTCACACCACTGTATATTGTAGACTGAATTATTTGCAGTGTGATTTAGAAATAAGAACTACATAGGAGCCATTATAAAAAAAAAATTTCGGGGCAGGGGGGCGGGGGCACAGCCCACAATAGTTGCGCCACTGGTCATAACCAACTCTTTCCAGTTGGCTGAAACACACTTGAATTGAAGTGCTCTGTCTGACATTAGCCTTAAACTACTAAACTACTAAAAATCAGAATCTTAGTTCTCAAAACTGAAGAGATCACCAGAACAGTGTTTGAAATGGCAAGAGGTATTGATTTATATCTTTATTTAGCATTGACTTCAAATCTATGACAACAATTACTTTTTTTGTGTGTGAAAAGGTTTGTGTAAATACAATCTTCCTGTTTTTTTTTTTTTTTTTTCTTCATCATAGCGTGGTTGGGTGTTGGGTCCAAACAATAACTACAGTTTCAGTAGCCAGCAGCAGAACCCAGAAGATGTCACCATTCCATCCACGGAACTAGCCAAGCAAGTCATCGAGTATGCCCGACAATTAGAGATGATTGTTTAATCTATGTGGGGCAATGCCCTCCTTACCAGATATCCATTTCCCATTCCCTTTTTACTGTATGATCTACTCATTTACTTCAACGGTGGTTTTTACCAAGGGGTCTGGGCTTTTTTTTTTTTTTTCTTATACAACAATCCACTGTTTGCTTCATCACATTTCTGGCAGAAATGAGGTATATTTATCAAAGAGTGAAGTTAGAGGCTCCACAGTCCTCTAGATTGAAATTCCACCAATCTCTATTCATTTCTATGGGATTTTGAAAGGCGTATTTATCAAAGAATGAACATTCACTTTCACCTATTGATAAATACTCATTTAAAAATCCCATAGAAATGAATGGAGAGTGGTGGAATTTCACTCTTTGATAAATATACCCCATTATTTTTCTGATGACCTAGAATGCCAAGGGGAACTTTTTCCTGTTTTATACAAGTAATGCATTGGCCTAGAAAAGGCATTGAGTTTAATAGACTTAAAGGGGAACTATCACGAAAATGAAAATTTAAGTTTTAGCATACTGAAATTTTTTAAATACAATCAATTAAATATTCTGCACCGTTTCTGAAATAATCAAGTTTATCTTCACTATTCCTCTCTCAGAATTTTTCTCCTCATTCTATCTTGATTCAGGAGTTGGTTGTCAGATGAATGATCCACCTTATAAGGGGGCATCTGACACCCAACTGCTGCATGAAGAGAGAATGAAGAGAAACAGATGCTGAGAGAGGGATAGTGACGATAAACTAGATTATTTTAGAAACAATGTTGTATTTAGAAAGTTTCTTGCATCAATACGAGGAAGCTTATATTAAATTTTCGCGATCGTTCCGCTACCAGCTATCTCTACACTGGTGGTGGTTTCACTGTGCTGGCACCAAGCCTTCATTTTATGGGTCAAACTTGGCACAGCCCTCGCAATTGGATGGTGGCATTGCCACTCTGTGAGGCAGGGTTTTATATGTGTCCTTAGCCAGAGCTCTGTAATTTATATAGACCTTTTTTTTTATTTTTTAAAGAAACCAGTTTTGTTTAACAGTTGAGGCCTACAAACAGACTACAAGTTAATGCCATCCGTTACCTTGTGCAACTGAAACAATGTATATATACAGACAATAAGAATAAAGCGCCAGTTTGGCCAAATTTGTCACATTATTAAGATCAGTAACGTAAGCATTACAAAATAGAAATCACTGAAGTCCGTTCCATTTTTGTGCATGTATTATAGTGTTTGGGGTGTTTTTTTTTTTTTTTTTGTTTTTTTTTAAGCATGCTACCTACTGATTGGTTGGTATGGTTTATGAGACCAGTAGCTAACGAGACCATTTATTACATAAACCCAATAGTCATGCGATGTAGAGCAAAGGCTGGCACAAATCTGACCTCCCTAAAAAAAAAAAGTGCAGCTTAAAAATGTTTTATCAACAAAATTGTATTACGTTTTATTTGTGCAACCGAAAACTTTTTGTACCACAAATAAGATGTTAATACATAGTAACATAGTAAGTTAGGCCAAAAACAGACATATGCCCATCAAGTTCAACCTTTTAACCTGCCTTACTGCCAGTTGATCCAGAGGAAGGCAAAAACCCCATCAGAAGCCTCTCCAATTTGCCTCAGAGGGGGAAAAAATTCCTTCCTGACTCCAAAATGGCAATGGGACCAGTCCCTGGATCAACTTGTACTATGAGCTATCTCCCATAACCCTGTATTCCCTCACTTGCTAAACACCATCCAACCCCTTCTTAAAGCTATCTAATGTATCAGCCTGTACCACTGATTCAGGGAGAGAATTCCACATCTTCACAGCTCTCACTGTAAAAAACCCCTTCTGAATATTTAGGCGGAACCTCTTTTCTTCTAATCGAAATGGGTGACCTTGTGTCGGCTGAAAAGACCTACTGGTAAATAAATCATTAGAGAGATTATTATATGATCCCCTTATATATTTATACATAGTCATCATATCAACCCTTAAACGCTTCTTCTCCAGCGTGAACATCCCCAATTTGGCTAGTCTTTCAATTTTGTTTATTTTTTTCAACGGAGGTCCAGTTTCTGACAGCCTTTTTATACCCACAGCCACATTTAAAGGTAAAAAGTTGTAGAGCAACACAAGAGTGAAAAAAAAATCTTGGGGTGCCAAATATGAGCTGTGATTGGATATTTGGAAGCCCCTATGTGGACTGGTAGCCTGCTGGAGGCTCTGTGTGGCAGTACATTTGGTTTTTCTGCAATCAAAACATGCTTCCTAAAGCCTGAAATTCAAAAATAAGCCCCTGTTTTGAGGCCACTGGGAGCAACATCCAAGGGGTTGGAGAGCAACATGTTGCATGAGCCACTGGTTGGGGATCACTAGCTAAGTAGATAGGGAACAGTAGGGCTGCCAAAAAGATGAGACAAGCAGCATTATTTCAACAGTGGCATCACAGCATTTACTAGCAAAACATTTAAATATATATTTTTTCTACAGTCATTAAATTTGCATTTTAGCCCCCATTCATATGACTTTCAAAAACAACCAATTTAAATTATATGATAATGGTGTTTGACACAGGAATCCAACAGTTGGTCAGGTCAATTAAAAATATATATTTTTCAGTCATGTTTTCATTATGTTCCCTGACTTAATCCTAACGATTAATTCACAAACCTCTTTTAAACTATAAAAGCATAAAATACTCCTCTTAGGAATAGGCGTTACTACAGCACATCCAATGGATTAATAGAGGAAGATGTAGGGCAGCAATTAAAGGCCTTTATGAGGAGCTGGAGCCTTACCTACAGCCACTAACACATTTTCATGGTGCTTTGGGCAGGTCCAGAATGCACTACGGGGCCAATTCACTAACTTTAAGTGAAGGATTCGAATTAAAAAAAATTCGAAGTGTTTTTTGGGCTACTTCAACTTCAAATCGAAGGATTCGAACTAAAAATCATTTGACTATTCGACCATTCGATAATCGAAGTACTGTCTCGATCTTCGACCCCCTAGTTCACCATCTAAAACCTACCGAACTCAATGTTAGCCTATGGGGAAGGCCCCCTATAGGCTTTCCTAAGTTTTTTTGATCGAAGGATATTCCTTCGATTGTTGGATTTGAATCGTTCGATTCAAAGGATTTAATCGTTCGATAGAAGGAATAATCCTTCGATCGTACTATCTGCGCTAAATCCTTCGACTTCGATATTCGAAGTAGAAGGATTTTAATTCCCAGTCGAATATCGAGGATTAATTAACCCTCGATATTCGACCCTTAGTGAATCGGTCCCTACGTTCTGTGTCGTAGAATTATAGCAAGTGTCCCAGGAAAGTGAATGACTGGAATACTGTAAAAAGAGAATCTATAAGAGGTGCTATAGATTGCACTAATAACGTGACCCATACTGGCTCCATCCTTGTATCTTATGGACTGAACAGCCTGCATAAAGAAAATAATTTGTTTATTTGTTACATAATGATATGTAACATTTTTATTACATCTTCTCTAGGTATTTTTAACAAATGTCAGAGCCTATATTTCCCTGAATACAGTAAAAACACTCCCTATACCAGTAAACAGTCATTTAGATGCAGTAAATACCTGGATCTGAAGCATTATATGGGTCACAAAACTGATTAGCACAATATATTAAATACATGTCCTGAGAAAAATATTAGGGATATATTCCACTATTTTGGAATAGATTCGGGCGAATACCGAACCAAATCCTAATTTGCAAATGCAAATTAGTGGTGGAAAGGAGAAAACTTTTTTTACTTCCTCGTTTTGTGACAAAATGTCACTGGATTTCCTTCCCCTCCCCTAATTTGCATATGTAAATGTAGATGTGTTTTGAAAAAAACATGTTTTCCCATGACAGTATCCCTTTAGGGTAAGGACACACTGGACGATTTGTCGCCAACGTTTTAAAAAAGTAAATCACGGCGACAAGACGAACGTCTTTTTTGAACAGACGATTCACAGCGACTATTGGCACAGAGCGATTTGTATCCCATTACTCTGTGCGGTACGTGCTCCACCCAAACCGGAAACGGTTTGTGCCTCCAGCTGTAACCTGGCGTCTTTGCGTTCTTGCGTCATTGCGTTCGCATTGTAATTTGAATACAATTGCTGCAACTTATCTGTATGTGTGTGCGTGTCTAGGAGATTTCAGTGCTTTTCTAAGTACATGCTATTTCTAATAAATTGCTCGGAAAAGGGTCTCGGTGCGTTTTGGAGCTACAGGCGATTCACAAACGCGCTGTGAGCACAGGAGCTGGCGTCTTTCATTTGGTTTTGTTCAGAGACAAAACGAGCGATATGTCGCCGCGATTTGCTTTTTAAAAACGTTGGCGACAAATCGTCCAGTGTGTCCTTACCCTTAAGCAGGATGAAATAATGTTAATAACAAGCATGGGAAA
Organism: Xenopus petersii; assembly: GCA_038501925.1. Taxonomy (NCBI): domain Eukaryota; kingdom Metazoa; phylum Chordata; class Amphibia; order Anura; family Pipidae; genus Xenopus; species Xenopus petersii. The sequence continues at coordinate 19,282,687 of CM076687.1, read as the reverse complement.
TGCACACCCTAAACAATAGGTGAGGTGCCAATCCACTGGAATCAGTCCACATGATCCCAATACATTCCTCAGAAGAAGCCAAGGGATTGCACTCTACAAAAATACAAAAATCTTTATTAGGTAATCACATCATAAAAAAAAGCCCTTTCAACCTAAATGCAAAAAGTCTCCTGTACGCATGTTTTTCTGCTACAAGAACTGTGGCCATAAACAAATGCTGTACAGTATCCTTTATTCCTGTCTATTGAAAACATTTTAGCAAAGTACAAACTTGTCATGGAGAAACCAGGAAGGAAAACTGTACTCAAGCAGAAGCTTCCAAATTCTATAATGTATAGACCAACCCAATGACAAAGCAATCTTGTTACTTGCTAGATACTTGAAATGCTAATGCAGGTACCAGCTTCACCAGTCTGGGAGATTATATACTGATAGAATAAATGTATACTGTCAGACTGTGAAATTGTTTAGTTTATTATTTCTGAGAATAAATGTTTTTAAATCTGCACATCATTGTCCGTTTATAGTGGCAGCTTAGGGCCACTAGTTGTAGGGCCAATGCCAACTCATCAAACGCTGGTGCTGACAGTACAGAAGAATCGTACCACTAACTGTACCATTCATTTTTGTTTTAACTGGAGTATGTATCAAAAACTGTGCATCAATCAAGAGAGAGATAGTGGAAATATGAAAGACCAAAGCTGCAGCCTAGCTTCACAGCCTAGAGCAGGTACATGTGATGGAGGCATGTGATCCCACAACTGACCAGCTACATAGTAACATGTCTTAAAAAAAGACGTCCATCAAGTTCAATCTTTTGACTTTTTTTTTTTTAACCTGCCTAACTGCTAGTTGATCCAGAGGAAGGCAAAAAAAAACCCATCTGAAGCCTCTTCAATTTGCCTCAGAGGGGGAAACAATTCCTTCCTGACTCCAAAATGGCAATCGGACCAGTCCCTGGATCAACTTGTACTATGAGTTATCTCCCATAACCCTGTATTCCCTCACTTGCTAAACACCATCCAACCCCTTCTTAAAGCTATCTAATGTATCAGCCTGTACCACTGATTCAGGGAGACAATTCCATATCTTCACAGCTCTCACTGTAAAAAATACCCTTCCAAATATTAAGGCGGAACCTTTTTTCTTCTAATCGGAATGGGTGACCTCTTGTCAGCTGGAAAGACCTACTGGTAAATAAAGCATTAAAGAAATTATTATATGATCCCCTAATATATTTAGACATAGTTATCATATCACCCCTTAAGCGCCTCTTCTGCAGCGTGAACATCCCCAATTTGGCCAGTCTTTTAGCTCAGATTTTTTATAGCTTTTACCAGCTTAGTTGCCCTTCTCTGTACCCTCTCTAATACAGTAATGTCCTGTTTGAGTGATGGAGACTAAAATTGTGCGGCATATTCTAGATGGAGCCTTACAAGTGCTCTAAACAGTAGAAGAATGACCCCTTCCTGCCGTGAATCAATGTCCCTTTTAATACAGCTCAAGACCTTACTTGCCCTTGATGCTGACTGCCATTGCTTGCTACATTCGTCACAATACTGTTTGTTGAAGAACCAGGTAAAAAAATTTTGTATATAAAGTATTTCTTTCTGTTTGGCATGAGAATTTGATTACCTTGGAAATGTTTCATAAGACTACCAGTTTCAACATAAATGAAATGATTTTAAGATTCACTTCTAGAGATCATCAAGAAGTCAACACGAAATTAGGAGATCATTCTTCAAAACACTTCATTGTGCCTGTCTGTTGGTCAGTATAAATGTAGCTAGGATAAAATATATTTTAAACACCCCTAAAAATAAGGAACCTATTAATTAATAAAATGCTAGGCTATTGCAATTCTTTGCTAAAAATTTTAAACGGATGCATTAAATAGCCCAATAGTGATCATTACTTGCTGAGCCATGTGATTATTACAGAACTGTGTCTAAAGTCAGAAATATTAGGTCCCAGTAGACTTACCAAGAAATGACATTGGATGGAAGTTTGCCTGGTTGATGCTTACATTGGCTTCTCATGTTGCAGGTAGTGTCACACCTGAAATGAAAATGAGCTTTGCTTTAGAATATTGTCCTTGATTGGAAGGTTCCTTACAGTAGGAGCTCATACTGGCTTGCTTTTTGCACAGTCTATTTACCCGCAGAAAAAAAACTGATTTTTTTTAATTTAAATTTTGGTTGGTCTATTTTTTTTCGAATTTCGAAGTTATGGGCGTTCATAAAAACTCCCATTACTTCGAAATTCGACCCTTGATAAATCTGCCCCATAAATTCCATTTACATGCTCCAAAATACGTCTCTTAAAATGGCTATTGGTCTTATTTAATTGCAAGGACACAGCCACATACATCCATGCATTGTGGAATATACTATTTTGGTGCAATCTATACCCCTCCCAAATATATACTTTAATTTCCTCTCATCTATGATTCCCCACAAATGCAACTGGTGACCTATGAGTCTCAGAACACTTTCCTTAGAGGCACATTTATCAAGGGTTGAATTTCGAAATCATGTGAGTTTTTTAAAACTCCCATAAACTCAAAATACGACCAATCGAAATGTACTAATAAAATTGCATTTTCTCAGCTCGGACGAACTAAACCAATCCGAAAACTCGAATCGAATTTGATTCTAATTAGAAAAACTCGATTCAGGGTCAGGTATGGCTGTAAACATCACCAAATCGATCCCTGGACCTCTCCTATTGACTTGTACAGTAATTTGGCAGGTTTTAAGTGGTGAATAGTCTAATTCAAGTATGATAAATCTCAAAATTCTAATTAAAACTCAAATCTAGTTTTGATAATTCACAATTCGAATTTGAGAGTTTTGACCAAAAAAAATTTGAATTCGAATTTTCACTTCGACCCTTAATAAATCTGCCCCTTAAAGTACCAGTAACGTCAAAAGATTTTTTTTAAAAAATTAGTTTGTATAGAATGAAAAAAAAAACCACCAAGCCAAATGTAACTTTAAAATCGCAAAGTCTTTTTTAAAAATAAACTTACCGAAACTCCGTTTGCGCTCCTCTTCAGAAAAGCTGACAGGGCGACGATCCATTTTACGGCGCTCGATTTCTCCTCCCTGGCTATTTCCTTTAGTAGGCAGGGAGGAGAAATCGAGTGCCGCACGATGGATCGTCACTCTGTCATCTTTTCTGAAGAGGAGTACAAACGCAGTTTTGGTAAGTTAATTTTTTAATAAAGACTGCGATTTTAAAGTTACATCTGTCTTGATGTTTTTTTCTCATTCTATACAAACAAATTTTTAAAAAAAAAAAATCTGACTTTACTGGTCCTTTAATGTTATTTTCTTTTATGGCCAAGAGCCTGCAAAAGAATAATCAGGTGACTGTGCCTCCAAGGAATTGCATATGTTTTTAAGAAAATATAAAACAAACAAACAAACTGATTAATTGTGGATTTGTTAATATAATTTACAAGGTATTGCCTTATTATCATAACAAAAACATAAATATTTAAAGGATGCATAAATGATTTAAACAATACAATCTGCAGAAAGACATTTCTCTGTTTTGATGCATTGTGGATAACAGGTTTTGGGATAGTAAAAACGCAAAAATACTTGCACAGATTTGCAAGGGGGCCTTTATTTTAACCCCATAAAATTGTATTTCTGTGCCATTTCACACAGTACAAATTAAACAATACAATTTGCAAAAAAAATCTGATGTTGATGAATTCTGCAAATGTTTAAAGGGACACTGTCATGGGAAAAAATGTTTTTTTTTTTTTTTTTTTTAATGCATCAGTTAATAGTGCTGCACCAGCAGAATTCTGCACTGAAATCCGTTTCTCAAAAGAGCAAACAATTTTTTTTTTATATTTCATTTTGAAATCTGACATTAGGCTAGACATATTGTCAGTTTCCCAGCTGCCCCCAGTCATGTGACTTGTGCTCTGATAAACTTCAGCCACTCTTTACTGCTGTACTGCAAGTTGGAGTGATATCACCTCCTCCCTTTCCCCCCCTAGCAGCAGTACAGTGGGAAGGTAACCAGATTGCAGGCCCCTAACACAAGATAGCAGCTGCCTGGTAGATCTAAGAACAGCACTAAATAGTAAAATCTAGGTCCCACTGCAACACATTCAGTTACATAGAGTAGGAGAAAGCAGTTCCATCCTAAAGTGCTGCCTCTTTCTGAAATCACATGACCAGGCAAAATTACCTGAGATGCACCTACACACCAATGTTACAACTAAAAAAAAATACACTTGCTGGTTCAGGGATGAAATTTTATATTGTAGAGTGAATTATTTGCAGTGTAAACAGTGTAATTTGGAATTAAAATATACATCATAAAAATCATGACAGAATCCCATGTTTGTCACAAAATATCACCACTTCCACAGTGCCCTAAATATCAATATAGATGCTATCCACATACATTTGTCTTTAAATTATCAACAATAGCCCAACAATATCCTTCAAGGTATATATATATATATATATATATATATATAGATATATAGATATATAGATATATATATATATGTTCATTGTGCAGGGCTTTCATTATACTCACAGTTCCATTCCTTAGTATTAATCTTGTATCCCCATGCATCAATTTGCCAACAATCAATTATCTGCTCCACTCGATGCGAAGGAATAGAAAAGCCAATAATGTAATTCTGTTTATTGAATAAAATTACATTAAAAGAGCTGCACTTACAAGAGTCCATATGAAAGGTGCCTATATCAAAATACTGCTTATTTATAATTAAAAAATATGCATTTTTAATGGTTTCTGACAGTTCTTTAAGCCTTTCCCTCTGCTTTCCTGCTGAGCTGGCTGACTACTTTGCTGAGCTGGCTGACTACTGTTACTTTGTATCAACAGCCATCTGTCCTCAGCCTGCATCCTCCAGAACCCACAATTCCCTGCACACGTGATTTCAATAAGGAAAGCAACATAACAGAATTTCTCTTGCCAGTCTCACATTCTGCTGCCAGACTGCCTCTGTCTTATTCATATTCTTACGTCACTCTCTCTGTGGCATGGCCAGTGTTGGATTGGGACACCAAGGGCCCACCCAAAAAGCATAGACCAGGGGCCCATACAATATACAAAATTTGGGGGGTTGTGGAAGCACTCTTAAGGCTTAATTAAAGGGATACTGTCATGGGGAAAAAATGTTTTCAAAATGAATCAGTTAATAGTGCTACTCCAGCAGAATTCTGCATTGAAATCCATTTCTCAAAAGAGCAAACAGATTTTTTTTATATTCAATTTTAAAAACTGACATGGGGCTAGACATATTGTCAATTTCCCAGCTGCCCCCAGTCATGTGACTTGTGCTCTGATAAACTTCAATCACTCTTTACTGCTGTACTGCAAGTTGGAGTGATATTACCCCCCTTCCTTTTTTTCCCCCCAGCAGCCAAACAAAAACAATGGGAAGGTAACCAGATAACAGCTGTCTGGTAGATCTAAGAACAACACTCAATAGTAAAAACCCATGTCCCACTAAGACACATTCAGTTTCATTGAGAAGGAAAAACAGCAGCCTGCCAGAAAGCATTTCTCTCCTAAAGTTCAGGCACATGTCACATGACCAGGGGCAGCAGGGAAATTGCCAAAATGTCTAGCCCCATGTCAGATTTTAAAATTGAATATAAATAAAATCTGTTTGCTCTTTTGAGAAATGGATTTCAGTGCAGAATTCTGCTGGAGTAGCACTATTAACTGATGCGTTTTCATGTTTTCCGCTGACAGGATCCCTTTAAAGTATATTTAAGTACAATGGCACTTACAATGCACTTCCCTGTTTCCCTGTCTCATAAGCATTTCAGTTTAAATGCAAGTGCATGTGTTTACAAAACAGGGGTTTTTAGTTACAAAGTTATGCTCATAAAGTTGAAAAGCCACCATAGCACGTCAAGGTACAGGGAGGGGACCAGGGAAGTGCATTGTAAGTAGCATTGTCCTTCCACAACCTCCCAAATTTTGTATATAGACCAGGGGCCCACTCTTAGTACTATTATTCTTCCTCTTCTTGCTCTAGTCTCTTTTCTTTACATACTATAATCTATTATTACATCTATTTAGCCTCTTAGTTCTCATAGAAATAGGGAATGGCCAAGAAAGTCAAATGTTTAGCAGCATGAGGGGCAGTGTCGGACTGGCCCACCGGGATACCAGGAAAACTCCCGGTGGGCCCAGGTGTCAGTGGGCCTCTTGCTTCTAATCATTTAGCCTATTTCATGGTCATTCCCTATTTCTTTATGGGGAAAAAATGCTTAATAATGGAAGAATATAGTGTAGAAGTAGAAGTAAGTAATACAAGACTAAGAATAAAGAGTTTGAGGAGAGGAGGAATAATAGTTTGAAAAGTGGTCCCACAGTCTACGGTTTTCCAGGGGGCCCAAGATCTAAGGTTTTCTGGTGGGCCCCTGGCATCCCAGTCCGACACTGATGAGGGGCCACTGACAAGTCCTGGAGTTTTCCTGGGATCCCTGTGGGCCAGTCCGACACTGTCTGAGTTAAAGGCGCAGTGTGTGTTTGCGGCAGTAGTGAATGAAGTCGCTGTTGCTCCGGTGGATGAGTCTGGCGCTAGCAGTCCAGCAGGGATATGTGGAGCTGTGGGGCTGCTATCAGCCAGGGCCCACTGACAGGGAGCAGAGTCGTGGGACGGGAGTGGGAGAAGAACATGATTGTGAGTGGGGCTGGTAGTTAATATGAGGCAGCAGCAATGACAACTAATAGAGCAGCCGGGTCCAGAGCAATTAGCAATTAGTGATGCTGCCGTTTAGTCCTGTGCGAATGTGTAGCCGAGGGTTAGCGCTTTATTTCATTCTCCAGCTCAGCTCGTGAGACAGGTGCGTCCCTTTCTCGCTGACCCATGATTTCTCGCGCTAGGACCACGCAGCTTCCAGTCGCTCTCAGTCCTCTATGTTCGCCCTTCCTTCAGTCAGTCCTCTCCATTCCCCGGCCCTACATTCTCCCCGGTACCGAGAAGAGCCAGGCCCAGTGTCCATCCCTGCTCAGCCTCCAGGTGCGGCCCGGCTCCCCGGCTCCCCAGCAGAGACACAGGCCGGGAGGGGGAGAGAGGAGGAGGGAGAGGGAGGGATGGGGGTGCAGCTGAGATGTTGTTACCTGGAAGATGGCTGCTGTTCCAACATCCACATCATGATGCCCAGGAAAAATGGAGAAAGCGAGGAAAAGAGAGAGAAGCAATTGTGCCAGGATTTCCATGTAAAGCTCATATAGGAGCCGAGGAGCCGAGCCTTCCTGGGGAACCAGCCCTTCCTCAATCCCCAATCAGCTATGGACAGAGAGTGAGTTGTACATTTTCTTCTAATAGCCCCTTGCCCCCAGCCAATGATGAGAGTGATGTCACTAGCCCTCTGTCTCATTCTTATTGCCAACAAAGCCCACTGAGCTCTACTGTACACATGTAGCCATTCATCCCAATGCATCATGTCTGCTCTTCTGCTGCTGCTCATACACAAGCCAGTGCCTCTAGTCTCTATTCTCTATTCTCTATTCTGTGCTGAAGTGCAAGTGTGTCAGCCATTCATTACACAGCACCTCCTCTCATTCATGTCGTCCCCCTTTTTTTTTCCTATCTCCGGCCAAGGTGGGAAAGGGAAGGGGCAGATATTTGTGAATCAATCTTATTTGCATCTGGGTTCATTCATAAAAAAGGGACTGGGATGAGTTTGAGGGACCATGAAAGCTGCTCCCTCCCCCACCAACTCCCTGTGTCTGTGTGTCTGTGTATATTTGTGTGTGTGTATATTTGTGTGTGTCTGTGTATATGTGTGTACATTTTGTGTGTGTGTATGTGTGTGTATATGTGTGTACATTTGTGGGTGGGTGTATATTTGTGTGAGTGTGTGTCTGTGTATATGTGTGTATATTTGTGTGTGTGTATTTGTGTATGTGTCTGTATGTTTGTGTGTGTGTGTATGTGTATGTCTGTATATGTGTATATGTGTCTGTATATGTGTGTGTGTGTGTGTATGTGCAGATGTGCCAAGGAAACAGCTGCCCATTCAGGACACACACACACACGTGATACAAAGTAAGAGCCCAGGCTGTCATAATGTTACCTGCTGTTTATTAGGGGGGGAAAGGACAAAGAAACCCCTCATCACGTGACCAGCCATTCACAAAAAAAATCTCCTTCATTCAGAGACGCTTCATGCTCCTTTCCAAGGGGCTTCTCTGCCCCAACTAGTCCATCAGTGCTGAATACATTTAACCCTGGAATAGCTGCTCATCTTATATTTAACACTGGAATAGCTGCTCACCTTATATTTAACCCTGGAATAGCTGCTCAGCTTAGTGCTGTTTGGGGGAAGGGACAATTGATGCTTGTGCCATTTCCACACACACCACATTTCTGCTGCTTTGCCTTCCTCTAACCTTTTTGAAAGGGTTAACTTTTAATATGTTATAGAATGACCAATTATTTTCAATTGGTCTACTCTTCATTATTTATTTTGTATTGTTGTTTTTTTTTTTTTTTAATTATTTGCCTTTTCCTTCTGACTCATTCCAGCTTTCAAATGGGGGTCACTGACCCCCATCTAAAAACAAATGCTCTGTATGGCTACACATTTATTGTTATACCTCATCTTTCTATTCAGGCCTCTCCTATTCATATTCCTGTCTATTTTTCAAATCAGTGCAGGGTTGTTAGGGTAATTTGGACCCTAGCAACCAGATTGCTGAAATTGCAAACTAGAGAGCTGCTGAATAAAAAGCTAAATAACCCAAAAACCACACATAATAACAAATGAAAACCAATTGCAAATTGTCTCAGCATGTCACTCTCTACATCATACTAAAAGATAGGTTAAAGGTGAACCACCCCTTCAATTGCACACAAACACAAGTATTCTTTGCATGTCCACATCAATGATATTTTTAAAAATAACTGATTAAAAAGAATATGCAGCTCTAGCCACAAATCCCATTGGCTCAGACTAAAGATCCTGTAGGGCTGATATAGCTCAGCTGCTGAAAAACACCTTTGGGGTACAACTAGGGTTGCCATCTTTTCTGAAAAAAATACCGGCCTTCCTATATATTTATCTTTTTTCTCTGTTAATAACATTGGGATCAACCATCATTTTTACTGGCCAAAAATACCGGCCAGGTGGCAACCCTAGGTACAACTGTTTGCAAACAGGGTGGTGATTGCTTCTTGACATCGCAGAGCCGCTGACCAAGAGTTTCTGCAGTAGCTGCGGAATTTACTTTACTAAAATATACAGCTATTACAAGACACCTTGCCATTTAATTCACTCACACTGGAGAGGAAATTTCAGGCCTGTCACCTCACTCCCACCATGGCTTGCCTCCCGAAGACCCAGGTACCCCTCAACACCCCAGATCCACTGCCGAATTTAGATGGCAACATCTGGAACATTTTTTTTTTAATTTTATAAAACATGTTTTATATATATAGGCACTCAAGGACCACCCCCTTAAAGCTGCTGTCCTAGGCACAGGTCCTCAGGTGTCTATATATAAATACGGCCCTGACATAGATGAAGAGTGAGATTAAAAATCATTCAAAATTATTTGCTTATAATGGAGTCTATGGGAGATGGTCTTCCTGTAATTCAGAGCTTTCTGGATAACAGATTTCCGGATAAAGTATCCCTTATGTTTCAAATTGTACATACATTACCCAATTAGAAATCAGAATCCCTATAGTCCTGCTAGCTACACACCAAGCAAGATGGGAGCCATTTATGGAGCCTCCAGTTGACTTTAAGTGAACAATGTATGTTACTAGAGTAGTTAGCCGTGCGCAACTCCAGATGGTCAATTACAAACAGCGATGGACGAATTTCTCCAGTTTCACCGGAAAATTTTCTGCAAAATTTGCAAAACGGCGAAAAATCGAAAAAATCTGGAAAATCTAAATTGACACCCACGTCCAATTTTGGACGTTCGTCCGAAAAGTTGCTCGCATAAATTTTGACACTGGTGTTAAAGTCAATGTGCGTCCGAATATTGTTGACGCGCGGCGAGATTGATGCAAGCGACTTTTCAGACGGCATCCAAAATTTTTTGGCACAGCCGGATTTTCATGTGAATTAATTCACCAGGGCGAAAAGTGGAAATTTGCCGCAAATTCGTGACAGGCAAATTTATTCGCCCATCACTAATTAAAGGGGAAGGAAGCCTAGTCGGCGCAAACCCCCCACCCGTTTGTTGCCCAACCCTCCCTCCTCCCCCCTGGCCTACCCGTCCCGCTGGGCAAATGCCCCTAACTTGTTACTTACCCTTCTGCGCAGGTCCAGTCCAGGGAGTTCACTGACGACATCTTCTTCCACGCGATCTTCTTCCTGCTGTGAACAGCGTTTTGGCGCATGCGCAGTAGGATCATTTCGCCGGTATGCCAAATGTCACGCGCATGCGCAGTAGATCGTACCGGCGAAATGATCCTATTGCGTATGCGCTGTTCAAAGCAGCAAAAGATCGCGTGGAAGAAGATGTCGTCTGTGAACTCCCTGGACTGGACCTGCGCAGAAGGGTAAGTAACAAGTTAGGGGCATTTGCCCAGCGGGACGGGTAGGCCAGGGGGGAGGAGGGAGGGTGGGCACCAAACGGGAGGGGGGGTGGGGGTTTTGCGCCGACTAGGTTTCCTTCCCCTTTAAAAGCCTCTCTCTGCATAAGAGTCTACAGGAGAAATGAACACACTAAAGCCAACGCAATATTTGCCATATTTTACAGAGAAGCAGTGTCGGACTGAGACACCAGGGGCCCACCAAAAACCCTTAGACCAGGGGCCCACTCTAAGTATTATTTTCTTCCTTTACTTACTCAACTTATATTCTCCTATTCTCTTTTCTTTACATACTATAACCTATTATTCCATCTATTTAGCCTCTTTATTCTCATAGAAATAGGGAATGACCATGAAATAGGCCAAATGTTTAGAAGCAAGAGGCCCACTGACACCTGGGCCCACCGGACGTTTTCCTGGTATCCCGGTGGGCCAGTCCGACACTGCAGAGAAGCACCACTCCATTAACATGTCTAAAATTTGAATACATACATTATGATAGAATCTGCAAAGTATAAAACCACCATTTAACACCACAGTGCGCATTTTTAGATGGTGGTGGAAAAAGACCAGCAAATATGCCTAGCTGCCTGAAAGAAATCTATCACAAATATCTTATTGAACCAGAATCACATAGGTTTGAAAATGTCATTGGTTGAATTGATGGGGTCTGCGCCGAGATCTTTGTAAACACACATTATGTTTCAATGGTTGTTCTGTGGGCCTCATTCAATCAACCCAATTTCACCCAGAACATGAGTAGCTAAACTGGGCAAAGATCTGCTTGTTTGGCAACTTTGCCAAAATGATCTGATTTTGCAGTGCAATATTTTGCTCGATTGACTACCTTGTTGCATTGCTTTAACTGTTCAGGTATGGGATCTCTTATCTGGAAAACTGGTATCTAGAAAGCTCCAATGTACAGGAAGATGGACTCCCAGTACATTTTACAGATATTATACAATATACCAGGCTGCTGATATGCATTGAAACGAGAATATTATTTCATACCTCCCAACTGTCCCATTTTCTGTGGGCCAGTCTCTTTTTATTAAAAATTCCAGAGTTTCTCTTTGATCTCCTGCACTGACTCCAGAAAATTATACAACGTTTCTGAAACCTAATTAAAATAAGAAGCTTTTTGGCAGAGAGCCCAGAACACTCAGAAACTGCACTTGGATACATTTGTAACAATTCAAAATAAGCAAAGATACAAGTGTAAGTCTCTTGGGGGGAAAACTAAAGGTGGGGCCATACACGGGCCGATAAAAGCTGCCGACAGACTGTGTCGGCAGCTTATTGGCCCGTGTATGGGGGCCCCCGACGGGCTTCCCCGATCGAGATCTGGCTGAAAGTCGGCCAGATCTCGATCGGATGGGTTTAAAAACCCCGTCGGATCGCGGCCGCATCTGTTCGTTGATGCGGTGCCGCAATCCGACCGCCCATTTGCGAATGCTAGGATCCGATTGTTAGGCCCTAGGGCCCACGATCGGATCTGCCCGATATTGCCCACCTCAAGGTGGGCATATCGGAGGGAGATCCGCTCGTTTGGCGACATCGCCAAACGAGCTGATCTATCCATGTATGGCCACCTTAGACTCACAGCTTAAAGGGCAATTTCCGCTTCATTAGCAAAAGTATTATAACAAGTAAAACTTTGCCCTAAATTTCTTCCAGAAATGTGTTCAAACATAAGCTTCGAAATTTTGTAAAATGGACATGGTAATTAGGGGGTGTGGTCACAAAATGGGCGTGGTGCACGCTTCAGATCTTTTTGTCACTTTACATTTTGTAACATTGCATGTTGTTTGTATAATCAAATCATACCTCCCAACATGTTGGAAATAAAAAGAGGGACAAAAAAAAAAAGATGGCGCGTGTAGCGCAGTGAAATTGCCACAACCCCTAATTACCACTTTGATTCTACAAAATTTAGCAGGTTATGAAAGTTTGAACATATTTCTGTGGTTTTTTTCAGTTATTACAGTTTTGCTAATGAAGGTGAATTGCCCTTTAAGCTGTGAGTCTAACTTTTCCCAAGGGACATGTTATCTTATATTGTCACAATTACTTTTTTGCTTATCTCGAAATTGTTATAAAAGTATCCTATCTGCTGTTGTGGCTGTTCTGGGCTCTCTGACAAAAGCCAATTAAGTTAGAAACATTGTTTCTTTTTCTGGCTGTTCAGTGCAGAGAACAACGGGACTTTGCAGTACAATCGCGGGACTACGGGTTGAGCTGTTAAAAGAGTAACATTGGGATCAACCATCATTTTTACCGGCCAGGCAGGTAAAATACCGGCCAGGTGGCAACCCTAATTGCACACTAATGCACACTATAAAATTTGTCTTTCTTACTGTCGTATGAGGGAAAAAGTGTTTGCAAAGGCAACATTTTTCACTTTTGGCAAACATTTATTTAGGAACTGCAAATGATTTTTGCATTGGTGACCAATATCACATTCCCCCAATAGTGTTTTATAACAAAATGAGCCAAAGCATAAAATTAACTCAGTATTAGGTTATTGTATTACAGGTATGGGACCAGAATGCTCGGGACCTTGGGTCTTCTGGATAACGTATCTTTCCGTAATTTGGATCTTCATGCTTTAAGTCTACTAGAACATCATGTAAATATAAAATAAACCCAATAGGCTGGTTTTTCTTCCAATAATGATTAATTATATTTAAGTTTAGATCAAGCACAAGCTACTGTTTTATTATTACAAAGAAAAAGGGAATCGCTTTTTTAAAAATTTGGATTATTTGGATAAAATTAAATCGATGACGGACAACCTTTTCGTAATTTCTGTATAACGGGTTTCAAGGATAATGGATCCTATACCTGTACCTGATAATGACCAATGAAATACATTGAGATTTTTGGGGCTTTTTTTTTGCAGCTACATTGTGAGGGTCCGAGCAGTGGTGATGTGCAGGGACGATTCTAGTGGGGGCTGGGTTCCTATGGGAGGAGGCGGTCTCAGCCACGTCATGATTTGCAAAGTATGGAGACCAGAAACTTCCCACCAACGAGATTACCTCATCCGTGGGGAAAGACTGAAGGATCAGACAGTAAGTATCAGCAGCCTCTTCCTATACCTTTTACCTGAGATCTATGCATCTATAACCTAATTACTGATTTGAAGGGGTAGTTCACCTTTTAAGTTAACTTTTTGTATGTTATAGAATGAGTTATAGAATTCTAAGCAACTTTCCAATTGGTCTTCATTGTTTTTTATTGTTTTTGAATTATTTGCAGTTTTTTTCTGATTCTTTCCATCTTTCAAATGGGGGTCACTGACCCCATCTAACAGAAAACGCTCTGTAAGTCTACAAAAATGAATTGTTATTGCTACTTTTTATTACTCATGTTTCTATTCAGGCCTCTCCTGTTCATATTCCGGTCTCGTATTCAAATCAATGCATGGTTGCTAGGGTAAATTGGACCCTAGCAACCAAGATGTGCTAAAATTGCAAACTGGAGAGCTGCTGATTAAAAAGCTAAGTAACTCAAAAACCCCAAATGAAAAAAAAATTGTCTTAGAATATCACTCTTTACAGCATACTATAAGTTAACTCAAAAGTGAACAACCCCTTTAATAACATCCCTGTGATGTTTAAATGTCCTTATTCTGTGTATGAATTCTAGGGATGCACCAAATCCAGGATTCGGTTCGGAATTCGGCCAGGAATCGGCCGTTTTCAGCAGGATTCAAATTCGCCCGAATCCTTCTGCCGGCCAAACCAAATCCGAATTTGCATATGCAAATTAGGGACAGGGAGAGAAATCACGTGACTTTTTGTCACAAAACAAGGAAGGAAAAATGGTTTCCCCTTCCCACCCCTAATTTGCATATGCAAATTAGGGACAGGGAGAGAAATCACGTGACTTTTTGTCACAAAACAAGGAAGGAAAAATGGTTTCCCCTTCCCACCCCTAATTTGCATATGGAAATTAGGTTTCTGATTCGGTTCGGTATTCGGCGAATCTTTCGCAAAGCAATCAGGGTTTGGCTGAATCGAAAATAGTGGATTCGGTTCATCCCTAATGAATTCACGTTAGGAATTATTTTTATTAGAGAGGTTACAAAATAGTTTAAAAAATCTGGGACATTTTGACCTGTTGCATATACTGTAAATTAAATGCAATCAGTATACACTTTATATTATATGGCTCGATTAATACCAAAGTGTATTCGCTCTTTTTTTAATTTTATTCCTACAAATACATCGGACAGAAAATAAAATAAATGACACCCAGTACAGAATGTATTTGCTGTGTACCAGCCACATAGATACACATGTGAAATTCTAATTTAATAAATAATTTCCTGCTTCCCTGTAATATGAAAATACTGATGCCCCAGTAATGTCTTCTCTGGGGGCATTGGCTGTTTGTAGATGTGAAATGAAAAGAACACAGGGATTTATTCGTGATATATTATTTCATCCAGATTTAAGCATTTGTGCCTACAAATATTGTAGCGACTAGTTACATTGCAGATCTGGTCAAAGAAACAAAAGTCCTCCCTTTGAATAAGTACCTACATCTGGCAGCAGAGTGTGTGCTGATTTTTCATTCACAAAAATAACCATTTAGCTGCCTTTTACTAAAAAGGTGAACGATGGCTCAACCCAATGTATGCACTGCATTAAATATTAAAGGAGTTTTTTTCCAAACACATCAGTTAATAGTGCCGCTCCGGCAGAATTCTGCACTGAAACCCATTTCTCAAAAGAGCAAACAGATTTTTTTATATTTAATTTTGAAATCTGACATGGGGCTAGACATATTTTCAGTTTCCCTGCCCCCAGTCATGTGACTTGTGCTCTGATAAACTTCAATCACTCTTTACTGCTGTACTGCAAGTTGGAGTGATATCACCCCCAGCAGCCAAACAACAGAACAATGGGAAGGTAACCAGATGGCAGCTCCCTAACACAAGATAACAGCTGCCTGGTAGATCTAAGAACAGCACTCAATAGTAAAATCCAGGTCCCACTGCGACACATTCAGTTACATTGAGTAGGAGAAACAACAGCCTGCCAGAAAGCAGTTCCATCCTAAAGTGCTGGCTCTTTCTGAAAGCACATGACCAGGCAAAATTACCTGAGATGCTCCTACACACCAATATTACAACTAAAAAAAATAATCTTGCTGGTTCAGGAATGACATTTTATATTGTAGAGTGAATTATTTACAGTGTCAACAGATTAATTTAGAAATAAAAACTACATTATAAAAATCATGACAGAATCTCTTTAAATATCTTAAGATTTATCAACAGCGGGCAAATTTGCCTATGGCCAGTTACCTATAACAACCAATCAGTGATTAACTTTTTAAAGCCAGCTGCAAGTAGGACAGTGAATGCAACAATTTGATTGCCATGAGCTATTATTGTCCATCAGCAAATTTGCCCAGTGTTAAATTACCTTCAATTTTGTTGAAGAGGTTTTACATTTTTAGAAGTTTCTTAAGATGAAGACTAAACCCTAATGCTAACCCTATCAGTGGAATAACATTATGCAGGTGTTTTATGTCTGGAAACCTTCTTTCTCTGCAGACCATTCTGGAGTGTGTCTTGAAGAAGGGTTTGGTGTATAACAAGGCCAATCCAATCTTCCACCACTGGAAGCTGGAGGACAGCAAGTTTGGTTTGACATTCCAGAGCCCAGCTGATGCAATCACATTTGAAAGAAGTATACAGGCTGCCATGGAGGAACTGGCAGAAGGTAAGAATCATCCATGATTAGTTTCAACATTCTATTCCATAGGCAAGAGTGCTAGCGAACTTTAGCTAGGCAGAAATGAATGCTAGGCAAAATTCGCTATGAAATTCGCCCGTTATTGAATTTGCCCCATTGTCCTTACTACTAGTGATGGGCGAATTTATTCGCCAGGCGCAAATTCGCGGCGAATTTGCGCGATTCGCGTGCAGCGAATAAATTCGCGAAACGCCCGTGAAAATTCGCGGTAAAAATTCGCCGGCGTCAAAAAAATGTTTTTCCGAAAAACGGCGCCGGCACAAACGCCGCTAATTCGCCCATCACTACTTACTACCTGCCCTAGGACTATGCTATGCTTCATGCAACTGCTCTCTATACTGAATGCTGGATTTTTTTTCCGTCTCTAGGTGCAGAAATCACCATTCCTCTGGGCATGAAAAAAAATCTTTTGTCTTCTTTTTACTGCTAACCATTTCAATATATGTTACATATTCAAAATATGCCCTGGTATTTCAAATACACAGACACCCAACCAGCCCAATAAATATTTATGGAATCTTACAGCAGCCCCCCTGGCATTTGCCAGAATCCACAGTCTGGGCCTGCCTCCAACCACACTATAATATTTGTGATTATATGGACCTGGCCCATGTGGTTTCTCACAGCTTATTGCTTTTCTGTCCTGGATTTTAGGATCCCTTTCACGTTCATCATCCTCGTCCTCCTCTTCCTCCTCTACACCAGGAGAAGCAGAAGCTTTAGAAGATGCGTTGCCTGTAAGTTTATAAAGTGACACATCAGTTAAGGCTACTTGCCGATTCAATGGCCTATAATATAATGCCATCTCAGTTAGGTAAGTGCACATTTTGGTCAGATCAATTAAGCTCATGGCAACTTCCTAACATATTAGATGTATCCTGTTCTAAATTATTTTGAAATGAGATAGATAGATAGATATAGTCTGTCAGGCTCATGATTTGCTTTGTCTCAGCTACATACAGATAGTGAGTCCTCCTCCAACAGTCGCAAGGAGATGCTTCCAAAACACATAACCATCGTTACCAGTGAGTCCTCATCCAGTTGCTATGTGAGATCCCCTGTATCTGAGGATTTTGGCTTCAGCACTGGTCCATCAGTCAGCCCTACAACACAGGTACAAGCACTTTATTCAAACTTGTATTGCTTCTTTTGGTATGCACTTTATTACAAATGCAACACTTTCAACATAATTATGGTAGTTCATAGTCTGGATGCTAATGTAGTTTTGTTCTACTGTACTGTTATTGAAGTGTGTCCTTACACCAAAGACCAGTTGGTACTTTTCATGCTGTGAGGTTAATGTTTCTAAATAAACCTAAAAGTTCTGTATCATTTTATTCCCAGCCACTACAGAGACTGTCTTTCCACGATGAAGAAGAACTGGAGAGCATCAATCCATGCAAGGACCTTTGGGTATCAAAGGGTTATGAAGATTACCGTCGTGCAGCCTTGCAGCGGACTGAACAGCCCAAGTCTGATCTGAGAGTTCACTTTCAAAAAGCCAGTGGGAGTAAAGCTAAGGAAAGCCAATTCCCAGGAGCCACAGGCACAGCATTAACAGAAAGTGAAGAGCCCTTGAAAGACCCTAGTGCCTCCCCTTCTTGTCGAATACATGGTACTCCTTCTCCTAAATCTAAGGAACATCCTAATGTCCTTGGAGAGGAGGACACAGCCACTGCCCGCTGTGTTTACTGCAGGGATGTGTTTACTAGTGAGGAGAATGGCAGAGGGCAGTGCCAGGATGCTCCTGACCCTATTGGGCATTGTGTCTACCAGTTGTCTTGCATGTGGTGCGCTGAAAGTGTTCTGTACCACTGCATGTCAGACTCAGAAGGTGAATATTCGGACCCTTGCTCCTGTGATCCAGGACACCCCCACTTTTGTGTACGCTGGGTTGTCCTTGTGGCCTTGTCTCTTGTAGTTCCCTGCATGTGCTGCTACCTCCCGTTGCGGGCGTGCCATTGGTGCGGAGAACATTGTGGCTGTTGTGGGGGGAAGCACAAAGCAGTGCGGTGAGAGGAGGAGAACTGGGAGGAAGGAGAAAAGTAAAATGTTCAACCTGTGGCATCTGAGGATCCACTTTCTATTTACATGGCAGAAAATGCATAAGCCTTCAGGTGATAGAGGTGGCCATGGAAATACGTGTATTCTTTTGGAAGGGATGCGGTTGCCGAAGCAATGGCCTACAAAAAATTGGAAAAGGGAAATTGTATAAGGAAATTGTAAGTTAAACAACAGTCCTTCAATGCGAGCAAATGCAGAAACGTTGCTGCAAGTTATGTCCCACCTAGAACCCTACTGAGATAAGGTTAATGAAATGGATCAGTAAGTGTTAGAAAATATATATATATATCAAGTGAGAAATATTCCTCACCTGGTGGAAACATTGCAAGGTCCTATGTTATTTTATGGACTCTAAAACACTGGCTATGGAATTACGTGTATTCTTTTGGAAGGGATGCAGTTGCTGAAGCAATGCCCTACCAAAAATTGGAAATTGTATAAGGAAATTGCAAGTTAAACAAAAGTCCTTCAATGTGAGCAAATGCCAAATCTTTGCTGCAAGCTATAGAACCCTGCTGAGATAAGGATAATGATATGGATCAGTAAGTGTTGTATAATATATACATCAAATGAGAAATATTTCTCACCCGGTGGAAACATTGCAGGGTCCTATATTATTTTATGGACTCCCTAAAGTGTCTGTGATCTCACCAACTTATAACATAGATTCCATAAAATAGCATGGTATGGTCAAAAGAGTCTGACTGTAGAGATTATTCGTAACTTAGAGCAGCATTCATCACTCTGGGCTGTCTGGCTGCTGCTGGGCTCAAGGATGATGGCGGCTGTATTTCAGCAGCAGGTGAAGACTTGAAGGTCAAAGGTCTCTCTGCCTGTCCTTATCTCTTTCAGCAGGAAAACTTTTGAAAAATACCAAATGTGAAGCTGCATACACTTCAATGCATTTTGCATTTTTCAAAAGCATTCTACTTAGAGAGATGCACTGGCAACGCTGATCTTAACTGATCTAGCGCGTCCGTGTGTGTGTAGGAGAAAACCAGGCCACTTCCAATTCCAGGAGAACATCGTTAGAATGAAATCTATGAGGTTACATTTTTTTACATGTTTTTTATGCTTGTGCAACAAAAATGTAACCGCTTTTTATTGCACTGATTGGATTCCGTACTGGATCCCCCATGAATAGGATACACATAATAAATTATTTATCTATCGTGTTTAGTAATCCAAAGGATATGTTATGTTCTAGGCAAGAGTGTTTCTTCTATTACTCTTTTTCATGATTCAGCGTACACCACAGATGTTCTATTAATTTGGTTTTATGTAAAGGGCATTATCCTGAGCTTGTAAAATGCTTTCCTAGTCACCCCTGGCCAGCATTCACCAATGGGTTAACCTCCATCCAGACCAATGGACAGGACCTCCCACTAACAAGTTAAAATGATAGCCACACCCATACTCACTCGTCTTTTTTCGTCCTGTCCAGAGGCCGATGGATGGAGTCTGCAGGGGTCAAGACCCTGTAGGTTCCCAGCGTGGGGGGGTCGGGCACTTTCCCTTAAGCCCACCTCATGGCTGGAAGTCCGAATACTCCCCTATATGGGGTAAGTTAAGGAAGGCCTGTTGATGGGAGGCATCCATTGAGGGCTAAGCTGTACCTCCCGCTATGCGGGTCAGGAAGGCGATGCTGCAATCTCGGTGCGCAAGAAGTCTGTGTACAATGAGCGCTAAACCGGAAATGACGTCAGCGTGTCCGTTAGTGTAAGTATGTAACAGACGGAGGAGTCGCGTTCATACCTGGGTAAGGAGTGACTACATCGGTAGTCACAGCGCAAGGTAGGCAGGGTCGCTCGGTCATCCTGATTGAGGGGATTGGCGTTTTGAGCAAAATTACACGCTGCGAAACCGGAAGTGCAGAAGACGCCATTTTGGATAGGGGCAAAAAGGCGCGTCTGCTTGCAGCATTATGGGGAAACACAGAAGTGTTTCCTTTTGGCGCCAAAACTTCTATAGTATGGCGTGGAGTCCCGGAACAGGCATTTTTATAAGGTTATAACCCATAGAGATTGGGTAAAATTTTAGCATGCTTGTAGATTGTTGCCTATATAAGGAGACAGTACTTCCTGTCTGTGGCCTTTCGTTTCTGCTGTGATCCTGTCACTGTGTGATACAGTCCAGTGAATAGCTCAAGCATGGATACTGCTGTACCGGGGAAAAGGTTAGATTATGCTTTTAAAAAAAAAAAAAAAAAACCCCTTCAGGTTATTTATTTTTATGATATTAATTCTTTTCATTGTATTATGCAGCCTTCCTGCCACAGAAAAGAAAGATAAGACCCCTGAGAAGACTACTGTTTTACAGACTCAGGAAGATCGAACACCTTCATGCTCTCAGGAGAATCAGGCTTTTACGGATTCCTTAGCAGCTGTTATAAAACAGGCAGTAGTGCAAGGGTTTCAGGAAGTGGCTAGTTCCAGGAAGAGGCCACGGCATGCATACTCAAGACAGACAGACTCTCTGTCGGAGGTCTCTGAAGGGGAACTTTCGGATGTTTCAGTATTTCACTCTCCATTAGGCTCAGAAGAAGGAGAAGTTGACTCAGACGAGGAGTCGAATTTTGATTTATCCATAGTAGATCCATTAATTAAGGCAGTCCGTCAGACTCTGACATTTCCCACAGAGCCTTCTAAGTTATCTTCTGCAGACAAGCTTTTTCCTTTGTTAAAGAAGAAGTCACTGTGCTTTCCAGTACATGCTTCCATAAAAGAAATAATAACTACAGAGTGGAAGAGAACAGAGAAAAGGCCACAGACGGCTGGAAAATTCCTAAAGAAATATCCTTTTGATGATGAGGAGGCCAAATGTTGGGATTCTCCTCCCAAGGTTGATGCAGCCGTGGTAAGGCTTGCTAAGAAGACAACGTTACCTGTGGACGATGCAGCTGTATTCAGAGAACCTATGGAAAAAAAGATAGAATTCAATTTAAAGAAATCTTTTGCAGCTGCAGGAGCGGCTTGCAGGCCAGCTGTTGCATTAACTTCGGTGTCCCGAGCAATGAAAGTGTGGCTTTTGAATATCGAAGATGCAATTTCGTCTAATGTTAAAAGGCCTAAGTTGTTAGAGATGCTGTCAGACTGCAAATCAGCCATTGACTTTATGTCGGAAGCTTCAATAGACTTGGTGCATTTTATGGCCAGATCCATGGCACTCTCAGTGGCAGCAAGGAGAGCATTGTGGCTGAAGCCTTGGGCAGCGGATGTAGCTTCAAAAACGAACCTATGCCAACTTCCCTTTGAGGGGGGATATGCTTTTTGGTGAGAAGTTAGATGCCATTATCAAAAGAGTCTCAGGAGGGAAAAGTATGTTTCTTCCCCAGGAGAAGAGAAGTAAGAGAGGCAGATATGACACATCATATTCCAGAGACAAAGACAGGCCTTTTAAATCTTCAAGGCAATATAGACCTGGAAAGGAATACACAAGGCAGTCGTCCTGGAGATCAGGACGTCCAGGTTCCAGGGGTAATCTGAAAAGATCAAGTTTTTTCTCTTCCTCCTCTTCCACAGCACAGCAACAATGAGGATACCTTGGCTCAGGCGGAGGTGGGGGGCAGACTAAATCTGTTTACTCAAGTCTGGGCCAGAACTATACAAGATCGATGGGTGTTCAAGACAATTCAAGAAGGTTTTCGTTTGGAGTTCGAAAAAGTCCCAGGAAGGGATTATTTCCTAGTTTCTTCGTTCAGAAATTCAGAAGAGAGTCAGAGTCTGGTTCAGGAGTATATGAATCAGTTACTCATCTCAAAGGCAATAGAAGTAGTCCCGTCTCAAGAAAGGGGAGAGGGATTTTTCTCAAGACTATTCTTGGTAAAGAAAGCATCCGGCGCATTAAGACCGGTGTTAGATTTGAGAAAACTAAACAAATTCTTAGTAAAGAAAAAATTCAAGATGGAGTCCTTAGCTTCCATCATTCAAGCCGTCTCAGTCGGAGACTGGCTAACAAACATAGACTTAAAAGATGCATACTTCCACGTACCAGTCTTCCCAGAACACAGAAAATATCTACGCTTCGCAGTAGGAGAGGTTCAGGTGCAATTCAGATGCCTTCCATTCGGGTTGTCACAATCCCCGAGAGTTTTTACAAAAGTCCTCGTTACCATCATAGCAGAATTGAGGAAGGAAGGAATAGCAATTTTTCATTATCTCGACGACATCCTAGTGGTCGCAAAGTCAAGGGCGGAAGCAGAACGGCATACAGCAAGAGTAGTAGAATTTCTGCAAACACACGGGTGGATCGTCAATATAGAAAAAAGTCAGCTAATTCCGTCCAGATCATTGCCCTTTCTGGGAGCATATTTCCAGACACAAGAAAACTTGGTAAGTCTTCCAATTCAAAAACAGCAGAAGATACTACAGGCAGTCGAAGACTTCAGAAGCCGTGCATCAGTGACAGTTCATCATTGTCTGAAGATACTGGGCCTGATGTCCTCAACAATACAAGTAATAAAATGGGCAAGATGGCACATGAGAGGACTACAAAACTTCCTACTAAGAAGAGTAAGAAGTCCACAGGAGAATATGCACAAGAGGCTAAGGTTGCCGCAGGAAATAATACGCAGCCTGGATTGGTGGTGCGTAAAAGAAAATTTGATGAAAGGAACACAGCTGGAAGAACCGATATGGGCGGTGCTAACAACAGACGCGTCAGGTTCCGGCTGGGGAGCCCATTTTGGAGAACATTTCGCCCAGGGGTCATGGGAGATGAAACAGACGCCTTCGAATGTTCTCGAACTAAGAGCGATAAAAAAAGCTCTATTGGCTCTTTCAGAAGTTCTAAAAGGGAAAAGTGTAAGAATAATGTCAGACAATGTCACGGCAGTCGCATATGTGCAGAAACAAGGAGGCACCAGAAGTGTGACATTGTTGAAAGAATCCATTCCGATATTTCAGTGGGCAGAGAGGTGGCTAGAAAATCTGTCAGCAATACACCTTCCAGGAAAAGAAAATGTAAGAGCAGATTTTTTGAGTCGAGTTACCTTAGACCCCGGGGAGTGGAGTCTTCACGAGAGTATCTTTCAAGAATTGGCAAACGCATGGGGCATGCCGGAAGTAGATGCTATGGCTTCGGTCCAAAACAGAAAATGCAAAAATTTCTACGCGAGGTACCCCTGCGAAGAAGCACTGGCCATAGACGGTCTAAGTCAAGATTGGTCCAAGGGACTCGTATATGTCTTTCCCCCAATTCCTCTTATTTGGAAAGTGTTGAAGAAAGTGGATCGGGAGGCAGTCGATGCAATAGTACTTATTCCCTTTTGGCCAAGAAGACCTTGGTTTCCTCTGCTTCTCAAACTTGCAATAGCAGGTCCCAAGAAAATTTCAAGATTCCCAGGGTGGTTATCACAGGGAATGTTCCTCTACCAGGAGAAGGATCACCTATCCTTGATGGCGTGGAGGTTGAAAGGGAAAGGCTAAAAACGCTAAATTTCAAAGAAGAGATTGTGGATTTTCTCCTGAGATCAAGAAAATATTCCACTTCATCTCAGTACTATAAGGTCTGGGATAGGTTTGTACAATTTGCAATCCTCGAAAACCAAGACCCAGTCTCCCCGACACCTGCTTTGCTGGTAAAATTTCTGTACTCAGGCTATGAGAAGGGTCTCCAATTGAGTACTTTAAAAGTTCAAGTCTCAGCCATTTCGGCATTGACAGGAACAAGGTGGGCATCAGATTCTTTAGTCCAAAGATTTTTCGATGCTTTTGTAAGAGTGAAACCTTGCATTAAGAAAATTTCACCTCCTTGGGACTTACCATTTGTTCTGGATGTTCTCACAAGAGCCCCCTTTGAACCATTGGAAGAGTCTTCTTTGTGGAACCTTACTTTGAAGGTCATACTACTGGTGGCGGTTACGTCAGCATGTAGAGTAGGAGAGTTGTCTGCCTTAGAGCCTTATACGGTTATTTTCAAAGATAAAGTTGTGCTTCGACCTGCATTCAAGTTTCTACCTAAAGTTGTGTCAAAATTCCATATGGAGTTAGAGATGGTTCTTCCTTCCTTCTGTCCATCTCCGAAGTCAGAGAAAGAAAGATATTGGCACACGTTGGATTTGGTCAGAGCCATAAAAATATACCTAGAAAGGTCCAAGATATTCAGGAAATCAGACCATCTGTTTGTGATACCCTGTGGCTTCAGGAAGGGTCAAGCTCCTTCTAAGAAGATTTTAAGTTCCTGGATTGTTTCAGCAATTGCGAAGACCTACAACATAGCAGGCAGGAAGGTTCCCCAGGGGTTAAAAGCCCATTCCACCAGAGCGTTGGCGAGCTCCTGGGCAATGGAAGCGAAAGCATCACCAGAAGCAATTTGTAGAGCAGCGAGATGGTCGTCTGTCAACACATTCATTAAACATTATAGACTAGATGTCCTCCCAAGAAGCTAAATTTGGGAGGAAGGTCTTACAGTCAGTAATACATTGCTGAATAAAGCATATTTTCAGTTCTGCAAGATGTGTATCCCTCCCTTTTTTTCATAGCTTTGGAAATCCCATTGGTGAATGCTGGCCAGGGGTGACTAGGAAAACAGGAAATTGTTTTTACTCACCGTAATTTCTGTTTCCTGGTCACCTTCCATGGCAGCATTCACCAGGGAATTACCCACCCTTCATGTCAGGCTTTAAACTAAGACGAGTGAGTATGGGTGTGGCTATCATTTTAACTTGTTAGTGGGAGGTCCTGTCCATTGGTCTGGATGGAGGTTAACCCATTGGTGAATGCTGCCATGGAAGGTGACCAGGAAACAGAAATTACGGTGAGTAAAAACAATTTCCTGTTTTTTTGTGGGTCAGTCTGGCTCTCCCAGAATCCCAGATGTCTATCATGATTCCGGTCTAGCCCTAAGAGATCCTCAGTAATATTACATACACCAATGATTCTTATTAGCACAACACGATCACAACAGAAGTTAAGAATGGATCCATACAGAATAAAATAACCATAATAATATAAATATAAAAGGCTAAATTAAAATATGTAGATACAAATGCCACTCTATAGACTCTATAGATATATATAATTCATTTGGTCCTGTCTTTGATAAATTATAACATTGGGAATGCTATATTTTATTGCACCACTTTATACTGAAAAATATCTGGCTCTTAAACCCAACAGTGTGTTCCCTAATTAAAAAAAAAAAAAAAAAATTGGTGTTTTATTCTGTAACACTGGAGATATACATATCTATTAAAAAAGGATTATCTAACATAACCTTAACGGTTTTCCTAGTAAAACTCTGTGAAGGTCAGTTAATAAAATACAGTATTTTTGTTTTATATTTAAAGGGATATTGTCATGGGAAAAAGTTTTTTTTCAAAATGCATCAATTAATAGTGCTCTCCCGGTCTAGAATCTGGACTTGGCAGACTTCAAACGTGTGTCCTTTTTCTTTTCGATGTAGGTCCTGATCTGAGGAGCTGACTCTTCTGTGCTGAACCATATGCTGCTGTAACTGTTGTTTGGTTTCTCCCATATACAAATCAGAGCATTCCTCACTACACTGCACTGCAGACACAGAGTTACTCTTCTTGTGCTTTGGGATGGGGTCTTTTGGGTAAACTAGTTTGCTCGGTTTAAAGCAGATAGGCATGTGGTGTTTATTAAAAATCCTTTTTAGGTGTAGGGGTACGAGGTACGACATCTAGGTGCAGATTTGTCAAGGTTGAATTTTGAGTTCATGGGAGTTATTTAAAACTCCCATGAACTCAAAACGCCAAAGGCTCCCTTTCTCCTAAAAGCTCCCATTGCACTAAATTCTGCTGGTGCAACAGGTGTACCACCACATGACACAATTATACATGAGCACAAGTATTTGATTCAATAGTGTTTTGATAATTGTGCCCAGTTCTGCTCCTTGCCCTAGTGAATCTTAAATTCTACATAACATTTTACCTGCTTTTTCTTTCAAATTGAACAATCTCAAAATCACAAAAAAATATTTTATAAAATAAACATTTTTGGTAAACAAGTTTTTTAAAAAAATGTTTTTTCAAAGCATCAGTTAATAGTGCTGTTCCAACAGAATTCTGTACTGAAATCTGCTTTTCAAAAGAGAGAACAGATTTTTTTTATATTTCCTTTTGAAATCTGCCATGGGGCTAGGCATATTGCCAGTTTCCCAGCTGCCCCAGTCATGTGACTTGTACTCTGATAAACATCAGTCACTCTTTACTGCTGTACTGCAAGTTGGAGTGATATCACCCCATCCCTTCCATTCCCAGCAGCCTTACAACAGAAAAATGGGAAGGTAACCAGATAGCGACTCCCTAACACAAGATAACAGCTCCCTGGTAAATCTTAGAACAGCACTCAATAATAAAATCCAGGTCCCACTGTGACACATTCAGTTACATTGTGTAGGAGAAACATCAGCCTGCCAGAAAGCAGTTCCATCCTAAAGTTGGAATTAAAGTACATTGGAAATAGATTTCTTTTTCATTAAAGAAAGTAAAAATGGGATTTTTTTTGTTTCCTTTACATCCTCTTTCATACTTACAAAAGCCAGGTGTTTAATGTGGAGACCCTGATTCAATAGCAATTGCATATGGTAGAGGAGAAAAGGGACACCTTTACTTATGAGCCCTGGATAATAGAAAGTGCCAGATATCCAGCCCCTTATACTAAATTCTTGCTGGTGGGTTAGTAGATGGGTTATTACTAAAAGCATTTTCTACATATAGATATTTATAGATAGATATTTGTGTCTGACAGATGAACTACATGTTCAGGGCCAGATTCTAATAAAATAATGGTGTCATCAATGAACTTCATGAACCATCCAAAGTCCATAAAAACTCTTGGAGGGCAACATACCTCCTATTGGACAGACTTGCTTTAAGATATAAGCCTGTTGCTACTGTTCAAATCATAGTACTGCCCACAACACAAATATTCTGCCAGGTGCTCCCCATGTAGGATTACTAGTTTTAAAGGGCATTCCAACATACTGAAAGATCACTTTAGGGGTTTTAAAAAAAAAAAAATGTTGTGGGATGGAGCAGCAACTGTCACCTTAAAGGGGTTGTTCACCTTCAAACACTGTTGTTTTCATTTCAGCTGGTTTCAGACAGTTCACCAGAAATGATTTTTCAATTACTTTCTATTTTCTATTTGTGACCGTTTTTCTAATATTGAAGTGTAAAGTTTAATTTTTCACCTTCTACAGCAGCTGTGGGCGGGGGGGGGGTCGCCGACTCTTTAATGGTTTTAAATTGATACTTTTAGTTAATACATTTGTTATCTTTGTCCCTGCTGAGCAAAATCCATGAGTTTCATTAAAGGCAGCTGTTAAAATTGATACAAGAGTTGCTAATATTCCCCAGATACTGTTGAGAATTGTATTAACTAAATGCAGTAAATTGTAACCGTTCAGATGCTCCTGGATCACTGAGCTGCCAGACTGAAACACTTGAGACAAGATCTTAAATTGTGTGAAAACGGCAATAAATAACAGGTGGAAAGCAAAACGTTTTTGTTCATGGTGAACAATCTGAGAATAACTGAACTGAAAAAAAAAAGTGTTTGGAAGATGAACAACCCCTTTAGGAAAAGCTGTTGCAACATAAAGGAACATCAGCTTATTGTATCACTAAAGATCTCATAAAGATCTTGGAAATGTAATGGTATCTAAGAAGAGTCTACATTTTATTTGGACTGCACTGTCTACCAGTGGGAACGCCTATTAAAGTTCTATTAAAAATAGCGGATAAGCTTGTATCTTGAAGGCAGCACACAATCCCCCTTATTGTATTACCATCATCAGTCTGTGTTCCCAATGAGAAAAAATGAACAGAATAGAATCAGATGTGGCCAACATTTAAGTGGCAGATTTATCAAGGGTCGAATTGAACAGTCAAATTCCAGGATCTCTTAGGGAGATTCGTGGTCGTGTACCTTGGAAACATCCTCCCAGGTGTGGGAGAATTACCAGCAACTGGAGACGCTGGAGGCATACGGGAGAGGAGGGTGCCGAGTACTTGCCCAATGCGGAACTGCTGAGCTTCATAATCTTCCATGCGGGACACCAAACCCCGTAGCGCTCGTCCGACATCAGGTGTAGCTTCCTCAGTGGGGTCCATGGCCCAATTATGTCATGAGGCCTATCGGCTCCCAGCCGGACGTATTCAGGAACAAGGAGGAAGCTCTAGGGTTAAAAAGTCCAAGATCACAGTCCAGAAAGGTTCATGCAAAAACGTTATCCAAATCCAGGCAAGAGTTCAAAGGCAGGCAGAATAGAATCAGAACCAAAGTCCAGGCAGGGGTCAGAATCGAGAAAACAGCCAATTAACAATACA
Source organism: Xenopus petersii (assembly GCA_038501925.1). Lineage (NCBI taxonomy): Eukaryota > Metazoa > Chordata > Amphibia > Anura > Pipidae > Xenopus > Xenopus petersii. The sequence goes on along the minus strand of CM076687.1, from coordinate 19,253,982 downwards.
AAGCAACCAGGAAAGTTAAACAAACAAATCCTATAATTGGGCAGGGACACGGTCAGGGCCGCCATCAGGGGGGGACAGGGGGGACAAGCGTACCGGGCCCGGGCATGAAGGGGGGCCCGGCAGCGCTGCATTTTTTGAAGATCCGGGCCCCCCTTACGAGCGCCCGAGCCGTACGTCTTGCCTCTGTGCTGCCGAATGCGGAAGTGCCGAAAAGCCGAAGCCGATGCGCCGAAAAGACCCGAAGTCACGGAAAAAGCCGAAGTCACGAAGCGCCGAAAAGACCCGAAGTCACGAAAACAGCCGAAGCCGAAGTCCTGAAGCAGCGCAAAGACCCGAAGTCACGAAAACAGCCGAAGCCGAAGTCCTGAAGCAGTGAAAAGACCCGAAGTCACGAAAGGAGGTGAAGTTGAAGTACTGAAGCCGTGAGTTCAATTCTACTGAACACCAGTTTGTGTATTTTTTTTATTTAATCTCCTGGCCACCAATGTATTATTTTAATATTCTATAGGCCCCTGCAACCAATCTTTTTTTTTAAAACATGTTTTTTTGGGGCCCCAATTTTTTTTTTAACTCGTAAGGGGCCCCTGACGCCAATGTTTTTTTTTTTTTTTCCAAAAATTTTTTTTTTTTTTTCAAATTTTTTTTTGGGGCCCCAATTTGTTTTTAACTTATAAGGGGGCCCCTGCCGCCAATGTTTTTTTTTTTTTCAAAAAATTTTTTTTTTTTTTAAATTTTTTTTTGGGGCCCCAATTTGTTTTTAACTTGTAAGGGGGCCCCTGCCGCCAATGTTTTTTTTTTTTTTTTCAAAAAAATTTTTTTTTTTTTTCAAATTTTTTTTTGGGGCCCCAATTTGTTTTTAACTTATAAGGGGGCCCCTGCCGCCAATGTTTTTTTTTTTTTCAAAAAAAATTTTTTTTTTTTTTAAATTTTTTTTTGGGGCCCCAATTTGTTTTTAACTTATAAGGGGGCCCCTGACACCAATGTTTTTTTTTTTTAATTTTTTTTTGGGGCCCCAATTTGTTTTTAACTTGTAAGGGGGCCCCTGCCACCAATGTTTTTTTTTAAAAAAAAAAATTTAAATTTTTTTTTTTTTTGGGGCCCCAATTTTTTATAAGGGGGCCCTGACCATCAATAGCTTTTTACAACTTGTGTGGGGGGGGTTACTTTTTTAGCGCTGATGTCTGTGTGGTCTTTTAACTGCGATGTGGAGTGGGCGGGAAATGGGGTGGAGCTTGGTCGTCAGTGTGGGCGGGGCCCAGGGGGCCCCAAAAATTTTGTTGTACGGGGCCCCGTGATTTCTAATGGCGGCCCTGGACACGGTGTCTAAGAAGCCACAGCCCCCACGTGCAGCGCATGGGCGTCGCCATCTTCAATTTACCGCGACCGCAGGGAAGGTAAGCTGCACCGTTGGGCGCTCGCGGCGGTCCTGACATAGACATATTGTCAATTTCCCAGCTGCCTCCAGTCATGTGACTTGTGCTCTGATAAACTTCAGTCACTCTTTACTGCTGTACTGCAAGTTGGAGTGATATCACCCCCTCCCTTTCCCCCCAGCAGCCTAACAGCAGAACAATGGGAAGGTAACCAGATAGCAACTCATTAACACAAGAACAGCATGCAATAGTAAAATCCAGGTCCAGCTGCGACACATTCAGTTACATTGAGTAGGAGAAACAACAGCCTGCCAGAAAGCAGTTCCATCCTAAAGTGCTGGCTGTTTCTGAAAGCACATGACCAGGCAAAATGACCTGAGATGCACCTACACACCAATATTACAACTAAAAAAATACACTTGCTGGTTCAGGAATGAAATTTTATATTGTAGAGTGAATTATTTGCAGTTTAATTTAGCAATAAAAACATTATAAAAATCATGACAGAATCCCTTTAAAGTTACATCAATAAGGTAAAAATTAGGACCAATTTTCCAACATGTACAAATTTACAGGCCAGTTATATAAATATAAAGTAATTTTATATTTTTATATAGTTTTTCACACCACTGTATTCTATATATGTAATTCGTGTGATGTAGTTGTATAATCACATTTACTTTACAGTGCTACACAATATGTTGGCGCTATATAAATACATGTTAATAATTATAATAATAGTTTTTCATGCTGTAGATATAGAATTGTCAGCCTTCCCATAGCGAGTTCCTAAAATGAACTGGGGTTGCACTAAAACTAATGGTACACACTGGGCTGATTTAGAAATATGTTCAATTGCACCAGTGGCCAACAACAGGTAGTCAGTTATATGGTAACAGCTTTTAGTTAGGAAAGACCTGGTTTGTTTCTGAGGGCACCAATATTAGTGCAATTTAGTACTTCTGCTTGTAAAACAGTGCCACAGTAATTTGTCCTTTCTATAGGAGAATTGTGTCCAGAAAAAATTACAGCTAGTTCAGTCTTTGGAAAACGGAGTGCGGGTCCTTTCTACGATTTTATATATATATATCTATATCTATATATATATATATATATATATATATATATATATATATATATACTGTATATATATATATATATATATATATATATATATATATATATATATTCTTGTAATTCAAGAAAAAAATATTAATTTTGAAAATATAGAATATATTTTTTCAGAAAACGAGTTTGATGCGTTTTAAATGGGTGAAATGCAAATACTGATTTTGGGAGCAAATTTTTATTACTTTGGCATTTAAGTCCTCCATTTGTCCAGCAGAGGGAACCAAATGAATTCTTGTATTTAACAGAATTGAAATTGTGGAACGTCTAATTTTTGGTATAATAATTAATAAAGGTAAGGCATTCAGGGAAAGAGACTAACCCTAACTGGTCTGGATCACACCTTAAATCCCCAAGGTCCTTTTGAGGATAACAAACATATAACAATTTAAATAAATATATATATATATATATATATATATATATATATATATATATATATATATATATATATTAAATATATCAATATATAAGTATGAGATTAAAAAATAGGAAAAATGATATTTAACACATTTCAGGTAGGTGGTCACTTATTATAAATCACAGTGATATAAATTATTAACCAAAAGTTTCCTAGGTTATATTTAGGTGATTCCCCCAATCTTTTACCAGCTACAATGTAGAGTTATAGTTCTCCAACTTGGGTATATTATGGTGTGAGTTACAGTTCTCCAACTCGGTAGTCAATTGTAGAATAATTTGGCCAATTGGATAGTCAAGCAAATTGTGTTAAGGTATATGGAAAAAAGGGTTTATGGGTAGTGATGGGCGAATAAATTCACCTGGCACAAATTCGCAGTGAATTTCTGCGTTTCGCTGCCGGCGAATAAATTCACGAATCTCCCGTGAAAATTCACTGGTGAAAATTTCAGATTTTCACGATTTTTTCATGAAAACGTTAGAATTTCTGGATTTATTAGTTAAAACGTTCGCATTGCACAATTTTTTAGTGAGAACGGTTGAATTTCAAGTTTTTTGTGAAAACGTTAGAATCTTGTGAATTTTACGATTTCACGATTTTTCAAAATTTTTTTGCCGTTTCGCGAATTTTGCGGTAAATTTGCGAATTTTTCAGTGAAGTGAAACGGGAGAAATTCGCCCATCACTATTTATGGGGGTTGACCGAGGAGTTCCCCACACGCTCCTTCCTCTCTTTCCACTACGTGTCCCCTAGTATTGGATTGATCTCACTAGACCCTACACTCCGTTTTTTTTTCCTCGAGTTTTTCCTCGAGGGTGCAGCTGGACAGGATCCCTTAGCAGCAGATCTTTTTGTGAAAGCTCACTTCACATCTGCTGCTAGCGCTCATTCTTAGAATTGACTACGTAACAAACAAGAGCTAACAAAATAACTGACTTGTATGTTCCATCTTAAAGTTATGTTTGATAACAATAAAGTCATATTTTGCTACACTGCCTGGTAGATCTTTCAGAAATACCCATAGGTGCAGTCATGATACATTACTATTGTATGGGTGCTGGGAGCTTCACTATTCTTCATAGCATTATATCAATTATCATAGGGACTGTGCTTATTGCTTTTTGTTCTCTATGGAGTTATATGGGCAGAGTACAATCAACTGGCAGCACATCAGAAATGTATAATATTCCCAGTGCAAATAGAAACAGCAGCAACAACAAGATGTATGAAAGCAACTGTATTGTGACAACACATAAACAGCTATTGCGTGGGTTTGCCATTCACAAGCAGTGAGGGGCGAATTTCTCCTGAAAAATTTGCGAAGAAATCGTGAAAAATTAAATTGACGCCCGCGTCCAATTTTGGACACGCACTTTAAAGTCAATGGGCCACAATTTTTTGACTCAGGTGAAATTTATTCCCCTGCGGAGAAATGCGGAAATTCACCGCAAATTTATTCGCCCATCACTATTCGCAAGAGAATGAAGCAAAACGGGACAAAATCGCCCATAACTGGCACTCAGTCTTTATATGCATGTGTATAAGCATGTGAGCTCCCTCCTGGTTTAGAAAGCGTAATTCTCACAAGGGTGCCCTTTAATAGCTGCCACAGATCAACAAGAGAGCTGACATTATGGTGAGATGTTCAGTGCAATGGAGAATGCTTTTGTCACGACTCACTAGCTGAAGTGCCTGGTGTTTCCATAAGCAGACAAAATAAAAGCACCACAATTCCCAGTTTGCAATGCAGTAAAAAAAATCCTGAATGAATGAAGCATTCCCTAGGAATGGCAGACCCCCTTATTCATACTTTCTAGAAAGGCAGAGTCTGCAAGAACAGCTGCATAAGCTAAATATTCACACACATAACAACTGAGTTTATATAATCTAAGGTAGGGCTCATTTTCAAAGATACTGTACGTGCTAAATAACACAAACGGACATGCCCAAAACCAACCAGCAGTTTGTTTCTATTAGGGATGCACCAAATCCAGGATTCCGGTCAGAATTCGACCAGGATTCGCCCTTTTTCAACAGGATTCGGGTTCGGCCGAATCCTTCTGACCGGCCGAACTGAATCCTAATATGCATATGACAATTAGGGATGGGGAGGGAAATTGCGTGAGTTTTTGTCACAAAAGAAATAAAGTTAAAAAAGGTTTTCCCCTTCGCAACCCCTAATTTGCATATGCAAATTCGGATTTGGTTCGGTATTTGGCTGAATCTTTCACTAAGGATTCAGGGGTTCAGCCGAATCCAAAATAGTGGATTCAGTGCATCCCTAGTTTCTATCAGCCTGCTAGCAGTTAGAGCATGAACCCAAAGATCTGATTGGTTGTTATGGGTACTAGTGATGGGCGAATTTGTCCCATTTCGCTTCGCCGGAAAATTCGCAAAAAGCTCATTTTGAAGCCCCTGACAATTTTGACGCCAGCATTCAAGTCAATGGGCGCCGACGGTTTTGATGCAAGCAACTTTTCTGATGCGCATCCAAAATATTTAGACGCCGTCAAAACGCGAATTCGCACCTGGCAAATTTATTCACCCATCACTAATGGGTACTTGTGCCATTTAGTTATTAAATTAGTCTAATATGTGATGTTGGGCAGGCATGGACTGGGAGTCAAAATAGGCCCTGCCATTCCAATTACACAGAGGCCCAAAAATCCCCCACCAGCCCAAACAGCCCCCTACCAGCCCACTATATGGTAACTTTCTATTGAACTATACAGCAGCCCCCTCTGGCATTTGCCAAAACCCACAGATTGCCAGTCCGGGCCTGTGTTGGGGTGATTAATACTCTGTCATACATCAGAAAGGACAAACTTGTCAAAAGCAGGAAGCCAAAGAGTGACCAAACCCTTGTGATGCCGATAAAGTTGTGATGCCGTACTGTCTAGGAGGTCTGTTTGGGTGAACTGAACCCTTATCCAAGGAGCCTGTTGTGTCCCCAGGTAGACAGTGTGAGTTCCAGTCTTGCCTGTTGCCTTCCTCTGGATTCAGACAACTTCCAAATGCTTGTTTTATAAGAAAAGTTCAGGTTGTGCAGGAGTGTGTCGCATTGTGATGAAGAAGGACTGTGTGTGAGTGTGAGCACTTTACCAGAAGGGATGCAAGTATGTTGCCAGTGCTTTCATTGCCAACCTTAACCCAAAACCAGAGATGGGCGAATAAATTCTGCATTTCCGCGTTTTGCCGCCGACTAATACATTTGCAAAACCGCTGCAAAAATCCACTGGCGTAAAAAATTTGGATCCGTGTTGGAAAAGTTGCTTGCGTCTAAACCGTCGTGCGTCACCATTATTCAGATGCCCATTGACTTTAATGCTGGCTTCAAAATTGACGCAGGCGGCAAAAAAACGCGTTTCGCTATTTTTTTGCTGATGGGCGAAATGGGACAAATTCGCCCGTCACTACCCGAAATGTACAAATGTACACGTCACGCCCTTTAGTGAATCTGCCCCCTTGAAATGTAGAGACCCAGAAATGCCGCTGTAAACAAACAAGTGAATCCTTAGGGTCTCCTTTTTCAAGTTCACTTTTGTGACCTTTTATTACAAAAACGTTTCTGCAGATATAGAAATGATAAGACATTTAAACATGTAATCCAGGCAATGTTACTCTCTAGCCCAAGCTTTGTGTATCATTCATACCAAATACTGTAGAATCCAGTCCAGTTTTTGCTTCTGGCCCAGCATCTAGTGTGAGAGGCTTCCTTTCCCAGCATGCACTGTGGGAGACTAATGTGGGTCAGGTAATTGGTGTGTGGTTTGGTCTTTTGTGCTACACAGAAACCCATTCAGCTTGGGAAAGCAATTCATGTGTTTGTGTGTGTATATGAAATAAATGGACACAAAGAAGCGGATGATGTAGAGACAGATTATTTGAGTAGTTTGCAGTGCTAGTGTGACTTTTTAAGTGTTTCAAGCATGTGTGAATGCAGTGGCCTACAGGGAGCCTAGTTTTGGGGAGATAATGAGTCCACATGTGGGAGGGCTCCTGCACTAAGTGAACACATGGTGGGGCAAGTGGAGTCTTTACAAAGTCTGTTGGCTGAGGAGATTTTGGTTGTGTGTCTGAATGGTTGTAACGATGGGCATAATAAAGTCAACTTATGTCTGGATTCTAGGCATAAAGAACAGACTGTAGCCCCACAAGTTACTCTGTACTAAGCTGAGACGACCATGAGGGCAACTGGACCCTCCTCTGCTATAATTCAGCACCTGAAAGCCTTGGGCATCAAAATCCGCCTGCCGAAGAAAGTCCCCAGTCCGGATGTGCAGGTAATTTGCAGGCAAATAAGCGTGTAGTTAAGCAGGCCCAGGCCCTGTATTTACTGGCCTTGCTTTGTTCCAGAGAAAGACTTCCAGCCATGGCCTCTTCGGGACCCCCTTGCACTGCCTCCCACCCTGTAACACGGAAGAAAACATCCCACAGTGAGTATTGTTACTGGCTATCCAGCTACAGTGAAACAGAACTGCTCTGCGCTTTATATCATGAGACCTTGGTGCTGCTGCAGTGTCGGACTGGGATGCCAGGGGCCCTCCAGAAAACCTTAGATCTTGGGCCCACTGGAAAACCGTAGACTGTGGGACCACTTTTCAAACTATTATTCCTCCTCTCCTCTCTCAAACTCTTTATTCTCTTAGTCTTGTATTACTTACTTCTACTTCTACACTATATTCTTCCATTATTAAGCATTTTTTCCCCATAAAGAACTAGGGAAATAGACTATGAAATAGGCTAAATGGTTAGAAGCAAGAGGCCCACTGACACCTGGGCCCACTGGGAGTTTTCCTGGTATCCCGGTGGGCCAGTCCGACACTGTGCTGCAGTGCGGCCTGCTACATTGGATTTCTTTAGTTGTATACTTCAGGTTAGTTCTTTAGGGTTAAATAGGTAAATGGGGGCAGGGTGGGAGTGGTTCTTGCTTTAAAATGTAATAATGAAACCAGTTGTTTTTGTATGGCTTGAAAAAGGAGCATGTGGCTCCAAAATGTTGCCAGTTATATAAAAAAAAAGTTTCTATTAACTCTTTATGGACTGCAAAGCATTTTTTTTTTTATAAATCCCTGCTACAATAGACAATACTTAATTACACCGAGCTTGCGGTATTATAGCTGTGCAACACTTCTTTGTGGACTATATATCAGGAGTCATCTTTTTTTGGCCTAGGGCTATTCCCTGAGCCTCCACTACCAGATTTAAAAAAATAAAGGCCTTATGGGCTATGGTCTTACTATGACTATAATAACTACTTTATAGAGGAGGATAGGCGTTATAGTCCTTCCTGCTTTAGGATGATGTCAGGCTTTCATTAAAATGTGAAGTACAACAGATGAATACAGTATATACTCGAGTATAAGCCGAGGTACCTAATTTTACCTCCAAAAACTGGGAAAGCTTATTGTCTCGAGTATAAGCCGAGGGTGAGAAATGCAGCAGCTTCCGGTACGTTTCAATCTCGTTTTTGGACGACTATATTAAGGCGCCGGCGAATATTCTTAGGCGCCGGCGCCTTAGAATAGTAGCCGCCGCCTAAGAATATTCTTAGGCACCGGCTACTATTCTAAGACACCGGCGAATATTCTTAGGCGCCGGCGACCGTTTTTGCACTTGACCCGAGTATAAGCCGAGGTAGAGTTTTTCAGCATATTTTGGGGGCTGAAAAACTCGGCTTATACTCGAGTATATACGGTACATGGAATACTATACACAGTAGCATAGGTGTATGCAATGATGCCTCTTACTATTGTTAAAATGACTGATTGATTGATATTGAAGTATGTTATAAAAGGTGCTCAGTTGGCCCAGGTCTTGTCACCAATAATCAGATGTTTGCTTTCAGATAGTTGGCCAGCAAGCGTTACCTGATGATTGGTTGCTGGACCTGTAGCAAACTTTGCCACTTTTATTACATTCAACTCTATATAGTATTGTGTGTACAGATATGGGACCTACTATCCAAAATGCTCAGGCTTGGGGTTTTCGGGATAATAGATCTTTCCGTAATTTGGATTTTCATCTACTAGAAAATCATTTAAACATTAAATTAACCCAATAGGCTGGTTTTGCTTCAATAAGGGTTAATTATATCTTAGTTTGGATCAAGTACAATTATAATTTACAAGTATAATTTTTTAATATTTAGATTATTTGGATAAAATGGAGTAGAGGGGAGAAAGCCATCTCGTAATGCAGATCTTTCTGTATAGTCTCTTGGTGTGACAAGTATGTGTGACTTCTGCATGAGAGATGGCATTAAAAACATTTTTTTTTATCCCTCTGTCAGGTTTGTGGTTGATACCTGCCAGTTCCTCAGCTCTCATCTTGGTACAGAAGGACTTTTTCGGAAATCTGGCTCTGTAACTCGTATCAAAACACTAAAGGTAATTTAAATCAGTGTTATGCCAAATCTTGCAGTATAGAAGAGCCCAAAATAGCAGCCATATTGGTAGAGAATTCAATAGGTATGTGGGGTTCAGGTGCTCATTGCCCCAGACGTTCAGCATGGAGGAGGTTGCAGAAACTTTAAAATTCTCATGTAGCCGGCAGGCACAAAAAGGATCCAAAATAGCCAACGTGGTGCAGATTAAAAAGTTATTTATTTAAGGAAAATACATCACAAAGGGCCTTATGCATGTCCTGCCTGATAACAGGGGGCACTTAATCATAGGCTGGGGACACTTTCACATTGAACACTATTTAAGAATAAAAACACCAATCAGGACACTCAGTTTATTATCCAAACACAAGTTGTCGATAGCTTGGCCAAAACAGTTTTACTACATTGAAGCCCTATGCTAGAGTGATTTGTAGTACATCAAATTGCCACATAGATAAACAATACATAGATGTATTGTCCCATCATCAGCACAATATCAATAAAGTTTAAAATAGAAAGCTCGCTGAAGGTCCAATATAGTGGAATATGGAAAAAAAACTTGTACAAAACAGGAAATATTATATTCATAATTCATGTCCTTAAACTGTCTGGTAGTGATGGGCGAATTTGTCTCGTTTCGCTTTGCCACGAATTGGAGAAAAACTTGACGACGGTGCCCATTAAAGCCAATAGGCGTCTGTTTATCGATGCCGGCGTCTAAATTGGCGCCGCAGTCGGAACCGTTGCCGGCGGTGAAAAGACTTTGATGCTGGCATTGAAATCGGGACGCCAGTAAATTTATTCGCTGGCAGACAGTATGTGCAGGCTATTTCCACATCGATGAGTTTCTGATGAGAAGTTTGCAGTGTCGGACTGGCCCACCGGGATACCAGGAAAACCCCCGGGCTCAGGTGTCAGTGGACCTCTAACCATTTGGCCTGTTTCATGGTCATTCCTTATTTCTTTAAGTGGCTTAACAATGGAAGAATAGAGTATAGTATGTATAGATAAAAGACTAGCTGAATAAAGAGGTTTGAATGAGTAGAGGAGAAATAATAGTTTGGAAAGTTGGTGGGCCCCTTGCATCCCAGTCCGACACTGGAAGTTTGTACAAGATTTCTTTGGCCATGTTTAGCAAGATTTCCATGCTAGAAAGGAAGAGATTCCATCACAGAAGAGGTGACAACAGAATGGGGTGGTTGAGCATTAATGTTGCGCAAAGAACATATACTGTTCCCACAAACCAATGGTGTTTTTGCTCAAAACAAGAATATCAACTATGACAGATAGTGATGGGTGAATTTGCGCCGTTTTGCTTTGCCGGAAAATTCACGAAACGGCGCCGGCGTCCGTTTTTGACGCCGGCACATTTTCGCCAGCGAATTTTCGCGCCCGTTTCGCAAACTCGCGCCTAATCACTAATGACATACCTTCTTTTCAGCCTTCCTTGTAACATTATGATTGCTTTAGTCACAGCCATCATTAGCAGAGTGACCAAAAAGGGTGCAGATTCTCATAGCCAGTGGATGCTCCCTTGTCATTAAAGCAAAATTGGAAAAATAAAATAAAGGGAAGGTTTATTTTTATTTTGTAGACCGAATCTAAGATGATGCATTTTTTTTTTTATTCATTTATTTTTTGCTTTTCAAATAGCAAAAATATATAATTAAGTGTTCTTTTTGTTTAGCCATCTGTTGGCTGTAAAGCTTATATTTTATAACCGACCCTTCTGTCTTGTGTTGCAGGCTCAGCTGGAGTCAAAGGGATACAGTTTGGAGTCTGCGTATCCAAGTGATGTTGCTGCTTTGTTGAAGCAATTTTTCCGGGAGCTTCCGCAGCCTCTTATACCTCTGGAGCTGCAGGAGCCTCTCTGTCAGATTCAAGAAATGCTGAGTGATAAGAGTAAAGGATCAGCCACAATCTTGGTGACGTGCCTTCTCCCTGCCATACATGTGGGAACCCTAAAATATTTCTGCACCTTTCTTCAGAGGGTAGCATTCAGGTAAGGCCTCCACAAAACCCTCCTGGAACCCTCCTTCCAGACTTTTCGGGAGTGATTGGATATCATTACAATGCTTTATGTGGCAGAACGATTTCAGGCATGTATATGGAACTTGATGGCATAATATCAAACTCTCAATTACAGGTATTGGATCCAGAAAACCGATATCCAGAAAGCTCTCCCATATATTCCATTATAATGAAATAATCCAGATTTTAAAAATGATTTCCTTTTTCTCTGTAATAATAAAACAGTAGCTTGTACTTGATCCCAACTAAGACATAATTAATCCTTATTGAAAGCAAAATCAGCCTATTGGATTTGTTTAATGTTTACATGGTTTTCTAATAGACAAGGTATAAAGAGCCAAAATTACAGACAGATCGTAATCCGGGAAAAACCCAGGTCCGGAGCATTCTGGATAACGGGTCCCATATTTGCATCACTTTTTAAAATATTTGGGTCAAATTATAATTTTTTTTAAGTTTTATGCCTAGGATAGGTATCAACTCCAGTGACCTGGTGAGTACCATTAAAGTCAATAGAGAAGCTATTCCCAGCATTTTGCTGATGCTTCCCAAGTTGGAAATCGTTTGGGAAGTAATACGCTGGGAATCTACCTGTGTGGAACTTTGAAGTTCCAAGGTCCATTTATTTTCCTCTTAAGTATTTTTATAATTGTGAGGCATGGAATGGATGAAAAGAAATGTAGTGGCTGCTTTATAATAAACCTGTATTTAATACATTGTAGGTGCAGTGAAAACCGGATGGATTCATCTAATCTGGCTGTAGTTTTGGCTCCAAATCTTTTTGCAAGCACAGGGTTGGGTGAAAGGCTGACGCAAAGTACTGAAAGGCAACTCCAACTTCAGACAGCCGTCATGCAAACGCTGATTGACAATGCCAGCAATATAGGTATTATTATACAAATTGTACCAAGAAGTTTTACTATACTGGAAGAACAGAAATTCGATAGGGAGAAAAGCTTTGTTGAGTTCTCGCTATAATGCGCACAGAATTTGTAGTATTTCTTTTTTTTGTCTGTGTCTCTAGTATAGTGCTCTTTGATAAGTACACTGTCTTTTGACAGTGTCTCTTTTTTGGTCCTGACACCATATTATACACATGTTCATAACCCCATTTTTTAAATGCCTATTTAAGTAGAGAGAAAAACTTAAAATCTAAGACTGCTTCTTCTGATCTTAACATTACCCCAGTTTGTTGTTGGCAGCACTGTACAGAATGAAAAGAAAATGAAAGAAAATGAACAGTGCTCCAGAATAAAAGTAAAAGTAGCTCACCAAGTTAATCATGTGAAACACACAGCAAAAGAAAAGGGCTATCCGGCACTCAGAGAAATCCACAGGGCCAATGATATGTTAGAAAGTTAAGTCTTTATTGGTCATTATTAAAAATATAAATTCATCTCCGTAGACCCTACGCGTTTTGTACCAGCAAGGTATTTAATCATCATGATTTAGGGGCAAATTCACTTAAGTGCGAAGCGCCTAGCGCAAATTCGCCAGCGTGACGTAATTTCGTTACTTTGCCAATATACTGTACTAACGGGTGCTGGTGTAAATTCGTTGGCGAAGTGGACCTACTCTAGCGCTACTTTGCACCCTTACGCCAGGCGAAGTTGCGCTATGGCGAAGGGACTTAACTACGCTAATTCACTAACTTGCGCATTTTACTGAACGTTACCTCTTGCGTCAGACTTGCCTTCGCCACCTCAGACCAGGCGAAGTGCAATAGAGTAGAAAGGGATTGCTTCAAAAAAAGTAGAAATTTTTTCTAAGTCCCAAAAAACGCTGGCGTCTTTTCCTTTTTTAAGGGTGATAGGCTGAAAAAGATCGTAAATTTTTTTGGGGTACCCTCCTTCATTTCCTAACAAATGGCACCTAAACTATACAGTGGGCACATGTATAGGGCAAAATAACAACTCTATTTTATGAAGCTTTCCCAGGCTTGTGTAGTCTAATGTATTTGCTGCTACATATACGTCCATTATACTTCAACTTGGTGCCGTATGCAAATTAGGCGTCTCTAGCGTAACTGCGCTTTCCTTGAAGAATTAACGATAGCGCAACTTCGCTACCTTTCGCCTCCGAGCGCAACTTCAGATTTTAGTGAATTAGCGGCGCCTGGTGAAACTTCGCCTAGCGAAGTGTGGCGAAGCCTGCGCTAGCGCAGCTCCGCAGGTAAGTGAATTTGCCCCTAAGTATCTTGCTGGTATGAAATGTGTAGAGCCTATGGAGATTAATTTATATTTTTAATTATGACTAATAAACTTTCTAACTTATATCATTGGCCCTGCGGATTCCCTGTTCTTTCGCTGTGTGTTTCGAATGTTATTTTTGTCCATTACGATTTTATCACTTTTTTTTTAACTCGCTTTGCCTTTAGGACAGCTTCCTTCATTTATTCTTAGCAAGATTCCTCTTGCACATGATGCTGAAGAAGAGTCCGTGACCCCCAGTGGAGGAGTAAATCGGCGAAGGCGCAGGCGCAGCATGAGTGGTAAGTGCTAACATTTGGGATTTTTTTTTGTGCCCTCTAATGCTGCTGGTTGGGAATGAGCCTCTTATTTCACTGTTATGGATTATCTGAATAACAATGACTTGTTATGCCAAATAATACAAATAACAGATGAAAGGAATTCATATTTAATAGCCACAAATGTTGTGAAGGTCAATAATAAACAGGGCTCTTGAGTCACACAAACAGAAGCAATTACTGCTGTGAGTAGTGATAATTTCTCCCGTTTCGATTCGGCCGGAAAATTTGCAAAACGGCGAGAAATTCTTAAAAAAAATCATGAAAATTGATGGCAACATGCATTCGAAAAGTTGCTCACGTCAATTTTGATGCTGGCGTTAAAGTCAATGGGTGTCCGAATAGTGTTGACGCGCAGCGATTTTGATGCGAGCGACTTTTCGGACACGCATCCGAAAATTTTTAACGCCGCTGGCGAATTTTCGTGGGAGATTCACGAATTTATTAGCCGGAGGCGAAATGCAGAAATTCGCTGTGAATTTGTGACAGGCAAATTTATTCGCCCATCACTAGCTGTGAGTAGAGACTTTATCACACAAATTTATGTCTATGACACAAACTTATGTTTGTGTGACCCAAGAGCCCTTTTTGTTATTGACCTTCACAACATTTGAATTCCTTTCATCTGTAATTTGCATTATTTGGCATTACAAGTCAGTTATTTAGATTACAATTGCATGCTGCAAGAGGCAGTTAAAGGAATGTGCATTTTTTTGCAGTATTGCTGTCAGTTTTGACCTCCATATTTTTCTTGTTTCAAGGAATTGTTAATGAAGCACTCAGTAAATTAAAGCCTGGCCGAGGTGCATCCGTCAATGTCCTGGACCAAGCTACTGGTGAGCCTTTGCCAAAAAGCAATTATTCACCTATTTATCCTGTTATGACACTGGAATATTTTTGACTGAATTTGTTTGATTTTGATAGGTGAAGAGGGGCAACATGAAAGATACAAAAGCAAGCGTAAAGCATCTGAGGACTCTGGGAGTGGGGAGCATTGCACAGCCAAGAAACGGTACAATATCTAAAGTAGATTTTTGAGTTTGAGCAATAAGTGGAGTAATCCCACTACTTCCCTGAATTCTGGGATTGTCCTGTAATCTCTTGTTTTGGCATCAGAAGTATGCCAGTGGCTATCAAAGGGTTACAGATTACAATTTAGAGGACTTTTAGAATATAAGAAATTGGAAGTACAAGAAGTTTCCAACTTTTTACTGGTATTTTAAAGGGAAATATGAAATGTCAAGTGATTTTTAAGTTCAGTGACCCTGCCAACTATCAAGCTAATGTTTCATTCTGATAATTAAACAGATTTTAGAATCCTTAAAGGAGAAGGGAAGTTGTCTTGCACTTGGGGGTTCCAAATATTAGGCAACCCCAAGTGATTGCATTTACTTACTTGAAACCCCCGGGGCGGTGCTCCTATCAGCAGAAAACTGCACCGGCTCTGGGGTTCTTCCAGCGAGCACCACGGAGCGATCCTCTTCCGGCTTCCTCTTTGTTTGTGCGGCTGCTCATGCGCAGTAGAGCGAAAAGCCAAACTTTAGCTAAAAAGTCGGCTATTTTTGTTCTACTGCGCATGCATCTGCCCCAGGAAATTTGAAGAAAGATGAAGCCGGAAGAGGATCGCTTTGTGGTGCTCACTGGAATAATCCTGAGCCGGTGCAGTTTTCTGCTGATAGAAGCACCGGCCTGGGCTTTCAGGTAAGTCAATACAATCACTTGGGGGTGCCTATCATTTGGCACCCCCAAATGCAAGAAGACTTTCCTTCCCCTTTAACCAAGGAACTGCATACAAATAGTACAGTTTATTTAGTACATATATTAGTCCACGCAGCTTCTGCACTCCAATAAAACATTCAAAAAGCAGGGCGGTCAATCAAAATAGATGTACAGAAATATTGTATCAGATGGACATTTCAAGTAACCAGTGGCTCCCTTCGAGCAATCTATGTTTGTAAAATGTATATATCTTATCTAACTTATATTTGGCTATCTATTCAAGATTTAGTGTAATATATTCTTATCCCTGTGTTGTCTAATTAAGGCCTACTAATTACTGCATAACATGATCATTTGCTGCTGTATATCATGATCGTTGTATAAAGTTAATTAATTGCCATGCCTAGAGTTAACCACAAAGTTTGTTAACCGCCATGCCTAGATGTAAGCCTATAGAATACAATGGGGGGAATTCACAAAAGTGTCGGGAACGAAAAAATGTCTTTAAAATGTCGTAGAAAGTGTCGTAGCAACAGCCGACAAATTCACAGAGCATTTCTCCGCCAGTTTTCCGACATGTGCAACACTTTTGAATTAGTGTCGTTAAAAGTGGGCGTGGTTTTTTCGGCGCCACTTTTCCCGTCATCTTTATGAATTACTCGTAAACTCATTTTTTTTACCGACAATTTTTCAGACACTTTAGGCTCTCCAAAATGAAAATGTCAGACAAATTGTCGTTTAAAAAGTCTTGGTAAATGTTGTTTGCACGATGAAAAGATATACGACATTTTAGAAAATTGTCAGACTTACGAGACATTCAGAGATGGTAACATCTGCCTTTGTGAATTTGCCGATCGTACGACATTTTACAAATTTGTCGACCGCCACATCTGGGTTATTTATTTTACCGACACTTTTGTGAATTCCCCCCAATGTGTCAAACACATAGGGGTATATTTATCAAAGAGTGAAGTTAATAGTGAAGTTCCGCCACTAGAGTGAAATTCCGCCACTTCCCATTCATTTCTATGGGGTTTTTAAAGGCATATTTATCAAAGGGTGAAATTTCACTTTCACCCATTGATAAATACACCTTTCAAAAACCCATAGAAATGAATTGAGAGCTGCGGAATTTCACTCTAGTGGCGGAACTTCACTCTTTGATAAATTTACCCCATAATATCTAAACCTTATGGGGCCGATTCACTAAATTCGGGTGAAGGGTTAGAATAAAAAAAACTTAGAATTTCGAAGTGTTTTTTGGGCTACTTCGACCATCGAATGGGCTACTTCGACCTTCGACTACTACTTCGAATCGAACGATTCGAACTAAAAATCGTTCGACTATTCGACCATTCGATAGTCGAAGTACTGTCCCTTTAAGAAAAACTTCGACCCCCCTACTTCGGCAGCTAAAATCTACCGAAGTCAATGTTAGCCTATGGGGAAGGTCCCCATAGGCTTGCCTGTGATTTTTTGATCGAAGGATTTTCCTTCGATCGTTGGATTAAAATCCTTCGAATCGAACGATTCGAAGGATTTAATCGTTCGATCGAACGCAGGATTTGCGCAAAATCGTTCGACTTCGATATTCGAAGTCGAACGATTTTAGTTCACAGTCGAATATCGAGGGTTAATTAACCCTCGATATTCGACCCATAGTGAATCGGCCCCTACGTGTATATTTAAAAATGTTTTTTGATATATACCTTTTTTATGCAATTGGAGAAAATCTGGTCTAATTGAATTTTTTTCTTATTGATTAAGTTATTTTTCTATATTGTCCATTTCCTTTTTTCATTTATTATTAATTATTATTTTTGTATATAATTGTGGTCTGGTTTGTTTGAGGTGTAACTTACACTCAGGGCAAATTTACTTAAGGTCAAATATCGAGGGTTAATTAACCCTCGATATTCGACTGTCGAAGTTAAATCCTTCGACTTCGAATATCGAAGCCGAAGGATTTAGCGCTATTCGATCGAACGATTAAATCCTTCGAATCGTTCGATTCAAAGGATTTTAATCCATCGATTGAACGATATTTCGACGACAAAAAAAGATACGGTAGCTAAGTGTATGGGGACCTTCCGCATAGGGTAACATTGACTTTGGTAGCTTTTAGGTGGCGAACTAGGGGGTAGAAGATTTTTTTTTTTTTTTTAAAGAGACCGTACTTCGACTATCGAGTGGTTGAATAGTCGTACGATTTTTAGTTCGAATCATTCGATTCGAAGTCGTACTCGAAGGTCGAAGTAGCCCATTCGATGGTCGAAGTAGCCAAAAAAAAAAACATTTGAAATTCTACGTTTTTTTTCCTCTATTCCTTCACTCGAGCTAAGTAAATGGTCCCCTCAGTATTTAATGTTACCTTTTGGCACATTGATTTGCACAGATACGTTTGTAACAATTAGCACTTTGACCACTAGTTGGATTTTTACTAATTGTATGAAGTGGTAACATGTGACTGTTGTCTTGTGGTTGCCTACAGCCCCTTTATAACCTGTGTACAGGGGTGTGCCACTTAGCCTAGGAGTAAGTGGCCCAGCAGGCACGAAACGCGTTAGGTCTTGTCTCTTATGTCCTAATAAATGTTTCAATTTTTTAAATGATTGACTCATTATTGTTGGAGGTACTCACATCTCTTTTTTCAGATGGACATACCCTATATAAAAATACATATCATTTTATTACTAATACATTGTACAGAAAAAGAAAAATCTATATTTTGGTCTTCATTGGGACCTTTCTCAGGGATGGTACAATGGTAGGGTTTGCTTGAATGTCATTGTACTACGTCTTCTACTATGTCCCAAAGAGGGCCGAAACATAATTTTCCTGTACAATGTATTAGTAATAAAAATGATATCCAATTTTACATTTTCTCTCTCTCTCTATCTATCTATCTATCTATCTATCTATCTATCTATCTATCTATCTATCTATCTATATATATACATTCCCCAAAATCACAGCACTCACGTTTATTTTCTAGAATTAAATACTTTATATCTTCATAAGCCCTGTGAATGTGGTCTCTGCTTTGGAAGAATATATATATATATATATATATAACAAACAAGGGAAAGTTGTGCTCACCACTATTTTTTAAAACCATTAGGCGGGGGTGCAATGAGGGTGTGACCACAAAATACATATAGTCAAATACAAGGGTCCTCTGCACTCAACCCATTATCAATATATTTAAGACAGACATTTTGTGCATACTGCTACTGAAAAATGCCTTACCCTTTAAACAAAACAGGGATTGTTTGTCCATATATTGCAATATATTTAAGCTGGCCAACTACGTCAAAGTCATCCCATATCTGGCCAGTCCTATGCTCAATTTTATCTGATTCATTAAGAATTCTATTGCTTCATTATACATTTTACAAAGGGACTAGGTTTTACCTGCAACTTACTTGCTGCTTTCAAAGTAAACCCCCATACTTGGCTGCCCTTTTATTAGACACCAGTGGGATCACCTGACTATAGCTGGGAATTGTGGGAGCTACAACATGGAGCTGATCACTGCTCCTGTATAACTATAACAAACAAGGGAAATAGTGGTGAGCACAACTTTCCCTTGTTTGTTATAGTTATACAGGAGCAGTGACCAGCTCCATGTTGTAGCTCCCACAATTCCCAGCTATAGTCAGGTGATCCCACTGGTGTCTAATAAAAGGGCAGCCAAGTATGGAGGTTTACTTTGAAAGCAGCAAGTAAGTTGCAGGTAAAACCTAGTCCCTTTGTAAAATGTATAATGAAGCAATAGAATTCTTAATGAATCAGATAAAATTGAGCATAGGACTGGCCAGATATGGGATGACTTTGACGTAGTTGGCCAGCTTAAATATATTGCAATATATGGACAAACAATCCCTGTTTTGTTTAAAGGGTAAGGCATTTTTCAGTAGCAGTATGCACAAAATGTCTGTCTTAAATATATTGATAATGGGTTGAGTGCAGAGGACCCTTGTATTTGACTATATATATATATATATATATATATATATATTTTTTTTTTTTATTTTTTTTTTTCAAACCAGAAAAGTCTAACTGCAGAATGTTTTTCATTGTTTGTAGGGATGCACCGAATCCAGGTTTCGGTTCGGGATTCGGCCAGGATTCGGCCTTTTTCAGCAGGATTCGGTTTTGGCGAATCCTTCTGCCCAGCTGAACCGAATCCGAATCCTAATTTGCATATGCAAATTAGGGGCAGGAAGGGGAAATTGCATGACTTTTTGTCAGAAAACAAGGAAGTAAAAAATGTTTTCCCCTTCCCACCCCTAATTTGCATATGCAAATTAGGGTTCGGATTCGGTTCGGTATTCGGCCGAATCCTTCGTGAAGGATTCGGGGGTTCGGCCGAATCCAAAAAAGTGGATTCGGTGCATCCCTAATTGTTTGAGAGAATTAAATTGTAAGGTGATCTTTCTCTTTAGGTAGTTAGTGGGTGCTCACCAGTCTTCTCGAACTTTAGTTAAATTTCCACGCAACTGCTTGTATGACTTTTGTAAGCATTCACAATTACCCACCACAGCCTTCTGATTTTACCTCTCTTAGAAAGTCTTTGCGAGATATTACAGATGAAAAATTATATTACGAAAACCTATGTGAACCCGTGAGCTCCGTGTCTCCAGAGAGAGGTGGGTGGAATTGACTTTTATCACGCAATCCTATTAGGTGCCATCCAGTTGATGTTGTCTCCAAATCACCTTATGGATGTCATGCCTTGTCTTTGGGTCTTCAGACTTTCACATGGTTGTTCATGATTGGTCTGACTGAGACTATATATTACATTTTAAAGAATAAGGAAATATTAGGCACCCTCCCAGTGAATACAATCTAACCAATTGGCACCCCTCAGTGATTAACCTCTTCTTTGTCCATTATATAAGTTGTATGTTGAATTTCTGCCTGTGTTTTTTCAGTTACTTTTTAGCTCATTGGTTTTCTTTTTATACAGTTTTCATAGATGCTTCACCAGAATATCTGTCAAGTCCCAGCACACCTCTAAAGCTTAGCACAGGGTCCCCAGCTATACCAGCAACTCCTGAATCAGCCCCCCGGGGACAGAGGGTTAGGGGCAAGCGGAAAGAGAACAAACGACTAAAGCGGTAAGATCAATTACGGACAGGCTGTCTCCCATAGACTTCACTGTAATGAAATAAATAAAATGTTTAAGAATTATTGCCTTTTTCTATGTAATAATAAAACGGTATCTAGTACTTGATCCAAACTAAGATATAATTAATCCATATTGGAAGCAAAACCAGTCTATATTGGTTTATTTGATGTTTACATTGTCTTCTAGTAGAAATCTGACATGGGGCTAGACATATTGTCAATTTCCCAGCTGCCCCCAGTCATGTGACTTGTGCACTGATAAACTTCAGTCACTCTTTATTGCTGTACTGCAAGTTGGAG
The DNA here is from genome assembly GCA_038501925.1 of Xenopus petersii. Taxonomy (NCBI): domain Eukaryota; kingdom Metazoa; phylum Chordata; class Amphibia; order Anura; family Pipidae; genus Xenopus; species Xenopus petersii. The sequence goes on along the minus strand of CM076687.1, from coordinate 19,232,965 downwards.
TGATATCACCCTCCCCAGCAGCCTAACAACAGAACAATGGGAAGGTAACTAGATAGCAGCTCCCTAACACAAGATAACAGCTGCCTGGTAGATCTAAGAACAGCACTCAATAGTAAAATCCAGGTCCCACTGTGACACATTCAGTTACATTGAGTAGGAGAAATAACATCCTGCCAGAAAGCAGTTCCATCCTAAAGTGCTGGCTCTTTCTGAAAGCACATGACCAGGCAAAATGACTTGAGGTGCACCCACACACCAATATTATTAAACAGTGTAATTTAGAAATAAAAATACATCCTAAAAATCTTGACAGAATCCCTTAAAAGTATGAAGATCCAAATTATGGAAAGATTCATTATCCATAAAACCTCAGGACCCGAGCATTCTGGATATTAGATCCCATACCTGTACAATGAAAGGAAAAGGGCTGTTTATGAAATGGGTCTTGTGTTGGCTGAAATCAATTAGAAAACTAAAAACGTCCCTATTTGTTGAACTATTCAAAAACATTGTCAAAGTTTTTTCCAAAAGCTTTTAACTAGTCTCGTAGTACAAATCAGTCAATCGGAGGATATCATTTTAATGTTCTAACTGGATTGGATTAGTAAAACCAAGCAGCTGATTGGGTGTGATAGTTTAAGTGTACCTAGCCCCATTGTACCGTAGCCTATAAGCTTTTTACCATCTTATTTCTTTTCTTATAGGATGCATTCTGGCCACATCTGTGTGTCTCCTGCTCAACTGGAGAGAAAGGAGAAAGTCCGTAGCTCTATGCGTCTCTTCCATCGGACGCGTGTTTCCAAAAAAACGGTAAAATCTGGTGTACGCTAAAAGAATGCTTGACTGCACCTAATAGCTAGGCTCCTATCTGTGTTGCTAAAGATGCAGAAGAAATCTCTACATAAGGTAGGATAGCATTGATAGAAAAAAAACGACATGCTGGTAAACAGATAACACACATCATAATCTAGTTAGAGAAGTCTTACCAGCACACTATCAAAGTAGTGATGGGCGAATTTGGGGCGGTTTGCAGAAAAATGTGTGAATTTGCCACGAATTTCGGAAAACGGTGAAAAAATTCCGTCCGTTTTTGTCGAAATTGTGCCGGCGTCCATTTTTTTTACGCTGGCGAATTTTTGCGGGAATTCACCACAAATTCACGCCTGGCGAATAAATTCGCCCATATCAAAGTCTTGTTTTAGTTTAGCATATAGAATTTTAGAAAATGCTTCCCATCTGTATACAGGGCTTGCTTATCAGTACCCTTTACCCAGACCTTTTACATTGGCGAGATTGTTGATTTTACAGCCATAGTTTAGACTTGAAACTCAACTGTTTACTGAAGTTATCAGTACACTGTCAAAAGCCTTTATCCGTAACATATCATGCCTCACGGGGTCATAAAGCATGCTACTTTCCCTTTATATTTAAAGGTGTGGTTTACCTTTTTAGTATGTTATACAATGGGCAATTCTAATCAACTTTTCAATTGGTCTTCATTTTTTTTTTTTGCTTTCTTTTTCTGACTTTAGGCTTTCAAATTATACTATTGCTCTATGAGGCTACCGTTTTATTTATACTGTTACTTTTTATTATATTTTTCTATTTAAGTCCTCTGCTATTTAATATATCTGTCACTCATTCAAACCACTCCCTGGTTGCTAAGGTACCTTGAATCCTAGCAACTAGCTAACTGAAATTCCAAACCTGAAAGAATTGACATGATTAGAAAACACAAATAATAAATGAAGACAGATTATAAATTGTCTCAGAATATTACATTGTATATCATGCAAAATGTTGCCTTTAAATTAAAGGATTGATATTCTGAGACAATTTGAAGTGGTTTTATTTTTTTATTTGTGGGTATCTGGCTTTTTATTCCACTTTGCAGTTTCAGGAATGTGGTTGCTAGGATCCATGTTACCCTAGCAACCTTGCACTGATTTGAATAGGAGACTGGAATATGAATAGGAGAGCAAACAGGAAAGAGTCAGAAGAAGGAGGAAAATAGTGATGGGCGAATAAATTGGCCAGACACAAATTTGTGGCGAATTTCTGCCACAACTGAATTAATTCACAAAACTGCAGGGAAAATTTGCCGCGTCAAAATTATTCGGATGCTCATTGACTATAATGCATTTGGACCAAATAATCAAGCGTATAAAAATTGGCTATCGCATCAAAATCGACGCGCGTCAAAATTATTTTGACGCCCATTGACTTCAATGTGTTTCACAAATTACGCCTTAAATTCACAAATTTTTCGGTGACGCTAAACTGCACAGATTCGCCCATCACTATTCAAAAACTAAAAAAAAAAAAGATAAATGAAGACCATTTGAAAAGTTTCTTAGAACATACGTACAGGTGAATCACCCCTTTAACTCAAGGGTGAGCGAATAACGCCTTTAAAGGGGGTTGTTCACCTTCGAGTTAACTTTTAGTATGATGTAGAGAGTGATATTCTGAGACAATTCGCAATTGGTTTTCATTTTGTATTATTTGTGGTTTTTGAGTCATTTAGCTTTTTTTCAGCAGCTCTTCAATTTGCATTATAAACAATCTGGTAGCTATGATGAAAATTCCCCTAGCAACCATGTATTGATTTGAATAATAGACTGGAATATGAATAGGCGAGGACCTATCTAGAGAGATAAGGAATTCAAATTAGCAATAACAATAAATGTGTAGCCTTACAGAGCATTTGCTTTTTAGATGGGGTCAGCGACGCCCATTTGATCATCAGAAGAAAGTCAAATAATTATCAAACTATAAAAAATGAATAATGAAAACCAATGGAAAAGTTGCTTAGAATTGGTCTTTCTATTACATACTAAAAGTTTACTTAAAGGTGAACCACCCCTTTAAGTGAAAAATGCTGTTATTTGCTGTTGGATTATAAAGCCTAGATGTTCATGGAGAAAACCCCAAATTGTAATTCACTTCTTCACAAATGTAAATAGATACCGGTACTTATAATTAGTATTAATTATGTGTTGGGAAAAAGTCTGAGCATCTGTACCAAGGTGTTGCATATTACATGTTTTTCTCATTTACTAAAAGTCAAACAAAACTGCTTTATATTATTATACAGTTCATTAGCTACAAGTTGTCCTAGCTCTAAGGGGCACATTTACTAAGGGTCGAATTTCGAAGTGCTAAAACTTCGAAATTCGACCATCGAATTGAAAAAATTCGATAGTCAAGTTTTTTTTTTTTGATTAAATTTTGCAGTTTTCGATTGAATTAAAATCGTTTGTTCGATCATATAAATCATTCGAATCGAATGATTTTGATCGATCAAACGATTTTCAAATAAAACCCTTTGAATTCTAAAAACTTAGCCAAATGTTGGCTATAGGTTCTAGGAGGTCCCCATAGGCTAACATAGCAATTTGGCAGGTTTAAGGTGGCGATGTGTCGAAGTTTTTTTAAAGAGACAGTACATTGATTTTTGAATGGTCGAATATTCGAAGTATTTTCAATTTGAATCTAAGTCGAATTTGGCCTATTCGATGGTCGAACTACCCAAAAATTTCTTCGAAATTCAAAGTTTTTGAATTCGAAAACTTTTAGTAAATGTGCCCCTGTCTCATTTCATGCAAGATTATTTTTGTGTGCGGCATTATACCCACTGTATTTATTTATGTGTGGGCCTGGCTTAAAATATGGTAGTTCGTGTCTACAAAATGCCACAAGCAAAGCCTTCCTTTGTACACACTTTATACATAGACTAAAATGTGTTTGGCTTGCACCCATGGAAGTTTAACTAAACATTGGCTTTGCCACTCTTACACCCAACGTGGGCGCAAATTCACTAAGCGCCGAACGCTAGCATTAATTTGCTATCGTTTGGCATTTTTCGTTACTGCGCAAATTCACTAACGAACGCTGGCGTAGTTTCGCTAGTGTTACTTCGCATCCTTTTACGCCAGGCGAATTTTCGCTAGCAACGTAACTACGCAAATTCACTAACTTGCGCAGTGTACTGAACGCTACCTTTTACGCTAGACTTCCTTCGCCACCTCAGACCTGGCGAAGCGCAATAGAGTAGATCGGGATTGTTTCAAAAAAAGTCAATTTTTTTTCTAAGTCCCAAAAAACGCTGGCGTGTTTTCTACATGATGGGTGATAGGCTGAAAAAGATCGAAAATATTTTTGGGGCTCCCCTCCTTCCCCCCTACATTTCCTGACTCATGGCAACTTACCTAGACAGTGGGCACATGTGTAGGGCAAAATAAAATTTTTATTTGCTGATTTGAAGGTTTTCTAGGCATTTGTAGTGCTGATACGTGTTCCTCCATTGAAATTTGAATTTCGCGCCGTATGCAAATTAGCCTTCGCTAGCGTAACTTCGCAACGCTTTACATAGCGAATCAACGCTAGCGCAACTTCGCAACCTTACGCTACCCCTGTGCGCAACTTCGGATTTTAGTGAATTTGCGGAGCGCTGGCAAAACTACGCCTGGCGAAGTGCGGCGAAGTTGCACCTGGCGCAACTTCGCATCTTTGTGAATTTGCCCCGTGGCATCTTTTCATTGTTAGTTGTACTTAGTAGGTGTAGCTGAACAGCTAGTGGAAGCAAACTGAACAGGGTATGGGTAATATGCAGTTCATGGTCTCAGCTGAATATTTGCATTGTAAGGGTCTTTTTGAACAGCCAATGTCATGAGGAGAAGATACTAATGCCACAGTTAACCTACAGGCTCCCCAATCCAGCCGCCTCCCCTTGAATACCTTCAGATATCTAAAAGTTCTCTACATTTCTAGACTCTTGATGGAAAGAACCTGGAGACTAGTGGTTGGAACCTGATGAAAAGAATGGTAGCAGAAGCTCTAGAAGGACCTATCTTTAATGGCAGGGATTTTCGCGTTGCCCCTTTGTCTTTAAAAGTATCTGGGCAAGGTAAGTTATTTTTGCTTGACATTTTATGTTTTTCTAGGCTGAAAGTGCCATGGATAGAGACCACAAGGACTTGACTTCAATATAATGAAACGTGCCCTCCTAACTGTACTTTATCAAGATGATATTTAAACCTTCTTCCTTTTCTATATGCGTTTTTTTTTTTTTTACATATAACACTAATATTTTCCTGGTTACATTCCATAATTGTGTTTTTATCTTTATTAAAATGTTTTCTCAATTTTAAAAACATTTAATAAATGGCTGGGGTGAGAATCGCCAGGTTTGTTTGAAGTAGGGAGACAGGCACACACTTAGAAGACAAATACTTGTATGGTTTATTGGTAGGAGTGCCAGGTATATTTCCTCTCGTTATAAGGACCGTGTTGACTGAGGCAACCCACAGAATGTCTTTATGACAGGGATTAAGTCGGTGTATATCATTTTGTGTACTTTCACAGGGGCTGATTTACATAGCAGGTGACCCTAGGCCCGCTGTCATTCATCGCCCTATCCCCTCCCTTTTATTCAAATTTTCATCATCAGGAGCAGAGCAATGGGGATTGGCGTACAGAAAATTCTAAAAACGATCAAAATGTCCTGCACCTCGCCAGTGTTTCTGAACCAATGTGGGTGTGGTTGGGCAGCATGCCGCCCCCTAAAATCCTGCCGCCCTAGGCCCTCTACAAATCCGGGCCTGCACTTTAAGCCTTATGTACAAAGTTAAATATTTGTCATAATTTAGCTTTTACTTCTCCATTAAAGTATTATAGCTACTAGTACTAGTGCCCCAAGAAAGGCGATAAGGTATAGTCACCATATATCAGAACACTTTCCTGTATTGACACTTCAAACTGCAGAATCCCCACAAATCTCCAACCTCCAGGAAATCATGAAAAATAGTATATGCCATGCCTTTGATACAAAATATTATCCTTTGTAATTCTTGATTGAGCCAACTGTTTGTAATGCTGTGTTATAATTGTTGATGTTGGAAGCCATTACAAAAATCAATAAAAAAAGGTGGTACAGGTTGTCAGTTGGCCGGTTCACTTTTTTTTATTGCAAGTAAAATATTACGGGTAAATCTCTGGTAACCTATCTTCAAGGTGATGTGAGTCTTGTCTTGACTTGTGCGTGTCATTCACTACTGTGTAGAAACAAGCACTACATTTGGAAAGGCCTGTAAATCCACAGTGGGTTTGTGACATACACTATATTTCTCTCTCTAATGTGGCCAAATCTCAGAAATTAACAGTCAGTTGCTTCTTTGAAGAAGGCCTTCTGACTACCCAGGGAACAGTCTGGGCTGTTGGAATTTCCACACTATAGGGCTTCTGCATGTTAACTATGAATTATTTGGGGCAACCTATTTATTAGGGATGCACCGAATCCAAGATTCGGTTTGTGATTCGGCCAGGATTCGGCCTTTTTCAGCAGGATTCGGCCAAATCCTTCTGCCTGCCTGAACCGAATCCAAATCTTGATTTGCATATGCAAATGGGGGAGGGAAATCATAATAGGGAATTAAATAATTTTTCCCCTTCCCACTCCTAATTTGCGTATGCAAATTAGGATTCGGTTCGATATTCAGCCGAATTTTTCTCGAAGGATTTGGGGGTTTAGCCAAATCCAAAATAGGGGATTCGATGCATCCCTTCTATTTATTGCCATTCTATTTAATTTTAGTGCAGGGCATCCTGCTGTCTATACCTGTACAGCCATTGTTATGCTAAATGTACAATAATACACTTTTCTTTCTCTCTAGTGGTCCCTTTGATTTCTGAGGATTCTAATTATAAACACCCCACATCCCCTCCTTGTTTAAGACCCTCCCCATTCTGGAAGTCTACAGGCAGAAGCAGGGAGAAGTCAGAAACATCATCTTCTGCAAAGCAGAAAAGAACTCTCCGCCGCTCTCTCAGTATGCCAGAAAAATTGGGAGAAGGTACAGGCGCAGAAGAGGGTCAAGAAAGCACAATCCAAAATGAAGATGCTTTCTCTTTCACCCAGGAGCAAGATGGCATCTTAAAATTAAGGGCTGAGGAGAGCTCAAAGATAAAAGTAGAGGGACTGAATGGTGAGAGAGATTCCTTATCAGCCACCAAGCTCGGTATAGAGAATATTCATTCAAAAGATGACTTTTCATTCCATAGACAAGTCTCTGTGTCTGAGTTGCATCAAAACTCCCAGTCTTTAAGGAGGAAAGAAGGACATACGGCACAGTATCGAAGCGTACGGAAGCTGGTGCTGAGTTTTCCTTGGGACCCTTATATTAACAGTGACCCTTATATTAACAGTGACCCTCATCAAAAAGATTGGGAAGCACTTGCCACCCACCCTATTAAACGAAAGGGGGCAAGACGCTTTGGGCGTTCCATAAGCCATGAAAGTGGGCTTGGCTCAACAGAGGAACAGAATGGACAAATTAGTGGGCTAGCTCCATCTGCCAACAGCCCCAAAAAGTCTCTGAGGGGAAGAAGTCGACAAGTGTTCGTAAGTCGCAAGAATATTACCCTCAGTAGCTGTGCCCAGAAAAGTCTAGAGACCACAAAGCCAGATACAAATGTAGTAGATCCCGCAGGCCAGTGTTTCATTAAAAACTGGGATCTATCGCTTGTACAACAATTGATGGAGGAAGATAAACAAACTTACAGAAGTTCACCAAAATCTGCCACCAGCCTGGAACCTATCAGTGACTTAATCGATTTTTAAAAAATGTCGGTGACAAAACAAACAGCACATACATAATTATCCCCTATCACCAGAAGCTGTACATTCTTGGATCATATTTATTGGCAGCAGAAAAGATTTCCTTCCTGTTGCCATTGGGAAATAGCCAATTTACTGCAAAACTACCCAAACGCTTAAAAATTGTAGGTACCAGCCTGACCAACAAGGCTACTGTATATACTGATTAGTTGGTAAAAATAAGCTTAATTTAGTTACAGAATAAATGGGGGGAAAATGATTTAGATTCTATGCATGCGTTGTCAGCATAGCATCAGCCTTATTGTAAATATACAGGGGTTTAATATTTCTAGGGGCAATAGAAGTCATTCCATATCAGTTGTGTAGTAGCATAAAGGTTGTGGCAGCCGCCGATGATCATTGTGTCTGTAATCTTAACCTACAGAGTTATGCAGTTGATTTCACTGGACGCTAAACTGAAACGTAAGATTGTTCGTCCGCAAATAGTGCTCCTTTTTCTTGTGTCTTTTTGTGTTTTTCCCATTTTTTGTGTTTTTAAACTATTCTTTTTTTTTTTTTTTTTTTTTTTTTTTTAAAAACCTGTCTCCGATTTTTAGAAATAATGAATGTACCTTATCAATAATAAATTGCCTATTTTGTTTTAAGTGCTGGGTGTCGTGATTGTGATTTCTGAAGGGTGAGATCTCATTTTCCCGGCGGTGATGATGATGTGCAGCATAAAGGAAATTGCTAGGCACGTTTGAGTAGTTTTATTTTTTTTACTAATAACCAGACCAGACAGAAATTTTATTTTTAAACTTGTACTTTCTAACCTATATTTCTGAATGTAGTTTTCTTTTCTGTGATTATTTTACTTACACACTTACCTCTCTCTCCGCTCCTCGCCCTCCTCTGTTTTGCTATTTGGTAGCCTGTCCCAGATCCCTCCAATCAGTGTGCAGAGGAGGGGGCAGGAGGATATCTCAGGCTGCATCTCTCTGAGTGGGTCTGTTCAGGCAGAGGGGAGAGGAGCACTCTGTATGTGTGTTTGCCTCTGTCTCTCTCTCTCTCTCCCCCCATCTCCACGCAGGCTGATTCCACCCAGGAACAGGGATAACAGCAGACCGTAGGGGGGAGCAACATGGCTGAAGGAGGTGAAGGCGAGGAGGAGATCCAGTTCCTCAGGACGGTGAGTTCACACTCAGTTTAACACGTTTCAGGCATTTGCCAGACATTGTCCCTGTGAGGGTTAAACCCTAATGTGTATTTATATAAAAGGAAGGGCTGAGAGATCGGTGTCGCTAGCAATACACCTGTTGATATCTGTCAATTACAGTTTCAGCCTAAGCCGGGGTTGGGGGGGAGGAAGGAGTTTTAAGTGTCAGGGGGGGTGTGAATGACAAGGACCAAAATTAATCTACAGAGATAAAATGACTGTTAAGCACATAGCAGCAATCATTTTAGCAGTTATTTAAGTCTTTAAGTGTATTTTCAAAGTGGGATTTGCTCATTGTAATGTTTGATAGTTTGTGTATACTGTACGTCATCTATAACATATTCTCAGAATGAAAAGTTACCTTTCTTACCCTATCCTCCTCAGCTCTAATACAACCTCACACTTTCTGGAACCTTTGTCCTTTTCACCAGAGGCTTAACTATATGTCACTGGGCCCCACAGCAAATTATTTTTCAGGCCCCCAAAGTGTTTGACCAGTTTTACCAATATTTATTTAAGTTGTATAGGAATTAGGACCTTGTTTGCCAAATTTTTTATATCATAGACGGCACCACTCACGGTTTTTCTTTTCTTTAAAAAATCCTTTATTAAGCCATGGGCTCTGACCCGAACAAATCGGCAACGTTTCAGACAGGGCCCCTATACCTCCTGGGCCCCCCTGCAGCCATAGGGTCTGCTCCCTCTGTAGTTACGCCCCTGCCTAAAACCCAAACTTTAGTGAATGTACAAAGAATGAGTTAAAAGCAGAATGAAATGTCTTACAAAAATTCAGTTTGCTACTATTAAATATGTCAGGGAAACAGCCCGTTCACTTAGGTACTCCAGAGACTGTCTGGCTAACTACAATCCTTTTCCCAAAGATAGAGTTCATTAGCTGTATATTTAGGTTACTTTTCAAAATGCAATTTATATATAGAGTGTCACCTATTAAAAGTGTGTTAAGAGTGTGCATATGATATGTAGGCAGCTGGTTTGCCTTCCCCACAGATATTGTAATGAGCTGGCACCCTTATGATTATAAATAGCTGCTGATGCAAGAAATGTGGCGGTCCTCACACTCACAATATCAAAGTTTGGAAAGTATATGTAAAATAAGCATCACAAAGTGTACTTTACGGTCTTCTTTTGCCCTTAAAGGCTAATTATGAATGGGACACTGATATGGTTTTTGGGTGAATATTTAGGGGCAGATTTATCACGGGTTGAAGTGAAAATTAGATTTAAAAAAAATAGAAATTTGAGTTATTTTTTGTGTACTTCCACTAAAGAATAGTCCAAATTCGATTCGAAATTTGAAAAAAAATCAACAACTCAAATATCGAAATTTATCATCTATTATCTCTTTAAAATTTCGACTTTGACCATTCGCCATCTAAAACTTGCCAAATTACTGTTTTAGCCTATGGGGGACCTAATAGAACCTATTTGGAGTTAATCGGTGGACTTTAAAAAATCAAAGGTTTTTTTTTTTAGTAAAAACTTTGAATCGAATTCGATCTAATACGATGTTACTTTGATTCATATGATTCAAATTCGAACAAAAACAGCCTAATCACCCGGAAAAAAAAATTGAATTTTTTTAATAAATTTCGGTTGGTCTTTTTTTATTCGAATTTCGAAGTTTTTTTTTTTTTTTTTTTAATTTGAAATTCGACCCTTGACAAATCTGCCCCTTAATGGCAAATAATTTTCAGAGCATGTATGTATATAACGTTATATCATATGACATTACCTTGAAGGGGTTGTTCACCTCCTTTTAGCATGATGTAAAGAGTGATATTCTGGGACAAGTTGCAATTGGTTTTCATTGTTTATTATTTGGGGTTGTCGAGTTATTTACTGCAGCTTCTTGGTCTCTTCAGTTTGCAGTTACTTCAGAAATCATTACTAAAGTCCAAGTCCATGCTTTGGGTATTATACGAAACCCAGCGCACATCAAAATATTATTGGGACTTCTCCCTGACTTATATGCAACATCCACAGGTCTGAGATGCCGAATTTTCTGATTCGGGCTTTTCCATCATCTGGTTTTAATAAATTCAGAAAAATTTGTAATTTTTTTTTAAAGTCCGATTTTATATTAAAAAAAATCAGGATTTTTGCATTCGGAGTTTAGTAAATAACCCCCTAAAAGTTAACTCATAAGGTGAACCACCCCTTTAGAATAATGTTATGAACTGTTGAGATCAGAAGTTAAAACTGCAGTTTGAGGTACCGGGCATTACAAATAACAGTGGCGCTTAATTTATTTGGTGATGGTTGGAAAGTGTCATGAAGGCGTTTCATGACACTTTTTTATTCATTACACAAAGGAATGTTTAAAGGGGTACTATCGCAAAAATGTAAATTTAATATAAGCTTCATCATACTGAAATAAGAAACTGTCTAAATACAATCAATTAAATATTCTGCATTATTAATCAAGTTTATCTTCAATATTCCTTTCTCGGCATCTGTTCTCTTCATTCTTTCTTCATGCAGGAGTTGGGTGTCAGATAATCACTGACAGATCCAATATATCTTATAAGGGGGCTCCTTTTGCCTAGAAGATGTATTAGAGCTTACACTATTAAAATCCTGTCTCTCTACATGCAGAATTTGTGCAAAAGGCAGTTATTTTGTTTGTACTGGAATCAGTTATTTGAGTGAGCTCTAATTCATCTGCTGGGAAAGGAAGCCCCTCCCCGCCTATAAAATATATTGGATTGTTCGCCTGACACCCAACTGCTGCATGAAGACAGAATGAAGAGAAACAGATTCTGAGAGAAGAATAGTGAATATAAATGTGATTATTTCAGAAACAATGAAGAATTTTTAATTGATTGTATTTAGAAAGTTTCTTACTTCAAAATGAGGAAGCTTATTTTAAATTTGAATTTTTGCAATAGTTCCCCTTTAATTATGCAGTTGACATGTAAGGTGTGGATTTAAAACGACGTACTGTATTTGATAGCACATGAACTTTGCTCCTTGTATAACTGAATGCCCTATTTGACGTTTGTATGTGACTGGATAGCTAATGAACGCATGTCTTATTATAGGCTCATGCACTCATGTTAGTTGCTTAGATAGTTAGTGAATGATTTCTCCATGTGACTGGTCATTGTATATAACCTTTCTATTTCAGTTTGCCTGTAGGGGGAAAATAATTAGTTCTGCAAATTTTTGGATGTCCTCTAAGAACCACGTTACCCTATTAAAGGGGTTGTTCACATTTGAGCTAACTTTTAATATGATGTAGAGAGTGATATTCTGAGATAATTTGTAATTGGTTATCATTTTTTATTGTTTAAGGTTTTTGAGATATTTCATTTTTTTATTGAGCAGCTCCTAAATTACCTTTTTTATTAGCAATCTTAGTTTGCACAAGAAATCCAAAAATGATGTGTGAAAATAGCCCTACATCTTATATCTAAGCAGGAGTAGAAGATATTTTATTTATTAATGAAGCATAACCGATTAAACCCAAAAAAGAGGCAAATACTCATGAAATAATGTATACGCTTCGTTGTAAATGGATCCCTGCCTTTTCTCCATATTGACATATAAAGTAAAACACAAAGGAAGGGAAAATAGGTCAAAGAGATAATTAAGAACTAATCATATTGCAATTAAGGAGAATCTCCAGCAGCTGGAAACTCATTATGGAAAAACAGTGGAAAAATTTGTGAAAAAATAGTAACTTTGTATAACTGAAATGCACATCTCCGCTTCTTCTTGTAGATCTTTTCTTTAATCATTATTGATGGGCGAATTAATTCGCCAGGCATGAATATGCGTCAAATTTCCATGTTTTCCGCCGACTAATAAATTAGTGGAACAGCCACGAAAATTCGCAGTCAAAAAAAAAAAATCTGCCACCTCGATAAAATTTGGGCGTGCATCAGAATAGTCATGCACATAAACATTGTTGCACGTCAAAATTATTCGGACACCCATTGACTTTAATGCATTTGGCCAAAATAGGCGTGCTTATTACAATGGTTGCAGGCGTCGAAATTGACGCACGTCAAAATAATTTCGATGCCCGTTGACTTCAATGCGTTTTGCTAATTTTTCGGGGCAAATTCGCCCATCACTATTAATCATACCACATACTTTGAAAATGAAAAATTAGGATATTTAAGGTAATGTACCCATCTGCCCTAGTTGCCTGAAAACATGTCTTCAATTCATGTTTGAGGTCTTCCTTTTAATAACAACCTAAATCAGAGATGAGGTGGGGTAGGATACTGTGTCTTCCATAGCCTGGCCTGTGTATTCTCACATGGTGCTGCTTCTTTATACCATTAGCAACTAGTGATGGGTGAATTTCTCCCGTTTCGCTTTGACGAAAAATTAGCGAATTTCCAACAAAATTAGAGAAATTCACGAAACGGCGAAAAATTTGCTAACAAATCGCGAAAAATAAGAAATTTTCACGAAAAATTGTGAAAATCGGAAATTGACGGCCAGGTCCAAGCTGATGCTGGCGTTAAAGTCAATGGGCGTCTGAATAGTGTTGACGCACGCCGATTTTGATGCGAATCTGTGCCAGACGAATTTATTCGCCCATCACAATTAGCAACACTATAAAAACATGTCCAACATTAGTGATGGGCGAATTTATTCGCCAGGTGCGAATTTGCGGCAAATTTGCGCGATTCGCTGCCAGCGAATACATTCGCAAAACGCCCGAGAAAATTCGCCCGAAAAAATTCGCCGGCATCAAAAACAAGACGCAAATTCGCCCATCACTATCCAGCATGATATTGCTTCAATGTACCACACAGTTTGTAATACACTGCACTCTAATTTATATATATATATATATATATATATATATATATATATATATATATATATATATATATATATATATATATATAAAAATAAAATATAATATCTAAACTAAATGTTTGTAATTTTAGATGAAAAACACAGTTGTGTTGGGAAAATCTTGGAAAAAATCACAATTGTGTTTGTGCAGCACAGCGTACATGATTAGTGTTTATTAGGTATAATCTAAGCAAGATCAGCAATGAATAATACGCAACCAACTCTTTTTCTAAAATGTATTTCTGTTTGGCAGGAATTGATTTGCACAGTACAGAAATAAGGCTGATATGTATGTATTATTGCCCTTAGACCTAAAATGTCTTTTAATATCTGGTTAATATATTCTAAAAATATCATAAAATTACAAATGTCTGTGTCTGTAGAACAGTTCATGGCTTTTATAATTATGGATAGATATGCCGAGTTACATTTAACTGCTAGCTAAGGTTCTGAGCACTTTGAGAATTGAGTTGGTCAAATTTTTGTCTAAATCATGAAAACCGTAAGGGGCAGATTTATCAAGGGTCGAATTTTGAATTTGAAAAACTTCAAAATTCGAATTCAAAAAGACCAACCAAAATTAAATCGAAGTTTTTTATTCTGCCCGAATAGGTCAGTTTTCGATCGAATTCGAATCGTAGTGATAGCGCATTCAAATCGTACAATTCAAAGTTTTTCCCAAAAAAAAACCTTTGATTTTTCAAAGTCCACCAATTGACTCCAAATAGGTTCTAGGAGGTCCCCCATGGGTTAAAACAGCAATTCGGGAGATTTTAGATGGTGAATGGTCGAAGTTTAATTTTTAAAGAGACAGCGCATGATAAATTTCGTAATTCGAATCAAATTTGGACTATTCCCTAGAAGTAAATCTTTCTATGTTTCAAAGATAATTCCTAACTTTTAATTCTCTCACCCAGGATTTTTTTGTCCCTGGTTTTAAAACTGATCAGCTGCACTGAGGGCTTTCTTATTGACCGAAATCAGTTCTCAGTTAATGTTCCCATATTCTCAAAGCATGGCCATTAAAGAAACCATACATTATAGCAGTAAAATAGTCCCTCGATAATCTGGTATTGTTAACTTATTACATGGCTTTTTAAAATCACAATAAGGGATTTTTTTTTTGTTCTAAAACAGTGCCTTGCAAAAGTATTCAGATCTTTGATCAGCTGGAATTTTTTTTCACAACACTTAGGGGCAGATTTATCAAAGGTTCGAAGTGAAAATTTGAATTTAAAAAATTCTAATTTCAAGCTAATTTTTGTGTACTTCAACTAGGGAATAGTCCAAATTCAATTTGAATTTGTGAAAATTCGAATTTCAAAATTTATCAAGTACCGTCTTTTTCGACCATTCGCCATCTAAAACCTGCAGAATTGCTGTTTTAGCCTATGGGGGGCCTCCTAGAACTTATTTGGAGTCAATTGGTGGACTTTGAAAAATCAAAGTGTTTTTTTTTTTTAAAAAAATAGACCTATATGATCGAAAACGGACCTATTCGGCCAAAAAAAAAAACCTTTGGTTTTTTGATAAATTTTGATTGCTCTTTTTTAATTAGAAGTTATGGAAGTTCAAAAACAACTCCCATTACTTCGAAATTCGACCCTTGATAAATCTGCCCCTTACAGTCAAAATTAATTTAAAGGGGTAGTTTACCATTTTTGTATTGTTGTTTTCAGATAGTTTCAGAAACAATGACATACTTACTATTTTGTTACTGACTTTCGGACTGCTTTGTTTTGCTTCCTTTGAGTGTTTCCAAGTAGCAGTTTATTAATCAAGTTTTGGTCTCTATAAACTTACATTTTGCTATTTTAGTTGACAAATTTCTAAGCACAAGAGAGATGTCCTAAACTAATGTATGAATGGTAACAATTGGCTTCAGTAAAGCTCAAGGAGCATGCTCAATAAGAGATAAAGTTTAGTGATGGGCGAATTCATTCACCAGGCGCAAATTTGCGGCAAATTCCTGCGATTTGCTGCCAGCGAATAAATTCGCAAAACTGCTGCGAAATTTAACCATCGAAAATTCG
Organism: Xenopus petersii; assembly: GCA_038501925.1. Lineage (NCBI taxonomy): Eukaryota > Metazoa > Chordata > Amphibia > Anura > Pipidae > Xenopus > Xenopus petersii. The sequence continues at coordinate 19,217,280 of CM076687.1, read as the reverse complement.
CCAGTGTCAAAAAAAAATTGACACAGGCGTCAAAAAACGGACGCCGAAAAATTAGCAAATTTCCAGCGAAATTCGCTAAACGGCGAAAAATTCATGAAACTGCGCCGGCATCTAGTTTTTGACACCGGCGTCAAAAACAAGACGTCAGCACCGTTTCGTGAATTTTTCCCATTTCACGAATTTTGAAGGAAATTCGCTCATTTTCTCTATTATAAATATCAACTAAACTGTATTGAATGCTCATATTTTCTTTACCAAGTAGGTTTTATTATTTTTTCTGATAATTTGAGATTCAGTTAGAGTTACTAGTCTGCTGCCTAAACATCTTGCTGCAAACAGCTTGGCTATGCTGGTTTGTCTTTATTGAATTGCAAATTACTGACTCACATTCAGTGGTGTAACTAGATATTACGGGACCCCACAGCAAAGGCCCCTAAAAGGTCTACAGGTTGACCTGTTTTACCAATTTTTATTGAAATGATATATGAATTAGGGCCTCCTGGGCCCCCTTGCAACTGCAGGGTCTGCTTCCTCTGTAGTTACGCCCCATCTTACATTAAAATCAGCCAATTAGAGCAGGTGAAATCTTTGCGTGAAACATGACTGCGTTGATTAAAGCCTAGTGGAGCTTATGTTCTGGAAACTGCATGGATACTTTTGCACCCATGAGCACATCAGAAAGTGAAGTTATTTACATGGTCTTATAGGACACGTCAACCCACAAAATTAAGTTTTGCCTAATAAAAGTTAAAATATATAACAGAGAACATCACAGCTTCATTGTGATCAGCTTGAAAAAGGAACTAAAATGTTATGTAAGCTTGCAATCATTATATTAGTTAGCCAATGAAAGGTTCACCTTTATACCCCTTTATTTTTTATTTCAAAAAGGTTGCCCTGTAACATTTTTACTGGCTAATACGGTACAACAACTTTACCTGCAAATACAATGGAGGATATCAGGACAAACCGGACACAAATGAAGATCCTGCTGGAGAAACTGGCTCATCTGGATAGTGACATCTTCCTTAAAGGATAAGTAAACCTTTAAAATAAGTGAATGTAAAATTGACGGGGCTGCTATTCTAAGCACTTTTGTAATTGACATTCATTATTTATTTTGTTTTTATTCCAAGATATTAATGGGTACATTTACTGTTAATATAAATGAACTTTGTTACAACAGCGCCACCTGCTGGTCAGTTTACGACCATCATGACCACCAAGTAATCAAGAAAGTTGTACATGTATCGCTTAATATCTTGGAATAAATACAATAAATAATGAATGTCAATTGCAAAAGTGCTTAGAATAGCACAATCCTCAATTTTACATTCACTTATTTCAAAGGTTTACTTATCCTTTAAAACCTGTAAAAAAAGGAAAATCTTATACCCTATTGGAAGTACCTACCATACACACTTTGCACAACAACTTTGCACCAGGACTTCTGAGAGGCTACGTAACGCCCTCCATCAAAGTTTTTTAGGCAGTACAACTATACTACAGAAAACCGCTGAATGTTGTATATATACTAGAGAACACCACAGCTTCATTTTGATCAGCTTGAAGAAGGAAATAAAATGTTCTGAAAGCTTGCTATGATTATATTAGTTAGTCAATGAAGGTATCCCCCTTTATCCCACTTTATTTTTTATTTCAAAAGGGTTGCCCTGTAGCCTAATAAAAGAAAACACAATTCTAAGCAATTTTGCAATATTCATTCATTACTAGTGATGGTCGAAGTTATTTGCCAGGCACGAATTTGCGGTGAATTCCTGCGATTCGCCACCGGCGAATACATTCGCAAAACTGCCACAAAAATTTGGTGGCGTCAAAAAAAAATGGACGCCGGCATCCGTTTTTTTGGACACTGGTGAAAATTGTGTGCTGGCGTCCAAAAAAGGCCGGCGTCAATAATGGACGCCGGCCTCAAAAAAACGAGACGACACTGCTGTTTCGTGAATTTTGCCATTTAGAGAATTTTCCAGCAAATCGAATCACCAGAAATTCGCCCATCACGATTCATTACACATTGTCAATGGTTTTTAAGTTATTTGTATTTGTTTTGCTATTGAAAGCAGTGCGCCCCTTTCTATTCCCTGCCCGGGGAATGTAATACATAAACCAACAGATTAACAGACCGGTCTTGCTGACTTTTTGCGACATTGTTTAAAAAGATTCATATTGGAAAGCTGCTTATAATTGTGTTCTCTTTTATTAGACAAAAAAAAAACAAAACATTTTTTGGCTTGTCGTGTCCTTTAAATGTATGTGCACACCATACCTTTCCATTATGCTAGCACTGTTATTTAACTATACAGAATGGAGGGAACCGACGCACACCCTTCAATAGATCAGCCTGGTGCTCGATTCCAGAGGATCCGGCAACCTCCCTTGAACAGCAAACGAAAAAGGATCGGCACACAGGCATTCAATTTGCAGTGTTACCTGCTCGTTTAATGTGTAGACTGCCAGTCTACACATTAAACGAGCAGGTAACACTGCAAATTGAATGCCTGTGTGCCGATCCTTTTTTATTTAACTATACAGGAAATGTATTATAAGTCATGAACAGAAAAATAACTGTAAAAGTATCTGTTATCCACCTGGCATATTCTCTTTGTCATTGTGTAGTAAGGCAAATGATATTAGTGTTTAGGGTTGCCACCTGTCTGGTTTTGACCCAGACAGCCCAGTATTTTGAGGGGCTGCCCGGGTCTATACTTCCTGCC